>CM060909.1:414839101-416089101 GCA_030737875.1 Allium sativum | reverse complement strand
TTGGGTGCTAGTCTGATGTTGACTTCGGTCTTCGGGGTTAGTACTTGGAGGGTTGTTCGCTTAGCCAAGGTGTAGGATTGTCTTAGTACTTAGGAACGGAATCATCTTGCCCATCCTTTTTATCTACCTTATCTATGTTACAGTCATATCATGATGCCTATTTATGTCTTGATCATTTACCTTACCTATTATTTGTTAAAATTACTGGACTCGCCAGACTTTATGTCTGACTCGTTTTATTTCCACCTCTTTTCTTTCCTTCCCACCTCCCCCCAGGTTTGCAAGGAGGGAATACTACAGCTTAGTGCCGATTTCTTTCAGTTGCTTGAAAAGAGTAGATGTATCGCTTTGGAGTCTCTCATCTTTACGGCTTTGCTTATGCTCAGTGGGGATTTATGCATTTATGTTATTTAAGTATTTGCTTCTTTATGTACTTTGAAGTTTTTGGAAAAGACAATTGATCATGTTGTAATGGTTTTTGGAGACTACTAATGTAAGCTTGTTTTGAAGTTATGATGCTATGAAATAAGTTTTATCTTCCACTGTGTTTTATTTATTTACTCTTGTAATTTATCTATTCTATACTACTATAACGCTTCATGACATTAACGCATTCCATTTGTGAGTGACATTAATGGCCATGGGGTGTTACATAGTGGGTTTAAGGTTTTAGCTATAGGTGGTTAAGAAGAACCGGGCCCTTAGGATTAAGTAAAAAAACTCATCTAAACCGTCCACCTCAACCTAGAAAAGAACATTCCAAAACCCAGCTAACCCATTGCACCCATAGACCATGTGCAGGGGCATGTGCTATATATATATTTCTCTTTTTGATTTGAAATTTTTATTCATTGCACATAAATAAAATTTCAAGACAATCTTATCTTTCTTTGTTTTGTTATTCCTTTGTTGGCGTGCAACGCTAGTTTTAACTTATCTTCATTTATAATTCACCACTGTGCGTAAACTAAGTAATTGTATGCGAACAATTATATGGTTTATTATTCCCCTAACAAATTAGACTACTTATTTCTCTTTTTAACCTCCTCTCTACATAACCCCTTTCACACCATCTTTTTAACCGCTTTCACACTGCATTGCATATATCATTCTTTCCCCAATCAATGCATTTAACTTTCTTTTTATTTTGATTGCACATCCTGATTTTACAATCAATCAATTTACCTTTAATGCATTTATTTATTTATTTATTAATTGTAATTAATGCACCCTACTTTTATACGCTCAATTCTTTTTATTATTCTATGCATTAACAATATAACTTTCAATATATTAACTTATGCATATATTCATATGCACATAATTAATTGCAGGTTATTAATTCACCTCTTTCTTCTGTTTGCAAATATATATATATATATAAGAACTGATTATGATACCCTTTAATGCCAAAACATTCATTGCATGCAACTTAATACCTTTGCATGTAATCTATTTCTTTTTATCGCATGTATTGCACTGACACATTGCCTGTTTTAACATATTGAATTTTCTTTCTTGCACTATTATTTTAATTGTAAATTTTATTGCACATTAATTTTAACATTGACATTAATATATTCTTCTTCATTGTTATCGTATTAATTTTTCATTCTTTATTAACCATTTTTATGCATGCCATCAATTCATTAATGTTTCTTTTTTTTTTTTATATATTATTACATGCGCTTTATTGCATGCATTCCTTTGCACTAATCTTCTCGTTAATGTATGATATGCATGTATTTTATTACATTGATTCTTTATCTTTCCTTTCTATTTATTGCATACCTTTATTGCTTACATTGTTAACTTCCTCTATTTTTTCATGCATTAAAACTTTACATCATTCCTTATTTTTATTGTTGCATAAAATTGTCTCATTAGTTTATCCTTGCTTATCTCTATTTTTATATTAATGCATTTACACATTGATTTCTTCCCTTTTACTTGCACATTTATTGCATTAACCTTTTTAAAATGCATGAATCTTTTTCTTTTAACATATATTCATGCATTACCTTTATAATATTTTTTTTATATTATCAATGACCGTGCATATATTTACATATACGCACAATCAAATATTTATAGAAATATCCGGGATGTTACAGAGACACTCTTGCAAATGCCTCAGGGTCACACACAGCGATCCCTGGGAATCGGTAGGGTCGATCAACACTTAGCGGATAAGTTATACCTGAACACACGTTTCCCGGTCCTATCGGACCTATCCATCGGGTCTGTAGTAGTCGATATTGTAACAACCTGGAAATTCTAAGCCAATTTAAAATTTTTATTTTAAAAAATGGATTTTGAATATTTAAAATGATTTATTTTAAATAATAACGACTAAATTTTTTTTAATCAAAGTTAAAACGAAAATATTTATTTTAATTATAAAAGGAGTTTGAAATGGAACGACAGTTCGAAAATTCGATTTTCAATTTCAAATGAATATACATAATTCATTTTAAATTAGAATTGGACGAAACAAGAAATATTTAAATCTTTTTAACAATATCTTTCTTACGAATGTGAAAAATCCAAATTTCATAACAAGAATAAAAAGTTGCATTAGAAATAAAATAACATTTTTGTTGTAAAAAGTTGAATTAGAAACAAAATACCATTTTTGTTATAAAAAGTTGCATTAGAAATAAAATAACATTTTGTTTTAAAAAGTTGAATTAGAAACAAAATACCATTTTTGTTATAAAAAGTTGCATTAGAAATAAAATAACATTTTGGTTGTAAAAAGTTGAATTAGAAACAAAATACCATTTTTGTTATAAAAAATTGCATTAGAAATAAAATAACATTTTTGTTGTAAAAAGTTGAATTAGGAACAAAATACCATAAGTTGCATTAGAAATAAAATAACATTTATGTTGTAAAAAGTTGAATTAGAAACAAAATACCATTTTTGTTATAAAAAGTTGCATTAGAAAGAAAATAACATTTTTGTTAGGAATATTATAATAGATTAAAAAGAACATTTTTGTTAAGAAATGTCATTACATCAGAAAATGTTATTCATATAAAAATGTCATTTATTTAGTAATGTCAGTTATATAAAAATGTCATGTTAATAAAAATGTCAATTTGTTAGGAATGTCATGATGAAGATAAAATATATAAATGATAAGGTTACATTTTTATAGTACATATAGAAATGATTAAAATGATCATTAGTTGGAAATACAAAATTAGCTAGATTAAAACATTATCATTATTATGGTTAGCGATATTAGAAACAATTCAAAACAAAATTAAAATTGGTCAAATTTATTAACCAATGATTTAGTTAAATAAATTGTTGTTGTTGTTTGAAAACCCCACATGGGTATTGGGATGATATTTGATCTACACTAGTCCCAATATTTAGTTGTATGCCAATTGATGGACTGACAGTCTGTGATGAGCATTATGTATTTATTTTAATGCTCACACAGTTATAAATTTCACTTTGGATGTGAATGGATTGTTTATTGATTATTTCACATTATTTTTATATACATGCGATGTATGAAATCCATATAACTGAAATTATATGGTAATTGATTGAGTCACATTCCGACTCAGAATATCTTTTAAATAAAAATATATTTTTATCGAAATGAATTAGTTATTAACTAGAATAAATCTTTAAAATTAAGATTTAATGAAGTTTTCCAATAAATCAATATTTACTTGGAATTAAATAAATAAATTGGATTTTTGGGTTTGTCGTGAATGGTGTCTTCAATAACACCGTTCTTAAACCCAGTTGAGAAAAGAATAAATCTTTTAAATAAGATTATTAGAGTTTCCAATTATATCTAGTAATTAGAATAAAATGAAATGTGAATTGGGTTTGTTGTGAACTATGTTTTAAGAGACATCTGTTCTTTAACCCAATTGACAATGAAATTGTAATTTGGAATTTATAAATCTTTTCATTTAGATTTAAATGGAAATTTTCCAATTTAATAGAATAAATTGGAACTAAATGGAATTCGATTTAGTAATAATCGAGATAAGCTTCTGTAAAAGAAGACCGATACTATATATGGAATTTAAGAGGCTTTGGCATTATTGCATATATATTATTGGTCTGATATAGAAATTTATATCGATTATATATTGATTTGATTTCTGTGAAGATTCCATATTTATTGGAAGATGATTTTGGGGTTCACCGTAAATAATGTTTTTAAATGACATTAGTTCTTTAACCTAGTTAAAGATAAAATTAATTTCTTAAAATTTAAATAATCATTAAATAATGATTTTTGATATTAAACCAAATTGGAGTTTTAATAAATCTTTAAAAGAAAGATTTAAGAATAAATTTAAAGAATTGATCTTTGATAAAATAATATGAATATTTTCTTAAAAGAATATTCTGAATTGGAATGAGGCGTTTGATGTGTTTTTTTTATAACACTTGATTTTTTATTATAAAATACGCGAGTTATTCGGGAAGACTGGGTTTAACCATTCTGAATAATTATTGCGACGATTAAAGGTCGAAGATGGTGGTTGAAGACCAGCGATCTTTACATCGAATGGATGACTATTGAAGCCCTGGACTGATTTGCTCCCAGGAAAGGGTTAGTGTGGTAGTTATCTGGACGTACTTGTTTATTGTCCGGATAAGCGAGCACCTCTCTTCTGTATTGGACATATGGTACGAGGAATAAGGTGACTCCGGTTTCGTTCAGACCCAGAACGGACTTGTAAATGGATGTATGTTTGACATTGGATTTCATTCCATGTAAATTAAATTGATTTCTATTTAATATATATCTGTGGTGGCAGAGAATTTATTCTCTTGCTTAACACACTTCTTTGAGACGCATGAGCACAGAGGTTATATATTGGTAGTTACCGATCACATGGCGTGAATTGTCAATGTGACATGTTAAGATGCAATTGATCAAGGCTTTTGTTGAAAAGCATAGCCTTGTGGGATGATCAAAGCACGTCCTGTTTAGGCATAGCTTTGTGTATAGCGTTACCTCGCGAGCCTCACACCCCGGTATGATTAAAAAACGGGACAAGGAAACGCAGGGAGTGCACACGTTTCTTTCTAGCTATGGGTGGTATCAGCGTTTTTCAAACTCTGACATTTTTATATTTTTACCTATGTGGATGATGGAATGAGGCGCCTCAGATTTATTGGTCGGCTGTGACCATTTTATAGGTTCAATAGGACTGGGAAACGTGTGTTCAGGAATTGCCAATCCACTAACGTTATTTGTGGATCTGCCCTGCATGATCCAAGGGTTCACTACGGGGGATCCTGAGACATTCTAGAGTGTCTCGAATCGGTAAGGAGATCGTTCCTAGCCTTGACTCATGATGGAATTCCAACTTCCAATATGACACCATGCGGTTTTGATTGTAGAACTAGTATGGCGACATAGTATATGGTAGCTATGCCGTCTATGATTGATACATTATGACTGAAATGTTTTTGAAACATATATACACTAATAATAATATCAAATCCGTTTTATCGTATCAAGCATTTTTGACCATTATAAGGTAAAACTCTATCCTCTGGTTTGCGTTGCATTATGTGATGGGACTTGAGTCTTATAATGGTTTCATTTTTCCAAAAAGCATTGCGTTGTTTTAAATGATTTACTTTACGTATGCATTGGCAGTCCAATGGAGTAAACCTGTTCCGTGTTAGCGGCGTGGTCCTGTGATTAGCCTTATTATTAGATAAGTTAAGTTAGATTTCTCATACCAGTCCCATGAATGACCCGTAGTTTGTTTCACTTTGCAAACTCGAGTGTCTTCTTTTCCACACGGGCAGTCGAGTAGCTTATTTTGCAGATACATTGAGCAGGATTCGGGATCGAAGCTTAAAGTTGTGTCCATAGCATTGATAGACTTCCGCTGTATCAGTTTATTCATTTCCGCTGTGTAATAACCCGGAAAATCTGGGCCAGTTTAAAATTTTTATTTTGGCAATTTTAGCGAATTTTGAATATTTAAAATGGATTATTTTAAATAATATCGACGAAAATTTATTTTTGAATATAATTTGAACGTTTATATTATATACGTCGTCGTTAGATTATAAATATTTATATATAATTATAAATAGAATTGAAAATGGCGCGGTAGTTCGATAATTCGATTTCAAACTTCAATTGAATGTACCGGGTGCAAAACAATCCGGATTTTAGTGAAACCGAAAACATTGGGATCTAAAAGAGAATATCTTTCCAACGAATCCGAAAAATCAAAATTACATAGCGGGAATCAAAAGACATGTCCAGTTGAAAATTCTGAATAGTCGCTATGGAATTCAGGCCCTTAAAAATGGACATTTTGCAAATGACCTCGGATTTCGACGAAACCAGTTTTGTTGGGTCCGTGATGTTGAATTATTGCGGGATTCCAAATTTCATAATTTTTCGAATCAATGTGTGAGCGTGGCAAAGGAAAACGTGTTTTGACCATTTCAATTGAATTTAATCGACTGGAAATTGGCCATTTTTCCAACGGTCTCAGAATTCGACGAAACTAGTTTTGTTAGGACCGTATCGTCAATACGAAGCTAGAAAATATTTTTCTGGAATTTTTAAGGTTAGTATGTGACCCCGGTAATTTGAAATGTACGTTTAAAATTCAATATAGTGATTTAAATGTAAATTAAACGGAAACTGATTCAAACAGTCGAATCAGCTTGCGATATATATCCCATTGTGTTCAGAATAGGGGTAATACGCTATGGACGACAGGCGGTGGGCCTCGTTTCGAGGTCGTATGAAAAAGTCAACTTTAGGTTGAAATAAATAATAATAAAATAAAATAAAATAAAATAAAAAGAAACCCCCTTATCTCCTTTATACCCCCCCGATTCATCTCAGAAACAAAAAAAAAAAGAGAAAACCGCCTCGTCGATCCCGCCCCCTGCCCTAGCGCCGCCGCCGGATCCGACCACCCACCTCGAGACCGCCGCCGAGCATCACGAAGCCCCCTCCCCCTTGCTCCGACCTCCTCCAGGTCGCGACCCAAGCCCTGAACCCCCCTCGTCGAACTCCAGCACCGCCGCCTCCCCCTGATGTTGTCGCGCCCCCCTCTTCAATCCCTCCTCCTCCATCTCGCGCAAGCTCCAGCAGCTCGAGCCCCAATTCGGAAATCAACCACCGACGCCGAAACCCACCTGCATCGGACGCCGCAGCCCCCTGGTGATCTCCCCCGATCGCCTCCAGTCGCGAAGACCCCCACCTCCGACAGTGAACTCCAATTTGATAGAAAATGTGAGTTTTCTTTTTATTTATTTACATTTATTTTAAATCTGATATTTTTATATACGATTGAAAATAAAAATGGGATCTTTCATGTGTTAAAATAAATTTGGGAAATAAAGATATGATTTTTATATTTTTAAAGTATTAAAAATATAATCTTTACTATATAGAAATATTAAAAATATGATTTTTATATTTTTAAAGTATTAAAAATATAATCTTTATAGGATAGAGAATATAAAAAATATCATCTTTGTGTATGTAACGAAATAAAAATCTGATTTTTATTTTATATACGTTGAGATAAAGTGGTAATTTTTTTATAAAGATAAAACTTTATTTTTATAAAGATAAAACTTTATTTTTATAAAGGCGAAAACTTTATTTTTATAAAGGCGAAAACTTTATTTTTATAAAGGCGAAATCTATATTTTTGAAATGGGATTTTTATATATGGAATAGCATAGTAAAAATTCGATTTTTAAATATATGAAGTGATTATAAAAATATGTCTTTTAAATTGAAAGTGAATAAATAAAAATGTGTTTTTTTTTAAAGACATCAAAATATAAAAATGTGTGATTTTTATATATGTAGTAGCTACGGGCAACGAAGATGACGAAGATGCGATAGCGATGAAGATTTCTATCAATGAAGTGCCGTGGAGCTAGGATAGCTATATGTGAGAACTTCTCACTCAAAATTTCTTTTTTTTCTAGTTATATAAATATATACTAGGATGCAGACGGTGTTTAGTAGCACCCGACACCCGTCATCCACAGACCATGGATGGCTTGTTTGTTAAATTGTTTGGTTGTGTAGTTGATTAGTCTATTTGGTTTAAATTGAATTGTTTGGTGAATTGAAATTGATTTGATTGATGTGTGAATGGCGTGGGCCTTCACTAGACCGGGGATAAGGCTAGGCCTTGTCCCGTTTCTAGTATCGTGCCGTTATGCCGCCGAAATTTTCTAAAATATGTTAGAAAAATAAAAATATCATTTTATTTAAAGAATGAACTGAATAGAAATTCATATGTTAAAATAAAATGTTTTATCGTTAAAAATATAATTTTTAACGTGAATGTGAATAAATAAATATTCATTTACAAACCGAACGGTTTGTTTATGTACACCCATTTGAATGACATTGATTGGGTCGATAAATTTTACACATCGCCCAACTGCACAAATAAAATCTGTGTTTGATTGTTTGAAACCCCACACGGGTGTTGGGATGAAATATGAATTCCACTCATCCTGATTAATTAAATATGTCGATCGATTGATTGACAGGCTGTTATAAGCGTTAGATATCTATATTTGATGCTTATACAGTGTAGTGCACTTTGGTTGATGGTTGATTATTTTTCAATGCTATTATATACATGTGTTGTATGAAAATCCATATAATTAACTTTATATGGTAATTGATTGGGCCTCATTCCAATTTGAAAAATAAAGAATAATATATAATAAAGGTTCATGTGTTGACTATACTCATCCGTTGATATTAGTCATGTGTTGAACGAAATATTTTTAGAATAAAATTTATATCTTTATCAATATATAATAAAGGTTCATGTGTTGACTATACTCATCCGTTGATATTAGTCATGTGTTGAACGAAATATTTTTATAATAAAATTTACATCTTTATCATATATAGAATTAGAAATCAACTGGAAAATAGATGAGATGAGTGGTCTCCTGGATAGTAATCTGATGTTGGTTTCGGCCTTCGGGGTTAATGTTCAGGAAATCGTTCTCTCACTAAATTACGGTTGAAGTCTGATTCAATATCAAACGATAGATACCTTAACTTTTATAAAATATATTAAATAGCAAAAATAGTCACACGTGGACGGTACTCATTCGTTGAGATTAGTCGTGTGTTGACAAAAAGAAATATTTGAAATAGAATATATAAAGCCGTGTTGAATAGTGATGCGCCATTTTGACGCGAACGATATCTATATCGATTACATTCGGAATTGAAAATATAACGATTTCGAAATGAATTGAATATATAACGATTTCGAAATGAATTGAAAATATAACGATTTCGAAATGAATTGAATATATAACGATTTCGAAATGAATTGAAAATATAACGATTTCGAAATGAATTGAATATATAACGATTTCGAAATGAATTAAATATATAACGATTTCGAAATGAATTGGATATAAAACGACTTCGAAATGAATTGAATATATAACGATTTCGATTTGAATTGAATATAAAACGATTTCGAATTGAATGAAATAGAAAACCAATTTGATTTCAATTGAATATATAATGAATTGAATTCAAATAGAAAATGAAACGAATTTAATTTGAATAGAAAATGAATTTGAATCGAATAGAAAACCAATTTGAATTGAATTGAATTGAATTGAAAACGAATTCGAATTGACTTCAAAATGAAGTGAAATGAATTCAAATTGAATTGAAATTTGAATTGAATAGAGATGAATTTTAAAACGAATTTATAAAAGAGAATTCAATTTTGATTTGAAATGAAATGGAAGTTGAAAATGTTTTTGAAACGAATTCAAAACTATTTATATAATTCGTTTTAAATAGAATCGACGAAATATATATTATATATATTATATATATAATATAATGGCCTGAATAGAACGCGCCGCACAGCGGCAGTTCGTAAATTTCGACCATTTATTTCAAACGGAACTTACGGGAGATCCGACCGTCGGATTCTCCTAAAACTGGAACCGTTGGGTTCGTATCGAAAAGAGCTTTCTAATGAATATTTGAAATTCAAAATCTAACGGTTGGATTTGGAGATACGTCCAAATCAAATTCGAAAAAGGTCGTTGTAAGTGCAGTTCGATGGCCATTGTTGGAAATCGACTGTACGGGCCTTGATAAAATTATTAAAAATATCAATAATTTGTGTAAAATCATAAGAAATGATTTGGGAAAATTTGGGGTGAAAAACTCCATATTTGAAAAGATAAAAACGGGTTTTTATCGAAATGAACTAGTTTTGAACTAAATTTAAAACCCAATTATTTTTAAATAAATGAATTAGATTTAAAAAGGGGTTTTAAATAATCGAATTTCTAATATATTTGATTAAATTTGAAATGGGTTTATCGTGAACAGTGTTTTAAATAACACTGGTTCTTTAACCCGATAATAAATAGAATATGATCTGGGTTTATCGTGAATTGTGTTTTAAATAACACCTAGTTCTTTAACCCAGTAAAAGGAGTTTTAATGAATCTGCAATTAGATTGAAATTCGAATTGATAATCTAAATTTCCAAATTTAGAAAATGAGCGAGAATGGAGTATCACCAGTTTTGCTCCAAAGCGATAGTTAAATCTTTAATTAGATTTGAACGTGAAATGGTAATTAGTTTTACCGATAACACCACGGTGTTAGATATGGAGTATTACCAGTTTTGCTTCATGGGATGAATAGGTTGGGATTGGGAGATAAAATAAATAATTACTTCGTTACGGTTCGCTAATCTCGACTAGTTGGAAAAACCATAATTTGGTTTTAAATGACATCCAAAGGAAGATTACAGGATAAATTTTAAAGAATTTATCTTGGATAAAATTAATGGGAACCTTTCCCTAAGAATGTGGAATTTAGAAACTAGCTGTAGGTTGGCTAAGAAGAATGGTTTCCTGGGTATTGATCTGATGTTGGTTTCGGCCTTCGGGGTTAATGTTTGGGAAATTGTTCTCTTGCTAATTTGCGGTTAGTGACTAATGAATTGGAATGAGGCGTATGTTGTGTTTGCGTAACATTTGTTTTTAATATACGCGGGTTGTTCGGAAAGTCCGGGTTTACACCCATTCTGAATAA
Organism: Allium sativum; assembly: GCA_030737875.1. Taxonomy (NCBI): domain Eukaryota; kingdom Viridiplantae; phylum Streptophyta; class Magnoliopsida; order Asparagales; family Amaryllidaceae; genus Allium; species Allium sativum. The sequence continues at coordinate 416,077,999 of CM060909.1, read as the reverse complement.
CCGATTCGACGATATGTCGAAGATGAAGACGGTGGTTGAAGACCGGAAGTCTTCACATCGTAGGGATAATTACTGACGATCCTGATTGGGCTGTACACCCAAGAGGATGGAAATAGTTGGTGGTTGTCCAGACGTACTTGGAGATGGATGGATATGCGAGGAAAGTGCCTCCGGTTTCGTTCAGACCCAGAACGGACTTGTAAATGGATTGTGTGTCTGACATTGGATTTCATTCTGTGTTGATTGATTTCTATTAAATATATATCTGTTTGGCGGCGGAGAATTTATTCTCTTGCTTAACGCCCTTCTCTGAGACGTACGAGCTTAGAGGTTATATATCGATAGATATCAATCGCATGGCATGAATTGCCTGTGTGGCATGCTGAGTTGCATGGATCAAGGCTTCTGTTGAAAAGCAAAGTCTTGTAGTTGATGATCAAAGCACGGCCCTTGTGGCGTAGCTTTGTGTATAGCGTGTATTCGCGAGCCTCACACCTCGGTATGAGTTAAAAACGGGATACGGACTGCAGGGAGAGCACACATTTCTTTCTAGCTTTGGTGGTGTCAGTGACTTACCAGCCCTGACATTTATATACTTTTCACCTTTGTGGTTGTTGGATGAGGCGCCTCGATTATAGGTCTGTAAGGACCGGGAAACGTGTGTTCAGGAATTGCCAATCCTCTAACGTAAGTGAGGACCGGCCCTGAAGATCCAAGGGTTACCCAGTGTGCGTAACCCTGAGGCATTTGCTAGAGTGTCTTGAAAGCGGAGAGGAGCTTGCCCCTTGCCTCGACTCATGACGGAAATCCAATTTCCAATACGAGATATTTCGGCTTTATTTGTAGAGCCTAGTATGGCGACATAGTAGCATGGGATACTATGCCGTCTATGATTTATATTTATGATTGAAATTGTTTTGACACTATACACTTATTATAGTATCAAATGATTTGTTTTAAACGTATCAAGCATGTTTGGCTGTTATAAGGTAAAACCCTATCCTCCGGCTTGCGTTGCATTGTGTGATGAGACCTGGGTCTTATAATAGCTTCATTTTTCGAAAAAGCATTGCGTCGTTTATTCTATGCACTGGTATTCTTGGGAGGAAACCCGTTCCGTGTTATACGGCGTGGTCCCTTGAATTACTCTCTTTTAAAGTAAAGCTTTAAATAACTGTTTTAGTTCTCACACCAGTCACATGACTGACCTGGAGTTTATTGTTTTAACCTAAACTCTGGGTGCCCCTATTTTCCGCACGGGCAGCTAGTAGTTTTGGTTTTGCAGATTTATATTCACAGGATCCTGGTTTACAGCTGGAACGATATCCGGAAAGCTTTGTATCCGTATATCTCATTCTAGTTGTGTATTGTATTATTTTCCGCTGCGATGTATTTAAATGTAATTTAAATCTCTGATATTTCTATGTAATATTTATTTGTTTATACTCTGTATATTCTTGTAATCTGATGCATTGTTGTAATATACAATGAAATGTTCTTCTGTTTGCGTTCTGATTTGTCCTGTTCTCAACAGTCAGGGGTTTCGAACGGTCTAGATTGGTTTAACGACTGATTCGGATCGAGCGAAATTCTAGGCCGTCACAGTTGGTATCAGAGCTTTGGTTTACAGAGCTCGAGAACAAGACACATTAGAACCATACGAAAGAATTCATCAGATATTGGATTAGCAATATCCAATTTGAATGACTCGTTAGAGATGGGATCAGTAGTATCCTAGAACGAGTGTGAAGGGTATATTTTTAAAATGAAAACAATTTTGTTTTGAAATTTAAATCAATTCAACGTATTTGATTATTTATTTATTTTGAATATGGACAATCCAATATATAAAGATTTTGCATATACGCGTCATGAACGTATATTCGAAGTTTTAATATATTAGATAGATATAGAATCGTACTCTAGTGGCCCGAGGATGATTCTGATGATTGACTAGTCGTCATTAGTATTCATGTTCGAGTGACGAAGGCGTGATTTCGATATATTTCCATTAGGCTGGTGTGAGAACCAAAACTTATATAGTTAGAACACATTGTTGTGAATTGGCATCAAAAACATGATTTTCTGTATATGTATCAAAGTTATGAATTTGAAACTCTAATCCACTAATTGATTGATGTTTGTGTTGCTTGTTTATTTGTTTGCTAAATTTTAACCCTTTTGCCTAATTGAACCAAATATTGACTTGTATTGAAAATAGGTCGCATTTGCTTGCATATACCTATATATTATTGAACAGGTCATAGCAAGGAGGCTAGAGCCGAAGAATAAAATTTGTTTGCCCGACAAATAGGTACATGTTTACTACATAATTTACTGTTTTGTTTGGGTGATGATGATTTTATGAGCCTATTGGCTAGCCGCTTGGCTTTTTCTTTTTCTTTTTGAGATCTGAAGGACCGGGGAAGCTATTTGAAATTCCCCGATGCTCCCGGTGCAGGGGAGGTTATGGCGAAATTTTTCGAAAATTTAGGGTGTTAGCCAAATTTTTGAAAATTTGGAAATTCTCAGAAACTGAAAAGTTGGAGAATGCAAGCCAAATCGAGCGTAGAGCTGAATAATCAAACCACTTTCGACTTTGTTCCTTTTCGGGGACGAAAAGTTTTAAGTGGGGGAGATTGTAATAACCCGGAAAATCTGGGCCAGTTTAAAATTTTTATTTTGGCAATTTTAGCGAGTTTTGAATATTTAAAATGGATTATTTTAAATAATATCGACGAAAATTTATTTTTGAATATAATTCGAACGTTTATATTATATACGTCGTCGTTAGATTATAAATATTTATATATAATTATAAATAGAATTGAAAATGGCGCGGTAGTTCGATAATTCGATTTCAAACTTCAATTGAATGTACCGGGTGCAAAACAATCCGGATTTTAGTGAAACCGAAAACATTGGGATCTAAAAGAGAATATCTTTCCAACGAATCCGAAAAATCAAAATTACATAGCGGGAATCAAAAGATATGTCCAGTTGAAAATTCTGAATAGTTGCTATGGAATTCAGGCCCTTAAAAATGGACATTTTGCAAATGACCTCGGATTTCGACGAAACCAGTTTTGTTGGGTCCGTGATGTTGAATTATTGCGGGATTCCAAATTTCATAATTTTTCGAATCAATGTGTGAGCGTGGCAAAGGAAAACGTGTTTTGACCATTTCAGTTGAATTTAATCGACTGGAAATTGGCCATTTTTCCAACGGTCTCAGAATTCGACGAAACTAGTTTTGTTAGGACCGTATCGTCAATACGAAGCTAGAAAATATTTTTCTGGAATTTTTAAGGTTAGTATGTGACCCCGGTAATTTGAAATGTACGTTTAAAATTCAATATAGTGATTTAAATGTAAATTAAACGGAAACTGATTCAAACAGTCGAATCAGCTTGCGATATATATCCCATTGTGTTCAAAATAGGGGTAATACGCTATGGACGACAGGTGGTGGGCCTCGTTTCGAGGTCGTATGAAAAAGTCAACTTTAGGTTGAAATAAATAATAATAAAATAAAATAAAATAAAAAGAAACCCCCTTATCTCCTTTATACCCCCCCGATTCATCTCAGAAAAAAAAAAAGAGAAAACCGCCTCGTCGATCCCGCCCCCTGCCCTAGCGCCGCCGCCGGATCCGACCACCCACCTCGAGACCGCCGCCGAGCATCACGAAGCCCCCTCCCCCTTGCTCCGACCTCCTCCAGGTCGCGACCCAAGCCCTGAACCCCCCTCGTCGAACTCCAGCACCGCCGCCTCCCCCTGATGTTGTCGCGCCCCCCTCTTCAATCCCTCCTCCTCCATCTCGCGCAAGCTCCAGCAGCTCGAGCCCCAATTCGGAAATCAACCACCGACGCCGAAACCCACCTGCATCGGACGCCGCAGCCCCCTGGTGATCTCCCCCGATCGCCTCCAGTCGCGAAGACCCCCACCTCCGACAGTGAACTCCAATTCAATAGAAAATGTGAGTTTTCTTTTTATTTATTTACATTTATTTTAAATCTGATATTTTTATATACGATTGAAAATAAAAATGGGATCTTTCATGTGTTAAAATAAATTTGGGAAATAAAGATATGATTTTTATATTTTTAAAGTATTAAAAATATAATCTTTAATATATAGAAATATTAAAAATATGATTTTTATATTTTTAAAGTATTAAAAATATAATCTTTATAGGATAGAGAATATAAAAATATCATCTTTGTGTATGTAACGAAATAAAAATCTGATTTTTATTTTATATACGTTGAGATAAAGTGGTAATTTTTTTATAAAGATAAAACTTTATTTTTATAAAGATAAAACTTTATTTTTATAAAGGCGAAAACTTTATTTTTATAAAGGCGAAAACTTTATTTTTATAAAGGCGAAATCTATATTTTTGAAATGGGATTTTTATATATGGAATAGCATAGTAAAAATTCGATTTTTAAATATATGAAGTGATTATAAAAATATTTCTTTTAAATTGAAAGTGAATAAATAAAAATGTGTTTTTTTTTAAAGACATAAAAATATAAAAATGTGTGATTTTTATATATGTAGTGGCTACGGGCAACGAAGATGACGAAGATGCGATAGCGATGAAGATTTCTTTCAATGAAGTGCCGTGGAGCTAGGATAGCTATATGTGAGAACTTCTCACTCAAAATTTCTTTTTTTTCTAGTTATATAAATATATACTAGGATGCAGACGGTGTTTAGTAGCACCCGACACCCGTCATCCACAGACCATGGATGGCTTGTTTGTTAAATTGTTTGGTTGTGTAGTTGATTAGTCTATTTGGTTTAAATTGAATTGTTTGGTGAATTGAAATTGATTTGATTGATGTGTGAATGGCGTGGGCCTTCACTAGACCGGGGATAAGGCTAGGCCTTGTCCCGTTTCTAGTATCGTGCCGTTATGCCGCCGAAATTTTCTAAAATATGTTAGAAAAATAAAAATATCATTTTATTTAAAGAATGAACTGAATAGAAATTCATATGTTAAAATAAAATGTTTTATCGTTAAAAATATAATTTTTAACGTGAATGTGAATAAATAAATATTCATTTACAAACCGAACGGTTTGTTTATGTACACCCATTTGAATGACATTGATTGGGTCGATAAATTTTACACATCGCCCAACTGCACAAATAAAATCTGTGTTTGATTGTTTGAAACCCCACACGGGTGTTGGGATGAAATATGAATTCCACTCATCCTGATTAATTAAATATGTCGATCGATTGATTGACAGGCTGTTATAAGCGTTAGATATCTATATTTGATGCTTATACAGTGTAGTGCACTTTGGTTGATGGTTGATTATTTTTCAATGCTATTATATACATGTGTTGTATGAAAATCCATATAATTAACTTTATATGGTAATTGATTGGGCCTCATTCCAATTTGAAAAATAAAGAATAATATATAATAAAGGTTCATGTGTTGACTATACTCATCCGTTGATATTAGTCATGTGTTGAACGAAATATTTTTATAATAAAATTTATATCTTTATCAATATATAAAAAAGGTTCATGTGTTGACTATACTCATCCGTTGATATTATTCATGTGTTGAACGAAATATTTTTATAATAAAATTTACATCTTTATCATATATAGAATTAGAAATCAACTGGAAAATAGATGAGATGAGTGGTCTCCTGGATAGTAATCTGATGTTGGTTTCGGCCTTCGGGGTTAATGTTCAGGAAATCGTTCTCTCACTAAATTACGGTTGAAGTCTGATTCAATATCAAACGATAGATACCTTAACTTTTATAAAATATATTAAATAGCAAAAATAGTCACACGTGGACGGTACTCATTCGTTGAGATTAGTCGTGTGTTGACAAAAAGAAATATTTGAAATAGAATATATAAAGCCGTGTTGAATAGTGATGCGCCATTTTGACGCGAACGATATCTATATCGATTACATTCGGAATTGAAAATATAACGATTTCGAAATGAATTGAATATATAACGATTTCGAAATGAATTGAAAATATAACGATTTCGAAATGAATTGAATATATAACGATTTCGAAATGAATTGAAAATATAACGATTTCGAAATGAATTGAATATATAACGATTTCGAAATGAATTGAACATATAACGATTTCGAAATGAATTGAATATAAAACGATTTCGAAATGAATTGAATATATAACAATTTCGATTTGAATTGAATATAAAACGATTTCGAATTGAATGAAATAGAAAACCAATTTGATTTCAATTGAATATATAATGAATTGAATTCAAATAGAAAACGAAACGAATTTAATTTGAATAGAAAATGAATTTGAATCGAATAGAAAACCAATTTGAATTGAATTGAATTGAAAACGAATTCGAATTGACTTCAAAATGAAGTGAAATGAATTCAAATTGAATTGAAATTTGAATTGAATAGAGATGAATTTTAAAACGAATTTATAAAAGAGAATTCAATTTTGATTTGAAATGAAATGGAAGTTGAAAATGTTTTTGAAACGAATTCAAAACTATTTATATAATTTGTTTTAAATAGAAATCGACGAAATATATATTATATATATTATATATATAATATAATGGCTTGAATAGAATGCGCCGCGCCGCGGCAGTTCGTAAATTTCGACCATTTATTTCAAACGGACATTACGGGAGATCCGACCGTCGGATTCTCCTAAAACCGGAACCGTTGGGTTCGTATCGAAAAGTGCTTTCTAATGAATATTTGAAATTCAAAATCTAACGGTTGGATTTGGAGATACGTCCAAATCAAATTCGAAAAAGGTCGCTGTAAGTGCAGTTCGATGGCCATTGTTGGAAATCGACTGTACGAGCCTTGATAAAATTATTAAAAATATCAATAATTTGTGTAAAATCATAAGAAATGATTTGGGAAAAATTGGGGTGAAAAACTCCATATTTGAAAAGATAAAAATGGGTTTTTATCGAAATGAACTAGTTTTGAACTAAATTTAAAACCCAATTATTTTTAAATAAATGAATTAGATTTAAAAAGGGGTTTTAAATAATCGAATTTCTAATATATTTGATTAAATTTGAAATGGGTTTATCGTGAACAGTGTTTTAAATAACACTGGTTCTTTAACCCGATAATAAATAGAATATGATCTGGGTTTATCGTGAACTGTGTTTTTAATAACACCTAGTTCTTTAACCCAGTAAAAGGAGTTTTAATGAATCTGCAATTAGATTGAAATTCGAATTGATAATCTAAATTTCCAAATTTAGAAAATGAGCGAGAATGGAGTATCACCAGTTTTGCTCCAAAGCGATAGTTAAATCTTTAATTAGATTTGAACGTGAAATGGTAATTAGTTTTACTGATAACACCACGGTGTTAGATATGGAGTATTACCAGTTTTGCTTCATGGGATGAATAGGTTGGGATTGGGAGATAAAATAAATAATTACTTCGTTACGGTTCGCTAATCTCGACTAGTTGGAAAAACCATAATTTGGTTTTAAATGACATCCAAAGGAAGATTACAGGATAAATTTTAAAGAATTTATCTTGGATAAAATTAATGGGAACCTTTCCCTAAGAATGTGGAATTTAGAAACTAGCTGTAGGTTGGCTAAGAAGAATGGTTTCCTGGGTATTGATCTGATGTTGGTTTCGGCCTTCGGGGTTAATGTTTGGGAAATTGTTCTCTTGCTAATTTGCGGTTAGTGACTAATGAATTGGAATGAGGCGTATGTTGTGTTTGCGTAACATTTGTTTTTAATATACGCGGGTTGTTCGGAAAGTCCGGGTTTACACCCATTCTGAATAACCGATTCGACGATATGTCGAAGATGAAGACGGTGGTTGAAGACCGGAAGTCTTCACATCGTAGGGATAATCACTGACGATCCTGATTGGGCTGTACACCTAAGAGGATGGAAATAGTTGGTGGTTGTCCAGACGTACTTGGAGATGGATGGATATGCGAGGAAAGTGCCTCCGGTTTCGTTCAGACCCAGAACGGACTTGTAAATGGATTGTGTGTCTGACATTGGATTTCATTCTGTGTTGATTGATTTCTATTAAATATATATCTGTTTGGCGGCGAAGAATTTATTCTCTTGCTTAACGCCCTTCTCTGAGACGTACGAGCTTAGAGGTTATATATCGATAGACATCAATCGCATGGCATGAATTGCCTGTGTGGCATGCTGAGTTGCATGGATCAAGGCTTCTGTTGAAAAGCAAAGTATTGTAGTTGATGATCAAAGCACGGCCCTTGTGGCGTAGCTTTGTGTATAGCGTGTATTCGCAAGCCTCACACCTCGGTATGAGTTAAAAACGGGATACGGACTGCAGGGAGAGCACACGTTTCTTTCTAGCTTTGGTGGTGTCAGTGACTTACCAGCCCTGACATTTATATACTTTTCACCTTTGTGGTTGTTGGATGAGGCGCCTCGATTATAGGTCTGTAAGGACCGGGAAACGTGTGTTCAGGAATTGCCAATCCTCTAACGTAAGTGAGGACCGGCCCTGAAGATCCAAGGGTTACACAGTGTGCGTAACCCTGAGGCATTTGCTAGAGTGTCTCGAAAGCGGAGAGGAGCTTGCCCCTTGCCTCGACTCATGACGGAAATCCAATTTCCAATACGAGATATTTCGGCTTTATTTGTAGAGCCTAGTATGGCGACATAGTAGCATGGGATACTATGCCGTCTATGATTTATATTTATGATTGAAATTGTTTTGACACTATACACTTATTATAGTATCAAATGATTTGTTTTAAACGTATCAAGCATGTTTGGCTGTTATAAGGTAAAACCCTATCCTCCGGCTTGCGTTGCATTGTGTGATGGGACCTGGTCTTATAATAGCTTCATTTTTCGAAAAAGCATTGCGTCGTTTATTCTATGCACTGGTATTCTTGGGCGGAAACCCGTTCCGTGTTATACGGCGTGGTCCCTTGAATTACTCTCTTTTAAAGTAAAGCTTTAAATAACTGTTTTAGTTCTCACACCAGTCACATGACTGACCTGGAGTTTATTGTTTTAACCTAAACTCTGGGTGCCCCTATTTTCCGCACGGGCAGCTAGTAGTTTTGGTTTTGCAGATTTATATTCACAGGATCCTGGTTTACAGCTGGAACGATATCCGGAAAGCTTTGTATCCGTATATCTCCTTCTAGTTGTGTATTGTATTATTTTCCGCTGCGATGTATTTAAATGTAATTTAAATCTCTGATATTTCTGTGTAATATTTATTTGTTTATACTCTGTATATTCTTGTAATCTGATGCATTGTTGTAATATACAATGAAATGTTCTTCTGTTTGCGTTCTGTTTTGTCCTGTTCTCAACAGTCAGGGGTTTCGAACGGTCTAGATTGGTTTAACGACTGATTCGGATCGAGCGAAATTCTAGGCCGTCACACGCTGCAATGTATTAAATTACTGTAAATTATCTTCTGCTATATTATATCGATGTACTCTGATATTCTGTACTTTGATATAACATTATTATGATGTAATAAAAGTCTTCTGTTATTTGTTCTGATGTGTTGTATTCCAAGGTTAAGGTATTCGGGTTTTGAACGGTCTTAATCGATTTTGCGATCGATTAGGTCCGGGCAAAAGTTGAGTCGTTACAGATATATCCGAGGCGCCTCCCAATCCAATAACCACATAAGTAAAAATATATTAAATGTATGGGCTCCATACCATGACAACACCAATAGCTAGAAAGAAACATCAAGTTCTCCCTACGGTCCCTCAACCCGTTTTTGACTCATACCGAGGTGTGAGGCTCGTGAATTAATGCTATACACAAAGCTACACAATTTTAGGCCATGCTTTGATCATCAACCACAAGACTTGGTTTTCAATAGAAGCCTTGACCATTTGCATCTCAGCATGCCACACAGGCAATTCACGCCATGCGACCGATGTTTATTGATATATAACCTCTTAGCTCGTACGTCTCAAACAAGGGTGTTAAGCAAGAGAATAAATTCTCTACCACCAAAGAGATATATATTTAAAAGAGATCAATCAACACAGAGTAAAATCCAATGTCGGACACATAGTCCATTTATAAGTTCGTTCTGGGTCTGAACGAAACCAGTGGCACCTTATTCCTTGTCCCATATGTCCAATATAGGAGAGAGGTCCTTGAATATCCAGTCGATCTCCAAGTACGTCTGGACGATCACCACTTATTACCTTGTCTTGGGTGTACTGCCCAATCAAGACATCGGTAATCATCCAAACGAAGTGAAGACCTCCGGTCTTCGACCACCATCTTCATCGTCGACTTATCGTCAAAACAGTTATTCAGAATGGGTATAAACCCGGCCTTTCCGAATAACTCGTGTATATTATAAACAAGTGCTACACAACCACAACATACGCCTCATTCCAATTCAGGATATTATTTCATTCAAATATTCACATCATTAGGGAAAGGTTCCCGTTAATTTTATCAAAGATAAATTCTTTTAAATTTATTCTTTAATCTTCCTTTATAAATCAATTCTAATCCAAATTATGGTTTATAAACTAGTCCGGATTAGCGCACCTTAACGAAGTAATCATTTGTTTAATTTCCCAATCCCAACCTATTCATCCCATGGAGCAAAAATGGTAATACCCCATATCTAACACCACGGTGTAATTGGTAAATTTAATTACCATTTCACGCTCAAATATAATTAAAGATTTAACTATCGCCTGGAGTAAAACTGGTGGTTCTCCATTCTCGATCATTTCCCAAATTTGATAATTTAAATTATCACATTCCCATTTCAATCTAATTAAAGATTCATTAAAACTCCACTTAGCTTTAATCTTCCCAAAAATCAATATTAATGATTATTCAAATCTCTGTCTTTAACTGGGTTAAAGAACCAATGTCATTTAAAACACAGTTCACGATAAACCGAAAATCACATTCCATTAATTATGGAATGTTTACGGAAGATAGATCAACATATAATGGATATGAATTTCCGTATCCAACTAATAATATAAATGGAATAAAGACTAAGCCTTTTAAATTCCATATATATTAACAGTCTTCCTCCATCGAAGTTCATTTCGATTATTACCGAATCGAATTCCATTCCATTCCAATTTAATATATTAAATTGGAAAACTTTACTTTGGAAATTCCCCATTAAATATTAATGAAAAGATTTATAAATTCCAAATCACATTTCACTGTAAATCGAGTTAAAGAACGAATGTTGTTAAAACACAGTTCAGAGTAAACCCAATTCACATTCCATTTTGTTCCAATTAAATGTTAATTAACTGGAAACACCAGTAATCTTAATTAAAAGATTTATTCTTTTACACGGGGTTTAAGAACATTGTTATTTAGGACACCATTCATGACAAACCCAAAATCCAGTTCTTTTATTCAATTCCAATTAAATATTAATTTATTAGAAAGCTTCACTAAATCTTAATTAAAGGATTTATTCTTTTTCTCAACTAGGTTTAAGAACAGTGTTTTTAAGAAATTGTTCATAACAAACCCAAAATCCCATTTGATATAAAATATATGGCTCTGAATAGAAATTATATCGGCTTACATTCAATATCAAATTCTGAAATCAACAAATGTCGTATCGGGAATAACGATATATATCTTCCAAATTCCCATATCAATATCCGTATAATCACGGTATCCAATAACGAAATATTCCGAAGATTATTTCTATTCAAATCCATTCCAATTCACATATTGGAAATTCTGGTTATATTAAAACCCATTCTCAATCTAATTTAATTATTTACAAAAATAATTGGATTATAATTCTAGTCGACAACTAGCTCATTTCGATAAAAATATATTTTTATCTTTTCAAATATGGAATTTTTCATCTTAATTCTTCCCAAATCATTTATTATGATTTTACACAAATTATTAATGTTTTTAATAATTTTATTAAGGCCCTTTCAGTCGACTTCCATAAACGGTCATCGAACTACACTTACAGCGACCTTTTCCTAATTTGATTTCGACATAATTCCAAATCCAACTGTTAGATTTCAAATCTCTTGTATTCGTTGGAAAGCTCATTTCGATACGAACCCAAATGGTTTCGGTTTTAGGGGAATCCGACGGTCGGATCTCCCGTAATATTAGTTCGAATTCAATGGTCGAAATTCGCGAACGGCCGTGGCATGACGCGTTCTATTCAGGCCATTATATATGTAGTATATATATTATATATATTTCGACGATTTCCATTCAAAACGTATTTTATAAATCGTTTTAAATTCGTTTTAAAAACGATTCTAACTTCATTTTCAATTTTATATCAAATTTGAATACTCCTTATCATTATATTATTTAAATGATAATATTTTCAAGAGATCAGATTTTGAAATCACCTCCTTTTCGATATTCATTATAAAAATGAATAAAATCGATACAAATACCATTCGCGTCAAAATGGAGCATATCTAATCAACACGGCTCTTATATTTCAATATTTTCGTGTCCATCCGAAATCGGACATCAAAATAATATTTTGATCCATTACTGAATATTATTTTAAAACGTTAGTTATTTTAAAATATTCATTATTCATTAATTTAAAATATTTGTTAATTTAAAATATTTGTTCTTTTCGAATTGGAATCAGACACAATCAATTACCATATAATTTTATTTATATGGATTTTGTAACACCCTATATTTTCGGTAAACATTAAAGTAACGAATTAAAGAATAAGTGATTACAAATATGAGAATTAAGGGAAATGGGTTAAGCCATTGCGTTTGTCTCAGAATTTTGCTTGAGATAGAGTCCGAGTTTGCGTAAATCAGACTCCATATGAAGGAGTTACGACCTTCAGAAGATTCAAGAATTTAAATAATAAAACCAGCCCGAAATTCAAATTCAAATTTCGAAATTCAAAAATCCTGAAGCAGGCTGGGCGGGAAATTTCCTGCCCAGAAATCAGGTCGACCAGGGGGTCGACCTGGGTCACATACGTCGACCATGGGGTCGACCTCCCCCTCGGGCCAGATCTGAAATATGACGTATTTCTTTGAGTGATGATATTCTGAGTCATTTGGGCTTGTGTGGCAAGTTCTGGTTGGTTCTCTTAGGCTTGAATGGCTTTGTTTGGCCCTAGGTTGATCTAATGGCTCCTATTAAATCAAACTTCTATATAAGCAACCTAAATCTAAACCCTAAGCCACACAAAAATATTCCTAGAACCGTCATGTCGTCAATACTCAACCTACATTAGCCGCCATTCTCCTTCAACTAGAAAGCAAGTTATAAACTACAAATCAAATCTTATTCAACTAAGAGAATTCAACGTCTACAACAAAGGAGAGCTATTCAGTTTCAAAACACAGATCCCAGAACACAAGACTAGTCTCCTTTTTGTATGTCCGGTTATCATTTAGACCTAAATGATATTAGAATCGTGACTAAAATAACTGGATGTAGAACAACGCCTAATGTAAATTTATGCCTATCCTTTTTGTTAAAACAGAATTAATTAAGACTATGAATCTTATCATGTTAAGTTTGTGATCATGTTGTATGTAATTTGATGATAAAACTACCATGTTAAATGCTTGGCAGTGAAGCTATATATTGTATAATTTGGCGATGACATATCATGTTGTATATTTTGACGATGACATCATGTTTTATAATTTGGCGCGATGACATATCATGTTGTATAATTTGGCGATGACATATCATGTTGTATAATTTGGCGATGACATATCATGTTGTATAATTTGGTGATGACACCTATATATTATATGTCAATTTGGGAATTTTGCTATTTTATGCAAGTTCAACCATGTTCACATATTTGACTAGAACTACATGCTAATTTGCAAGTTCACAACTACATGCCTAATTTAAGTTTATGTAGTTCTATGAAAAACCCCTATTTTACGATTCATGTTGAGTAGATCTAAAATTGCAAGTTCATAATTATATGTATATTGTTCTATGCCGAATTCATATGACACATGTGTAGTTAGATCCATATTTTTATGGTGTTGGAATATTACATGTTTCTCTTTTTCCCCTTTTGTGTATGTGTTAGGCTATGTAGCGAGCCTAACATTTTATGTGATTTATGCGAATGTTTAACGGGGGTAACATTGGGGAAAACATGAAATTACATGTATTTGGCATATTTGACTCATAATCATGTAAATGGTTTATGGCATAAAGTGGTATATTTTTAAAACCAAAAATTATGAACTTCATTTAAAGGGAAAGTGGGGCTTAACTTGAATGACAATAATTTACATATAAACATAAAGAGGCAAATATTTAAATTTAGAAAAGACGAATATGCCTAACCCGAGGTTAGATTGAGTTACGGTGTAAGACTGCCCGGAACCGCCCGGCACATCCAGCAACCATAACAATATATATCTAATGTGAGAGGTTAGTGCATTGAGCCCAAAAGAACCCGAGGTTAGACTGAGTTGCGGTGTAAAACTGCCCGGGCCCGACCGGCACATCCAGCGACCGCAACAACACCTGTCTAATGTGAGTGGTTGGTGCTTTAATGAATGAATTAAAGCTAAATCAGGAATGGTAGGATAAAGTTAATTAAGGCAACACTTGACAAATACAACATGTTAACTAAACTGATGGGTGGGGTTTGGTTAACTTGGACACTTAACCAATTTAACATGTTGATTAGGGAACCCTAGTAATAGGGACCCATTTCAGCAGTAACCCACATAGATGTATCATGATACCCTGAACTAGGCAGGGTGGGGCACAATTACTGGGTTAATTATAAGCGGTCAAAACAACGGTTGCTGGTGAGTCAGTGTAGGTTCCGACGGAGTACGGGCATGCACGTACTCCGGGGTGGAAAAAGCAGGCACTGGGCATCAGTAATTATACACTGTGAATCTTGAATTGTGTCGGGTTGCCACTATAGGATTTGATATACCCCATGGTGGGACCAGCACAGGTATCTACAATCGAGTGGGGCCGTATGACACCAGTAGTAAATGCGTGCGAGTAGGAGCTGATCGATAGAAAGGGATCACTGGGTTTGAACTCATGATGATTGTTGAAATATCTAGTAGGTGCAGAGAATATGGATATAAGTGCGATAATATGATTAGTTTATCTTGCCTTGTTTATCATGCTTTATCCTATGTTACCATATTTCTTTGTTATTGTTCTGCGTCCATTTTATTTATGTCATGGTTCTCTTACCAGTTTACATGTTGAATAATCACTGGACTTACCAAACTCATGTCTGACCCATTTTTCTTTCACTCTCTTTTTTTCCGTTCCCCCCCAGGTATCCAGGGAGAGAATAGCTCAGCTTAATTCGAACCGTTTATCTTTCCAAGCTTGAAGACCATGTGATGTATGGCTTGGAACCTCTTATTTTTGGCTATGGCTTTGGACACACTACTACTTGGGGATTTATGTAGTTTTATTTGTGTTTTATGCTTCTTTATGTTATAATCAAGATAGAAATTTTGATGTAATGATTTGGAAGTTGTTTTAACAGTTTGCTGTAATGTTTTTTGTTATGAACCACGTATAAAATAAATTTAGATTTTCCGCTGCTTATATATGTCTGTCTTGTAAATTATCTGTGTCTTTTACCTATAATGCTCCACCAAAGTTAAGGCATTCCCTTGGTGGGTGACCTTAACGGAGGTGGGGTGTTTCACTTGGCATCAAAGCAAAGGTTTACCAGGTTAGATAAAAAATTTGAAAACTGGTTTTCAAAAAGAAGTTTAAAGAAGCAATTTTCAAGAAAAAGTGTTTTATTTTAAGAAGGCGTAATCCCCCAAAGCCATATGCACTATCTTTCTATCCTTTGTTTTGAATCTTTCCTTTTTCGTTTCAGCATGTCTGGGGATCTTAACCATCCAGAGGGTGTGCCGATACCTGGCTCATTCAGAAGGTACTTAGAGGCTAGGGCTAATGTCGCAGGCCTAGAAGACGTTCCTCTTCCCCTAGCTGCTGCGGTTCCTTCTCCTCTGCGTGCAAATGCTTTTTCAAAAATATGTAGGGACTTTCGAGCCATGGGTGGAAAGAACTTCAATGGAAATGAATCCTTCGTGGAAGCAAGAAACTGTCTTAAAGAAACTGAGGATTTGTTTGTTATCTTCGAAGTGGACGATAGGCAGAAGATACAATTGGCCGTATGGTTGCTTAACGACAAAGCCTCCTATTGGTGGGAAGTTACTAATGCTGAAAGACCAGTTGAAACTTAGATGGATTTCAGAATGAGGTTTGAAATGAAATTCCTCTCACAAGCTGAATGAAGCCTACAGATGGAGAAGTTCTTAGCTCTCAAACAGGGAAGTATGTCGAGCAAGGAATACGTTAACCAATTCAACCAGCTGGCTAGGTTCGGATTGGAGTTAGTGAACACTCCACATAAGAAGGCTCTCCGTTTTTTGAAAGGATTGAATGAGCCAATGCACAGCGTAGATATGTCCCATATACCTGTGGTGCGACTTATGAGAGATGGTGGACATGGAACTGTTACAAGAAGAAGATAAGGTTGGCAAGAAAGAGATAAAGGTGGAAGTACCTCAAGATAAGAAAGTGGAGGGATCACAGAGCAAGAAGATGGATTCCAAGAAGGGCGGGGAGAACAACAAACCCAGTGACAAGAGGAAGCGTAATTTTTGTGGCATTCCTGGAAATCTGGTTAAGTACTGCAGAAAGAAGAAGAGGAAGATGGGTGGTTGTTTCCATTGCGGCGAGACAGGACACATGGCTAGGGATTGCCCAAGAAAGAAAGGGCAATGGCAGAGAGCTGGATCTACTTCTGGAGGGCAGGTTCACGCTCTCATGGCACCTCCGTAAGAACGAGGTAGAAATATTTCTGTTGAGATTTTAGTTTATCTTTTTGATCATCCTGTTCGTACACTCTTTGATTCTGACGTATCGCACTCTTTTATATCTACTGCTAATTAGGGGTGAGACTTCTAGTCACCTCAATAGATACTCCATCGACGATAAGGGTTAGTAGAGGAAGGATGGAAGGCTATGCGTCCCACAAGCAAGGGATTTGGTGAAGAAGGTTCTCGAAGAGGCACACCATTCCAAGTTGTCCATACACCTAGTCGAGACAAGATGTATAAAGACGTAAAAAGGGTTTTCTTTTGGAATGGCATGAAGAGGGATGTAATTGAATTCGTCTCTAAGTGCTTAGTATGTCAACAAGTCAAGGCGGAGCAAAAGAAGCCTAGTGGTTTGCTTCATCCTCTAGAGGTCCCACAGTGGAAATGGGATAGCATTTCAATGGACTTTATTGATGGGCTGCCTAGGTCAGGAAGGGAAATACCAGTATTTGGGTAATAGTGGACAGGCTCACAAAAAGCGCTCACTTTATACCCGTTAAAAGTAGGACTGCCTCGTCTTTAGCATCCGTTTATCTTAAAGAGATAGTTCGACTCCATGGGATACCCTCCAGCATTGTGAGTGACTGAGATCCTATATTTACGAGCGAGGTTTGAAGGAGCTTGCAAGAGGCTGTAGGCACACAACTATGCTTAAGCACAACCTATCACCCCCAAACCGATGGTCAGACGGAAAGGGTGAACAGAGTATTAGAGGACCTCTTGAGATTATGCATTCTTGACTTTGGAGGAACATAGGAGGATCATCTTCCTTTGGTGGAGTTTGCCTACAACAATAGCTATCAAGCCACCATAGGCATGGCACCCTTCGAAGCTTTATATGGAAGACCATGCCGATCACCAACTTGTTGGTGGGAGTCTACAGACAAACTCATACTTGGACCAGATTTGATTAGAGAAACTTCAGAGAAAGTGGACTTGATACGAAGAAGAATGAAGACTGCCCAAGATAGACAGAAGTCCTACGCAGATAAAAGAAGGGCCGACCTTGAGTTTGAGGTTGGAGACAGGGTTTTCCTTAAAGTATCTCCTTTAAAGAACGTCGTTCGCTTTGGATCCGCAGGAAAGTTGGCACCAAGATTTGTAGGGCTGTTTCCTATCATTGAAAATATTGGAAAGATGGCTTACAGAGTAGAGCTGCCCGAAAGATTTGCTGGAGTTCATAATGTCTTTCATGTTTCTCACCTACGAAAGTGATTACATGAGTCTGCTGAAGTGGTGGAACCAAGCATATTAGAGGAAGTAGAAGTTGAACGAGAGGCGACTGTGAAAAGAGTTCCAACTCGTATCTTGGGTGCAGAAGTCAAAAAGCTATACAACAGCGAAGTCAAACTTGTTAAAGTTCAATGGAGTGACGCTGAGGAAGATGCGACTTGGGAGACTGAGGCCAAGATACGCGCAGCCTACCCTTTTCTTTTTGAGGGTACATCTTTGATATCTTTTTCCTTAAGTTTATTCATGCTTGTATCTATCTTTTTTTAAATATTTCCTCAGTGCTATTCTTGATCCTTAGGTAGAAACCAATGGATGTAAACATGTATTTGAAACATGTTATGATTGATGGCTGCAAGTGGTTGCAAGTGATTTCTAGTGGTTGCTCGTGGATACATATACACACACATTAGGTGTTAGATCGGCTCAGTCACTTTAATATTGCATATGCATATATGTACTTGTATATGATTGAAACTTGATGTGTTATCATGTGAATGTTGCATTTGTATGAATGATTGTGCACTCATGTAGAAAGTATGATTAGGGTTGATTGCATACATAATGGACTCATGGCACCGACATGACTTGCATTAAGGAGGTCAACTGAATCAGTAGACCACCTGATTTTTCATTAGATAAGGACATGTACACACACTATGCATATGATCATGAAGCATTAAAAGTCTTTTTAAGGACAATGGACGCCTATGTTTGATGGATGAGTAGATGAACGATTGGATGGTAGGATATACGTTCTTCCTGACTCGAAGATTTCAGGGATGAAATCCTTTAAGGAGGGGAGAATGTAACACCCCGTATTTTCTGTAAACATTAAAGTAACGAAGTAAAGAATAATTAATTACAAATGTGAGAATTAAGGGAAACAGGTTATGCCATTGCTTTCGTCTCGAAATTTTGCTTGAGATAGAGTCCGAGTTGGCGTAAATCGGACTCCGTATGAAGGAGTTATGAACTTCAGAAGATTCAAGAATTTAAATAATAAAACCAGCCCGAAATTCAAATTCAAGTTTTGAAATTCAAAAACCCCAAAGCAGGCTGGCGGCAAATTTCCCACCCAGAAATCAGGTCGACCAGGGGGTTGACCTGGGTCACATAGGTCGACCATGGGGTCGACCTCCCCCTCGGGCCAGATCTGAAACATGATGTATTTCTTTGAGTGACGATATTCTGAGTCATTAGGGCTTGTGTGGAAAGTTCTGGTTGGTTCTCTTTGGTTTGAATGGCTTTAATTGGCCCTAGGTTGATCTAACGTCTCCTATTAAATCAAACTTCTATATAAGCAACCAAAATCTAAAACCTAAGCCACACAAAAATATTCCTAGAACCGTCATGCTGTCTGTAACAACCCTTATTTTGATAACGTGTTATAACCATAAATCTAGGCAGAATTAAATTTTAAAATAAGAACCAAGGGAAACGGGTTGCGCCACTGCGTTCATCTCGGAATTCTGCATGAAATCGAGTCCGAGTTTTTGAAAATCGGAGTCCGTATGACCAAGTTATGGCTCCCCAAAGTTTCAGAAATTTTCAGAGTTCAAAACAGTTCGAATTTGAGTTCAAATTCGAATTTCAAAACCCAGACAGACTGGGCGGGAAATTTCCCGCCTAGCACCCCAGGTCGACTGGGGAGTCGACACCCCCAGGACCAGGTCGACTGCGCAGTCGACTTGGGTGTCGACCTGGTCCCCGAACCTGGTTTGGGCCTGGTTGCTCTTGCTTGACCCTGTTGGCTTGTTTGAGGGCCTGTGACGATTTTTGGCGGTTCAGATCGATTCTAGGGTTTATCCTATGGCCTAAACTAGTTGTTGCAACTATAAAAACACCCTAAGACCTAGGCTAATCCACAACAAATCTTTCTAACACCATTATGCTGCTAAGTCTCCTCTTGAACCATGGTCGCCGCCTCCAACTTGAAGCTTAAACATTCAAACTAGATCCAAATCGAAGGCCAACGTTTCTACAACAGTTCAAGGGAATAGATCAACATCTCAACAACGATCCTATGACAATTTTTGTTCTTAGTTCTCAAAAACCACGATCTGTAAGCCCCGGTTACTCTTAGATCTAAACTCTAAACTTAATAGGGACATGTGTAAATTGAAGTTAAACATAAACATGATAACTACTTGAGACCTATTCTTGTATATCTTTGATCTATGACTATTCCTTTTTGATCTATTATTTTAGATATGCTCTTGTTCACCCTAGATCTATTCACCTTGAACCTAGTACCGTTCATATTGAACCTTGATTTGTGGAATACTGATAAGAACTTGATTTAGGCGCCTGTTCATGTCATAACCTAAACCCTATCATTATTTTAACATGCCTGTGATGTTGTGATGTTGAAACTATCGCTAGTCACAAGTTTAGGATTATCATCTTATGTCATTTATTGCTATGTTTATCACCCTATTTCATATGCCAGTGATGTTATGATCATATCTCAAGTTACACCATGCTTGCCTTGAAATCACCTTTGCCACTTTATACCCATCCTTGTTATGTTATTCCCTAGTTACATCTATTGCCTTGATTCGAATTCACGAGCGTTGTGGATGCGATTTGGGTAGTTTAGGAAAACCTGGATTTAGTATGAACCTGAAAACATGAATATCGTTATAACTTGGGCTTGGATAGGAACATGAACTTGACATGAAATTATACTTGAAAATATGAATTTGGGACATGACACTTAGATAACTTGAACGTGGCCAACTCGAGGTTGGGTTGAGTTTGCAGTATAAATCTACCCGGAACCGCCCGGCGAATCCAGTAACTCAAACAATAGGACCCAATGTGAGTAGTTGGTCATATTGCACTCGAAACCCGAGGTTAGACTAGGTTATGGTGTAAAACTGCCCGGACCCGCCCGACACATCCAGTAACCATAACCAAGTCTAATGTGAGAGGTTAGGGGTGCATTAAGTAAATTAATGCCACTAGATAGGGTTAAGTCATGGACCACTAGAATATACTTAACCAATTTGACACGTTGATTTGATAGGGTTAAGTCATGAACCGCTTGAACACACATAACCAACCTGACACATGATTCGTAGGACTAAGTCTTGAACTAGAACGACACACTTAGTCAATTTGACATGACACGTAGATGGGGTTAAGTCTCGATTTTAAATGACAACTTAACCTGCTGAACGAAACCCTAGTTACGCGGTCCTTTTCAGCAGTAACCCACTAGATGTATCACGGTACCCTGGGACTAGGCAGGGTGGGGCACGATTGCTGGGCTGATTGTAAGCGACTAGAACGACGGCTGAGTTGGTGCGCCATTGTAGGTTCAGGCGGACTAGGGTCGTGCACTTAGTCCGGAGTTGAAAAAGCAGGCATTGGGCATCAGTAGGATTATCTGTGCATTCTT
Organism: Allium sativum; assembly: GCA_030737875.1. Taxonomy (NCBI): domain Eukaryota; kingdom Viridiplantae; phylum Streptophyta; class Magnoliopsida; order Asparagales; family Amaryllidaceae; genus Allium; species Allium sativum. The sequence continues at coordinate 416,056,495 of CM060909.1, read as the reverse complement.
GATTCGTGTCGGTGGTTGGCACCCTAGGGCTTGATACACCCTATGGTGGACCTAGCACAGGTGACTACATTCGTGATAGGGCCGTATGACACAGACACACGACGAGCTAGACTTGTAGGGAGTCGATCGATTAGATCATACCGTTGGACCCCGAATTAGGTCACTTCACGATATTGGGCCAAGGGATTATTTCTTGATTTATAGTTGACACGGGATTAGTATACCAGTATAGTTGGTATGGCGAACCTTGAATACGCAATGTTAGACTTGAGTTATCTTGTTAGCTTAGTTATCATGTCAGACTTATCATCATTCCTATGTTTAATTCCAGTTTATTCATGTCTTGTTAACTTTATTAGTTTCTATGCTGATAGTCACTAGGGCTTACCAGTCTTTTTGACTGACCCGTTTTCTTTCGCCTCTTTGTCTTTCGTCCCCCCCCCCAGGTTCTCAGGGAGGAAACTCTAGCTCTTAGCTTGGACTTTGCTTGCTTTCTGATAGCTCATGTACGGTTTGGTCTTGAGCTATGCTATGGCTGCACTCATGCACTTTTTGGGGAATAATATTTTACTTATGTTGTTTTAAGTACTTTGCTTCTTTAGAACTTGATGTAATGAAATAATGACTTGGCATTTTGATGTAAGAGGTTTTGACTCTATTTTTCAGTAATGAGATTTGGTTTTAAAGTTTATATCCGCTGCTTTATATAATCTATTTTATCTATGTTCTGTCTTGTGTTATCTCTGTGCCTATTTACTAGATAATACCCCTCCAAAACTAGGGCAATCCCTTTGTGAGTGACCCTAGTGAAGGTGGGGTGTTACACTGTCAATACCCAACCTAGAGTAGCCGCCATTCTCCTTCAACTAGAAAGCAAGTTAGAAAATACGAATCAAATCTAATTCAACTAAGAGAATTCAACGTCTACAACAAAGGAGAGCTATTCAGTTTCAGAATACAAATCCCAGAACACAAGACTAGTCTCCTTTTTGTAAGTCCAGTTATCATTTAGACCTAAATGATATTAGAATCGTGACTAAAATAACTGGATGTAGAACAACGCCAAATGTAAATTTATGCCTATCCTTTTTGTTAAAAATGAATTGATTAAGACTATGACTCTTATCTTGTTAAGTTTGTGATCATGTTGTATGTAATTTGATGATAAAACTACCATGTTAAATGCTTGGCAATGAACCTATATGTTGTATAATTTGGCGATGATATATCATGTTGTATAATTTGGTGATGACATCATGTTGTGTAATTTGGCGATGACATATCATGTTGTATAATTTGGTGATGACATATCAAGTTGTATAATTTAGCGATGGCATATCATGTTGTATAATTTGGTGATGACACCTATATGTTGTATGTCAATTTATGAAATTTGCTATGTTTATGCAAGTTCAACCATGTTCACATATATAACTAGAACTACATGCTAATTTGCAAGTTCACAACTACATGCCTAATTTAAGTTTATGTAGTTCTATGTAAAACCCCTGTTTTACGATTCATGTTGAGTAGATCTAAAATCGCAAGTTCATAATTAAATGTATATTGTTCTATGCCGATTGCATATGACACATGTGTAGTTAGATCCATATTTTTATGATGTTGGAATATTACAAGTTCCTCTTTTTCCCCTTTTGTGTATGAGTTAGGCTATGTAGCGAGCCTAACATTTTATGTGATTTATGCGAACGTTTAATGGGGGTAACGTTGGGGATAAAACATGAAATTACATGTAATTGGCATATTTGACTCATAATCATGTAAATGGTTTATGGCATAAAGTGGTATAATTTTATACCAAAAATAATGAACTTGATTTAAAGGGAAAGTGGGGCTTGACTTGAATGACAATAATTTACATATAAACATAAAGAGGCAAATATGTAAATTTGGAAAAGACGAATATGCCTAACCCAAAGATAGATTGAGTTACGGTGTAAGACTGCCCGGAACCGCTCGGCACATCTAGCAACTGTAACAATATATATCTAATGTGAGAGGTTAATGCACTGAGCCCAAAAGAACCCGAGGTTAGACTGAGTTGCGATGTAAAACTGCCCGGACCCGACCGACACATCCAGTGACCGCAACAATACCTGTCTAATGTGAGTAGTTGGTGCTTTAATGAATGAATTAAAGCTAAGTCAGGAATGGTAGGGTTAAGTTAATTAAGGCAACACTTAACCAATACAACATGTTAACTAAACTAATGCGTGGGGTTAGGTTAACTTGGACACTTAACCAATTTAACATGTTGATTAGGATACCCCAGTAACGGGGACCCATTTAAGTAGTAACCCACATAGATGTATCATGATACCCTAAACTAGGCAGGGTGGGGCACGATTACTGGGCTGATTATAAGTGGTCAAAACAACGGCGGTTGGTGTGTCAGTGTAGGTTCCGACGGAGTACAGGCGTGCATGTACTCCGGAGTGGAAATTGGCATCAGTAGTTATACACTGTGCATCTTAAATTGTGTCGGGTTGCCACCATAGGATTTGATACACCCCATGGTGGGACTAGCACAGGTATCTACAATCGAGCGGGGCCGTATGACACAAGTAGTAAATGCGTGCGAGTAGGAGTCGATCGGTAGAAAGGGATCACTGGGTTTGAACTCATGATGATGGTTGAAATGTCTATTAGGTGCAGAGAATATGGATATGAGTGCGATAGTACGATTAGTTTATCTTGCCTTGTTTATCTTGCCTTATCCTATGTTACCTTATTTCTTCGTTATTGTCCTATGTCCTGTTTATTCATGTCATGGTTATCTTACCAGTTTACATGCTGAATAATCACTGGACTTACTAGACTCACGTCTGACCCATTTTTCTTTTGCTCTCTTTTCTTCCGTTCCCCCCTTAGGTAGCCAGGGAGGGAATAGCTCATCTTAATTCGGACCATTCATCTTTCCAAGCTTGAAGACTCTGTGATGTATGGCTTGGAACCTCTTATCTTTGGCTATGGCTTTGGACACACTACCACTTGGGGATTTATGCACTTTTATTTGTGTTTTATGCTTTATGTTATAATCAAGACAGAGATTTTGATGTAATGATTTGGAAGTTGTTTTGAGACAGTTTGCTATAATTCTTTTGTTATGAACCGCGTATGAAATAAATTTAGTTTTTTCGCTGCTTATATATGTCTGTCTTGTAAATTATCTGTGTCTTTTACCTATAATGCTCCACCAAAGTTAAGGCATTCCCTTTGTGAGTGACCTTAACGGAGGTGGGGTGTTTCAGATTTCATACACACATGTACACAACAATAATCAAACACAGTCAACCATCATCCAGAGTGCATTACACAACTGCATAAGCGTTAAATATAAATAATTAGTGCTTACAATAGTCTGTCAACCCATCGACTGACATAAAACTAAACAATTGGGATTAGTGTATGTCAAATATCATCCCAATACCCGTGTGGGGTTTCAATCAATACACACCGATTTTATTTGTGCAGTTGGGCGATGTGTAAAATATATCGTCCCAATAAATATCAGTCAAATGAGTGTACATAAACAAATCATCCGATTTGTAAATGAATATTTATTTTCATTTATATACTCATTAAAAATTATATTTTTAATGATAAATTATTTATTTCAACGCATGAATATTTTATATAGTTCATTTATACAATAAAAATGATATTTTTATTGTTCTAACATTTTTAGAAAATTTCGGCAGCATAACGGCACGATACTAGAACAAGAATAAGATCTAACCTTATCCCTCACCTAATAATGGCTCGCTCCATACACATACCAATTCTAATCAGTTCATTTAACTTCCCAAACCAAATTCAAACAAATAAACCAATCAACCAAACAAACATGGTTTCAAACAAAGGTGTCAGGTGCTACTAAGCACCGTCTGCATCCTAGTATATATATTTAACTAGAAAATAAATTAGAGTGCGAAGTTCTCACCTTTGGTTTCCTCTCCTCCATTCTTTATTTTTGAACCGCTTGGATTTGGATTTGATTCCCGTTGGTTCCCTCGCAATTTGTTTCAAGCGGTTTTATATTAAAAATCATATTTTTAATAATTTTATATTACATAAAATCAGATCTTCACGATGCCATGTATACATTAAAAATCGTATCTTTATAATGCTACTTTATATACAAAAATTATATTTTTATATCGCTACTCCTATAATAAAAATCATATTTTTATATGTTATTCCTATTATAAAAATCATATTTTTATAATGCTTTGCTTATATAAAAACCATATTTTTATAATACTTCTATATATATATATAAATCATTATTTTATATAATTAAAAATCATATCTTTGTATAATTAAAAATCACTCTTTTTAAATGTAACAACCTAGAAAATCAGAACCAATTTAATTTTTTTTATTTTGGCAATATTAATGAATTTTGAATGTTTATTATGATTTATTTTAAATAATAAGGACAAGAAATTTATTTTGAATAGAATTAGAATGTATATATTTATTTGAATCAACGTTAGAATATAAATATTTATTTTAATTATAAAAGGAATTGGAAATGGCGCGGTAGTTTGGAATTTCGATTTCAAATTTCAAATGAATGTATAGGACTCAAAATAAACCGGATTTTAGTGAAACCAAAAATATTAGAATCTATTTAAAGATATCTTTCCAAAGAATCCGAAAAATCAAAATTTCATAGCGGGAATAAAAAGTTATGCCTAGTGAAAATTTAGGATAGTCGCTATGGAAAATATAGCCCTTAAAAATGGAAATTTAGAAAACGAACTTCGTTTCTGACGAAACCACTTTTTTTGGATTCGTAGTGTCAAATTATTGCTAGATTCCAAAATTCATAATTTTTGGGATCAATATGTGAGCGTGGCACAAGAAAACGTGTTTTGACAGTTTCAGTCAATTTGGATCGACCAGAAAATGACCATTTTTCAAACGTTCTCCAAATTTGATGAAATTAGTTTTTTTAGGATCGTATCGTCAAAACGTAGCAAGATTTATTTTTCGGGAATTATTAGAGTCCGTATGTGGCCTCGGTAATTTAAAATGTGCGTTTGAATTTAAAATATATTGATTTATATTTTAAATTTAATGGAAACTGTTCATAACAACCGAAGTGGGTTACGAAACATATTCCCTTATATTCAGAATGGGGGTATTACGCTGGGGACGACAGTCATTAGGTCTCGTTTGGAGTTCAAATGAAAAGTCAACCTTTATGGAAAATAAAATAACATTTATATAATTATAACCTTTTTCCCCTTAACCCCTTCACACTCCCTCACTTCCCTCTCTCGTTCGATCTGGAGAAAATATATAAAAAGAAGAGAACGAACCCTAAATCCCGTTGCCCTCCACCGAAGAGGCCGCCGCTCCCCTCCCAGACCGTCGCCGCCTGCTTCGTCCCCCCACCTTGTCGGACCGCCCTCCTCCGTTCTCCCTTCTCCCAACTCTCTCTCCCTCCAGTTAAAAACCCCCACCCCCCCACACCCAAACCAGCCCGCCGACTGTCAAAGGCCGGCGCCGCTTAGATGCACCTCCCTATCCACCTGCGCGCCTCCTCAGCCCCATCCACCTTCAGCTCCGGCGCAAACCCCCTCTCCGATCTCCTCCTCCTTCCCCGACGAACCACTGTAAGTTTTTATATAAATTGATTTTTGGTTTTCAGTTTTTAAATAAAAAAATATCATTATAAAAATCTAATCGTTAAAATATATTGATGGCATAAGGTAAAATCATGATTTTTAGATTATAAAAATATGATTTTTAGGTTTTAAAAGCTAAGATTTTTGTATGAATAACATTTGAATAAAGTAGTGATTTTTATATACATGACGATATGATGTTTATATACATAAAGGTGTGATTTTTAATTAGGTAAAGACATGATTTTTAGCTATGTAAAAATATGATCTTTGGCGATGTAAAGATTCGATTTTATGTATATGATTTCAATATAAAAGTATGATTTTTATATATGTAGCATATTAGAAATATGATTTTTATATAATAGAGAATATAAAAATATGATTTTTATATATGTAGTGAAATAAAAATATGAATTTTATTTGAATAACTTCGTTTTAAAAATGTGATTTTTACTATGAACAGCATGAAGGAGATTGCGTTGGAATTACCGGAAAATCCTAACCGTTCAAAAACAAAGAATGGTGGCATTGGGTTTAGCTTCTAGGTGAGAACTCCTCACTATCATTTTCTTTACAGTTATTTATTTTATAACTGCATATATGAACTGTTCCCCGTCATCCACAGACCATGGACGACTTGTTTGATTGTTTGGTTTGGTTGATTAGATTATTTGGTTGAATTTGGTTGTTTGAGTGAAATGAATTGATTAGAATTTGTAACAACCCGTGTTTTTATAACGTGTAATAACTATAAATCAAGGCAGAATTGATTTTAAAAATAAGAATCAAAGGAAACGGGTTACGCCATTGCGTTCGTCTCGAAATTCTGCTTGGAAACGAGTCCGAGTTTTCAAAAATCGGAGTCCGTATGACCAAGTTATGACCATTCGAAGTTTTCAGAAGTTTTCAAGTTCAAAACAGTTCAATTCGAATTCAAAATTGGAATTTCAAACCTCAGAATGGACTGGGCGGGAAATTTCCCGCCCAGGACCAGGTCGACCTGGGGGTCGACTATGTAGTCGACCTACCCAGGACCAGGTCGACCATAGTGTCGACCTGGGGGTCGACCTGGTGCCCGAGCCCATTTTTGAAGCTGGATTCACTTTGATGTTTCTGGCCTCATTTCTGTCCACATTCGTTGACCTGACCCTATAAATATAGCCCCTCACACTAGTCTCTCTACACAAAATTCTTTCTAATCTTATGCTGCTCTAATTCTGGTTGAAAAGTTAGAGAGACTACTTCTTCTACGTCGAAGCTACGTTGCTGATTTGGGGGTTTCTGTTAGGACTTGACTAAGCATATAAAGATTCAACATCGACTCTCTTTTTCTAATTCTCGAACCACGATCTGTAAGCCCCAGTTATTTTTAGATTTAAACTGTAAATGTAATATGAATATGATGTAAATTGTAATTGGACCTATGTATGATGACTGTTTTACATTCATTCTTGTTCATCTTGGATTTTCACTCTTGGATATTACTATGACATTGATTTGGGGCCTATTCATGTTGTAAATCAAAAATAAAACCCCTCATATTATCATGTTGAATCTGCTATTAGTCATGACTATCACCTTATGTCAATCGTTACCATGATTATGCTATCACCTTATGTCAATCGTTACCATGACTATACTATCACCTAATGACAACTGTTATCTTGACTAGTACCATATTTTGTTAGATTTGGAATCTTTATGTTTGAGGCCAATATTCCATATGCCAGTAATATTATATCATTTATCTCAAGTTATACCGTGCTATGCTAGTAATCACTTTTGCCACCTTATACCCGTCCCTTTTTATGTTATTCCCTAATTAGATTTATTTGTATCGATTCGAGCCTACGTGCGATGGGAATACGATTGGCTAGACTAGGTAAAACATGAATTGACTTTGAACTTTAAACATGAACGTTATTATAACTTGAACCTGGATATGGACATGAACTTGACACGATTTGACATGAAACATGACATGAAAACTCGACATGAATTTTTACATGAAAACTTGAATATGGACATGACAATTAGATAAACTTGAAAATGGCCAACTCGAGGTTGGGTTGAGTTTGTAGTGTAAATCTGCCCGGAACCGCCCGGCAAATACAGTGGCTGCAAACAATAGGATCCAATGTGGGTTGTTGGTCATATCGCACGTAAAACCCGAGGTTAGACTATGTTGTGGTGTAAATCTGCCCGGATCCGCCCGGCAAATCCAGTAACCACAACAGTTAGTCTAATTTGAGAGGTTGAGGTGCACTAATGAATTAATGCCACATGATAGGGTTAAGTCAAGAACCACTTGAATATACTTAACCAACTTGACACGATGATTTGATAGGGTTAAGTCATGAACCGCTTGAACACACTTAACCAACTAGATACATGATTTGGATAGGGTTAAGTCACGAATTTGAATGACAACACTTAACCCATTAGAAACCCTAGTTACGCGGTCCTTTTCAACAGTAACCCACTTAGATGTATCACGATACCCTGGGACTAGGCAGGGTGGGGCATGATTACTGGGCTGATTGTAAGCGACCAGAACGACGGCTGAGTAGGTGCGCCATTGTAGGTTCAGGCGGACTATGGTCGTGCACGTAGTCCGGAGTTGAAAAAGCAGGCATTGGGCACCCGTAGATTTACACTGTGCGTGCTTGATTCGTGTTGGTGGTTGGCACTATAGGACTTGATACACCCTATGGTGGACCTAGCACAGGTAACTACATTTCTGGATAGGGCCGTATGACACAGACACATGACGAGCTAGGACTTGTAGGGAGCCGATCGATTAGAGATCGTACCGTAGGACCCCGTAATGGGTCACTTCATGATACTGGGCCAATGGATCATTTCATGGTTAATACTTGACATGGGTGGAACACTAGTACAGTTGGTGCAGCGAACCTTGAATATGCGATGCTAGACTTGACTTATCTTGTTATCTTGGTTATCGTACCAGTTCTGTTATCATCCTTATGTTTAATTCCAGTTTTCACATATCATGTTACCTTTACTAGTTTTCATACTGAAAGTCACTAGGGCTTACCAGTCTTTATGACTGACCCTTTTTCTTTCGCCTCTTTTTCTTTCGTTTCCCCCCTAGGTTCTCAGGGAGGAAACACTAGCTCTTAGCTTGGATTAGGCTTGCTTTCTGACAGCTCATGTACGGTTTGGTCTTGGGCTATGCTATGGTTGCTTCTGCTATTTATGGGGAATAATCTACTTTTGTTATCTTAAGTTTATGCTTCTTCATTTGGAACTTGATGTAATGGAATAATTTGTATCTTGGATATATGAGCTTTTGACTCTTTTCTTGAAAATAATAAGAAGTTGGTTTTTAATTTCTACCGCTGCTTTATTTATGTTCTGCCTTGTGATATCTCTGTGCATGTTTACCTGGATAATACTCCACCAAAACTAGTGCATTCCCTTTGCGAGTGACCCTAGCGGAGGTGGGGTGTTACATTTGGTATCAGAGCAGAAGGTTACCAGGCTGGGCAAAAGTTTTAAAAACCTTCTGAAACTATTTTCAAAACCATTTGCAAAGAAGCATTTTTTCAAGAAAAGTTTTATGTTTAAAAAGGCTATTCCCCAAAAAGCCATTAGCACTTTCCTTTGTTTCCTCGTTTGAATCTTTTCATTTCGTTTTTCAGCATGGCTAATCTTAACCTACCTGAGGGAATACCCGTGCCTTGATGGTTCCGAAGGTACTTAGAAGCCAGGGCCAACGATGCGGGCACGACAGACATCCCTCCTCCTCCTCCCCCAGTGGCTGCGGTTCCTCCTCCTCCTGGTACCGCCTTTGCCAAAATATGCAAAGACTTTAAAGCAATGGGCGGCAAGAATTTCGTTGGAACTGAAACCTTTGTTGAGGCACAAAATTGGCTAAAGGAGGCGGAAGACATGTTCATTATCTTTGATATGGAGGACCATAGGAAAGTTCAGTTAGCAGCATGGTTGTTGAAAGGGGAAGCTGCATTCTGGTGGGAAGTCACCAATGCTACCAGGCCAGTTGAGACTTGGGCAGACTTTAGAGAGAGATTTGGGCTTAAATTCTTGTCGTCAGCAGAGGAGAACCTTCAGATGGAGAGGTTCCTAGCACTCAAGCAAGGGGACATGTCTGTTAGGGAGTACGTGAATAAGTTTAATTAGCTTGCTCGGTTCGGTTTGGATTTGGTCAAAACAGCCCAGAAAAAGGCTGTACGCTTTGCTCGAGGATTGAACGAGCCACTACATAGCTTGGCCCTAACTCATATACCCATGGGGGCGACCTTTGAAAGCTTGGTGGATATGGCTCTACTTCATGAGGAAGACAAGAATAGCAAGAAGGAGGTTAAGCCTAATGAGACTCAGAATAAGAAAGCTGACTCCAAGAAGGGAAACAACAAGAATAACAAGGGCAGCAACAACAAATCATGTGAGACGAGGAAGTGCAACTTTTGTGGTATTACTGGACATCTTGCTAAAGACTGTAGAAAGAAGAAGAGGAAGTTGGGTGAATGCTTCCATTGTGGAGATACTGGACACATCAGCAAGGATTGCCCTAAGAAGCAAGGGCAGGGGCAAGGGCAGACCCAGCGAGCATGACCTTTTGGAGGGCAGTTGCATGCTCTCAACACCACTCCAACTCCTGACCGAGGTAGTAATATTTTCGTAGAAAGCCTTGTTTATATTTATGACTTTCCTGTTCGAACCTTATTTGACTCTGGCGCATCGTATACTTTTATTTCTTCTAATATTGTTGAAAATCTGCACCTAAGTACTAGTCTGGTTGAGAATCCCGTTATAGTTTCAAATCCAATTGGGGGCTCCCACCATTTATCTATGATGTGTGTGGATTTGAGGATCTCTATCTTAAGCGTAGAGTTCACGTGTATTGCTTATGTTCTCGGATTTATGGGATATGGTTTGATCCTAGGTATGGATTGGCTGTTCGACTATGGAGCCATCCTTGATTGTGAACAAAGGGTAGTGAGGCTCATGACTCGCCTCGGCAATACCCTTGAAATTTCTTGTAACCCTAAGGGTCCGGTTATGTTGTGTTATCTTGAATCCCTTGACTCGTCCGACGATAATTTGCAATCTGTAAGAGTGGTCCGAGAATATCCAGATGTCTTTGATGAAGTGAAGGGGTTACCTCCTAAACGCGAGATAGACTTCCGAATTTATCTTGCTGATAATGCCAAGCCAGTTTCATTGCCCGTTAGGCACATGGCCTCGCGAGAAAGAAGAGAGCTCAGTAAACAAGTTAATGACTTGCTTGAGAAAAAATTCATAAGGCGAAGCATTTCTGAATGGGGTGCTCCGCTGGTATTCGCTACTAAGGCGGATGGATCGCTTCGTCTGTGCGTAGATTATCGTGAGTTAAACAAGTTGACAAAGAAAAATAGGCACCCACTACCAAGAATCGACGATTTGTTTGATCAACTTGTTGGAGCATCTGTTTTCTCTCAACTCGATCTAGCCACAGGATTCCATCAACTTAGAGTGGCTGAGGATAGCATTGACAAAACTGCGTTTAGGACTCCAAATGGGTTCTTCGAATGGCTCGTCATGCCGTTTGGGTTAACGAATGCACCCGCATACTTTGTAGATTTGATGAGTAGGGTGTTTCGGAAGTTCCTTAACAAGTTTGTGGTAGTTTTCGTGGATGATATTTTAATCTTCTCAAAAGATGAAGAAGAGCATGCTAGACATCTAAAGGAAGTCATGGAAACACTTAGGGCACACCAGTTAAAGGCTAAGTTCTCCAAGTGCCATTTTTGGAGGAAGGAAGTTCGATTCCTTGGACATGTAGTTTCTAAGCAAGGCATAGCTGTGGACCCCGCAAAGGTAGTTGCGGTACAGGACTGGAAAATTCCTAAGAATGCAACGGAGGTGAGGAGCTTTCTCGGTTTGGCGGGCTACTACAGGAAGTTCAATAAGGACTTCGCTAAGATTTCAGCCCCTCTTACTAAGTTAACAAAGAAGAACCTACCTTTTGCATGGGACATATAATGTGACGCTGCTTTTCAGAGACTTAAGAGAGCCCTCACCACAGCCCCAGTTTTGGCATTACCCGATGGAGGTAAGATGTTTACCGTGTACACAGATGCGTGCGGCACGGGGTTAGGCGCTGTCCTAATGCAAGAAGGAAGAGTAATATGCTACGGGGGCAGACAACTTAAAGTTCATGAGAAAAACTATCCCACGCATGACTTGGAGTTGGCCGCGATTGTTTTTGCACTTAAAGCTTGGCGCCATTATCTTCTAGGGGAGAGGTTCGAGCTGTATACTGACCACAAATCGCTTAAGTACCTCTTCTCAGAGAAAGACTTGAATCTGAGACAACAGCGGTGGATGGAGTTCTTGGCATCATATGACTTCGATATAGCTTATACCCCTGGCAAGGGTAATGTGGTGGCGGACGCGCTAAGTAGAAAAAGGTTGACTTTGAGCCCCTTTTTTGTTGAACGGAAAATCCTTGAGTTTATAGCAACCTTTGATTTCACACCTGCTGTTGAGTTATTGACTGCTACGTTTGCATCTCTTGAGTTAAGACCTACACTTCTAGATCAAGTAGGGACTTCACAGAAGGAAGACCCACAGGTAGTCGAAATCATGGACAAGATGATTAGGGGTGAGACGTCGAGTCACCTCAGTAGGTATGCCATAGATGACAAGGGATGGCTAAGGCGCGATGGGAGGCTATGTGTCCCACAAGTGGGAGACCTAGTAAGGAAATTTCTTGAAGAGGCGCATCACTCGAAGATGACTATACATCCCGGAGGGGATAAGATGTACAGGGATATGAAACGCATTTTCTTTTGGGCTGGAATGAAAAAGGACGTGGCAGAGTTCGTCTCGAAGTGCATGGTGTGCCAACAAGTAAAGGCCGAGTCGAAGAAGCCTGGTGGGCTATTACATCCTTTGGAGGTCCCGCAATAGAAATGGGAGAGTATCTCGATAGATTTCTTCGATGGACTGCCTAGATCAAGGAATGGAAATACTAGCATATGGGTCATAGTTGATAGACTCACGAAAAGTGCTCACTTCATTCCAGTGAAAAGCAAGAGGACCGCATCAGGGCTAGCATCTATTTACCTTCGAGAGATAGTACGATTACATGGAGTTCCTTCTAGTATAGTTAGTGGTCGTGACCCGATTTTCACTAGCCAGTTCTGGAAAAGTCTACAAGAAGCAATGGGAACACGACTGAATTTAAGTATGGCCAATCACCCACAGACGGATGGACAAACCAAAAGGGTAAATAGGGTACTAGAAGATCTCCTGAGGCTATGCATTCTTGACTTTGGTGGCACTTGGGAAGACCATCTTCCTCTCGTGGAGTTTGCATATAGCAATAGTTACCAAGCTAGCATCGGAATGGCACCGTTCGAAGCCCTGTATGGAAGACCGTGCAAATCACCAACTTTTTGGTGGGAGATGACAGACAGACTTATACTTGGGCCCGACATGATAAGGGACACTTCTGAGAAGATTGAGTTGATACGAAGATGGATGAAAACGGCCCAAGATAGACAGAAATCTTATGCGGACCAGAGAAGGACAGACCTAGAGTTCGAAGTCGGAGATATGGTCTTTGTAAAAGTTTCTCCGTTACGCAATGTAGTTCGTTTTGGAGCAATTGGAAAGCTAGCACCAAGGTTCGTAGGACCGTTCCCCATCACTGAGAGGATTGGACGAATGGCCTATAAGGTAGACTTACCCAAGAAGCTGGCTGGGGTACAGAATGTCTTTCACGTCTCGCATCTCTGGAAGTGCTTGCATGAGTCAGCCGAAGTGGTTGAGCCAAGCATCCTTGAAGACGTAGAAGTGGAAAAACAAGCAACATTGAGGCGAGTTCCGATTCGTATCTTAGGAACGGAGATTAAGAAGCTAAGGAATCGAGAAGTCAAGCTGGTTAAAGTGTAGTGGAGTGAAGCCCAAGAAAACGCAACTTGGGAAACCGAAGAGAAGATACGCGCGCTTTACCCATTTCTTTTTTAGGGTACGTTCTCGATCTCTTTTTCCTATAAACTTGAAAACCTTTTCGTGTCATGCTTCTATATCTACGTTTGTCTTGTTATCTTCTCGATCTTATCTTGAGAATCTTAGGTAGAACCATATGGATGTAAACATGTGATTGAAACATGTTATGGTTGATGTTTGCAAATGGTTGCAAGTGGATGCTAGTGGATGCATGACACACGTTAGGCACTAGATCGGCTCAGTCACATTTTCATGTTGCATATGCATGAGTGCTTATACTTGTACATGGATGGAACTTGTTATGCTATCACTTGGATGTTGCATATGGATGAATGTTTGTGCACTCATGTAGAGATTATAAACTATGTTAGGAATTTGCATACATGTTGGATTCATGACACTAACATATTCTGCATTAAGGAGGTTTACTGAATCAGTAAATGCCTGATCTTTTGCATTAGAAAAGCACATATACACACACTTTCTGCATATGTTCATAGAGCATTAGAAATCTTTTAAGGACAATGGTTGCCTGTGGATGATGCTTTGAGTAGATGGATGATGGATGGTAGGACACATCCTCCCTAACTTAGAGATTTCGGGGACGAAATCCTTTAAGGGGGGAGAATGTAACAACCCGTGTTTTTATAATGTGTAATAACTATAAATCAAGGAAAAATTAATTTTTAAAATAAGAATCAAAGGAAATGGGTTACGCCATTGCGTTCGTCTCGAAATTATGCTTGGAAACGAGTCCGAGTTTTCGAAAATCGGAGTTCGTATGACCAAGTTATGACCATTCGAAGTTTTCAGAAGTTTTCAAGTTCAAAACAGTTCAATTCGAATTCAAAATTCGAATTTCAAACCTCAAAATGGACTGGGTGGGAAATTTCCCACCCAGGACCAGGTATACCTGGGGGTCGACTATGTAGTCGGCCTACCCAGGACCAGGTCGACCATAGTGTCGACCTGGGGGTCGACCTGGTGCCCGAGCCCATTTTTAAGCTGGATTCACTTTGATGTTTCTGGCCTCGTTTATGTCCACATTCGTTGACCTGACCCTATAAATACAGCCCCTCACACTAGTCTCTCTACACAAAATTCTTTCTGACCTTATGCTGCTCTAATTCTGGTTGAAAAGTTAGAGAGACTACTTCTACGTCGAAGCTATGTTGTTGATTTGGGGATTTCTGTTAGGACTTGACTAAGCATATAAAGATTCACCATCGACTCTCTTTTTCTAATTCTCGAACCACGATCTGTAAGCCCCAGTTATTTTTAGATTTAAACTGTAAATATAATATGAATATGATGTAAATTGAAATTGGACCAATGTATGATGACTGTTTTACATTCATTCTTGTTCATCTTGGATCTTGACTCTTGGATATTACTATGACATTGATTTGGGGCCTATTCATGTTGTAAATCAAAAATAAAACCCCTTATATTATCATGTTGAATCTTCTATTAGTCACAAGTTTATGACTATCACCTTATGTCAATCGTTACCATGATTATGCTATCACCTTATGTCAATCGTTACCATGACTATACTATCACCTTATGACAACTGTTATCTTGACTAGTACCTTATTTTGTTAGATTTGAAATCTTTATGTTTGAGGCCAATATTCCATATGCCAGTAATGTTATATCATTTATCTCAAGTTATACCGTGCTGTGCTAGTAATCACTTTTTCCACCTTATACCCATCCCTTTTTATGTTATTCCCTAATTAGATTTATTTGTATCGATTCGAGCTTACGTGCGATGGGAATACGATTGGGTAGACTAGGTAAAACATGAATTGACTTTGAACTTTAAACATGAACGTTATTATAATTTGAACCTGGATATGGACATGAACTTGACACGATTTGACATGAAACATGACATGAAAACTCGACATGAATTTTTACATGAAAACTTGAATGTGGGCATAACAAGTAGATAAACTTGAAAACGGCCAACTCGAGGTTGGGTTGAGTTTGCAGTGTAAATCTGCCCGGAACCGCCCGGCAAATCCAGTGGCTGCAAACAATAGGATCCAATGTGGGTAGTTGGTCATATCGCATGTAAAACCCAAGGTTAGACTATGTTGTGGTGTAAATCTGCCTGGAACCGCCCGGCAAATCCAGTAACCACAACAGTTAATCTAATGTGAGAGGTAATGAATTAATGCCACATGATAGGGTTAAGTCATGAACCACTTGAATATACTTAACCAAATTGACACGATGATTTGTTAGGGTAAAGTCATGAACCGCTTGAACACACTTAACCAACTTGATACATGATTTGGATAGGGTTAAGTCACGAATTTATATGACAACACTTAACCCACTAGAAACCCTAGTTACGCGGTCCTTTTTAGTAGTAACCCACTTAGATGTAGCACGATACCCTGGGACTAGGCAGGGTGAGGCACGATTACTGGGCTGATTGTAAGCGACCAGAACGACGGCTGAGTAGGTGTGCCATTGTAGGTTCAGGCGGACTATGGTTGTGCACGTAGTCCAGAGTTGAAAAAGCAGGCATTGGGTACCCGTAGATTTACACTGTGCGTGCTTGATTCGTGTCGGTGGTTGGCACCATAGGACTTGATACACCCTATGGTGGACCTAGCACAAGTAACTACATTTCTTGATAGGGCCGTATGACACAGACACATGACGAGCTAGGACTTGTAAGGAGCCGATCGATTAGAGATCGTACCGTTGGACCCCGTAATGGGTCACTTCATGATACTGGGCCAAGGGATCATTTCATGGTTAATACTTGACATGGGTAGAACACTAGTACAGTTGGTGCAGCGAACCTTGAATATGCGATGCTAGACTTGACTTATCTTGTTATCTTGGTTATCCTACCAGTTCTGTTATCATCCTTATGTTTAATTCCAGTTTTCACATATCATGTTACCTTTACTAGTTTTCATACTGAAAGTCACTAGGGCTTACCAGTCTTTATGACCGACCCTTTTTCTTTCGCCTCTTTTTCTTTCGTCCCCCCCCCCCCAGGATTCTCAGGGAGGAAACGCTAGCTCTTAGCTTGGATTTAGCTTGCTTTCTGACAGCTCATGTACGGTTTGGTCTAGGGCTATGATATGGCTGCTTCTTCTATTTATGGGGAATAATCTACTTTTGTTATCTTCAGTTTATGCTTCTTTATTTGGAACTTGATGTAACGGAATAATTTGTATCTTAGATATATGAGCTTTTGACTCTTTTCTTGAAAATAATAAGAAGTTGGTTTTTAATTTCTACCGCTGCTTTATTTATGTTCTACCTTGTGATATCTCTGTGCATGTTTACCTGGATAATACTCCACCAAAACTAGTGCATTCCCTTTGTGAGTGACCCTAGCGGTGGTGGGGTGTTACAGAATGTTATGTGTGTATGGCATGGGCCAATATAAAGAGAGGGGTAATGCTAGACATTACCTGATTTTGATATCGCGCCGTTATGCCTCCAAAATTTTCTAAAATATGTTAGAACAATAAAAATATCATTTTTATTGTATAAATGAGCTGAATAGAATATTCATATGTTGAATAAAATATTTTATCGTTAAAAATATAATTTTTAACATGGATATGAATAAAATAAATAATCATTTACAAATCAGACAATTTGTTTATGAACACCCATTTTACTGATATGGATTGGGACGATATATTTTACACATCGCCCAACTGCACAAATAATATTCAGTGTTTGTGGATTGAAACCCCACACGGGTGTTAGGATGATACTTGACGTACACTAATCCCAATTGTTTAGTTGTATGTCAATCAATTGGTTGACAAGCTGTTGTAAGCATTAAATATTAATATTTAATGCTTATGCAGTGTAGAATGCACTCTGGATATTGGCTGGCTGTGTTAGATTATTGTTGTATACATGTGTGTATGAAATCCATATAAATCACATTATATGGTAATTGACTGTGTCTGATTCCAGTTCAGAAAGAATGAATATTTTAAAATAACGAATATTTTAAAATAACGAATATTTTAAAATAATATTTAGTAAAAGATCAAAATATGATTTTGATTTCCGATTTGGGATGGACACGATATATATAAATATATAAAGCCATGTTGATTAGATTAACGCCATTTTGACGTAAATGATATTTATATCGATTTTATTCATTTTTATAATGAATATCGAAAAGGAATTGATTTCAAAATATAATGTTTTGAAAATATTATCATTTATATATTAATGATATGGAATATTCAATTTTGATTTAAAATTGAATATGAAGTTGAAATCATTTTGAAAATGAATTTAAAACGATTTATAAAATACGTTTTAAATGGAAATCGATGAAATATATTATATATATATAATATAATGGCTTGAATAAAACGCGTCGCGCTGCGGCAGTTCCCGAATTTCGACCATTGACTTCGAGTGGACATTACGGGAGACCCGCCGGTCGGATTCTCCTAAAACTGGAACCATTGGGTATGTATCGAAAAGAGTTTTCTAAGGAATATTAGAGATTTGAAATCTAACGGTTGGATTTTAAAATATGTCCAAATAAAATTTGGTAAAGGTCGTTGTAAGTGCAGTTCGATGGCCATTTATGGAAATCGACTGTACGACCTTTGATAAAATTATTAAAAATATCATTAATTACTGTAAAATCATAAGAAATGATTTGGAAAGAATTGGGATGAAAAATTCCATATTTGAAAAGATAAAAATAGATTTTTATCGAAATGAACTAGTTATTAACTAGAATTATAATCCAATATTTATAAATAAATAAATTGGATTTGAAATGGTTTTAAAAGTAACCGGAATTTCCAATATATGAATTGGAATGAATTCGAATGGAAATTATCTTCAAAATATTTCGATATTGGATTCCATGACTATACGGACATTATGGAGGAATTTGGAAGATATTTATATATATATCGTTATTCCAATACGATATTTGTTGATTTCAGAATTGGATATTGAATATAAGCCGATATATTTTCTATTCAGAGCCTTGTATTTAATATCAAATGAGATTTTGGGTTTGTCATGAATGGTGTCTTCATAACACTGTTCTTAAACCCAGTTGAGTTAAGAAAATTAGAAACTAACTAGAGATTAGCTAAGTTGAATGGTTTCCTGGGCATTGATCTAATGTTGGTTTTGGCCTTCGGGATTAATACTTAGGGAATTCTTCTCTTACTAATTAATGGTTAGAGACTGGTGGAATGTGAATTGGTTTATCGTGGACTGTGTTTTAACGACATTCGTTCTTTAACCGGATTTATAGTGAAATATGATTTGGAATTTATAAATCTTTTGTTATGATTTAAAGGAAATTTTCCAAAGTGAAGTTTTCCAGTTTAATAAAATACATTGGAATGGAATGGAATTCGATTTGGTGATAATCGAAGTGGACTTCTGTGGAGGAAGACTGTTACTATATATGGAATTTAGGACGCTTCGCCGTTATTCAATTTATAGTATCGGTTGGATATGGAAGTTCATATTGATTATATATATATTGATCTATTTTCCGTGAAGACTCCATTGTTAATGGAATGTGATTTTGGGTTTATCGTGAGTTGTGTTTTAAATGACATTAGTTCTTTAACCCAGTTAAAGATAAGATTTATTTCTTAATTTTTAATAATCATTAAGTAATGATTTTTGGAAATTAAAACTGAAATAGTGTTTTAATGAATCTTAAATATATTGAAAGGTGAATTTGATAACTAAAATGATCAAATTCAAGAAATGATCGAGAATGGAGTATCATCAGTTTTGCTCCAGGCGATAGTTAAATCTTTAATTAGATTTGAACGTGAAATGGTAATTGGATTTACCGATAACACCATGGTGTTAGATATGAAGTATTACCAGTTTTACTTCATAGGATAATAGGTTAGGATTGGGAAATTAAAATAAATGATTACTTCGGTAAGGTTCGTTATTCCCGACTAGTTTGGATAAACATAATTTGGTTTGAATTGATATCCAAAGGAAGATTAAAGAATAAATTTAAAGAGTTTATCTTTGATAAAATTAATGGGATCCTTTCCCAAAGTATAAGAATATTTGAATAAAGAAATATTCTGGATTGGAATGAGGCATATGTTGTGTTTTTATAGCACTTGTGTAACACCTCGCATTTTTATATAATTAAAAAAATGTACAAATATGTGTATATGCATAGATAGGTAAATAATGGTGATGTATAATGAAAATTAATTAATATATGGAAGAGAAGGAAAAATTAATTCGACAACAGTGTGCGTAACGGAAAAGATAATAAAATAAGGATACTTAATTTAAATATCAGGAATTAAGTAAAATGGACATCACCATTGCGTTCATCTCAAAATTCTGATTGAAATAGAGTCCAAGTTTGCGTAAATCGGACTCCGTATTTAGTTATGGCCTTTAGAAGATTCAACAAAAATTCAAAACAGTTCGAAATTCGACCCAGGCAACTGGGCGGGAAATTTCCTGCCAAAACCAGGCAGGTCGACCTGGGGGTTAGGTCGACCAGGAGGTCGACCTACCCCTAGGGATGTCGACCTAAGGGTCGACCTATCCCCAGATCTGGGCGATTTCAGCTCCTATGACGTGTTTTGATGTGCTGTATGGGTCGGATGGCTTCTAGGTCAATCTAAGAGTTCTAAAAAACTCTCTACACCTATAAATACATAACAAGACCTAAACCTAATTCATAACAATTCCTTAAGACACCTCCATGCTGCAAAACTTCAACCAAACATGGTCGCCGCCCCAAAACTCTAAATTATATTGCAAGTTCTTCATGAACTTTGAAGTTTAATCAAATCAAGTAGCAAAGTTATTCATCAACAATTCATGTTCTTCACCAACAATCAAATAACAAGGTTAAATCAGCGTTCTACATCAACAAATCGTTTATTTTCCCCAATCCAGTCAAGGTGAGTGGAATTATAATAAACTTGTTGTATAATAGTATTATTATCGTTCATCATTCCCTAGTTATAAATTCAATTCAAGATTCATGTTATAATAATTGTTCTTTTATTCTCCTTCCCCTTTTTATTTTTGGATCTAGGTTATCTCGAACCTAGACGAAATCTTATTGTACATACGTATGGTTGGAATATGGAAATATTGGGCATAATCTATTTTATGCAGTCGAGGAATATAATCTGTAATTTTGGGTTTGTGGCATAACGATTATTATTGCAAATATTGGGCATAATCTATTTTATGCAGTCGAGGAATATAATATGTAATTTGGGATTTGTGGCATAACGATTATTATTGCAAATATTGGGCATAATTTATTTTATGTAGTCGAGGAATATAATCTGTAATTTGGGATCTGTGGCATAATGATTATTATTGCAAATATTGGGGTAATTGGCAAAGTATATATTGATATTATTCAAGAAATAAGGGGAAAGGATAGTGAAATTGGTAATTTGGAGTAACTTACACTAAAGGTAAATAAAGTTTGAATAGGGGATTTGGGGAAAAATGATTTAAAGATAAAAGTTCTAATTTGGTGAAGAAATAGGTAAACTAGAAACCTAATCGGAATTAGATAAGTTTGGGTTCAATCTGTCTCATGTAATTGTGAAATCTAATTCAAAAACCTGAAATTTGAGGCATGAGTGTTTTAATTAAATTTGGGTTTGATTGGTTAAAGAAATGGGAAGTTTAGAAATATAACATGAAAATTGACACTAGTGGGATAACAAGAACATGAACATATTTGTCAATTCGTTAATAGGCTAAAGATGAAACATGGCTAACTCGAGGTTAGAATGAGTTTGTAGCATAATTCTTCCCGGAACCGGCCGGCGTATCCAGTAGCCGCAAACAATATGGCCTAATGTGAGAAGTTAGTCATAACATGCTTGAAACTCGAGGTTAGATTGAGTTGTGGTGTAATCCTGCCCGGAATCAACCGGCACATCCAGTGACCGCAACATTAGGTCTAATGTGAGAGGTTGGGCATTAACAATTAATTAATGCTAATGACACATGCTAGTATGGTAAGGTTAAGTCAACATGAAATGCTAGATAACACTTAACCAATTTGAAATGATATATAGGTAGGTTAAGTCAACACGAACTGATAGATAACACTTAACCAATTTGACATGATATATGGGTGGGCTAAGTCAACGTGAACTGCTAGATAACACTTAACCAATTTGACTCGATATATGGGTGGGTTAAGTGATCGTCGCTTCCCTATGAACTAGAAAAGCGCGATTTATGAAATAATTACTGCAAGCGCACTGATCATGTAGTATGCAGGTCGAATCACAGGTAGGTAAATTAAATTAAATAATTTATCTAATCTCTTGGGCGAATTAAACGAAGTTTGGAGATTTGGTTGAAATAAAAACAAATTGAAATTGCAAAATTAGGAATATCGTTGAATCTAATCAAACGATTAATCACTAATGAAAATAAAATAGCAAAACAATTTGAGCTCTATCAAATCTAATTGAATAGATGGCACAAATTGCTTGGAAAATTAAATGCAAAACACAAATAAAATGCAGAAATTAAAATTGCAGAAAAAGAAGCACAAAAAAGTAAAATTAGGATTATCGTTGAAACTAAGCAAACGACTAATCGCTAATAAAAAAATGTATAATACAATTGGTGTTCTACCAAAAGTAATTGTGAAGACAACACCAATTGCTAAGAAAAAGAAAAATACTAGAAAATAAAAGAAGAAGAAGAAGTTTTATTAATGGAGGTTAAGATAGAAAAATAGGATGGTGGCTACAATGATATTACAAGGGTATTTATAGGAGATAACCAAATCCTAACCCTAATTACAAACAGGCCTAGCTATTTCGAGTAAGTTTTGGCCTTTTGTCATTAAGAACAAGTTCTAGGCCTTTTCTTCTTTTCTCTTGCAAGCCTCCTCTAATTTGGGATGTGCATGGACTTTTCATCAATCATTTTCTTGTCCAACAACAACTAGATGTGAGATCTTCATATACAATTCTTCAAAATGTAAATATATAGCAATCTGATCTCCATTTCTCTACTTTTCTGGTTGCATGCGGGCTGGGTTGGAATATCTGTAAAAGTGATAAAACAATAACTAAGTAATATTTATTTATATACCAAAGATAAGATATAAGAGCATAAAATAAACACATTTCTATGTTGATCAAATACCCCCACACTTATCTTTTACTCATCCTTGAGTAAAACAAAAATAGAAAACTAACTAGATAGGTCACACTTTCGTAGGAAACACGATTGCGTTGAGCGTATGCAACAAGCCGTTAAACCTCTAGGTGTCCCTAGTAGGACGAGTAGTGTCTCATGAGGGTTTTCAGCGGATATTACCCACAAAATCCAAATGCAGTATGATATGACTCTAATGTAACTACATGAATGCGGAGGACTTATGCAATTGAAAACATGACTTGTTTCAGGAAAGTGGTACAACAAATTAAGTTAACAATTTCTAGTGAGTTGATTTTATTTTAGATATCTCAACTTGTCACAAATTTTCAATATAAGTCAAATTTTCAAATGTTATGTTCTAGTTTGGCCAGTTGGTTCGGTCAATAACATAGTGCAGCCATGAAATAAAATCTGAGTTTGCATGTCACAGTTCGCAAAATGGTATTCTAATTTCCTTGTGTACGGCTAGTCAAATCAATAAGGTCAAGAAGTGCTTGGGCATCATCGCTTATTCTCTATCTCTATAAAAATTGAAATTTACGATTAATTACATAAACTTAACTTAAAAGACCAAGGTATACCACCCATACACTGCCTTGCAGACTGACGAAGAGTTGGGACAGGGCTTGGCGGATTGTGCAGACCGACGCTGACTTTGTCAACAACATGTCGGTAATCCTTAGGTGTCCAATCTCATAAAATGAGACCAAGATATTCCAATGCTGACTTTGTCAACAACATGTCGGACAGAGCTTGGTGGGTTTGCACACCAACGCTAGATATACAAGCAACGTTGGATACCCTTGGACTACTATTATTATTATTGAAAATATAAGCACAAAAGAGAGTTACGCGAATTCAACTTAACACAACTTAGTTTTAAAGATTCGAAAAGCCAATATAAGTATTTTAAGTCCTCCACTCATTAAACAAAGACTACAATTTAGAATAAACTTCATGGCCATCACCTAAGAATCTCCGTATGTACTAGTTACACCAATATCTCTCAAAATTCAACTTTTCATTATATTTATTATTTGATCTTAGGCGAGAGAAAAAAATACTATCAACTGACTAATAATCCTTAATTTATTTTGTTGTATCATTCTAAAATAAATCATGTTTCAAAAAAAATTATGGTATGTTACTATGATCTAAAATGCATGGTGGTCCTATTTAAATGGCTTAAAATGAAAAGAAAGAAAAATAAAGAAAAATAAAAAATGAATTAAATGCAGACTCCCCCCCCCCCACACTAGAACTAAGCAGTGTCCACACTGTAACACATTTCCTAAATTTGGATGATAAAACCCATAGATGGATTAGATGCAAAATGATTTGTAGAATGAAATGCAGTCTAACTATATGTAAGAATGGATCATATATACAATGATATATGTGTTTGCGATGCAAAGAATGCCACTAACTTTTTCCCCTCACTTGGTTCTAGCCCTATGAGTCCCATTCCCACTATGTCTAGGCATGTTTTCTTACAAGCAAAAGTTTTTGAAAACCATCTCATCTTTATACCTCAATTTATAGTCCAGTAAATGAATGTTCAGGGTCGTCCTAACATGAAGTTTTTCAATCAAGCTTACAATTCAAAATTAATTCATGTGCTCAACAAATTTATCAGTGTAATAGTCCAAAAATTTGTGATCATATATAAACTCAGTTGCAATCATGAATTTTAAATTCTGAGTGTTGTTCAAGACTATATGATCACATTTCCCAATTTCATTCATTGACAACGTATTTTCGACACTGACAACTTCAATTTCATTGGAAGTTTCCTCATATGGCAACTCGTCCTCATACAATCCAAAAAATTCATGTTCATTAGAATCCTTTTCCAAATTTGAATTGAAAAATTCAACATTTTCATTTTGTTCAATTTCAAAAATTTCAAGTTTCTCACAGTCATAAAGAGAAAGATCAAAATCCGTGCTTAAATCTTTTTCCTTAAAAGAATCGAAGTCCAAATCATTTGTTGAATTTTGAACAACTTCATTTAGATCGTTATTCTCAATTTCGAAAGTTGTTGTTTGAAAATGTTCACTCTCAGGAAAGAATGGATTATTTTCTGAGTCATCGCATGTTTGAATTTGATTTTGTTGCTCGAGTTGTTCTTTAAAAGATGTCATTGAACATAGAAGTTCATCAAGCTGTCTATCTTTTTCATCAAGCTTTCTATCTTGCCTTTCTACCCTCTCTTTAAGAATGTTAAGATGATATTCTTCAGAATCGTTGATTTGAGCGCTCTCGTTTTGGATTTCTTAATTCACAAAATTATAGCCCACATCAATTTCACAATCAATATTATTTCCAATGTGGTGGTTGTTTGAATTTTTAGAAAAATGACAATGATATTGGAAATCATTTTGATTATATAAATTATGTTCGTAACCAAAACTGTCGAAATTCGAGGGAAAATTGCAATTTTGGTTATTTTCAAGATGTTGATATAAGCTATAATTTTGAAAATTTTGGTTTTCAACCCCATATTGATGTGGATCAAAGCCATATTGAGATTTAGAGCTATTTTGATATGGATGTGGCCCATAATCGAAATTATTGAAATTTGAGTTGAAGTCGTCATTTCGATTATATCTATGATTTTGAAAATGTTGGTCATTTGGAGAATTTTGGAAAATATTGCCTTATGAGTTGTAATTCATAATAATACTCTTCAAGAGGACGTCTACTCGGATTATTAACCCACATTTCTCTCAAGGTTTTTTTTTTTGAATCAGACATTTGAATAAAGTCGAGGCAAGAAGAAAATATTCTCACTTAAAAATTGTATAAAATACTAAGTTGTGCTCTGCTAATTAACTGACTCAATCAGAAGGGGGAAGAGGGTCATATGGCCGTTCACGTATAGTATAAATACTAAGGGATACGACCAATGTTTTACCGGTAGTATGCAACCTCTTTTTCTAGTGGCTCAATAAATTGAACTACTATATATCCGCGATCCAATTATACGAGACAGTTAACTTCACAAAGCACCACTTTTCAATTATATTATTTTGCAATGTCTATTTTTATTGTTGAAAACAATGAGAATGTATATTTCAGTTAGGCAAATATTAGTCAACCACAAAAATCAGGCAATAATAACTGTAGAAATTTAGAATATTGTACAAGCAAGCTGCTACCCATGCAGAAGATTTTTACAAGCAATTTCTATTCTATTTTTTTTGAAGCAGAGCACCTGTAGAGTTAAAGAAATTTTACAGCGGTGTATGGCAGTCCGTCCAGAAAAATTGAATAGCGTTAACAATTGAATTCACAGTGTTTGCAAATTGCTTCACCTTTGAATTCCTTTCATCTTTTTGATCCTTTGATTTTTCCATCTTTTTTTTATGATAGCAATTCCAAGAGAAAAAGAAAAAAAAATTGAAAAGTAAACCAATAACTCAAATAACAAGCTAGAAATTTCTCAGATTACTTTGCCTTAAAATCAATAGAAGCCTTGCTGAATAATGCATATGGACTTAACAACACAAGAGAAAATGAAAATTCCTCAGATGTTATTTCTCAACAAAAGAAAATGTTCAAAACTAGGATATTCTAGTGTGCAAACCCAACAAATATTGCGTGCCCAAATATGTGCACCGTAATTAAAAGTTTAGAAATAAATCTCATACCCTAAGACAACGGGCAACCCACAACAATAAGAAGAACGCACTCCTTTACTTGGTTTTCTAGAAATTCAGCGGTCCCAAAAATAAAAACAAGCACACCCTTTTTGTTTTCTTTTCTTTCAGAAGAAAATTACGCCTTTTTTCTTCTATTTTTCTCGGCTTTTCGGATTGGTTATTTGGGTTTCGAACTGAAATTGTCGTTAGGGTTTCGGCTGTTCGATTTCGAACAAGGTTTGGTGATTTCGATTTTGGACTTTGGACTGGTCAGGATTTCGCGATCGTTGTGGGTCACGAACTCTGTAGCGGTTTCGGTTTTTGAATTGTGTGAATTGGGGAGGGTGGTTCTAGGTTTTTGCTGCGCAATTTGTTTTAGTTTGATTGTGGTGAAGTGGGGTTTTTGAATCGCGAATTCTGTTGAATCCATGGCGGTTTCGATGGAGAGGAGTTGCACAATGGTTGACGGTTTGGACAGTTCCAGAAAGATGGCGACTGCGTGGTGATGGGTTGGTCTGTGCGATTGATGATTGATTTGCTTCACGTTTTTAGTGGTCTGTGGGGGTATTTTGCAGCGGTTTGTGGAGGTTTTGTTCAACGTGGATGGCGAAAGACGGAAGCTTGTTTAGTGATGTTGAGAGGGTGAAGATGAAGAGAGTTGAGATGTTTGTGCATGGGTTTATGGAACAGGATGTATTGATGGTTTGTGCGACTTGGTGGGTGAACTAAGGGTGGAATTACTGGAATTTGGGTATGATGTTGATGGAGTATGGAACTTAATTTGATAGGGAAGATCTGCTTGAGGGTGAACGTGAATCTAGGATGGCTCTTGCTTGAAGTGAAGATGGGGAATTTATGGCAGTGAGAAATATTCAGCAAGAAGAAAGGAATTTTAGAAAGATATTTTTTTTAATTTTGTTTTATAAAAAAAAGAATGCAATTGTAGTGAAGATTTGGAAAAGAATTTGGAAAGAGGAAAGAAATAAAAGAGAAAATGACAAGTTTTTTTTTCTCTTGCTTAGTTTGTGGTAGTACCAATGAAATTGACACATCACGTTACTAATCAAGATTTTTTTTCTATATATGCACGAAAACAAAAGGAAAAAATAAAATAAAAACTAACACGAATCGGAAATTAAATAAATAATAAAATTTAATTTTTGCCTCCTCGGCAACGACGCCAAAAACTTGATCATCGCTTCCCTATGAACTAGAAAAGCACGATTTATGAAATAATTACTGCAAGCATGCAGATCGCGTAGTATGCAGGTCGAATCACAGGGAGGTAAATTAAATTAAATTATTTATCTAATCTTCTGGGCGAGTTAGACGAAGTTTGGAGATTTGGTTGAAATAAAAACAAATTGAAATTGCAAAATTAGGAATACCGTTGAATCCAATCAAACGATTAATCACTAATGAAAATAAAATAGCAAAAACAACTTGAGCTATATCAAATCTAATTGAATAGATGGCACAAATTGCTTGGAAAATTAAATGCAAAACACAAATAAAATGCAGAAATCAAAATTGCAGAAAAAGAAGAACAACAAAAAGTAAAATTAGGATTGTCATTGAAACTAATCAAACAACTAATCGCTAATAAAAAATGTAAATAACATTTGGTGTTCTACCAAAACTAATTGTGAAGACAACACCAATTGCTAAGAAAAAGAAAAATGCTAGAAAATAAAAGAAGAAGAAGAAGAAGAACTTTTATTAATGGAGGTTAAGATAGAAAACTAGGATGGTGGCTACAATGATATTACAAGGGTATTTATAGGAGATAACCAAACCCTAACCCTAATTGCAAATGGGCCTAGTTATTTCAAGTAAGTTTTAGGCCTTTTGTCATTTGGAACAAGTTCTAGGCCTTTACTCCTTTTCTCTTGCAAGCCTCCTTTAATTTGAGATGTGCATGGCCTTTTTATCAATCATTTTCTTGTCCAACAACAACTAGATGTGAGACTTCATCTACAATTCTTCAAAATGTAAATATATAGCAATCTGATCTCCATTTCTCTAAATTTCTGGTTGCATGCAGGCTAGGTTGGAATATTTGTAAAAATGACAAAACAATACCCAAGTAATATTTATTTATATACAAAAGATAAGATATAAGAGCATAAAATAAACACATTTCTATGTTAATCATTAAGTCAACATGAACTGCTGGATAACACTTAACCAATTTGACATGACGCGTGGGTTGAATTGAATACGTGATTGGGGGATAAGTCAACTTGGACACATGGGCAAACTTAACCAATATAGCAGTATCAAAGCAAGGAAAAGTGGGGAATGATAAGATTAAATAATAGATAAACTTATCCTAGGGATAAGAAATGAATATGACTTTAGATGTAATGCAAGACTCGAAGGATGGGACGACTTATGCCATGAAATAAGTTAATCTAAGCTGAAAACGTGGGAGAACACCCGTACAGTATCATTTGATAAAGAGAACTTAAGTCATGCTTGAATTTATAGGCAAACCTTAGTTAAAAGGAACTAAGCAACAAACCTTAGTTAAAGAGAACTAAGTAACATAAACTAAGTATCAATCCTTGGTTAAGAGAACCAAGTAATAAACCTTAGTTAGGAGAACTAAGTAAATAACGAGAAAGAGAACTAAGTAGTAAACCAAGCAGTAAACCTTAGTTAAGAAAACGAATGATTCAGGAAACTAAGTAGTAAACCTTAGTTAAGAGAACTAAGTAGTAAACCTTAGTCAAGAAAACCAAGTAGAACACGAGGAGGAGCGAACATCCATCTGATCATGAATAAGGCTCCAACAGGTCTGGGTTACGAAGCATGCGGCTTCGAGGGAACGTGATGGTACTCTTGGTATCCCTCTGTGAGATTGCAGATGATGCTCCTGGGCTCACAGAGTTTAAGGTCTGCGTTAGAAGAACCAAGAGTATGCCTTGGTGGCAATATAAGCAACCTAAATACTAGGATGGACCAGCGTGAGGCGCCGATATCTTGTTTAGCCCTATGATAGCACGTCGTGGTCTACCTACCATCTTGAGTCAATCGAGCACGTGAAGCGGAAAGGCGGAGAACTCCAAAATACCATATACTTGCTATCTAGTTATGGGTGAGGTTGGCCAATAAGTTTGTGGGGGCATAGCTGGCCTGCGTACAGTTCTCATTCTTGATTTTCTTGGGTGAATTTCATTAGTTGAGGGAGGGGTCAAGTTGGACCATAGCCACAAAAAGATAAAAACAGACCTTAGCATCTGCGTCGGCAGATAACTTAAAGCTCCCGACCGAGTTTCGTGTTTCTTGATTAGCCCCGCCATGGGACTCGGGCCGCACATATAGAGAACATGTGCAACTAGACATCGATAACGGTTCACGATACGTACGTGGGGAAGTCTAGGAACATATATCGCTCTGGGTCATGTGTCCTAGACTAGGGGCATCGTTCGATAGGTAGCATAATCCCTAGTTGGACCTAGGTCGCGTAAACCCTGAATCCGAGAAGCGTTTAATAGGTAGCATAAACCCCATTGGCCCTGGGCAGCGTAAACCCTAGTTGAATCTAGGAAGCGCTCGATAGTAAAGCTTAGATTAGATCTAGATGATACATGGAATCTAGCAAGATCAAGAGTGGCAGTCCAAACGATTTCGAGAATGGCGGCACAACACTAAAGTAGTATAGATTTACATGATGAAGCCCGTACGACATACGGCAAGGGACTGTACATATACATGGAAAGGATTAGACGAGTTGGGGGTGTCTACATATACGTTGTATTAGGTTAACCTACTAGTTCGACATGAGTATAGCCTAAAGAGCTAATATCGCGAATAACCTAATAAGCAACAAAATATAACTGAACAGTATATGTAGGATTACACAGAAGTCTTTTAAGTCCAGTCACCAGAACTTATGTTCTGACCCCTCCTCATTACATACTTCCAGGTTAGGTTCATGACAGAGATGGTATAGCTTTGGATACTGGTTAGACAGAATGATATATAAGGTAAAGATATTTTTGCATATATTATTCCTTCCACTGTGAGATACTTTACGAGTTCTGACATGTTTCTTTATCTCTATCTTTTTCTGCAGGATACCAGAGCACCCAACTCGGGTCTCGATGGATAGAATTTGAAAAATTCGGTCTATCGGAATCCGGGTTGTCACAAGTTGTTTATTATATACGTGAGTTATTTATAAAGACCGGGTTTATCCCATTCTGAATAACTGATTCGACGATGTGTTGGGGATGAAGACGGTGGTTGAAGACCGGTGGTCTTCACATCATTTGGATGATTACTGATGTCTTGATTGGGCTGTACACCCAAGACAAGGTAATAAGTGGTGATCGTCTAGACGTACTTGGAGATCGACCAGATATGTGAGGGCCTCTCTCCTGTATTGGACATATGGGACGAGGAATAAGGTGCCTCCGGTTTCGTTCAGACCCAGAACGAACTTGTAAATGGATGTGTGTCTGACATCAGATTTCATTCTGTGTGATTGATAGATATCGATTGCATAGCGTGAATTGCCTGTGTGGCATGCTGAGATGCAAATGATCAAGGCTTCTGTTGAAAAGCAGAGTCTTGTGGTTGATGATCAAAGCATGGCTTTGATATAGTATAGCTTTGTGTAGCATTGATTCGCGAGCCTCACACCTCGGTGTAAACCAGAAACGGGAGAGGACATCGGGGAGGGCATGCGTTTCCTAGCTAGGAGTGCTGTCAGCATTTTGCAAGCCCTGATGTTTTACTTATGTGGATGATGGATAGCGATGCGCCTCGGTTATATCGGTCGTTCCGGGGGCGATGTTTTGGTCGGGATATGACCAATTTACGCCCCATAGGGTGGGGAAACACATTGTTCAGGCATTTTGATCCACTCCGTGTGGACCGGCCCTGACGATCCAAGGCTTGTCTACGCGCCTGCCTGAGGCTCGGGCTAGAGAGTCTCGAAGCGGTAAGGATGATCCCTTGCCTTGGTTCACAGATGGAAATCCAATTTCCAATACGTGACATTTGCGGTTTTGATTGTAGAGCCTAGTATTGGCGACATGGTATATGGTACCCATGCCGTCTAGGATTGATACATTTATATTTGAAGTTGTTTTATACACTACACATTTATAATAGTATCAATTGATTTGTTTTAAGCGTACCAAGCATGTTTGGCTATTATAAGGTAAAACTCTATCCTTCTGCTTGCGTTGCATTGTGTGATGGGACCTGAGTCTTATAATAACTTCATTTTCTTTATTTAGCAGTGCGCTGTTTGTTTTATGCAATTGTATTCTTGGGAGGAAACCCGTTCCGTGTTATACGGTGTGGTCCCATGATTTACCGAACTTTAAAATAAAGATTAATAACTGTTTTAGCTCTCACAGTAGTCACATGACTGACCTGGAGTTTATTCTTTTAACCTAAACTCTGGGTGCCCCTATTTTCCGCACGGGAAACTAGTAGTTTTGGTTTTGCAGATTTACATTCACAGGATCCTGGTTTACGGCTGGAATGATATTCGGAAAGCTCTGTATCCGTATATTCTTTTCAGTGGTGCTTTGTATTATTTTTCTACTGCATTGTAACTTGTAAATCTCTGATATTTAGTAAATGTGTAATATTTATTCTTACTATGTATATTCTTGTATTCTGATGTAAATTGTTGTAATAACAACGAAATGTTCTTCTGTTTGTGTTCTGATCTGTCTTATCCTCAAAGAAATCTGTTCTTCCTCTTCTCTTCGGAGACCGGGGAAGTTTCGCGTCCTTACATAAATAAAAATCAAATCTTTTTTATAAATAAAAATCAAATCTTTTTATTTATTCATATGGATAAAAATAATATTTTTATTTTGCTAACATCATAATAAAAATCATATTTTTACATCAAAATCATACATGTAAAAATGGTATTTTTATTCACTAACATATATGTAAAAATCCTATCTTTATTCACTAATCATACATAAAAACTGATTTTTTTATTTTTATAAAACTAATTTCAAAATATAAATAAAAATAAATAAATAAAAATTTTAAAAACTTATAGGAGGTGGGGGAGAAGGAAGAGGCGCGGCGAATTCTGGTAGGGCGGCGCGGTCATCGGAGGTTAGGGGGTCGCGGCACTGGCACTGGGCAAGGGGATGTATGCGACGGTTAGAGTTTGAATGGGGTCTGGGGGCGCGGGGTTTGAACGGAGCAGAGAGGAGGGGCTGGGGTAGCGCCGGAGGAGGAGGGGGAGGGGCGCCAGCTTTGGCGGCGGAACGAGGGGGGAGGGGGGAAGGCCGACCGTAATCGGCGGTGAGGGGATACGGGTTCGATTTGTTTTTTTTTTTTAATCAGTTTCTGTTTCAAACAATGAAATGGTGGATGGGGGTTGACCAAGGGAAAGAGAAAAAAGGGGGGATATTGTAAATTTTAATTATTTATTTTATTTTAATTTACAAAAAGTAACTTTTTATTTTGAACTCCATATTGAACTCACCAATTGTCGCCCCTAGCAAATTATCCCTATTCCGAACGCAATGGGATATGTCCCGTAAGTCAATTCGACTGTTACGATCTGTTTCCATCAAAATTAAAATATCGATTAATATAATGTTCAAAACTGATTTGAACGTATATTCTAATTTACCGAGGCCGCATACTGACCGCAAAAATTACAGAAAAATAAATCTGGCTATGTTTTGACGATACAGTCCTAACAAAACTAATTTTGTCGAATTTGGAGACCATTTTGAAAAATGGTCGTTTTCCTGTCGATTAAATTCAAACTGAAATTACCAAACACGTTTAAATTCACCACGCTCACATATTCATTCCAAAAATTATTAAAATTGGAATCTAGCAATAATTTGACATTCCGGATCAAACAAAAGAGGTCTCATCAAAAATGAAGGTCATTTGCAAAATGGTTATTTTTAAGGGCTTTTTATATATTAAAAAATATATAAATTTCACAGTGACTTTTCTGAATTTTAAACTGGATATAACTTATAATTTATAAAGTAAAATCTCAGTTTCTTACATTCGTTAGAAAGATATTATTAATCAAACTCAAATATTTCTTATTTCGTCCAATTCTGACTTATATTGAATTCTGTATTTCCATTTGAAATTAGAAATCAAATTTTCAAACTATCGCGCCATTTCAGGCTCGTTTTATAATTAAAATAAATTTGTTCATTCTAACCTCAATTTAAATAAATTTTTCGTCGTTATTATTCAAAATAAATCATTTTAAATATTCAAAATCCATTAAAATTGCCAAAATAAAAATTTTAAATTGGTTCTGATTTTCCAGGTTGTTACAATCTCCCCCACTTAAAATCTTTTCGTCCTCGAAAAGGAACGAAGCTGAAAGTTGTTTAACTAACCAACTCAACTTTCAGTTTGGCTTTCATTCTTCAACTTTTCAGTTTCTAAGAAATTTCTAATTTTTCAAAAATTTGGCTAACGCCCTAATTTTTTGAAAAAAATCTCCATAACCTCCTTTGTACGGGGAGAGCTTTAAAGCCGTAACTAGCCACACAGGGCCCTCATCATCCAAAAAGAAAAAGAAAAAGCCAAGTGGCTAGCCAATCGGCTCATAAAATCATCCAAACCCAATAAATTAGTAAACATGTACCTATTTGTCGGGCATACAATTTTAATCCTCTTCTCTAGCCTCCTTGCAATGACCTGTCCAATATATATGCATGTACATGTATGCAATTTCCACCAATTTTCAATTCAGTTCAAATTTTGACTCGATTTGGTTATATTTCTCTTATTGGTATTATCAATCCAATATGTTAATTAGTTCAACCAATAATCAAACAACACAATCAACAATCAATTAGTTGATTAGCTTTTCAAGTTCATAATTTTTTTTATATATATTCAAAAATCCATTTTTTGATGCCAAATCACAACAATAACCCTATCTAAATTTTGGTTCTCACACCAGTCAATTGGAAATATATAGATATCCCACTTTCGAAACTCGAACATAAATTCTGATGATGTGGCCGCTATCATCAGAATCATCTCTGGGCGACTAGAGTGTGATTCTATATCTATCCAGTATATTTGGGGCTTTTTATACACGTTTGCAAGGCGTGTATGCAAAATCCTTATATACTCGATTGTCCAAATCAATTCTAAAATAAAATATTCAAATACATATCATAAGATTTAAATTTTCGAAACAAAACTTGTTTTTCTTTCAATTTTATTTTAAAAACACTACTCTTCACACTCATTCTAGGATACTACTAATCCTATCTCTAACGAGTCATTTTTATTGGATATTATCAATCCAACCTGTGATGAATTGTTTCGTTTGGTTCTAACGTGTCTTGTTCTCAAGCTTTGTAAACCAAAGCTATGATATCGAAATGAAACGAACCAAGCTCGCCCTTTCGAGAAAGCCCAGATTGAGTTGAGAACACGACAAATCAAAACACAGACAGAAGAACATTTCATTGCTTATCACAACAATTTACATCAGAGTACAAGAATGTAACAGAGTATGAATAAATATTACACATTGTAAAATATCAGATATTTAAATTACAAAGCTGCGGGAAAATAATACATAACACAACTTAGAGAAATACACGAATACAGAGCGTTCCGAATATAGATCCAGCTGTAAACCAGGATCCTATGAATAGAAATCTGCATAATCAAAACTCCTAGCTGCCCATGTGGAAGATAGGGGCACCCAGAGTTTAGGTTAAAACAATAAACTCCAGGTCAGTCATGTAACTGTTGTGAGAACTAAAACAATTATTAATTTGATTTTAAAGTTAGGTAAATCAAGGGACCATGCCGTATAACACGGAACGGGATTCCTCCCAAGAATACCAGTGCACAAAACAAAGAGCGCAATGCTAATTAAAGAAAATGAAGCTTTTATAAGACCCAGGTCCCATCACACAATGCAACGCAAGCCGGAGGATAAGGATTTACCTTATAATAGCCAAATAATTCTTGATACGTGAAATTTAATCTTTTGATACTATAATAAGTGTATAGTATCAAAAACAACTTCAAATATAAATGTATCAATCGTAGACAGCATGGTACCGTATATCACGTCGCCATACGAGGCTATACAATCAAAACTAAAATGTCACGTATTGGAAATTGGATTTCCATCATGAGTCGAGGCAAGGGATCATCCTCGCCGGCTTCGAGACGCTCTAGCAAATGCCTCAGGGTCACACACATCGATCCCTGGGAATCGATAGGGCCGATCCACACTTAGCGGATTAGTTATACCTGAACACACGTTTCCCGGTCCTATCAGACCTATCCATCGGCTCCGTAGTAACCGATATATCCGAGGTGCCTCACAATCCAACAACCACAACAACCACATAGGTAAAAACATAATAATTGTCTGGGCTCCATACCATGACACCACCCAAAGCTAGAAAGAAACGTCATGTTATTCCTATGATCCCTCAACCCGTTTCTGACTTATACCAAGGTGCGAGGCTCGTAAATTAACGCTATAGACAAAGCTAGTCCATTTATGGCCGTGCTTTGATCATCAACTACAAGACTCTGCTTTTCAATAGAAGCCTTGATCATTTGCATTTCAACATGCCACACAGGATGCAACGACCCACATTCTACGCATCGGAGGATCGCAGAATATTTATTTCTTTTTTGTAAGAGGTCGTATAGTCATGCAACTTTGAGGGACGACTATTGGGGTCATTTTCCATGTTCACGATTTTTGCCGATTTTTAAATGACCGTTTTGCCCCTAGCTGATCTTGTTTCGGCCCTAACTTTTGATTACTAAGGAGTTTTGACCTAAAACCACTTCCATTAGATCCGGATGATGGTTTACCTTTCTGTAGAGTGGTCACATTAGCCAAACAGACACATCGTTTGGGAGATATGGCTGAAACAAGGTTTAGAAGGTAAAAAACAGCTTAACCGGGCCTAATTAGGGTGATTAGAAAGAGAGCTCATAACCCATTTCGGGATTAGGGTTATGGGGAGGCTGAGAACAGTAGGAAAATGATTTTTATTTCATTTTTCAGCTGCCTAAAACATTTCTCTAACCCTAGCCATGTCCTCCACCTTCTAATTTCATCCCAAATCGCTCTCTAATCAAGGATTAAGCTAATCTACGTCAAATCAAGGAGAAATAGCACCAAATCAGAGTTGGAGCAACTATGCTGAATAGAGATTCAACCTAAATCAGAGATATTTCAGATCTAAAGTTAATTTGTGGCTAAGGTGAGTGATTAACATTGTTATTACATTAATTACAGTTAATCAGGGTGATTAGTGTTAATTTACAAAATTATGCATGTTAAAAATATGGAAAAATGTTCAGAAATTCTTAAATATTATTTTAAGCTCTGATACAAATTTGGGGTAATTTGGTTATGTTTTGCTAATTCTATCATCAGTTGTGTTAAACATGATTAGGGGAAAACATGGGTTTTTGGGTATGTTTGATCCATATAGACATGATTATTTATTGTTTTGGTGTTGTGAATGACTATACATGTTGCTACGACTGTTTGGCATGTTTTGAGATTACATAGAATTGTTAGATTGGTCGAAAACGTCATCGTATGGCGTAAAACAGTCACTGGAAAGTTGCAGGAAATATGCACAGGACCGGATCGAATCGCCGAACCGACCCGATCATGACCTCCGAACTGACCCAGACCCGCTCGCCTGGATGTATCACGAACCGCTTGCTAGGGCCAGG
The DNA here is from genome assembly GCA_030737875.1 of Allium sativum. Lineage (NCBI taxonomy): Eukaryota > Viridiplantae > Streptophyta > Magnoliopsida > Asparagales > Amaryllidaceae > Allium > Allium sativum. The sequence goes on along the minus strand of CM060909.1, from coordinate 416,019,300 downwards.
AGGCTTGACCCTAAATCGCTCGTGCTTCGCATACCCCGAACCGATCTGAAGTGGAAATCACGAACTGATTCTCCGAAGAGGACATCACGAATTGAGGAGCCCAACCCGAACCCAGTGGTTGCACACCATCCGAACCGGAAGCCACGAACGAGTAGGACCGAACCGAGGGAGGAAGTTCACGCTCGAACTGTGAAGCTTGGTCACGAGACGACCTGGAGAACCGATCACTAACCGATAGGACGATGAACCCAACCGAAGGAAGAAAGAAGAAGACCGATCCGGTGATGACCAAAAACCTGAGATGCAAAGGTAGTCCGAATAGGAAGCTTGTACTTAGGATCCAGTTGGGAACCAACGAGTTAACTTCATGAGTTGGGCTTTGCTGCGGGACGTGTGCTAAGGAGTTGTCGACATCCATAACTTTGATTCACCACTTAGACGGATGTTAGGCTACGGATCAGTGCAGTGGGGTAGTTATTACTCCATGGGGCAGAGTGATCGTAGCATGGCTATGAGCCAGTGCAGTGAAGTCGTCATGACTTCATGGGGCAGAGTTGACATAGCAAGGACTAGTGGCTATGGATCAGTGCAGTGGAGTCGCCATGACTCCTTGGGGCAGAGTGATCATAGCAAGGATTTGTGTGACCAAAACGGTGGATATCGTATGCTTTACGCACTGAGTGAGAGATGTGAGGATGGTTGCTATGCTTGATTGTTATACATCACTATGACATGCACACCCCTCCCCAGTATCTTTACACCATATGTTAGTGTCACCTTAGAGTATTGTACATCTGGCTGTGCTAACTCTCTGGTTGCAGGTCCAGGTTCAGGTATGGTTTAGTATACCTGTTATTGTTTTGTTTTGCTGCTTATTGCTCATACCAGACTTTTGTCTGACCCAGAGTTTTATGTCTCTTCTTATTACTCTGGGTGCTCTTAAACGGGCAGACTAGAGACAGGTTAACTGGTTATGCATGAGTAGCTGTGCCGGAGACGAGCAGGAGGCTTCCACGTATGATGTATATATATTCTCCCTGTGTCGCTGATGGTCACTACTTTGGGCATTAGTAGTGTACTCTTCCTTTACTTTGCTTTAGAGACAGTTTGAAAAGTTGTAATAATGATGATGTCGAACATAAGCTGTATTTTGAATTTCCGCTGCTATGATGATTATGGTTTAGTTTTTAGCTTATGCACTATCTCGCTTGTTTTATGTCAAGTATGTTATTATTATATTTTATTCCATGCGCTGTGAGACATTCTACAAGTTCCTTGTTAGTTCAAATTCCCTTCTTTCCTTTCTTTGACGACCGTCCCGTGCAGGTTGGACATGGCACATCACACTTTCATTGGAAATGTCGGTTGGTGCGGGGCGGGCCGTCACACTTGGTATCAGAGCTCTAGGTTGCGTAGTTTACCTAGGGAAAAACACTAGGGAGAGATAGTACGTATATGAGAGCGCATATTTGTGATATTTTGGCTTTCAAAAGCTATATATATACTATTAGTACATTTAAGGATGAAGTCACACTGCACTGGCACCACTGAAGAGATGGTTAATCATTTTCTCCTTACATATTGAACGATGAGCCGATATACTAGGGGTATTGGTAGAGGAGCTAATAATGGGAATGCTCCTGATATGAGGACGATGTTCACTGACCTCATGAGAGAGATGCTTAGGGATGTTCTAAGGGCAGCTCCTAATGCTGCAAATGGTGGTGGTGCAGTGGTGCAGGCGCTTAGGGCCGATTTCACCAAGCTATGTAAGGATTACACTAGCCTTGGTGGGAAGCCATGCCACGGAACGGAATCGGCTACTGAAGTTCAGGATTGGCTCGATAGTTGTGAGCGCATCTTTGAGGACTTAGGGATCGATGATGCGATGAAGAGAAAGCTAGCATCTCATCAACTACAAGTACGAGCTATGAATTGGTGGAATGCTAATAAGGCAGCTACTCCTGAGGATCAAGTTACTTGGGATCAGTTCAAGGCCCGAATCAGTGATAAGTTTTTCTTAGCTGCTCAGAAATCCGAATTGTTTAGGAAGTTCTTGGAGCTTAAGCAGAATGGTAGGGCAGTCTCGGAGTATATTGCTGAGTTCGATACTTTATCGAAGCATGGATTATCTCTTATCGACACTCCTAAGAAGAAAAATGAGAACTTTATAATAGCTTAGATCAATACTTGGGGGAAAGGCTTATAAACCATATCGATGAGACTTTTGAATTGATTGTTGGGAAAGCATTGAGGTCATAGAGCCTTTATCCTAAACCCAAGACTGAAGTCGTTGTTGCATTTGCAGAGGGGCCAAAGCCGCAAGCAAGCGGTGGAGGCAAGAATAATTCTCAGAACAAAAGGAAGCATAACCAAGCTAAGGATGGTCAGAAAAAGAGTAAAAAAGATGTCGAATGCTTTAGCTGTGGCAAGAAGGGCCATTATGCTAATGAATGTTGAGCAAAGCCAGCGGACAAGAAGTGCTTCAACTGTGGCTAAGTGGGACATCACAAGGATAAGTGTCCGCAACTCCTAAGGAGAAGCAGATTGTGAAATCATATGCTCTTAATGATGTTCCTTCATTTTCGAATGCCCTAACCACGGTGGAGAAAGGAAAGAATGTCATCATTTAAGGTATGCTTTCTGTTTATGATGTTCCTGTTCAAGTACTGCTTGATACCGGAGCTTCCCGTTCCTTCATATATAGTGACCTGGTAGATAGGTTGGGATTGGAACCCGAGATAGTCGATAGACCTTTAGCAGTGACGAACCCGATTGGCGGTTCGACTAACCCTAGTATGATTTTTTGTAGTGTAGTCTTATTGAGTCATGGATGTATGTTTTCTTGTGATTGCTTTGTTTTGGGCTTTACTGAGTTTGGCATTATTTTGGGAGTCGATTGGCTCCAAAGGTAAGGGGTGGTGGTAGACTATGAGGGCTTTTTGGTGACAGTTAGAGTGGATGATAGGCGGAGGGTAGTGTTTGGTTGTCTACCTAGTGATGGGTAATGACTAGTTTTCTAAATTCCCTCGACATCCCGCATGATGAGTTGTCATATGTGCCTGTGGCTGGCCAGTATCCGGAAGTCTTCGAAGAAGTGACCGAACTTCTACCACACCGAGAGATTGAGTTTCGTATTGATTAAGTGAAAGATGCCAGACCTATAGTGATGCCACTTCGTCGTATGGCACTAAGGGAGCAGCGAGAGCTCGGGGTGCAAGTGAGCGATCTTTTGAAGAAGGGATTTATCAGAAGAAGTGTTTCTAAGTGGGGAGCACCATCTGTGTTTGCTACCAAGGCAGATGGTTCCCTTCGATTGTGTGTGGACTACCGCGAGTTGAATAAGGTAACGAGGAAGAATAATTATCCTTTACTGCGGATAGATGATTTGTTGAATTAGTTGAGTGGCGCGAGAGTGTTCTCCCAGTTGGATCTCGCGATAGGTTTTCATCAGCTTAGGGTGGAAGCTGAGAGTATAGCTAAAATGGCCTTTCGGACGCCGTTTGTATTCTATGAGTGGTTGGTCATACCATTCGGGTTGACCAATGCATAAGCATATTTTGTGGATCTTATGAATAGAGTATTCCGAGATCAATTGAATAAGTTTGTTCTCGTGTTCGTAGATGATATCTTGGTTTATTCGAGGACAGAGGAAGAACACAAGGAACATCTGAGGATAGTGATGGAGGTGTTGAGAAAACACCAATTGAAAGCAAAGTTTTCCAAGTGTCACTTCTGGAGGAGGGAAGTGAGATTCTTGGGCCATGTTGTTTCAGAGAATTGTATTGCCGTGGACCCTGCGAAGGTGGCTACGGTACAAGATTGGTCTACACCCAAGAATGCAACAAACATAAGAAGTTTCTTGGGGTTAGCTAGGTATTATCGTAAGTTCATCCAAGACTTCTCCAAGATAGCAGCACCGTTGACTCAGTTGACCAAGAAGAATCAAGCTTTCATCTAGGACAAAAAGTGCGAGAATGCATTCAAAAGTCTAAAGGAAAAGTTGACGTGTGCACCATTGTTAGTCATTCCTAAAGGAAATGAAGAGATGTCAGTATACACGGATGCATGTGGTACCGGACTAGGTGTTGTATTGATGCAAGGACGTAGGGTTGTAGCTTATGCTAGTCGGCAACTGAAACCGCATGAGAAAAGATACCCTACCCATGATTTGAAATTGTCAGCGATCGTGTTCGTATTGAAGATGTGGAGACATTTTTTCTTGGGAGAAGGATTCGAGTTGTTTACCGATCATAAATCGTTAAAGTATCTTTTCTCTTAGAAGGATCTAAATCTCCGACAGCAAAGATGGTTAGAATTCTTGGCTTCCTACGATTTCGATATCGCATATACACCAGGAAAAGGCAATGCAGTGGCTGATGCATTGAGTAGAAGACATGCCAGTTTAGGGGCTATGTTTTTGGAATGGAAGAACTGGAATACATCGCTGGGTATGATTTTAGACCAAAGTGTGAATTGGATCTAGAAGTATTAGCAAGTTTGACGATCAGACCCACTTTGATTGAGCGGATTGGTTCCAGTCAGAGGGACGATCCTAACTTACTAGAAATCATCTCCAAGTTAGAGATGGGTATCGATAAGGAGATGGACAAGTATGTGTTTGATCGAGATGGATGGCTTAGGAAGAATGGAAGACTAGTTGTGCCCAATGTCAATGGATTGAGAGATGAAGTGCTTAGAGAATGTCATCACTCAAAACTAACTATAAATCCTGGTGGTAATAAAATGTATCGAGACATGAAGCAGACCTACTACTAGGACTGGATGAAAAGAGACATTGGGAAGTTTATATCCAAATGCATGATCTTCCAGTTAGTTAAAGCTGAACAAAAGAAGCCTAGTGGTTTGTTGCAACCATTAGAAATCCCCAAATGGAAATGGGAACAAGTCTCAATGGATTTCATTGATGGGTTACCGAGGACTAGATCGGGCCATGATAGCATTTGGGTGGTTGCGGACCGATTGACCAAGAGCGCAAGGTTTATACATGTCTAGTCGAATAGAATGACAGCTAAGTTAGCGCAACTGTATATGAAGTGGGTAGTGAGATTTCATGGAGTACCCAAAGGCATTGTAAGTGACCAAGATCCATTGTTCACTAGTGGATTTTGGAAGAGCTTACAAGAGGCGTTAGGATCATAATAAAATCTCAGTACCGCGTATCATCCTCAAACCGACGGTCAGACAGAGAGGGTGAATCGAGTATTAGAAGATCTCTTGAGAGCTTGCATATTAGGTTTTGGTGGATCATGGGATGACCATTTGCATCAAGTGGAGTTCACATATAATAATAGTTATCAGTCCAGTATTGGTATGACTCCATATGAAGATTTTTATGGAAGACCGTGCAACTCACCATCATGTTGGTTAGAAACCGGTGAGAAATTTGTGCTTGGGCTAGATGTGATAAGAGAAACCTCAGACAAGATCAAGATTATCCAACGGCGAATGAAGGCTCCCCAAGATAGGCAGAAGAGATATGCTGATAAAAGGCGAAGAGATTTAAAATTCTCCATTGGTGACTTGGTGTTTGTCAAGACTTCTCCATTAAAGAGCGTGATACGATTTGGTAGGAGAGGCAAGTTAACACCAAGATGTGTTGGTCCATTCCCAGTTCTCGAACAAGTTGGGAATTTGGCATATAAAGTTGAATTGTTGGACAAGATGGCGGGAGTTCATAACGTAGCTCATGTTTCCCAGTTAAGGAAATTTGTGCACGACCCCGATGTGACTATTTCAGCTGATCAGTTGGATGATGTCGAAGTAGAACCCAAGGCGGTTCGGAACTACAAGCCGATTCGTATTATCGAGCACGATATGAAGAAACTTCTGTAACACCCCGAATTTTAGTTAATAATAAAATTCACTAATTACAGGATAAATAATCTCAGACGTGGGAATTGGGGGTAACGGGCTGCGTTATTGCGTTCGTCTCGGAAAAATACGCGAAATAGAGTCCGAGTTTTCAAGAATCGGAGTCCGTATGGCCCGGTTATGGCCCAAAGAAGTTTGCAGAAAAATTTAAAACTAAAACAGATTTGAAAATTCAAATATTCAGATTTGGAATGGGCCAGGCGGGGTCAGGCGGGAAGCTTCCCGCCCAACCCATGTCGACAGGGCTGTCGACAGGCCTGTCGACAGGGGTGTCGACATGCCTGTCGACTTGCCTGTCGACAGGGTGGCACCGTCCATTGAACCTGGGTGCACCAGGTTGCACCAGGTTGGGTTTCAGGCTGGCTAGGAGGGCTGGTTCTAGAGATTTCCTAAATCTAAGGGTCCTAATTTAATCTAGGGTTAATCTAAGGGTCTAAAATGCAACCTAATCCTATAAATAAGACCCTAACCCTATCCTAATTCATTCATAATTAGGTTTTGTAACTAAACTATGGCAAAATGAAACTTGGTCATGGCCTCCACAAATCAAATGAAGAGAGTTGCAAGTTAATCAACCCCTAATCACCTTCTTCTTCATATTTGGCAACTAGTTTTACTTCATTGATTTGCTAATCTTGGTTTTGGTGAGTTTCTATGGCTTTAATAATCAATTGTTAAATTGATTATGGTAGGATGTGATAAGACATGGCTATGTTTGTGGATAAATGTATTTATGCAAGTTTGTATGATATGTGATTTGCAAGTTTTATATTAAATGCAAGTTTAAGGCCATGTTTTATGATGTAAAACACCATGTTAAACATTTATGCATATGTGACATGTTATGCAAACTATATGTGAGAATATATGCAAGTTATGCATGTGATTTTATGCATGCTAAGTAGTTGGTGTTATGCATGTTAAATATTTGAAGTTATGCATGTGATTTTATGCATGCTAAGTAGATGATGTTATGCATGTTAAGTATTTGATGTTATGCATGCTAAGTATTTGATTGTATACATACTAAGTATTGGGTTTTATGCATGACAAGTGTTTGGGGTTTATGCAAGTTAAGTGGTGGGTTTATGCATAATAAGTATTTGATTTCATGCATGATAAGTAAGTGGTTTTATGCATGCTAAGTGTTTGGTATTATGCATAAATCATAACATGCAAGTTTACCCTTTTAAATATGATGCATACATATGCAAGATGATACCCTTATATGTTATGCATGTTTATCCTCCTTTAAGATGCAAGTTCATATGCAAGTTATGTGAATGGTGTTATGCAAGTTATGTGTATAAGATTATGCAAGTTATGTGCATGATGCTATGCAAGTTATGTGTATAAGATTATGCAAGTTATGTGCATGATGCTATGCAAGTTATGTGAATGCTTATATGCAAGTTCAACATGTTATGCAAGATATGTGTATGATAATATGCAAGTTCATATGCAACATGTTATGCAAGTCATGTGTATGATGATATGCAAGTTTGGGGTTAAATGTAGTTGGGTTAATATATGCTCATATATGCAAGTTGACATCCTCTTAACCCATGACAAAGTTATATGCTAAGCCCATGATATTTGTGATGGATCTTCCCCTTTATTATGTCATGAAGTGAGAACGATTTACGTGGGGAACGATGGGGTTGGAAAATATGTTAATAAATGTATGATTGGGTATGATTAAGCATACCATAAAAATAAATTACCATAAGTGGGAATTTACCTATTGAGTTAGGTCTACCCCATGGGAATTTACCTATTGAGTTAGGTCTACCCATGTTATGGAAAACTTGATATTAATTAGGGATAATTAATATGGGGGCGGATTAATTAGGTGTAATTAATCAACTAAGACACGAGGTTGGACTCATTTGTAGTGTAAAACTGCCCGGACCCGACCGGCTTAACCAGTTGCTACAAATGTTAGCCCAATGTGAGAGGTCTTAGCCATAAATTAAATACGTGATTAAAGTAAAGACACGAGGTTAGGCTCTGTTATGACGTAAGACTGCCCGGACTCTACCGGCTTAACCAGGCGGTCATAACAGCCAGTCTAATGTGGGAGGTCTTTATGGGAGATCACGGTCTTAATTAACTAAGAAACACTTAACCAAATTAGCATGTAGTGGGACATGAGGGTTAAGTGGGTGCCTTGGGTGGCATGAGGAAACTAGGGGGTTGCCTTGGGTGGCAATAGAAAATACGATTAGAATACTTAACCAAAGTGGAACATGTAATTAAACATGATTAAAGGGTTAAGTAAGTGCCTTGGGTGGCATGTGGGAATCAAGTAAGTGCTTTGGGTGGCATGTGGAAATCTAGTGGGTGCCCTTAGTGGCAAATTGAAATATGATTGATGACTTAACAAAACCTTAACATGTAAGGGGGCATGATTATAAAAAAATAAAGGGGGTTAAGTGGGATGCACTAGATTAAACGACAAGCTTAAGTAGTAGCTTGTGGGGGCCCATTTCAACCAATATCCCAAACGTATCTTTGTGGGCTCGACTCAAGTCGAGTGACGGGACACGCATATTGGGCTTGACTATAAGAGGCCAAAACGGGTTAGCGGTGGCAACGCGGGACCAACGGGTTTCATATGCGTGTGTGGGCCCGGGCTGGTTGGTAAGTCGTTGTTGCATCGTGTAGATATAAAGCCGTGCACCGTGATATTATCTGGTAGCCACTTTAGGGGAATGATACACCCCAATCGTGGGACCAGCACGGGTATCTACGGTAGGGAGCCGATCGATGGGTAGTAGTAGGTACACCTAGTAAAGATAGGGGCAGACGGCACCTGTGTAGGGGTACACGAAACTACTGGGTAAGATTACTAGGTACACCTAGTGGATGTAGGGGCAGACGGCACCTACGTGGTCAGTTATACACCTAATGGATGTAGGGGCAGACGGCACCTACGTGGTCAGCTAGAAGTACCAGAAACTACTAGTTATATTTTCTAGGACTTTAGATGGGATCAACCTTTAAGTAGGAATTACTCTTGGTGGGTAGAACTGGTGTGGTGCAGTGTAGGAATTACCCTTGGGTGAATAAGTCTGGGGTGGTGTAAGAATTATCCTTGGGTGGATAAATGCGTCTTTTCGGTTATCGTAATACATCCGGTGTTTAGTTGGCTACTTAGTGTAGTCATTATCCCCAGAGGTACCGTACCTTATTTATGTCATACCCTAATTACTTTAATGGTTGCATTGTTAGGGTTATAGGACTCACTCAGACTTATGTCTGACCCCGTTGTTTTTATCTTTTTCCCAACCCTCAGGTTATCAGAGTGGGCCTAGCACTAGTGGGCTTGGATCAGTCCGCTATATCTATCTTTTGGGCTTGGATCGTAGAAGTAAAGCTCGGTTTACCTTTCCTATTATGGCTATTGTCTATGTAGTGGGATTATGTACTTCTATTTTATCAAGATGTATATTATGTACTTGACTCTTGTTATGGTTCTGTGATGTAACAAAACATGTTTTACTTTCCGCTGAAATGAAATGATGATTTAAATTTTCAAGTATTACTTATATCTGTCTTGTTGTAATTTTTCTGTTCTATATTCACTTAAAATACTCCACCAATGTTATGGCATTCCCTTGGTGAGTGATCGTAGCGGGTGTGGGGTGTTACACGTGGTATCAGAGCTTAAGGTTACCGGAACAGATAAAATTTTTAGAAAAACTATTTTCTAAGAATATTTTTGGAAAGGAGTATTTTCAAAAACATGTCTTTTAAGAGAAAAGTTTTTGAAAGAAAAGCAGAATCCCCAATAGCCATATTTATATCTTTCGAATTCTCCATTTTGAATCTCTTCCTTTCTCTCGTTTTGAGTTTCCCCTCCGCGTATAGATGATCTTTCTAAGATGGATAAGGATGGAAAACCACTTCAAGGGACTTAGACGTTAGTCGGATTAGAAGTTGGTTCAAGAAGGAGGAGGACTGGTAGGTATCTATTGGATAGACGATGGGAGGAAGGCTCAAATAGTTGTTTGGTTAATGAAGGATGAAACCTCATTGGTGGGAAGTTACGAGTGGGGAATAGGGAAGAAGAAGGCAAGTGGTTATCCTTTTGAGAGGAATAGGACACCTTATTAGGATTGTCCAAAGAAGCAAAGGCAAGGTATGGAATCTTCTGGAGGGTAGTTGTATTCCCTCACTACTAGGGTACCAGATGGGGATAAGACCGTCTAGATTGGAGGTTGGATTTCTTTATCATCCAATTCGAACTTTATTTGATTCTGACGCATCGAGTTCGTTTATCTCATCATTGTTAGTTGAGTCACTGCACTTAGACACCAGTTTGGTAGATGATCCCTTAGTTGTTTCAAACCCAATTGGGCTCCATGTTGTGTTTGGGTTTGAAAGTTTCTATACTTAGCATTGAGTTTAGGTGTGATGCTTGTTGGGCTTCACGGGCTATGGGCTAGTTTTGGGCATGGACTGGTTATCCAGTAGAGGTGCCGTTCTTGGTTTTGAAGGGAGAGTTGTTAGGCTTATGACCCGCTTGGGTAACACTCTCGAGAACTCTTGTAATCCCATAGAATCTGTTATGCTAAGTTAACTAGAATTGCTTGACACGTCGGTCTAGAGTTTGCGATCTGTTAGAGCGGTCCGGGAGCACCCGGATGTGTGTGAGGAGGTGAAGGGCTTACCTCCGAAGCGGGAGATTGACTTCTGAATATATCTGGTGGATAATGCTAAACCAGTATCTTGGCCAGTGTGCCACATGGCTCCTCGTAAGAGGAGGGAACTCCATAAGTAAGTAGGCGATTTGCTTGAGAAGGGGTTCATAAGACGAAGTATATCGGAGGGGGCGCTCCAGTAGTTTTTGTTATGAAGGCGGATGGGTCCCTCAGACTTTGTGTAGGCTAAAGAGAACTAAAGAAACTCACAAAGAAGAATAGATACCCATTGCCGAGGATTAATGATCTCTTTGATCAGTTGGCTGGCGCCTCAGTATTTTTGTAGTAGGACTTAGCCACGGGATTTCATCAGTTGAGAGTGGCTGAGAATAGTATAGAGAAGACTGCCTTTAGGACTCCGGATGATTTCTTTTATGAGTGGCTGGTGATGCCATTGGGTTTGACGAACGCCCCCGCATACTTTGTTGATTTGAGGAGAAGGGTGTTCAGGGAGTACCTAAATAAGTTCGTGATGGTCTTTGTAGATGACATCTGGGTCTTTTCTAGGAGCGAAATAAGTTTTTGTATGTGCTCAATAGGCTGAGCAGAGCCAGTATAGGATAAACGACGGTTTTGGAGCGAGACTGGCGAGAACATCCAGAATTGGTCAAGGGCTTAATTATTTAGCCATTTTTATTTGTATCATCTCACGTAGGTCGTCTAAATTCGAAGGAGGTATCCCTTGGGTGTTTGTCTGATATTGGTTTAGGCCTTTGGGGCTTGCATTTGGGGGATGCCGAGTTCGACTAGGGTGGTCTGCATGGGAGACAGTTGTGATAATTTTGGATGATATCCTGGTGGAGAAGAGCATGCCCTACATCTTAGGGAAGTGTTGGAGACTCTTCGAGCGCATAGTCTTAGGACAGCAAAAGTGGATGGGATCCTTAGCATCCTATGAGTAAGGGTAACATGGTAGCGGACACCTTAAGTAGAAAAAGGTTGTCCTTGAGTTCATTGTTCGTTGAACGACGGAGCTTAGAGTTTATTTCTAAGTTAGACTTTAGACCTTCCGTTGACTTTGTACCCGGTTTGCTAGCCTCCTTGGAGGTTAGACCTACTCTTTTGGGGCAGATTGGAAGAGCACAGAGGGACGATCCACAGTTGGTTGAGTTGGTAGAGAAACTCATAAGGGGGGGAAGTCGTCCAGCCATTTGAGTAGGAACACCCTAGACGATAGGGGTGTTTGCGTAGAGACGGTAGACTTTGTGTACCGCAAAACGAGGGTTTGAGGAAGGCTATTCTTGATGACGCACACCGTTCTAGGATGACCATTCATCCCGGTGGGGATAAGATGTACCAAGACATGAAGAGGGTTTTCTTCTGGGCCGGTATGAAGAAAGATGTGGCCGAGTATGTCGCTCGATGTTTGGTGTGCCAGCAAGTGAAGGCGGAGCAAAGGAAACCAGGTGGGTTGCTTCACCCATTGGAGGTTCCGCAATGGAAGTGGGATAGCGTCTCGATGGATTTTATTGACGGGTTACCCAGGTCGAGGAAGGGTAATACGGGAATTTGGGTGGTGGTAGACAGACTTACTAAGAGCGCCCATTTTTATACCTATGAAGAGCAAGAGGACCGCTCCATGGCTAGCTTCTATGTATCTTCGAGAGATAGTCGATTGCATGGGGTACCCTCTAGCATAGTGAGTGATCGAGATCCTATCTTCACTAGCGAGTTCTGGAGAAGTTTGCAAGAAGCAGTGGGGACTCAATTGTGTCTGAGCACCGCATATCATCCTCAGACGGACGACCAGACTGAGAGGGTGAATCGTGTTCTAGAAGACCTTTTAAGGCTTTGTATCTTAGATTTTGGAGGTACATGGGAAGAGCATCTTCCATTGGTGGAGTTCGCATATAATAACAGCTTTCAGTCCAGTATTGGTATGGCTCCTTTCGAAGCTCTCTATGGAAGGCCTTGTCGATCACCTACATGTTGGTGGGAATCTACGGATAAGATCTTGCTTGGGCCTGATATGGTTAGGGAGACTTCTGAGAAGATTGACTTGATTCGGAGAAGGATGAAAGCAGCGCAGGATAGGCAAAAATCTTATGCGGACAAGAGAAGGACGGATCTTGAGTTTGAGGTTGGGGATATGGTCTTTGTTAAAGTATCTCCATTAAGGAATGTTGTTCGCTTCGGGTCCGTTGGGAAGTTAGCACCGAGGTTTGTTGGGCCGTTTCCTATCAAGGAAAGGATTGGACGAATGGCATATAGGGTGGAGTTGCCCGAGAGACTTAGTGGTGTTCATGATGTATTCCATGTATCACATCTGAGGAAGTGCTTACATGAGACGGCAGAGGTGGTAGAGCCGAGCTTCCTTAGAGATGTAGAGGTAGAGCGTGATGCGACTATTCGACGAGCTCCTACTCGCATCCTTGGGTCAGAGACTAGGAAGTTAAGAAACAGAGAGGTTCAACTAGTCAAGGTGCAATGGGGAGAAGATGAGAGCAACGCAACTTGGGAGACGGAAGCGAAGATGCGTTCATTGTACCCATTTCTTTTTGAGGGTATGTCTTTACTTTCTCCTTTATCGCTTGTCTAGTACTTATCTTATCTTTGGTATGTCCTCTCGTTAGTACCTTTGACCTTTAGATAGGGTAAACCCATGGTTGAAACATGTGCTTGAGACATGTTATGGTTGATGGATGCAAGTGGATGCAAGTGTTTGCTAGTGGTTGCTCGTGGATGCATATACACACACTCTAGGCACTAGATCGGCTCAGTCACTTCATATTGCATATTGCATAAAATTGTGTGTAGGAAAATATTTATGGATGTATAATGGTTGTGTTATCACATGGATGATGCATTTTGGTGAATGATTGTGCACTCATGTAGATATTGTATGTGTCGATAGGGTTTTCTCGCATACATAATGAATGCATGGCACTATCATGGTTTGCATATGTTCATACATTAGATAGGGAACATATACACACACTCTTTGCATATGCTCATACATCATTAGAAACTGTCTAAGGACAATGGATGCCCGTGGTTGATGATTTGAGTAGATGGTTGTTTGGATGGTAGGATATGCATTCTTCTTAGCTTAGAGATTTCGGGGACGAAATCCTTTAAGGAGGGGAGAATGTAACACCCTGAATTTTAGTTAATACTAAAATTCACTAATTACAGGATAAATAATCTCAGACGTGGGAATTGGGGGTAACGGGCTGCGTTATTGCGTTCGTCTCGGAAAAATACGCGAAATAGAGTCCGAGTTTTCAAGAATCGGAGTCCGTATGGCCCGGTTATGGCCCAAAGAAGTTTGCAGAAAAATTTAAAACTAAAACAGATTTGAAAATTCAAATATTCAGATTTGGAATGGGCCAGGCGGGGTCAGGCGGGAAGCTTCCCGCCCAACCCATGTCGACAGGGCTGTCGACAGGCCTGTCGACAGGGGTGTCGACATGCCTGTCGACTTGCCTGTCGACAGGGTGGCACCGTCCATTGAACCTGGGTGCACCAGGTTGCACCAGGTTGGGTTTCAGGCTGGCTAGGAGGGCTGGTTCTAGAGATTTCCTAAATCTAAGGGTCCTAATTTAATCTAGGGTTAATCTAAGGGTCTAAAATGCAACCTAATCCTATAAATAAGACCCTAACCCTATCCTAATTCATTTATAATTAGGTTTTGTAACTAAACTATGGCAAAATGAAACTTGGTCATGGCCTCCACAAATCAAATGAAGAGAGTTGCAAGTTAATCAACCCCTAATCACCTTCTTCTTCATATTTGGCAACTAGTTTTACTTCATTGATTTGCTAATCTTGGTTTTGGTGAGTTTCTATGGCTTTAATAATCAATTGTTAAATTGATTATGGTAGGATGTGATAAGACATGGCTATGTTTGTGGATAAATGTATTTATGCAAGTTTGTATGATATGTGATTTGCAAGTTTTATGTTAAACGCAAGTTTAAGGCCATGTTTTATGATGTAAAACACCATGTTAAACATTTATGCATATGTGACATGTTATGCAAACTACATGTGAGAATATATGCAAGTTATGCATGTGATTTTATGCATGCTAAGTAGTTGGTGTTATGCATGTTAAATATTTGAAGTTATGCATGTGATTTTATGCATGCTAAGTAGATGATGTTATGCATGTTAAGTATTTGATGTTATGCATGCTAAGTATTTGATTGTATACATACTAAGTATTGGGTTTTATGCATGACAAGTGTTTGGGGTTTATGCAAGTTAAGTGGTGGGTTTATGCATAATAAGTATTTGATTTCATGCATGATAAGTAAGTGGTTTTATGCATGCTAAGTGTTTGGTATTATGCATAAATCATAACATGCAAGTTTACCCTTTTAAATATGATGCATACATATGCAAGATGATACCCTTATATGTTATGCATGTTTATCCTCCTTTAAGATGCAAGTTCATATGCAAGTTATGTGAATGGTGTTATGCAAGTTATGTGTATAAGATTATGCAAGTTATGTGCATGATGCTATGCAAGTTATGTGTATAAGATTATGCAAGTTATGTGCATGATGCTATGCAAGTTATGTGAATGCTTATATGCAAGTTCAACATGTTATGCAAGATATGTGTATGATAATATGCAAGTTCATATGCAACATGTTATGCAAGTCATGTGTATGATGATATGCAAGTTTGGGGTTAAATGTAGTTGGGTTAATATATGCTCATATATGCAAGTTGACATCCTCTTAACCCATGACAAAGTTATATGCTAAGCCCATGATATTTGTGATGGATCTTCCCCTTTATTATGTCATGAAGTGAGAACGATTTACGTGGGGAACGATGGGGTTGGAAAATATGTTAATAAATGTATGATTGGGTATGATTAAGCATACCATAAAAATAAATTACCATAAGTGGGAATTTACCTATTGAGTTAGGTCTACCCCATGGGAATTTACCTATTGAGTTAGGTCTACCCATGTTATGGAAAACTTGATATTAATTAGGGATAATTAATATGGGGGCGGATTAATTAGGTGTAATTAATCAACTAAGACACGAGGTTGGACTCATTTGTAGTGTAAAACTGCCCGGACCCGACCGGCTTAACCAGTTGCTACAAATGTTAGCCCAATGTGAGAGGTCTTAGCCATAAATTAAATACGTGATTAAAGTAAAGACACGAGGTTAGGCTCTGTTATGACGTAAGACTGCCCGGACTCTACCGGCTTAACCAGGCGGTCATAACAGCCAGTCTAATGTGGGAGGTCTTTATGGGAGATCACGGTCTTAATTAACTAAGAAACACTTAACCAAATTAGCATGTAGTGGGACATGAGGGTTAAGTGGGTGCCTTGGGTGGCATGAGGAAACTAGGGGGTTGCCTTGGGTGGCAATAGAAAATACGATTAGAATACTTAACCAAAGTGGAACATGTAATTAAACATGATTAAAGGGTTAAGTAAGTGCCTTGGGTGGCATGTGGGAATCAAGTAAGTGCTTTGGGTGGCATGTGGAAATCTAGTGGGTGCCCTTAGTGGCAAATTGAAATATGATTGATGACTTAACCAAACCTTAACATGTAAGGGGGCATGATTATAAAAAAATAAAGGGGGTTAAGTGGGATGCACTAGATTAAACGACAAGCTTAAGTAGTAGCTTGTGGGGGCCCATTTCAACCAATATCCCAAACGTATCTTTGTGGGCTCGACTCAAGTCGAGTGACGGGACATGCATATTGGGCTTGACTATAAGAGGCCAAAACGGGTTAGCGGTGGCAACGCGGGACCAACGGGTTTCATATGCGTGTGTGGGCCCGGGCTGGTTGGTAAGTCGTTGTTGCATCGTGTAGATATAAAGCCGTGCACCGTGATATTATCTGGTAGCCACTTTAGGGGAATGATACACCCCAATCGTGGGACCAGCACGGGTATCTACGGTAGGGAGCCGATCGATGGGTAGTAGTAGGTACACCTAGTAAAGATAGGGGCAGACGACACCTGTGTAGGGGTACACGAAACTACTGGGTAAGATTACTAGGTACACCTAGTGGATGTAGGGGCAGACGGCACCTACGTGGTCAGTTATACACCTAATGGATGTAGGGGCAGACGGCACCTACGTGGTCAGCTAGAAGTACCAGAAACTACTAGTTATATTTTCTAGGACTTTAGATGGGATCAACCTTTAAGTAGGAATTACTCTTGGTGGGTAGAACTGGTGTGGTGCAGTGTAGGAATTACCCTTGGGTGAATAAGTCTGGGGTGGTGTAAGAATTATCCTTGGGTGGATAAATGCGTCTTTTCGGTTATCGTAATACATCCGGTGTTTAGTTGGCTACTTAGTGTAGTCATTATCCCCAGAGGTACCGTACCTTATTTATGTCATACCCTAATTACTTTAATGGTTGCATTGTTAGGGTTATAGGACTCACTCAGACTTATGTCTGACCCCGTTGTTTTTATCTTTTTCCCAACCCTCAGGTTATCAGAGTGGGCCTAGCACTAGTGGGCTTGGATCAGACCGCTATATCTATCTTTTGGGCTTGGATCGTAGAAGTAAAGCTCGGTTTACCTTTCCTATTATGGCTATTGTCTATGTAGTGGGATTATGTACTTCTATTTTATCAAGATGTATATTATGTACTTGACTCTTGTTATGGTTCTGTGATGTAACAAAACATGTTTTACTTTCCGCTGAAATGAAATGATGATTTAAATTTTCGAGTATTACTTATATCCGTCTTGTTGTAATTTTTCTGTTCTATATTCACTTAAAATACTCCACCAATGTTATGGCATTCCCTTAGTGAGTGATCGTAGCGGGTGTGGGGTGTTACAACTTCGAAGGAAAGCGGTGAATCTAGTCAAGGTTCAGTGGGGAGAAGATGAGAATGACTGTACTTGGGAGACATAGGAGAGCATTAAGGAGACGTATCTAGAACTCTTTGCCTGGTAAAGTTTTCACTTCGATTTAGTCTTTCTGCATGCTAGGATAGGTTTGTTTTGTGTGTCTGATTGTTTGTGAATGACTGATAGGCATACGGAACACCTTTGTATGTTTTTGGTTAAAGAATTTCGGGGGCGAAATTTCTTAAGGGGAGGAGAGTGTAACGACCCGCATTCTATGCATCGAATGATCGTAGAATATTTATTTCTTTTTTGTATGAGGTTGTATAGTCGTGTAACTTTGGGTAACGACTATTGGGGTCATTTCCCATGTTCACGATTTTTGCCGATTTTTAAATGACCGTTTTACCCCTAGCTGATCTTGTTTCGGCCATAACTTTTGATTGGTAAGGAATTTTGGCCTGAAACCTCTTCCATTAGATCCGGATGATGATTTACCTTTCCATGGAGTGGTCACATTAGCCAAACGGACTCACCGTTTGGGAGAAATGGCTGAAAAAAGGTTTAGAAGGTGAAAAACAGCTTATGCGTGCCTAATTAGGGTGATTAGCAAGAGAGCCCATAACCCATTTCGGGATTAGGGTTATGGGGAGGCTGAGAATAGTAGGAAAATGATTTTTCTTTCATTTTCAGCCGCCTAAAACATTTCTCTAACCCTAGCCATGGCCTCCACCTTCTAATTTCATCCCAAATCGCTCTCTAATAAAGGATTAAGCTAATCTACGTCAAATCAAGGAGAAATAGCCCCAAATCAAAGTTGGAGCTGCTGTGTTGCTTAGGGATTCAACCCAAATCAGAGATATTTCAGATCTAAAGTTAATTTGTGGCTAAGGTGAGTGATTAACATTGTTATTACACTAATTACAGTTAATTAAGGTGATTAGTGTTAATTAACGAAATTATGCATGTTAAAAATATAGAAAATGTTCAGAAATTCTTAAATATTATTTTAAGCTCTGTTATAAATTTGGGGTAATTTGGTTATGTTTTGCTAATTCTATCATCAGTTGTGTTAAACATGATTAGGGGAAAACATGGGTTTTTGGGTACGTTTGATCCATATAGACATGATTATTTATTGTTTTGGTGTTGTGAATGACTATACATGTTGCTACGACTGTTTGGCATGTTTTGAGATTACATAGAATTGTTAGATTGGTCGAAAACGCCGTCGTATGGCATAAAACATTCGCTGGAAAGTTGCAGGAAATATGCAGAGGACCGGATCGGATCGCCCAGCCGAACCGACCCGTTCGTGACCCCCGAACCAACCCAGACTCGCTCGCCTGGATGTATCACAAACTGCTTGCTAGGGCTAGGAGGCTTGACCCGGAACCGCTTGTGCTTCGCATACCCCGAACCGATCTGAAGTGGAAATCACAAACCGATGCTCCAACACGAATTGAGGAGCCCGACCCGAACCCAGTGGGTGCACATGATCCTAACCGAAAGCCACGAACGACTAGGACCGAACCAAGGGAGGAAGTTCACGCTCAAACTGTGAAGCTTGGTCACGAGCCGACCTGGAGAACTGATCACGAACCGATGGGAAGACCGAACCGAACTGAGGGAAGAAAGAAGAAGACCGATCCAGTGATGACCAAAAACCGGAGATGCAAAGGTAGTCCAAAAAGGAAGCTTGTACTCAGGATCCAGTTGGGAACCAATGAGTTAACTTCATGAGTTGGGCTTTGCTACGGGATGTGGGCTAAGGAGTGTCGACGTGCATAACTTTGATTCACCACCAAGACGGATGTTAAGCTACGGATTAGTGTAGTGGGGTAGTTATTACTCCATGGGGCCGAGTGATCGTAGCAGGGCTATGAGCCAGTGCAGTGAAGTCGTCATGACTTTATGGGGCAGAGTGGACATAGCAAGGACTAGTGGCTATGAATTAGTGCAGTGTGGTCGCCATGACTCCATGAGGCAGGCGATCATAACAAGGATTTGGGTGATCAAAGCGGTGGATATCGTATGCTTTACGCACTGAGTGAGAGATGTGAGGATGGTTGCTATGCTTGATTGTTTGACATCACTATGACATGCACACCCCTCCCCCGTATCTTTACACTATATGTTAGTGTCACCTTAGAGTATTGTACATCTTGTTATGCTAACTCTTTGGTTGCAGGTCCAGGTTCAGGTATGGTTTAGTATACCTGTTATTGTTTTGTTTTGCTGCTTATCGCTCATACCAGACTTTTGTCTGACCCAGAGTTTTATGTCTCTTCTTATTACTCTGGGTGCTCTTAAACGGGCAGACTAGAGACAGGTTCGCTGGTTATGCACAAGTAGTTGTGCCAGAGACGAGCAGGAGGCTTCCACGTATGATATATATATATATATATATATATATATATTCTCCCAGTGTCGCTGATGATCACTACTTTGGGCATTAGTAGTGTACTCTTCCTTTACTTTTCTTTAGAGACAGTTTGAAAAGTTGTAATAACGATGATGTGGAACATAAGCTGTATTTTGAATTTCCGCTGCTATGATGATTATGGTTTAGTTTTCAGCTTATGCACTGTCTCGCCTGCTTTATGTCAAGTATGTTATTATTATATTTTATTCCATGTGCTGTGAGACATTCTACAGGTTCCTTGTTAGTTCAAATTACATGCACTGTGACATAACGCGCTTTCATTGGAAATGTCGGTTGGTGCAGGGCGGGCCGTCACACAGGCAATTCACGCCATGCGACTGATGTCTATCGATGTATAACCTCTGAGTTCGTTCGTCTCAGAGAAGGGTGTTAAGCAAGAGAATGAATTCTCCCCCACCAAACAGATATATATTTAATAGAGATCAATCAACATAGAGTAAAATCCAATGTCAGACGCACAGTCCATTTACAAGTTCGTTCTGGGTCTGAACGAAACCGGAGGCACCTTATTCCTCGTCCCATATGTCCAATACAGGAGAGAGGTCCTCGCATATCCGGTCGATCTCCAAGTACGTCTGGATGATCACCACTTATTACCTTGTCTTGGTTTTACTGCCCAATCAAGACATCAGTAATCATCCAAACGAGGTGAAGACCTCCAGTCTTCAACCACCATCTTCATTGTCGACTTATCGTCGAAACAGTTATTCAGAATGGGTATAAACCCGACCTTTCCGAATAACTCGCGTATATTATAAACAATTGCTACACGAACACAACATACACCTAATTCCAATTCAGAATATTCTTTTATTCAAATATTCACATCATTTGGGAAAGGTTCCCGTTGATTTTATAAAATATAAATTCTTTTAAATTTATTCTTTAATCATCCTTTGGATATCAATTCAAAACCAAATTAAGGCATATCAACTAGTCGGGATTAGCGCACCTTACCAAAGTAATCATTTGTTTAATTTCCCAATCCCAACCTATTCATCCCATGGAGCAAAACTGGTAATACTCCATATCTAACACCGCGGTGTTATCAGTAAATTTAATTACCATTTCATGTTCAGATCTAATTAATAATTTAACTATCTACTGGAGTAAAACTGGTGGAACTCCATTCTCGATCATTTCCCAAATTTGATAATTTAAATTATCACATTCTCATTTCAATCTAATTAAAGATTCATTAAAACTCCACTTAGCTTTAATCTTCACAAAAATCAATATTAATGATTATTCAAATCTAGGAAATAAATCCTGTCTTTAACTGGGCTAAAGAGCCAATGTCATTTAAAACACAGTTCACGATAAATCCAAAATCACATTCCATTAATTATGGAATCTTTATGGAAGATAGATCAATATATAATCGATATAAATTTCCGTATCCGACTAATAATATAAATGGAATAACGACTAAGACTTTTAAATTCCATAAATATTAATAGTCTTCATCCGCAGAAGTACATTTCGATTATTACCAAATCGAATTCCATTCCGTTCCAATTTAATATATTAAATTGGAAAACTTTACTTTGGAAAATTACCGTTAAATCTTAATGAAAAGATTTATAAATTCCAAATCAAATTTCACTATAAGTCGGGTTAAAGAACGAATGTCGTTAAAACACAGTTCACAATAAACCTAATCACATTCCATTTTGTTCCAATTAAATGTTAATTAACTGGAAACACTAATAATCTTAATTAAAAGATTTATTCTTTTCACATGGGGTTTAAGAACAGTTTTATTTAAGACGTCATTCACGACAAACCCAAAATCCAATTCATTTATTCGATTCCAGTTAAATATTAATTTATTGGAAAACTTCACTAAATCTTAATTAAAAGATTTATTCTTTTTCTCAACTAGGTTTAAAAACAGTGTTATTTAAGATACCTTTCACGATAAACCCAAAATCCCATTTGATATTAAATACAAGGCTGAATAGAAATTATATTGGCTTATATTCAATATCAAATTCGGAAATCAACAAATATCGTATTGGGAATAACGATATATATATATATATATATATCTTCCAAATTCCCATATCAATATCCATATAATCACGGAATCCAATACCAAAAATTTTCGAAGATTATTTCTATTCAAATCCATTCCAATTCATATATTGGAAATTCTGGTTATAGTAAAAACCTATTCTCAATCTAATTAATTTATTTATAATTCTAGTCGACAACTAGTTCATTTCGATAAAAATATATTTTTATCTTTTCAAGTATGGATTTTTTCATCCTAATTCTTTCCAAATCATTTATTATGATTTTACACAAATTATTAATGTTTTTAATAATTTTATTAAGGCCCTTTCAGTCGATTTCCATAAACGGTCATCGAACTACACTTACAGCGACCTTTTCCTAATTTGATTTGGACATAATTCCAAATCCAACAGTTAGATTTCAAATCTCTTGTATTCGTTGGAAATCTCTTTTCGATACGAACCCAACGGTTCCGCTTTTAGGAGAATCCGATGGTCGGATCTCCCGTAATATCAGTTCGAATTCAATGGTCGAAATTCGCGAACGGCCGCGGCGCGACGCGTACTATTCAGGCTATTAAATATATATAATATATATATTATATATATTTCGTCGATTTCCATTCAAAACTTATTTTATAAATCATTTTAAATTCGTTTTAAAAACGATTCTAACTTCATTTTCAATTTTAAATCAAAATTGAATACTCCTTATCATTATATTATTTAAACGATAATATTTTTAGAAGATAAGATTTTGAAATCATTTCCATTTCGATATTCATTTTAAAAATGAATAAAATCGATATAAATACCATTCGCGTCAAAATGGCGCATATCTTATTAACACGGCTTCTTATATTTCAATATTTTCGCGTCCATCCCAAATCGGACATCAAAATCATATTTTGATCCATTACTGAATATTATTTTAAAATATTAGTTATTTCAAAATATTTATTATTCGTTAATTTAAAATATTCGTTAATTTAAAATATTCGTTCTTTCCGAATTGGAATCAGACACAGTCAATTACCATATAATGTGATTTATATGGATTTCATACACACATGTACACAACAATAATCAAACATAGTCAACCATCATCCAGAGTGCATTACACAACTGCATAAGCGTTAAATATAATTAACGCTTACAACAATCTGTCAACCCATCGATTCACATACAACTAAACAATTGGGATTAGTGATGTTAAATATCATCCCAATACTCGTGTGGGGTTTCAATCAACACACACCGATTTTATTTGTGCGGTTGGGCGATGTGTAAAATATATCATCCCAATCAATATCAGTCAAATGAGTGTACATAAACAAATCGTCCGATTTGTAAATGAATATTTATTTTCATTCATATACCCGTTAAAAATTATATTTTTAACGATAAAATATTTATTTCAACGAATTGAATATTTTATACAATTCATTTATACAATAAAAATGATATTTTTATAGTTCTAATATTTTTAGAAAATTTCGGCAGCATAACGGCGCGATTCTAGAACCAGAATAAGGCCTAGCTTTATCCCTCGCCTAATAATGGCTCGCGCCATACACATACCAATTCTAATCAATTCATTTCACTTCCCAAAACAAATTCAAGCAAATAAACCAGTCAACCAAACAAACATGGTTTCAAACAAAGGTGTCGGGTGCTACTAAGCACCGTCTGCATCCTAGTGTATATATAACTAGAAAATAAATTAGAGTGCGAAGTTCTCACCTTTGGTTTCCACTCCTCCATTCTTTATTTCTGAACGGTTTGGATTTGGATTTGATTCCCGTCGGTTCCCTCGCAATTTGTTTCACGCGGTTTTATATTAGAAATCATATTTTTAATAACGCTATATTATATAAAAATCACATCTTCACAATGCCATGTATACATTAAAAAATCGTATATTTACAATGCTACTTCATATATAAAAATTATATTTTTATATCGCTACTCCTATAATAAATATCATATTTTTATATGTTATTCCTATTATAAAAATCTTATTTTTATAATGCTTTGCTTATATAAAAATCATATTTTTGTAACGCTTCTATATATATAAAAATCATAATTCTATATAATTAAAAATCTTATCTTTGTATAATTAAAAATCAATCTTTTTATAAATGCAAATCAAATCTTTTTATAAATAAAAATCAAATCATTTTATGTTATTCATATGAATAAAAATCATATTTTTATTTTGCTAACATCATAATAAAAATCATATTTTTATATCAAAATCATACATGTAAAAATCGTATTTTTATCCACTAACATATATGTAAAAATCCTATCTTTATTCACTAATCATATATAAAAACTGATTTATTTTATTTTTATAAAACTAGTTTCATCATATAAATAAAAATAAATAAATAAAAATTTAAAAACTTACAGGAGGTGGGGGAGAAGGAAAAGGCGCTGCGGATTCTGGTAGGGTGGCGCGGTCATTAGAGGTTGGGGGGTCGCGACACTGGCGGTGGGCTAGGGGATGGGTGCGACGGTTAGGGTTTGAAAGGGGATTAGGGCGCGGGGTTTGAACGGAGCAGGGAGGAGGGCTGAGGTGGCGCTGGAGGAGGAAGGGGAGGGGCGCCAGCTCTGGCGGCGAAAAGGGGGGAAGGGCGATGGTGATCGGTGGTGGGGGGATACGGGTTCGATTTGTTTTTTTTCTTTTACTCGGTTTCTATTTCAAACGATGAAAGGGGGTTGACCAAGGGAAAAAGAGAAAAGGGGGGAATATTATAAAATTTATTTATTTATTTTCCAAAAACTAACATTTTATTTTGAACTCCAAATCGAACTCACCGACTGTCGCCCTAGCTAATTACCCCCATTCCGAATGCAATCAGATATGTTCAATATGCCAATTCGACTGTTATGATCAGTTTTCATCAAAATTAAAATATAAATTAACATATCGTTCAAAATTGATTTCAACATACATTTTATTTTACCGGGGCCACATACTGACCCCAAAAATTCCATAAAAATAAATATGACTATGTTTTGACGATACAACCCTAACAAAACTAATTTTGTCGAATTTGGAGACCGTTTGAAAAACGGTCATTTTCCAGTCGATTAAATTCAAACTGAAATTACCAAACACGTTTAAATTCACCAAGCTCACATATTAATTCAAAAAATTATGAAAATTGGAATCTAGCAATAATTTGACATTCCGGATCCAACAAAAGTAGTCTCGTCGAAAATGGAGGTCGTCTGCAAAATGTCTATTTTTAAGGGCTTAATATATATCAATATATATATAAATTTCACAGCAAACTGGACATAACTTATAATTTATAAAGTGAAATCTCAGTTTCTTACATTTGTTAGAAAGATATTATTAATTAGATTAAAATATTTCTTATTTCGTTCAATTCTGACTTATATTGAATTTTGTATATCCATTTGAAATTAGAAATCAAATTTTCAAACTACCATGCCATTTCAGGCTCGTTTTATAATTAAAATAAATTTATTCATTCTAGCTTCGATTTAAATAATTTTTTTGTTGTTATTATTTAAAATAAATCATTTTAAATATTCGAAATCCATTAAAATTGCCAAAATAAAAACTTTAAATTGTTCTGATTTTCCAGGTTGTTACATAAACCATTTTTATTATCAACTATTTATTTTATAAACTATTTTAATATTTAACTATAAATTTTACTAAATCTATAATTTCAATTTTGAATACAAGTTATTTATTTCAAACTATTTCAATTATATATCTAAACTAGTTCAAATATATTTTAACTATTTTAATATTCAAATTATTTTAAAGTTGGAATTATTTCAAGATTTTAAATTGCTTTAAATGGAGATTTTATTATGAATAATATTCTATCCTGAATATTGAAAAGACTTTTTAGAAAATCTGATATTTTGATATGAAGTATGAAAACCTTTGAATTGTAAAAGAATTGACCGGTGTGAAAAATGTAAACGATTGGTTGTTAAAGAGACCAGGATTGAATATTGTCATACTCTCTGCCAATACTGAAAACCACTTTAACAATTGTGTACACGGTGGAGTTCCAGAATGAAGTAGGTCCATTTGGAGGCGATTACTAGATTTGAAGAAAGAGAACGATAAGGATATCCTTGACCTACGGGTCATAATTAAAATGACTAAAACAGGGCTATACCAGACCAAGTGGGGTTAGCTACCTCCATCGGCAACACTTCTTCCTTTATTACTACAGTCCCTCGGTTTGGTTGATTTGATGCGCATCCATGATTTCGGAGTGTTGTTCGAGGTGGGTGGTAGTTGCGGCTATGCGTTACCACTAGTCCGGGCATGCAACTAGTATATTCCTACTCTGGGCATTCCTCGTGTGCCTTGTCATATTATCCTAATCGAGCCCCCTACGATTTTGATTTAACGTTGTCGTATAGCGGCGCATCCCTATCCACCGACCGTTATTGGTGTTTTATATGCAATGTTTACGACAACGTATAAATGGTGTAAGGGTAAAAATGTAATCTCGCTTAAGCTATTTTATATTTAACCATAGACACTATTATAATAGCGTATTATATTATATAGCATCTAGTTTAACGGATCCTTAGGAGATGGATATTCCTATAACATCTCTTAAGTTATTGCACTCATATTATCGCATAAATCTGATTTAACTAATATGAGAATATTTTAATTCTAATCTGAGTGTTTTTGTCTTTTCATTTATGCTCAGGTCAGCCTAAGTTTTCAGTTATTGAAGATACCATTATGGAGATGAAGATGGAGCTTTACAGACGTATTTATTACTATTTATTCCGCTGTAAATATTGGTATGTTTATGACAGTTAACTCTGATTATCATTGTAAATGTATAACCAAATGTTTGTTTTAACATCTTCATGAACTGTTATTTAATATATTTTGTCCTTCCACTGTGAGATTTTGTGTTTGTTTTCTTCTTATCTTCTTTTTCTTATATAATTCCCGATAACTATTCGTATTTTTGATTTGTTTACATCGACATTGAGGATCATTGTCGATTTGAACGGTTAAAAATCATAGATGTTTCAGAGAATGCTTGAGTTGCCGAGTAAGTTGGAGTTTGTAATAACCCGGAAATCTGGGCCAGTTTAAAATTTTTATTTTGGCAATTTTAGCGAATTTTGATTATTTAAAATAAGTTATTTTAAATAATAACGACGAGAAATTTATTTTGAATAGAATTCGAACGAATATTTTTATATAGTTCGTCGTTAGAATATAAATATTATTTTAAAATTATAAAAGGAATTGAAAATGGCGTGGTAGTTCGATAATTCGATTTCAAACTTCAAATGAATGTACCGGGTGCCATATAAGCCGGATTTTAGTGAAACCAAAAATATTCGAATCTAATTGATAATATCTTTCCAACGAATCCGAAAAATCAAGATTTCATAGCGGGGGTCAAATGTTATGCCCAGCTGAAATTTCAGAATAGTCGCTGTGGAATTTCGGCCCTTAAAAATAGCCATTTTCAAACGACCTCGGATTTCGACGAAACCACTTTTGTTGGATCCGGGATGTCTAGTTATTGCTAGGTTTCAAATTTCATAATTTTTCGAATCAATATGTGAGCGTGGCAAAGGAAAACGCGTTTGACCAGTTTTAGTTGATTTTAATCGACTGGAAAATGGCCATTTTTCAAACGGTCTCAGAATTTGACGAAACTAGTTTTGTTAGGACCGTATCGTCAATACGAAGCTAGAAAATATATTTCTGGAATTTTTCTAGTTAGTATGTGGCCCCGATAAATTGAAATGCACGTTCAAATTCAATATATAAAGTTATATGTTGATTTTGACGAAAACCGATCGAAACGATCGAATCAGCCTACGATACATATACCATTGTGTTCGGAATGTGGGTAATACGCTAGGGACAACAGTCGTTGGGCCTCGTTTGGGGTTCGAAAGAAAAGTCAACTTTAAGTGGATAATTAAATAATTAAAATTTCAATAAACCCCCCCAAACTCTCTCTCTCTCCCCCATACCTCCGATCAAAATAAAAAAAGGGGAGAAAGGCGCGACGGAGGGGGGGAATCGCCGCCGCCACCCCATCGTGGCCCCCCCAGGTGGCGGCGCCGACCACCGCACTGCCCAGCCCCCCCATCGCACCTCCGTGCTCCTCTCTTCCCCTCTTCTCGAAGCCGCCGCGAACCCCTTTAAGCCCTCAGCCCCAAATCGAAGCCATCCACCTCCTGAGCCGCACTCGAACCCTGTGCCACCACCCGCGACCACCAAATCCGAACCCTGCCCCTTCCCTCAAGCCAACACAGCCCCTCCGCCTCCGGCAACGCGCAGAAAGTTCCCTGCCCCATTCGCGAAAAACTGTAAGTAATTTATATATTAAAAGCATTGTGAAAGATAGGATATTTATGATAAGAAAATTACTATTTCTAGGATCGAAAAGTTTAGATTTTTAAATGGGGAAAGGCGAGATTTTTATATAATTTATAGAAGAGAAAGATGGGATCTTTATTGTTCAAAATTAGATTTTTATTATGAGAAAGAAAGGATTTTTAAAAATATATATAAAGATTATATTTTTATATAGGTCAAGTTCATATTTTTATATAGATAAGAGTTCGATTTTATAAACACGAAAAGAGTAGAGTTTTAAACATGTAAAGATTTGATTTTTGAACGGTTAAAAATAAAATTTTTATATATTGAATAACAAAGTAAAAATTCGATTTTTATATATTGAATAGCGAAGTAAAAATTCGATTTTTATATATTGAATGGCGAAGTAATAATTCGATTTTTATATATTGAATAGCGAAGTAAAAATTCGATTTTTATATATTGAATAGCGAAGTAAAAATTCGATTTTTATATATTGAATAGCGAAGTAAAAATTCGATTTTTATATATTGAATAGCGAAGTAAAAATTCGATTTTTATATATTGAATAGCGAAGGAAAAATTCGATTTTTATATATTGAATAGCAAAGTAAAAATTCGATTTTTATATATTGAATAGGGAAGTAAAAATTCGATTTTTATATATGTAGAGAATACGGGCAAAGAAAGTGACAAGAGGCGAGAACGGCGAAGGTTTCTGCAAAGAAGAGTCGCGGCGTTGGATTTAGCTTTCTGTGAGAACTTCTCACCTTTAATTTATTTTTCTAGTTAAGATATATACTAGGATGCAGACGGTGTTTAGTAGCACCCGACACCCGTCGTCCACAGACCATGGACGGCTTGTATGCTTGGTTGTTTGATTTTGATGTGTAGTTGATTGTGTGATGTGATGTGAAATGAAATAAAATATTTATATAGTTAAAAATATTTTATAGTTAAAAATAGAATTTTTAACGTGTATATGAAAGGAAATATGATTAAACAAATCGGACGATTTGTTTATATACGCACATTTGACTGATATTGATTGGGATGATAAATTTTACACATCGCCCAACTACACAAATAAAATCTGTGTTTGATTGTTTGAAAACCCCACACGGGTATTGGGATGATATATGACATACGCTAATCCCAATAGTTAGTTATATGTCGATCGATAGATTGACAGACTGTTATGAGCGTTAAATAATTATATTTGATGCTTATACAGTGTAGAATGCACTTTGGATGATGGTTGATTATTCATCGTTGTTATTGTATACATGTGTTGTAGAAAATCCATATAAGTAAGATTATATGGTAATTGATTGGGCCTCATTCCAGTTTTGAAATAGAAATATTTGAAATAGAAATATTCGAAATAGAATATTTGAAAATAGGAATATATGAAGCCGTGTTGATTAGATGGACGCCATTTTGACGTGAACGATATTTATATCAATTTTACTCATTTTATAATGAATATCGAAAGTGATTTCAAAATCTGATATTTTGAAAAGAATTGAAATTCGAATTAAATTGAATAGAAATGAATTCGAATTGAAATTAAATATAAATGAATTCGAATTGAAATTGAATA
Source organism: Allium sativum (assembly GCA_030737875.1). Taxonomy (NCBI): domain Eukaryota; kingdom Viridiplantae; phylum Streptophyta; class Magnoliopsida; order Asparagales; family Amaryllidaceae; genus Allium; species Allium sativum. The sequence continues at coordinate 415,989,456 of CM060909.1, read as the reverse complement.
TAAATGAATTCGATTTAAATTGAATAGGAATGAATTCGAATTGAAATTGAATATAACTGAATTCGAATTGAAATTGAATTGAATTGAAAACGAACTGAAATTGAATTAGAAATCAATTTGAATTGAAATCAATTTGAAATGAATTTAAAACGAATTTATATTGGAATATTCAATTTTGATTTGAAATTGAATATGAAGTTGAAACCGTTTTGGAAATGAATTTAAAACGATTTATAAAGCACGTTTTGAATTGAAATCAACGAAGTATATATTATATATATTATATATAATATAATGGCCTGAATAGAACGCGCCGCGCCGCGGCAGTTCGCGAATTTCGACCATTGACTTCGAACGGATATTGCGGGAGATCCGACCGTCGGATTCTCCTAAAACCGGAACCGTTGGGTTCGTATTGAAAAGAGCTTTCTAACGAATATTAGAAATTTGAAATCTAACGGTTGGATTTGGAATTATGTCCAAATCAAATTTGGAAAAGGTCGCTTTAAGTGCAGTTCGATGGCCGTTGATGGAAATCGACTGTCCTGGCCTTGATAAAATTATTAAAAATAGAAATAATTTGTGTAAAATCATAAGAAATGATTTGTGAAGAATTGGGATGAAAAACTCCATATTTGAAAAGATAAAAATATATTTTTATCGAAATGAACTAGTTTTGAACTAGAATAGTAATTGATTTTTTTTAAAATAAATAAAGTGAGTTTGAAATGGTTTTGAAATATAACCAGAACTTCCAATAATTGAATTGGAATGGATTTGAATCGAAATTGTCTTTGGAATATTTCGATGTTGGATTTCGTGATTATACAGATGTTGTTAAGGAAATTTGAAAGATATATATATATATATATATATATATATATCGTTATTTCCAATACGATATTTGTTGGTCGTAGAATTTGATGTTGAATATAAGCCGATATATTTTCTATTCAGAGCCTAGTATTTAATATCAAATGTGATTTGGGTTTGTCGTGAATGGTGTCTTCATTAACACTGTTCTTAAGCCCAGTTGAGAAAAGATTAAATCTTTTTATTTAGATTTAATGAAGTGTACCAATTAAATAATATTTAATTGAATTGATATTGATTTTTGGGTTTATCGTGAATAGTGTTTTAAATAACACTTGTTCTTTAACCCGATAATTAATGAATGTGATTTTGGGTTTATTGTGGGTCGTGTTTTAAATGACATTGGTTCTTTAACCCAGTTAAAGACAGGATATTGATTTCTGTGAAGATTAAAACTAAGTGGAGTTTTAATGAATCTTTAATTAGATTGAAATGATCGAAAATGGGGTATCACCAGTTTTACTCCAGGCAATAGTTAAATCTTTAATTAGATTTGAACGTGAAATGGTAATTGAATTTACCGATAACACCGTGGTGTTATATATGAAGTATGACCAGTTTTACTTCAAGGGATGAATAGGTTGGGATTGGGAAATTAAAATAAATGATTACTTCGGTGTGGTTCGCTAATCCCGACTAGTTTGAATTGATATTCAAAGGAGATTAAAGAATAAATTTAAAGAATTTATCTTTGATAAAATTAATGGGAACCTTTCCCAAAATATAAGAATATTTGAATAAAAGAATATTCTGAATTGGAATGAGGTGTATGTTGTGTTTGTGTAACACGTGTTTATTATATGTATACACGAGTTGTTCAGAAAGACCGGGTTTATCCCATTCTGAATAACTGATTCGACGTGGTGTCAAAGATGAAGACGGTGGTTGAAGACCGGAGGTCTTCACGTCGTCTGGGTAATTACTGATGATCTTGATTGGGCTGTACACCCAAGAAGATGGAAACAGTTGGTGATCGTCGAGACGTACTTGGAGATCGATGGATATGCAGGGTACTAGGTGCCTCCGGTTTCGTTCAGACCCAGAACGAACTTGTAAAAGGACTGTGTGTCCGACATTGGATTTTAGTCTGTGTGATTGATTTCTATTAAATATATATCTGTTTGGCGGCGGAGAATTTATTCTCTTGCTTAATGCCCTTCTATGAGACATACGAGCTCAGGGGTTATATATCGATGGATATCAAACGCATGGAGTGAATTGCCTGTGTGGCATGCCTAAGTGGCAATATGATCAAGGCTTCTGTTGAAAAGCAGAGTCTTGTGGTGGATGATCAAGGCACAGCCTATGTGGCATAGCTTTGTGTAACGTTGATTCGCGAGCCTCACACCCTGGTGTGAACCAAAAACGGGAGACGGACCTCAGAGAGGACATGCGTTTCCTTCTAGTTAGAAGTGGCGTCAGTGGTTTTACACGCCCTGACGATTTTGAATTATGTGGTTGTTGCTGTTGCGAGGCGCCTCAGATATATCGGTCATTCTCGAACCGATGGAGTCATTTGTTGGCTCATTGACACCCCAAAGGGTGGGGAAACGCAGTGTTCAGGCATTTTAATCCACATCGGTGGACCGACCCTGACGATCCAAAGGTCACTCGAGCTCTGACCTGAGATACGGACTAGAGCATCTCGAATCGGTTGAGGACTATCTTTTGCCTCGGTTCACAGATGGAAATCCAACTTCCAATACGTGACGTTTCGATTTTAGTTGTAAACTTATATATGGCGACATAGTGGCATGGGACGCTCATGTCGCCTATGATTGATACTTATGATTTGAAATTGTTTTATACACTATGCGCTTATAATAGTATCAAATGATTTGTTTTAAACGTATCAAGCATTCTTGGCTATTATAAGGTAAAAACCCTATCCTCCGGCTTGCGTTGCATTGTGTGATGGGAACTGGGTCTTATAATAGATTCATTTTTCCTTATTTAGCATTGCGTTGTTTGTTTTATGCACTGGTGTTCTTGGGAGGAAACTCGTTCCGTGTTATACGGTGTGGTCCCTTGATTTACCCAACTTTAAAAATAAAGATTAATAACTGTTTTAGTTCTCACACCAGTCACATGACTGACCTGGAGTCTTTTGTTTTAACGTAAACTCTGGGTGCCCTTATTTTGACACGAACAGCTAGTAGTTTTGGTTTTGCAGATTTATATTCACAGGATCCTGGTTTACAGCTGGAACGATATCCGGAAAGCTTTGTATCCGTATATCTTTTCTAGTTGTGTATTGTATTATTTTCTGCTGCTATGTAATTTATTGTAATCTCTGATATTTCTGTGTAATATTTATTTGTTTATACTCTGTATATTCTTGTAATCTGATGCATTGTTGTAATATACAATGAAATGTTCTTCCATCCGCATCCTTTTGTGGCTTGTTTCTCGAACTATCCGTGCTTTCCTCACCGGGGAAGTTATGGGTTTTCACAGAGTTAAGTAAGCTCCTTCAATTTTTCACATACAACAAATAGTAGCCTGAGTAAGCTATGTCCGTTTTATATTGAGGTCGATTTTATAGTAACATGGTTCAAACCAAAAGTAAATCACATGTTATTACTTATTCTTGGCAGGGCACATCGTTCAGTATTGATGGAAAACTCATTGCCTTCTTGGTGAGAAAACAGATTGCTGATTTGCTAATGCTTGAGTTTGAAAATTTATGTTACTTCATCACTAACTTATTTCATATGCATATTTATGTTTTATGTGTCACCATTTGTTGATTAAATGCATTGAATGTAAAACATATGAAGGTTCTAAATATATAAGTTTCTTAAACGTGTAAATTTTGAACAAAATATGAACTTCAAATGCAGTTGAAATTAAGAAGAGTTACGTGTATATGTACATGCAATGCCTTTTTTACATCTTACTATATAGTGCTGAAGTTTTCAGTGTAGCATTATACAAAACGAACTGAAAGTTTGAAGTATTACAATCTATAAACATCCTATTCAGAAAATGGGATAATCTGAGACTTAAAACATGTTCGAAATGTTAACATGGTGTTGTTGTTAAGCCATTGGTATCAACCACATATGTAACATCCCACACCTCTGTTCACACAAGATATTGTCCCCAACTTAGCCACCGTATAGGTGTAGGGTTTAGTTCCTCAAAAGGCCTCGGCATTTGTAAGAGATGGGCTCTACTATATAAGTACCCACTTCACACATGCTTCCGCGATGTGGGACTTAGGGGTGTTACATTCTCCCCTCCTACAGAGCCCAACGTCCTTGTTGACTCACAAACACCTCACCCAGGCGCTGTGGTCCACACAGGAGCCACAATTCCGGCTGGGTATTGGCTCTGATACCACTAGACATTCCGCACCTCCGTTCATGCAAGATATTGTCCCCAACTTAGCCACCGTATAGGTGTGGGGTTTTGTTCCTCCAAAGCCTCGGCGTTAGTAAGAGATGCGCTCTACTGTATAAGTACCCACTTCACACATGCTTCCGTGATGTGGGACTTTAGGGTGTTACAACATATATGTAATATTATTTTGAATATGTTTGCTCAAAATGACTAAATTACACATGAATTATCTTGTTTGTATAATACAGAGACATGATTATCTTGATAACATTTATATGCATTGATATTTGAGAATAATAGTCTATTTGTAAAAGAAAGCAAAATTCATCTGCTGGGCTTTACTGGTTACTATTATAACCCTTTGTATGGCATCCTCTCTAAACCAGTTTTAGAATTTAAGAAGTGGAAGTAAAATAATCACAATACATATTTCCCTATTGAAGTAGCATTTGTATGATCATTTGTGTGCTTTTTAAGGTACTGCAAATATACCCCTCTCTATAGCTTTCTTTGTTATTTTTAAGGTATAATTAGGTCTTGTAGCTATGTGACATAAAACAACTAATCATTCAAGTTTTATTTAATGTACCTTTCTGTTTTTCAGATTATTTCTCCAATAAAGCGACTTATAAACTATTATTCACAACTAAAATAAGATTTCATATGAATGAAAGCTACATACACATTGGCCAACCAAAAAAGCAAAAATGTGACACCATTTTTTGATACCATAGTCAGCAGTCTTATCAAGGCACCGTATGATGATATTACTTGAACATTTTGGGTTGAAATTTGTAACCTGAATCACATTAGCTTAAATTTGTAGATGCACATTTACATTAATTCACTTGCATCAATTGAGTATACATATAATTCATTGGTTTGATTTTGGAGAAAAGACCAAGGGTAAAGCAGTGTAAACTAAGCTCCATATTAGCCTAAACATTTCTTGTTCCATTCATTATAATCAATGTATGTATTTTGTAGTGGTGACCGGACACCAAAGAAAAAGGTAAAGTCAAAAGGTATAGAATAAAAGTTACTGAATTTGATGCTAAAATACAATGGAGGCAAGCCTAGAGCTGAGGTAAAATTTAATATGCTAGTTATAGCTGAGGTAATATACAATGCAAGAAAGCCTAGAGCTTTTGACATGTGCAAAACGTTTAGGACACAGTTGTTTCCCTTGATAAAAAGATTTTACCAACATCGACATGTTCAAAATGCAAATTGTGCAGAGCTATTGACATGTTCAAAATGCATGCATATGCCAAAGATGGCATAATGCATATGCATTTGCATTCGCCTATGGCATGCAAATGCATATGCCATGCATCGACATAGCAGATGCATATGCCAGGCAATGCATTTTCATGCCAGGCGTATCATCTGCATTTGCATGCCAGGGGTGTCTGCATGTGCCAGGCATATGCAAATGCATATGCCAGGCTGCATATGCATTATGCTATCCTTGGCATATGCATATGCACATGCCCCAGGCATATGCAAACGCATATGCCAATGCATGGCTTATGCATATGCATTTGCATCCCAGGCGTATGCCAAGGATGATCAAAATGCAGATTGCAGAGATGTTGACATGTTCAAAATGCATGCATATGCCATGGATGACATAATGCATATGCATTTGCATATACCTAGCATATGTAAATGCTTATACCCTGGCATGCATATGCCATGCATTGGCATATACAGATACATATGCCCTTAGCATATACAGATATGCAGATGCTTTTGAAGTTTCCATGCAATTCATGAATTGCCATATGCATTGCAAATGCTAGGCATATGAAATGCGTATGTATTTGCAATATATAAGTTCCATCAATTATATGATGTATCACAATGAAAAATATTAAATACTATAACACTAAGTTCTGTCTAATTTCGATAGAGATTTTGCAATTGATTCTATACTAATTACATGAAAAAATCATTCTTATTAGACTGTACTAGTTTTAGATGGCCAATGTACTTTCTAACACTAAACATTAAACACTGCATGTTCGCATTTTATGACTAATAGACATATTTTTTTTGGACAGGCGCTGTATGATGCTCTAGGTTTATGCTATGGTGAAATGCATGAAAAAATATGTTGTCGCACTCATTCTCCTTCAAATGTATTTACGTCGATGTTCGTACATCTTTACTTTTACTATGTATAATTTTGGTTAGCCACTGTTATATGTATTGTTCTCTTTGTTATGTATTGTTTTGTTTAGCAACGACTATAAGAATTGCTACTTTTGATCACAAATATTTATATGTTTCGAACTTGTATGACATAATTTTGATCATAAATATTTATATGCTTAATATTGTGCATGAAATACGTTAAATAATGGCGTTACATGCTGTAGCACTATGCTAGTACAATAAACATACTCTGCAATGATTAAGTAGCTTTCACGGCAAGAAAATAATGCTATAAAATACTAAATTAAACTTTTTATAACGTTTATAATTGCTATAATAATCAGGCTATAAAATTCTACAATGTCAGTAGTTGCTATGATAATAAAGCAATGTTTGTCGGTAGCTTTTATAGTTGTTGTAAATAGCAACTAAATGGCATCATAAATACTAGCAGCATAAGCCATAACTTTACGTAAAAAATTTATAGCAAGTAACAAAAGATATAGATTGGAACAAATCGTCCATTTAATAACAATTCTAAAACACTATGAGTAACATCATTTATAGCATGTTTTTATAGTGATTTTTAAGTTGCTACTGTAGAACCATGACATATTACAAGATGTTGATATATATCGTTTATAAAAACGCCATCGTATCCTTTCATAGCATTTAAAAAGGGCCATAATAAGGTCTTTTCTTGTACTGTCAGGATCTTCACTACCTTAAAAAATACACCACTATTATATGTTAATTTTCAGTATCATGGTCTTCGATTGAATTTAAATCCATTGATGAAGAATATTGAATCGGTCTTGTTATTTCTTTTTGGTCCGAGCGCAAGATGTTGTAATACTTTGTCATTGACGCATTTCATTGGATCGTCAAATTAGTTCAAAAATATTTTGCGAAATCTTGACTTAGACCGCCAGATGGATGCTGTGACTCATAAATACAACAAATTTATAAAAGTTCATAATTATCTAACAACTGATGTAGGTATTAGTATCAAATAAATATGAATTTATTATTGTTATTATTATCTAATAAACAGTGCAACTTCAACACTGTTTAGAAGAACATATGTATGTGCTACATGGTGATCTCTATCGTCTAACCATGCATATTTCCATATATTTCCAACAGATCAACCACGTTGTCTAAAAGGATTTAATGTTTTGGAATAAAAATCTTGTCCAATGGCTTCATCATCACGATAACTGTAACGACTCGGCTTTTTGCTCGGTTTTCGCTGGTAATTAAACCAACTTAAACCGTTCATAAGGACGGATTGTTAGGGGCACTTACGCATTTGCAAAAAATAAAAACAAAATTTTCATTATCATTAAAATAATATTACATCAGAGTAACAAGAGGTACATCAGAGTACATCGATTACACAGCGGAAAAGATACAAAAACTCAGCGGAAGAATGCGAATGCTCCAAGTCATAATAGCTTCAGCTAAAACAAGAATCATGCTCCAACTAATTCCAAAGCTAAATCTGCCAACCAAACTACTAGGCTGCTCATGTAAAAATTATGGGCACCCAGAGTTTAGGTGAGGGAACAATAAACTCCAGGTCAGTCGCGGGACTGGTGTGAGAACTCAAAACAGTTGTTTTTAGGGTTTATTTTAAAGTTAGGTAATTCACCGAAGCACGTGTAACGACCCAGAATTCTCCCGGACCCAATCGATCGCAAAATCGACTAAGACCATTCAAAACCCGAATACATTAACTCTTGGAATTCAACACATTAGAACAATAACAGCAGACTTTTATAAACATTACAATAATGTTACATCAGAGTACAATACATATCAGAGTACATCGAATAAAAATACAGCGGAATATAAATTACAGAAAATTAAATACAATAAACAGCGGAAGGCTTCTATGCTCTGGACACAGCTTTAGGCTTCGATCCAGAATCTTGCTCAAGAGATAAATATCTGCAAAAAGATACTCGACTTCCCATGTGGAAAAGAGGGCACCCGAGTTTGCAAAGTGAAACAAACTACGAGTCAGTCATAGGACTGGTGTGAGAATTCTTAACTAATATAACTAATAGCAATAAGGCAAATCCAAGGACCACGCCACTAACGCGGAACGGGTTTTATTCCAATGGGTTGCCGGTGCATAAATTAAAGTAAATCGTTAAACAACGCAATGCTTTTTAGAAAAATGGAATCATCATAAGACTCAAGTCCCATCACACAATGCAACGCAAACCAGAGGATAGAGTTTTACCTTATAATGATTAAACATGCTTGGTACGAAAAAAATGGGTTTGATATTATTGCTAGTGTATATAAGTTTCAAAAACATTTCAAAGTAAATATATCAATTCTAGGAAGCATAGCTACCATATACTATGCCTCCATAATAGTAATACAATCAAGTCCGTAGGGTAGTATTGGGAATTGGGTTTCCATCATGAGTCAAGGCTAGGAACGATCTCCTTACCGATTCGAGACACTCTAGCTAATGTCTCAGGATCCCCCGCTGTGAACCTTTGGAAAGCTGCAGGGCCAGTCCGCACATACGATTTTGCGGATTAGTTATTCCTGAACACACGTTTCCCGGTTCTATAGGACCTAATATCCAAGGCGCCTCATTAGACCATGACACCACTTCTAGCTAGAAAGAAACGTGCTGCTCTCCCTGCATTCCCTTGCTCCGTTTTAGACTCAACCGGGGTGTGAGGCTCTTTGAAGCTACGTAATACACAAAGCTATGCTTTGATCATCATCCACAAGGTTCTGCTTTTCAACAAGAAACCTTGATCATTACATCTTGGTATGCCACACTGTCAATCCGTATCATATTATTAATCCTTTGCCAAAATATACAAAATGGTGTTAAGCAAGAGATTAAATTCTCCGCCACCAAGCATTCATACATTCGACAGAAAATCGATAAATACAATATAAAGGAGTACAATGTCGGACACACATTCCATTTATAAGCCCGTTCAGGGTATGAACGAAACTACATCCGGTAGATCTCCAAGTACGTTTGGACAACTACCACCGAAACCCATTTCAAGGTAGCAAATCAATCGAGGGCATTAGTAGCCGTCATCCATTCGATCTCGAAGACTACCGGTCTTCAATCACCGTCTTCAACTCTTCGACTTAGGTCGGCGTATAATCATTTGAGATGAGATTGAACTCGGACTTTTCAAATGATCCTCGCATATATATATTTTAAAATCATTTCATATCGTTATTAGTATTTAATAACGATCTATCGCTATTTTTATTTATATAAAAATAGCTAAATTTAATTTAACGACGCTTCGGGTCAATGGGCGACCCTGGCGCTGTTTTTACTCAAATTTGTTTTACACGTTTCTCTAAATCTAACTGTTAGATTTTAACATAATTCATATCGTTGGAAAGGTCTTCCCAAGGCGAACCTAACGGTTTCAATTTTAGGAAAATCCAACGGTCGGATATTTCGGTATAATCAATTAAAGACACGATTCCAAGACGTGAACTACCACGCTCGGTTCGTTTGATTTTAATTTTTATATATATATATAATTATACATAATTCCGTCATCTATTCCATTCACTATATTTTGCTAACATCGAATATCCCTATTTGTATATATAATGTCGAGGTATAACATGACACACAATAATGCTTATTTTTATTTTAATTTACATACACATCCTAAACATAACAATGTATATTTTCTTTTATCTTTCAAATTACACAAAATGTATATTTGGTTTCATTATTCTTTCTAATGAAAATCCATTCATTAAAATATAAATTTCTAATCCTTTTATTTACATTGAAAAATGTAATTTTCTATTCCTATTTTATTTACATTGAGAAATGTAAACTTTTATTTCATTTTTTATTTACATTGGAAAATTTAAATTTCTATATTTCTCTAATTACGTATAAAAATGTAACTTACTATATTTCTTCTATTTACATTGAAAAATGTAACTTCTTTTTACCATCTCTAAAATGACGATAAAAATATATAATATTTATTCTATTCTTTTATCGCATCTAAAGTGACGATAAAAATATACATTTCATTTCTACTCTTTTTATCGCATCTAAAATGACGATAAAAGTATACTTTTTAATTCTATTATTTTTATCGCATTTAAAATTGTAAAGTTTTCTTTTTAATATAATCTGCATTAAAAATATAAATTTTCATTTTTAATCTAATTTACGCAAAATGAATGTAAATAATTTTGCTATGTCAAAAACTAATCTTTTCATTACATAAAAATGTAATTTTCTTACTTTAAATCTTAATTACATGAAAATGTAATTTTCTTACTTTAAATCTTAATTACATTAAAATATAAACTTTATCTTCTTTAAATTAATTACGTAAAAATGTAATTTTTCTCCTTTATCTTAATTCACATGATAAATGTAAAATTTTCACTTTTAACCTAATTCACATGGAAATTGACTTAATTACATAAAAACGTAATTTTTATGTTCTTTAACTCAATTACATAAAAATGTAATTTTCTTCTAATTCTTATTTACATTAAGAAAAATGTAACTTTTCTAATTCTTATTTACATTAAGAAAATGTAAAACTTTTCTAATTCTTTAAATTCTACTTCTTATTTGCATTAAAATGTAAATTTTCTCTTTAATTCTATTTGCATGAAAATGTCAATTAATCCTTTAATCTTAATTACCTGAAAATGAAATTTTCTTACTTTTAAATCAATTTTTTTCTTATCTATAACTAAATTGCAAACAAAGATGTACTTTATACCTTCATGTTTTTATTTGCAACTAATTTGCAAATAAAAATGTACTTCATTTTCTTTGGTTTTTATTTTAATTTTCATTTGCTAACAAAAATGTTCTTTTTATTCTAATTTACATTTTGAATGTAATTTTCCTTTTTACTGTTTGTTTATATATGAATGTAAATTTTCCTTTTTCATTGTTTATTTACATAAAATGTAAATTTTCTTCTTTTTATTCTATTTACATAAAAATGTAAATTTCCTTCCTTTTATTCTATTTACATTAAAAATGTAATTTTCCTCCTTTTATTCTATTTAAATAAAAATGTATTTTTTCTTCTTTTTATTCTGTTTACATAAAAATGTAAATTTCCTTCCTTTTATTCTATTTACATAAAAATGTAAATTTCCTTACTTTTATTCTATTTACATTAAAAATGTAAATTTCCTTCCTTTTATTCTATTTACATAAAAATGTAAATTTCCTTCCTTTTATTCTATTCACATTAAAAATGTAAACTTTAATTACACCGTCAATGTAACGACCCGCGTTCTACGCATCATAGGATCGTAGGATATTTATTTCTTTCACATACGAAGTCGTATGGTCATGTAACTTTGGGAGACGACTATTGGGGTCATTTCCCATGTTCATGATTTTTCCCGATTTTTAAATGACCATTTTACCCCTAGTTGGCACTGTTTTGGCCATAACTTTTGACTGGAAAGGAATTTTGACCTGAAACCACTTCCATTGGCTTCGGATGATGGTTTCTCTTTCCGTAGAGTGGTCACATTAGCCAAACGGACTTACCGTTTGGGAGATATGGCTGAAACAAGTTTCAGATGGAGAAAAACAGCTTAATTGGGCTTAACCGGGTGATTAACAGGTAGGCCCAAGGGGAATTTCGGGTTTAGAGGTATAGGAGGACTGATTAGGGTTAGGTTATCATTCTCATTTCAGTTTTGAGCCGCCACAAACCTTCTTGACACCTTAGTAATGGCTTCCTACATCTAAAACACCCCAAATCACTCTCTAATTGAAGATTAGGCTTAGCAACACCAAATTAAGGAGAAAAAGCACCAAAGCAAGGTTGGAACTGCTGTTAGACATCAGTATTCACCCCGAATCAGAGGAGTTTCAGTTCTGAGAATTTCATTTGTGGCCAAGGTGAGTGATAACATCATTTTGACACTAATTACGGTAATTAAGGGTAATTAGTGAAGATTAGCGAATTTATACGTAAGTAAATTCTGGAAAAATTCTTAAAATTCTAAAATAATGTTTTAAGGCTCTGTTAGAAATTTGGGTTAATTTCGATGTGTTTTGCTAATTGTATGCTTAAACATGATTAAGAAGGATTATAGGAAAATGTGAGGTTTTAACCACTTTTGATCCATTTTGGTTCATTTGAATTGTTGTTATGGTGTTTGCAATTGATGTTATATGTTGCTGTGACAGTTTGACATGAATTATGATTGATTAGAATAGTTAGATTTGTCAAAAACGTCGTCGAATGGCGTAGAAAGCTCGCTGGAAAGTTGCAGAAGTGTGCAGGCTCCGAACCGGTTCGGATCGGAGAAAGGGGTCGGATCGGACTAGGGAACTGACCAAGGGAATCCGAACTGGATGAGGACTTGCCACTGGAAGAAGTTTGGCAGGAAGGAAGGCCATTGCTTAGAGTTGGAGTTGGACAGGAGATCGGATCGGAGCGGTGGAGCGGATCGGATCGGAGTAAGCTAGGGAACGGAGCGGATCGGATCGGAAGAGAGATTGGAGGCCAGATCGGATCGACTTGGAGATGCAGGGCTCGGATCGGAAGCAAAGAAGAAATAAGCTAGGGACTGGAGCGCTGGAGAGAAGGACACCCGACCCGACCTGGAGGAGGACCCCGACCCGACCCGGAGCGAAGTAACCGACCCGAATCGAATGAAAGAAGGCAAGGAGAAGGACCCGAACCCAGAGGAAGGTGGCACTCCGAACCGAACCGAGCATGGGTGACCGAACCGAACCGAGCATGGGTGACCGAACCGAACCAAACTAGATGAGGAGCACCGAACCGAACCGTCTGTGGGCTATTACTACTACGCGATGACTCTTCTGAAGACCCACTCCAATTCGACCAAACCCGAGATGCAAAGGAAGTCCAAATGAGAAGTTAGAGCTTAAGATTCAGATGGGAGTCAACGAGTTCACTTCATGATTGGACTTTGCTGCGGGACGCGTGCTAAGGAGTTATCGACACCTATAGCTTTGGACCACTATGGTAGGAGGTACGAAGGCGGATTCAGCGCCATTATGGCATCGGTAGAACCAAGGGCTATGACCAATGAAGTGGGTCATTGAAATGTTTGGTCATGACTCCAAGTGTTTGGCTTGGTCACAGCAGGGTTTCTACAAGTCGGGATTCGTCGTTGCCTCAGTTTGTCTAGTGTGCCAAAGTGGTAGATGTCGTACGCTTTACGCACTGAGTGAGAGATGCGAGGATGGTTGCTATGGATGATTTGTTTGCTATCATTTTGACATGCACACCCCACCCCCGTATTCTTACACTATTTATTATGGCACCTTGGAGTATTGTACGGTATGTGGTACTAACTCTTTGGTTGCAGGTCCAGGTTCAGGTATGGTTTAGTATACCTGTTATTATTCTGTTTAGATGCTTATCGCTCATACCAGGCTTTATGTCTGACCCAGAGTTTTATGTCTCCTCTTATTACTCTGGGTGCTCACACGAGCAGACTAGAGACAGGTTAGCTGGTGATGCACGGGTAGATGATCCGGAGACGAGCAGGAGGCTTCCACGTAATATATATAGTATTCTCCCTGTGCTGTTGAAGATCACTGCTTGGGCATTGTTGGTGTATCTTCTATTTTAGCTTTCTTTTGTTTAGAGACAGTAAATTTGGAGAGTTGTAATAAGCTGTATTTGGATTTCCGCTGCTTTGAGATTGATGTTGGTTTTAGTTATCAGCTTATGCACTGTCTCGCCTGTTTTGTGTCAAGTATATTATTATTATATTTTATTCCATGCGCTGTGAGACATTCTACAGGTTTCTGGATTAGTTCATTCCCTTCTTTTCTTTCTTATGACGACCGTCTTGTGCTAGTCGGGCATGTGTACAGCGCACTTCTGGAGGAAATGCAGGCTGGTGCGAGGCGGGCCGTCACACTTGGTATCAGAGCTCTAGGTTGCGTAGTTAACCTAGGGAAGTTATCAGGGAGAGATATTACACGTATACGAGAGAGCGTATTTGTGATTACTTTGGTTTTTAAGAAGCTATATATATATATACTATTAGTAGTATAAGGATGAAGTCGTACTGCACTAGCACCACTATGGAATCGTTAATCATTTCCTTTTTCAGATTGACGATGAGCCGAGATACTAGAGGTGCTGGTAGGGGAGCCAATAATGGGATTGCTGCTGACATGAGGACGATGTTTACTGACCTCATGAGAGAGATGCTTAGAGATGTGCAGAGGGCAGCTCCCAATGGTGGAAATGGTGGTGGTCCAATAGTGCAGGCGCCAAGAGTCGATTTCGCCAGGCTGAATAAGGATTATACTAGCCTTGGTGGGAAGCCGTTCCACGGAACGGAGTCGGCTACAGACGTTCAGGATTGGTTGGATAGTTGCGAGCGTATCTTCGAGGATTTGGGTATCGAGGATGCAATGAGGAGGAAGTTAGCGTCCCGTCAGCTGCAAGGGCGGGCAATGAATTGGTGGAATGCTATAAAGGCAGCTACTCCCGAAGATCAGATTACTTGGGAGCAGTTTAAGGCTCGCTTTAGTGAGAAGTTCATTCCAGCCGCTCAGAAGTCAATGTTGTTTAAGAAATTCTTGGAGCTCAAGCAGAATGGCAGAGCTGTCTCGGATTATATTGCTGAATTTGACACTTTGTCGAAGTACGGGTTATCTCTTATTGATACTGCCGAGAAGAAGAATGAGAAATTCATAACTGGATTGGATCAGTACTTGGGGGAAAAACTTATTAACCACATCGATGAGACGTTTGAATCGATTGTGGGGAAAGCGTTAAGATCGGAAAGTCTCTACCCTAAGTCGAAGACTGAGGTTGCATCCGCAGATGAGCCAAAGCCACAAGCAAGTGGTGGAGGCAAAGGTGGTTCCCAGAATAAGAGAAAGCAGAATCAGGCTAAGGATGGCCAGAAGAAAAAGAATAAGCAAGATGTGGAGTGCTTCAGCTGTGGTAAGAAGGGCCATTATGCTAGTAATTGTCGGGCCAAGCCAGCGGATAGGAAGTGCTTCAACTGTGGCCAAATGGGACATCACAAGGACAAGTGTCCACAGCCCCCTAAGGAAAAGCAAATGGTGAAAGCATATGCTCTTAATGCTATTCCTTCTTCGTCGAACGCCCCAACTGCGGCGGAGAAGGGAAAGAATGTCGTCATTCAAGGTATGCTTTCTGTTTATGATGTTCCTGTTAGAGTTTTGTTTGATACCGGAGCTTCCAGTTCTTTCATATCTAGTGACCTGGTAGATAGGTTGGGATTGGAGCCCGAGATTGTCGATAGACCTTTAGTAGTGACGAACCCGATTGGTGGTTCGACTAGCCTTAGCATGATTTGTCGTAATGTGGTTCTATCGAGTCATGGATGCATGTTTGTTTGTGATTGCTTTGTTTTGGGCTTTACTGGGTTTGGCATTATTTTGGGAGTAGATTGGCTCCAAAGATACGGGGTGGTGGTAGACTGTGAGGGCTTGTTGGTGACAGCTAGAGCGGATGATGGGCGGAGGATAGTGTTTGGTGGTCTACCCAGTAAGGGGGTATTGGCTAGTTTTCTAAACTCCCTCGACATTCCGCATAGTGAGTTGTCAGGTTTGCCCGTGGTTGGCCAGTATCCAGATGTTTTCGAAGAAGTGACCGGACTTCCACCACACCGAGAGATTGAGTTTCGTATTGATTTGGTAAAAGATGCCAGACCTATAGTGATGCCACTTCGTCGTATGGCACCAAGGGAGCAGCGAGAGCTCGAGGTGCAAGTCAGCGATCTTTTGAAGAAGGGATTTATCAGAAGGAGTGTTTCTGAATGGGGAGCACCAGTCGTATTTGCTACCAAGGCGGATGGTTCCCTTCGTTTGTGTGTAGACTACCGCGAATTGAATAAAGTGACGAGGAAGAATAAGTATCCTCTACCGCGGATAGATGATTTGTTTGATCAGTTGAGTGGCGCGAGAGTATTTTCTCAGTTGGATCTCGCGACAGGTTTTCATCAGCTTAGAGTGGAAGCTGAGAGTATAGCTAAAACGGCATTTCGAACGCCGTCTGGATTTTATGAATGGTTGGTTATGCCATTTGGGCTGACTAATGCCCCGGCATATTTTGTGGACCTTATGAATAGGGTATTCAGAGATCAGCTGAATAAGTCTGTCCTTGTGTTCGTTGATGATATTTTGGTCTATTCGAGGACAGAGGAGGAACACAAGGAACATTTAAGAGTAGCGATGGAGGTGTTGAGAAAACACCAATTGAAAGCAAAGTTTTCTAAGTGTCACTTCTGGAAGAGGGAAGTGAGGTTCTTGGGCCATGTTGTATCAGAGAGTGGTATTGCCGTGGACCCAGCAAAGGTGGCTACGGTACAAGATTGGCCTACGCCCAAGAATGCAACAGATGTAAGAAGTTTCTTGGGATTAGCGGGATATTATCGTAAGTTTATCCAAGGTTTCTCTAAGATAGCAGCACCATTGACCCAGTTGACCAAGAAGAATCAAGCTTTTGTCTGGGATGAGAGGTGCGAGAATGCATTTAGAAGCCTAAAGGACAAGTTGACAAGCGCACCAGTGTTAGTCATTCCTAAGGGGGGTGAAGAGATGACGGTATACACGGATGCCTGTGGTACCGGGCTGGGTGCTGTATTGATGCAAGGCGGTAGGGTTGTAGCTTATGCAAGTCGGCAATTGAAACCGCACGAGAGGAGATACCCTACCCATGATTTAGAATTGGCAGCAATCGTGTTCGCGTTAAAGATGTGGAGACACTATCTCTTGGGAGAAAGGTTTGAGCTGTTTACAGATCATAAGTCGTTGAAGTATCTATTCTCCCAGAAGGATTTAAATCTCCGTCAGCAGAGATGGTTAGAGTTCTTAGCTTCCTATGATTTTGACATCGCATACACACCAGGAAAGGGCAATGCGGTGGCTGATGCATTGAGTAGAAGACATGCCAGCTTGGGGGCTATGTTCCTTGAATGGAAGCAACTGGAGTTTATCGCGGGGTTCGATTTCAGACCAAAGTGCGAATTGGATCCAGAAATGTTAGCAAGTTTGACGATCAGACCCACTTTGATTGAGCGGATCGGCTCTAGTCAGAGGGACGATTCTAACCTATTGGAAATCATCTCCAAGTTAGAGATGGGTATCGATGAGGAGGTGAACAAGTATGGGCTTGATCGAGATAGATGGCTTAGAAAGGATGGAAAGCTTGTTGTACCCAATGTCACTGGATTGAGAGATGAAGTGCTTAGAGAATGTCATCACTCAAAGCTGACTATACACCCCGGTGGTAATAAGATGTATCGAGATATGAAGCAGACCTACTACTGGGAAGGGATGAAAAGAGATGTTGGGAAGTTTATATCCAAGTGCATGAATTGCCAGCTAGTTAAAGCCGAGCAAAAGAAGCCTAGTGGGTTGTTACAGCCCTTAGAAATTCCCGAATGGAAATGGGAGCAAGTCTCGATGGATTTCATCGATGGGTTACCAAGGACTAGATCGGGATATGACAGCATTTGGGTAATTGTAGATCGACTGACTAAAAGTGCAAGGTTTATACCAGTCAAATCGACTAGAACGGCAGCTAAGTTAGCAGAATTGTATATGAAGTGGGTAGTGAGATTTCATGGAGTACCTAAAAGCATTGTGAGCGACCGAGACCCGTTGTTCACTAGTGGGTTTTGGAGGAGCTTGCAAGAGGCGCTAGGGTCAGAGTTACATCTCAGTACCGCATATCATCCTCAGACCGACGGTCAGACGGAGAGGGTGAATCGTATTTTGGAAGATCTCTTGAGAGCATGTATATTGGATTTTGGAGGATCATGGGATGACCATTTGCATCTAGTAGAGTTTGCATATAATAATAGCTACCAATCCAGTATCGGTATGGCTCCATTTGAAGCTTTGTATGGAAGACCGTGCAACTCACCATCATGTTGGATAGAAACTGGCGAGAAGTTTATGCTTGGACCAGATGTGGTGAGGGAAACTTCAGATAAGATCAAGATCATTCAGCAACGAATGAAGGCAGCCCAAGATAGGCAGAAGAGTTATGCTGATAAGAGAAGAAGAGACTTAAAGTTCTCAGTTGGTGACTTGGTATTTGTCAAGATTTCCCCGTTGAAGAGTGTAATACGATTTGGCAGGAGAGGCAAGTTGGCACCAAGGTTTGTTGGCCCATTCCCTGTTCTTGAACTAGTCGGGAATTTGGCATATAGAATTGACTTACCAGAGAAGATGGCGGGAGTTCACAACGTATTTCATGTTTCCCAACTAAGGAAGTTCGTTCACGACTCAGATATGACTATCTCACCTGATCAGTTGGAAGACTTCGAAGTAGAACCCGAGGCGGTTGGAAACCGCAAGCCGGCCCGTATTGTCGCGCACGACATGAAGCAACTTCGAAGGAAGTCGGTGAAGCTAGTCAAGGTGCAGTGGAGCGAAAACGAGAATGATTGTACTTGGGAAACAGAAGAGGACGTAATGAAGAAGTATCCAGAACTCTTTGTCTGGTAAGATTTTATTAGCGATTTAGTTTTCCGCATGCTAGGATAGACTTGTTTGCTTGCTTTGCATGTTTGATTGTTGTGTGTGGGTGTTAAGCATGCGGGATCCTGTGTATGTTTTGGGGTTAAGGAATTTCGGGGACGAAATTTCTTAAGGGGGGGAGAGTGTAACGACCCGCGTTCTACGCATCATAGGATCGTAGGATATTTATTTCTTTCACATACGAAGTCGTATGGTCATGTAACTTTGGGAGACGACTATTGGGGTCATTTCCCATGTTCATGATTTTTCCCGATTTTTAAATGACCATTTTACCCCTAGTTGGCACTGTTTTGGCCATAACTTTTGACTGGAAAGGAATTTTGACCTGAAACCACTTCCATTGGCTTCGGATGATGGTTTCTCTTTCCGTAGAGTGGTCACATTAGCCAAACGGACTTACCGTTTGGGAGATATGGCTGAAACAAGTTTCAGATGGAGAAAAACAGCTTAATTGGGCTTAACCGGGTGATTAACAGGTAGGCCCAAGGGGAATTTCGGGTTTAGAGGTATAGGAGGACTGATTAGGGTTAGGTTATCATTCTCATTTCAGTTTTGAGCCGCCACAAACCTTCTTGACACCTTAGTAATGGCTTCCTACATCTAAAACACCCCAAATCACTCTCTAATTGAAGATTAGGCTTAGCAACACCAAATTAAGGAGAAAAAGCACCAAAGCAAGGTTGGAACTGCTGTTAGACATCAGTATTCACCCCGAATCAGAGGAGTTTCAGTTCTGAGAATTTCATTTGTGGCCAAGGTGAGTGATAACATCATTTTGACACTAATTACGGTAATTAAGGGTAATTAGTGAAGATTAGCGAATTTATACGTAAGTAAATTCTGGAAAAATTCTTAAAATTCTAAAATAATGTTTTAAGGCTCTGTTAGAAATTTGGGTTAATTTCGATGTGTTTTGCTAATTGTATGCTTAAACATGATTAAGAAGGATTATAGGAAAATGTGAGGTTTTAACCACTTTTGATCCATTTTGGTTCATTTGAATTGTTGTTATGGTGTTTGCAATTGATGTTATATGTTGCTGTGACAGTTTGACATGAATTATGATTGATTAGAATAGTTAGATTTGTCAAAAACGTCGTCGAATGGCGTAGAAAGCTCGCTGGAAAGTTGCAGAAGTGTGCAGGCTCCGAACCGGTTCGGATCGGAGAAAGGGGTCGGATCGGACTAGGGAACTGACCAAGGGAATCCGAACTGGATGAGGACTTGCCACTGGAAGAAGTTTGGCAGGAAGGAAGGCCATTGCTTAGAGTTGGAGTTGGACAGGAGATCGGATCGGAGCGGTGGAGCGGATCGGATCGGAGTAAGCTAGGGAACGGAGCGGATCGGATCGGAAGAGAGATTGGAGGCCAGATCGGATCGACTTGGAGATGCAGGGCTCGGATCGGAAGCAAAGAAGAAATAAGCTAGGGACTGGAGCGCTGGAGAGAAGGACACCCGACCCGACCTGGAGGAGGACCCCGACCCGACCCGGAGCGAAGTAACCGACCCGAATCGAATGAAAGAAGGCAAGGAGAAGGACCCGAACCCAGAGGAAGGTGGCACTCCGAACCGAACCGAGCATGGGTGACCGAACCGAACCGAGCATGGGTGACCGAACCGAACCAAACTAGATGAGGAGCACCGAACCGAACCGTCTGTGGGCTATTACTACTACGCGATGACTCTTCTGAAGACCCACTCCAATTCGACCAAACCCGAGATGCAAAGGAAGTCCAAATGAGAAGTTAGAGCTTAAGATTCAGATGGGAGTCAACGAGTTCACTTCATGATTGGACTTTGCTGCGGGACGCGTGCTAAGGAGTTATCGACACCTATAGCTTTGGACCACTATGGTAGGAGGTACGAAGGCGGATTCAGCGCCATTATGGCATCGGTAGAACCAAGGGCTATGACCAATGAAGTGGGTCATTGAAATGTTTGGTCATGACTCCAAGTGTTTGGCTTGGTCACAGCAGGGTTTCTACAAGTCGGGATTCGTCGTTGCCTCAGTTTGTCTAGTGTGCCAAAGTGGTAGATGTCGTACGCTTTACGCACTGAGTGAGAGATGCGAGGATGGTTGCTATGGATGATTTGTTTGCTATCATTTTGACATGCACACCCCACCCCCGTATTCTTACACTATTTATTATGGCACCTTGGAGTATTGTACGGTATGTGGTACTAACTCTTTGGTTGCAGGTCCAGGTTCAGGTATGGTTTAGTATACCTGTTATTATTCTGTTTAGATGCTTATCGCTCATACCAGGCTTTATGTCTGACCCAGAGTTTTATGTCTCCTCTTATTACTCTGGGTGCTCACACGAGCAGACTAGAGACAGGTTAGCTGGTGATGCACGGGTAGATGATCCGGAGACGAGCAGGAGGCTTCCACGTAATATATATAGTATTCTCCCTGTGCTGTTGAAGATCACTGCTTGGGCATTGTTGGTGTATCTTCTATTTTAGCTTTCTTTTGTTTAGAGACAGTAAATTTGGAGAGTTGTAATAAGCTGTATTTGGATTTCCGCTGCTTTGAGATTGATGTTGGTTTTAGTTATCAGCTTATGCACTGTCTCGCCTGTTTTGTGTCAAGTATATTATTATTATATTTTATTCCATGCGCTGTGAGACATTCTACAGGTTTCTGGATTAGTTCATTCCCTTCTTTTCTTTCTTATGACGACCGTCTTGTGCTAGTCGGGCATGTGTACAGCGCACTTCTGGAGGAAATGCAGGCTGGTGCGAGGCGGGCCGTCACAGTCAAATTCTACTTTTTAATTAC
Source organism: Allium sativum (assembly GCA_030737875.1). Classification (NCBI taxonomy): domain Eukaryota; kingdom Viridiplantae; phylum Streptophyta; class Magnoliopsida; order Asparagales; family Amaryllidaceae; genus Allium; species Allium sativum. The sequence continues at coordinate 415,967,761 of CM060909.1, read as the reverse complement.
ATTAAAAATGTAATTTTATTAACAGTGCAAATTCTTCTTCTACAATTACATATAAAAATGTAATTTTATTTTACATGTAAAAACATATTCTTTAATTACATATAACAATGCAATTTTATTTTCAATTCCAATTCTCCTTATTTAATTACATATAAAAATGTAATTTTGATTACAATGCAAATTCTTACTTTTTTTTCAATCAAATGTAAATTCCATTAATTTACAAACAAAGGTATTCATTTTCTGTGCTGGTAATTTTCATCCAAACAATAACAAACTGCATGATTGTGTTAATATCATATTAACATAACATTGATTTACATGTCGGTGACAATTTCATCCTAACATTAACGAACAAATGTACATTTCTAATCTATCCTATATATACGATAAAAATGTAAATTTTATTGTTAACATGTTTTCAGTACAAATAATGATCATCTTATATATTACATAAAAATGGGTATTTCTATGCTAACATGTTTTCTGTACAAATAAATGAACATTTTGATCTAATTTAACATTTCTAACACAAATGACATTTCTTTTTATTTTAACATGAAATCACTAACTATAATGACATTTTTATTCTAAATAAATGGCGTTTCCTAGTAAATGACATTTTCATTTCTACTTGACATTTTCTAATAAATAACATTTCCATTTTAACCGTTCTAGTTCAATAAAAATGGTAACTTTATCTTATCAATTTTGTTTCAATAAAAATGTCATTTTTTATTTCATACAAATCTAATTTAATAAAAATGGTTCTTTTCATTTTTGTTGAAAATCCTAATTCAACAAAATGAAAGGAAATCATATTTATGTTTGACGAGTTTGGTTTTGACAAAAATGTGAATTTTGTTTCAACAAATTTATTTTGACAACAATGACATTATGTTTTAACCAATTTACCTTGACAAAAATAACAAATTTATTTTGACAAAAATAAAAAATTTGTTTTGACAAATTTATTTAACAAAAATAACAAATTTGTTTTGACACGTTTATTTAACGAAAATAACAAATTTGTTTTGACAAATTTACTCAACAAAAATAACAAATTTTTTTGACAAATTTACTTAACAAAAATAACAAATTTGTTTTGACAAATTTACTTAAAAAAATAACAAATTTGTTTTGACAAATTTATTTAACAAAAATAACAAATTTGTTTTGACAAATTTACTTAACAAAAATCTATATTTTTGTTTTCAACAATTTTTATTACAACACGATATCATCCAATTAACAGATCTATACAAGACATCAATCATAGAATCAAATCACGTCACATAACAAACAAAATTTTACCGTAGAGCGATGATAACACAAACATAAATAATTTTAATTATTTAAGAAGAAATAAAATAGAATTTCTCACATCGTTTTGAATTTCTGCGCCGTTCAGATCCAAAAATTGGTCAAATTTCAAATTGCTCAGAATCAGGTCTAGTCAGTTTATCGCGAAGATCTCGGTCTCACGATCGTGGCGCACCTGAAATCGTTCAAATCCGAGTCCGTACGAGCAAGATATGGTTTAATTAGTATCGGTCAAAATTTAAATTAATTAATTTGTAAAGTCAAAGCTTTGAAAAGTCAACTCACCCTCCTTCTTCCTCCCTTACATTCAAAACCCAAAATGAACCCATAACCTTCAAAACTAGGTTTCCATTTATCTCTAAATTCGTGAAGCTTGAAGACGATCGGAAGGTGGCATATCGGAGAGGGAGGAGAGGGCTTGGTGCGCCTAGGGAGGTGGAGGCCGCGGTGGGGCCCACGTGGTGCGGTGGGGGCTGTTTGGCCGCGGGTTGTGGAGGAGATTCCGGGCCAAATACTCACTTATACTTCATCATCTCCGTATAGAATTAAAGAGGATGAAAATCTCTTCAATAAGTTCCAAAGGAGCATGAATTTTTATTTAGTGGATTGAGAGAGATTGAGGGATGAAAATTCGTGAATTCTTGGTCATGGAAAGAGGAGATGGCGGCTGGTTTGTTTTAGGGGGATTAGGGTTAGAGATTAGTGAATATTTATATTATTTAATTAGTTAATTAGCCCATTAAAGCCCGTTTTGCAACTTTGTCCAATTTCAGCCCAACGAGTGTCGTTCCTACTTATTAACTCCTATTCTGGACTCATCTAGCTATGTCTCGCAGGTCCAAACGACTGTCTTGACCCAGTTTTCTTTAATTCAAAATATGTACTTTTATTTTTAATTCAACCGTACGAATGAATTAACCGGGGCCACAAATTAACTTCGAAAAATCCCGAAAAATATATTTAGCTATGTTTTGACGCTGCGGACCTAGAAAAATTAATTTCATTCAATTCTGAGCCTATTTGAAAAATGGCCTTTTTCAAGTCAATTAAAATTGACCGAAATTGACCAAACTGAAATCTTTTTGCCACGATCACAAATAAATTCTAAAAATTATGAAAAAATAAACGTAGCAATAATTTGACATTCCAAATCCAAAAAAAGTGGTTTCGTCGAAAATAGAGGTCGTTTGAGAAATGGCTATTTTTAATATTAAAATATATATATATATAAATCCTACAGCGACTATTCTGAAAATTAAACTGGGAATAACTTTTAATTCCTGCTATAAAATTTTGATTTTTCGGATTCGTTGGAAAGATATTTTAAAAGAGATTCTAATGTTTTTGGTTTCACTAAAATCCGTTAAATTTTGCATCCTATACGGTCATTCAAAGTTCAGATTTGACTTTTCAAACTACCGCGCTATTTCTAACTCCTTTTATAATTAAAATTAAATTATTCATCCTAACTTCGATTAAAATAAATTTTTAATCGTTATTATTTTAAATAAATTATTTTAAATATCAAAACCCATTAAAATTAGTTAAAATAAATTTTTTAATTTACCACAAAATACAGGGTTGTTACAGCACGCCGCTAATGCAAAACGAGTTTACTCCATGTGAATACCAGTGCATAGAAATCCGCAATGACTTTTTAAAAAATGAAGCTATCACAAGCTTGTCCCACATCACACAAGCACACTAGATGGGCGAGTTTTGCCTTATGATAACAAAAAATGCCTTCATACGTGAAAATCCTCTTTTACTACTATATATAGTGTGTAAAACCTTTTCGCAAATAAATGTATTAATCCTAGCCAGCATAATGCCCCATCCCATTATACTGACAGTCCTGTCGGTAACCAGCATGCTATACATTCAAAAGCGTACAGGCTCGTAGTGGAGATTTGGTTTCGAACATGATGGTTCCTGGTACGAAAGATCATTCGTGGGCTCACAAACTTTCTTGCGCGCATCATCCTAGTACTCGGGATAACGTCCAGACTCGGACTCCGTTATACAAACCCACCATACATGAATCAGAGTACCCAACAAATAGCGTCCCAGACTGGGGACTTCATAGTACCCTTTCATCATCACATCCCAGTGCACCGAACATACGAAACGAACATAAAAATCTGACCACCAGTTTACCATCAATCCGGGGTGTGAGGTTCGTCGAGGTTACGATATACACAAATCTACGCTTGAATAAGCCATGTTTTTATCATCCATAGCTCATCTCATAACTTAAGTATGCCACATTGTCCATTCACTACGCATTACTGAATTCCATCAATATATAACCTCTAAGCTCATACGTCTTAGAGAAGGGTGTTAAGCAAGAGAATAAATTCTCCGCTACCCAGCAGATATATATTTAACAAAGATCAGTGCTACGCAGTCAATTACAATGTCAGACACACAATCCGTACAAGTCCGTTCTGGGGCTGAACGAAAACATAATCCGGAATTCCTTCACATACGTTCGGGCTTCTTGCCACTTAACTGATATAAAATCCATCTGCAAATGGGAGTGACCCATTCGAGACATTCAGCAAGTCTTCCTTATGACATGAAGGATCCCGATCTTCAGTGTCGTCTCCAATGTCTTCAATTGCTCCACAACTCGTATTATTACTTGGAATGGTTTTCAGACATACATCCGATCCCGGTCTTTCCAAATAATAGGCGCAATTTAAAAAAACACAATTATAGAACATATAGGCTTTCTACCAATCTCCTCCCGTCTTGGATTTTGTCAAAATTAAGCTTCTTTAAACCCATTCTCAAATTATTACAAAATCCATATTTAACCTTTTTCTTTTAAAACACATCCCTTAAATCAAAGATGATTTAGCCTTAAAGCCTTAATTAATTTTCCGTTTGATAATTCGTTATCAAAATCCAGTTTCCTTTGAAAATCCTTAATCCACATTTCAACCATAGTTTCCAATTAAATTGATTTTCCAACATTCCATTCTTTAATTTTAACTAAAAGATTATACTTTCTTTCCAATTCCTCACTTTTAATTTCCTCAAATCAAAGATTTGATTAAATCCTCAAATTACGATATGAATTTCCATAAATCAATCTCATGGGGTTTCAAGAATAATATTATTGAAGATATGATTCACGACAAAACCCAAATCAATTGATATTGAACATAAGTTACACAGAAAATTGTATCTACTTATATTTGATATCAATTCTCATAATCAACGAATACTATAAGTGGAATAAAGATATAATAATATCTTCTAAATCTCTCAAATAGTATACGTTTACACCACATAATTTCATATCAAATATCTGAAGATTATTTCTATCCAACTTATCCCAGTCAACTTAGGAAACTCGTATCTTAATTAAATGATTTATCCAACTCTTTGACATTAGATTTGGATATAAATACCATCAACTTATACTTAATATTAATCTCGATATCCAACTCACACTATAAGCAGAATAATGGTGAACTACCTTTTAAATTCCTCAAATAGTAAGAATCGTCATTTACCGGATTAATATTAAACATCCGAAGATTTATCTCCAACCATATCCAATTATTTAAAATTGAAAACCCATATTAGTATCAATTTAAATTCCATATAAAATATTTCTAATACTTTTAAACCTTTGAAAATATTCCACAAATCATTACTTATAGTTCGGAAAATAGTTTACGGTTTAAAACTTCAAAATAGATTGTTTTCGAAGGAAGCATTACAATAGCATTTCAAAAGTGTTACAAAAGCATTACAAAACAGTTATCTTAACTATTTTGATCAACATATCGTTTATCTTAGCCAAAACTTAAACTTTACAATTCAAAACTCCTTTTCATAATTTGTAATGATTTTACAATTTTTTTCCATAATTTTAAAACATTTAAAAGTAGCTGTTTATAGTTATGGACAATAATTGTTCTTACATCGATCTTTTCCAAAACGGTTTCAAACATAACTTGAAAATTATAACTCGAATTTAAAAATCTGCTTTCACTCATTTGAAAGTTCTTATTAATGGAAATCAAACATTTTTCATTTTATGGAAATCCGATTTAGATTGCAAAAGTTATAAGCGTTTAAAGTTTGCATCTAAATTATGTAAATTGCCGTTATGCGACAAGCTCTATTTTGACCATAATAACCATTATACGATATTTCAAAATATCTTAGAACACAATTATATCCTTATATAACCCTTTTAAAATCATTTAAATTTACTTTCCAAATTATTTTGGATCCAAAATTCGAATTCCAAAAATCCCAATTCATTTCTAAATTCAAATAACTTCAAATTAACCTTCCAATTCGTCGGATCAGTTAGGGATAGCCAGGGAGAGCAGGAAACTTCATTTCCAAACCCAAGCCTAGACACTATCCTCTCTGTCATCCTAGAATGTTCCGGTATTTATTTATTCATTTAAAGGACATTAACAATATGTATGAATTCGTACATATGGTCTTTTCCAATTATTAACCTTCAATTTCAATAATGACATTGCTTTTAATTATGAAGGAGATTTGTCGATCACCAGTGTGATACCATAATTGTTGTGTCATAGTGTGTGCAAAACAACATCAACAACCATTTAAACATCCATAGCAACCATAATCAACATGATTCAATAAATCATAATTGCGCACAAGCGTTATAACACTAACGCTTGATAGCGTGTGTTCTAAACTTCGCATCCATCATCCATCACAACAAATATCAATCATCATTAACCAATAATAATTCATCACTATATTTAAATTAGTCTAGCTACTAATTAAATATATAAACCGTGGTTAAAGAGTTCTCACCTAACAACTTTCCAAATCTTCACGGTAGGCGAGCCTAGCTAAGCGAACCGTCGGACGGTATTTCAGCTCAACGTCTTCTTCACCAAAATATATATAATATAATATGCACTAATCTCTCTTTATATTAAAAGAGAAGGAGGAGAATGATGAACTTTGGCAAGGTGGTGGTGGAAAAGAGGAAGACTTATTCCATGGAAACCATGGCCATAAGCTTTAAGAAGAAGAGAGAAAAAAAGAAGTGAGAATGAATGAAAAAGTGCAAATAAAGGGTGGTATTTATAGGAAAAGAGGAGTAAGGAGAGAGTGACACATTGTAGGACATGTGTATTTTATGAATGGAATGTTGCACGCAAAATTACAAGTGTCTTAACACTTGTAAAAAGGAGAAAGAATGTGTTTCTGGTAGCACTTACCTTAAACGTTATGAAAACAAAGAGCAACGCGTAATAATAATGCTATTAATTTATGTTATCTTTTGACAAATCCGATCAAACGACAAATAATATTTGTAAATCCAAACTTATTAACAATATTTCCATTTATAAATGTTATAATTCTAATAAAACCTATTGTTTAACCTATCAAAATTATTAAATGTTCTCAAACTTATTTTATGTTCAGAAAAATTAAATTAAGTATTAAAAATTCCAATTTCAAATTGGTTCAAAATTCTGGATCATTACAATAACCACTTACAAATGATATGTTCACATGGTCATTTAAGTGATGAGGAAAAAACAAAGCTTCTTCTTCAAGATACGATCTGCTAATCGAACCTTCTACTCGTACTTTTTATCATTTTTTTTAATTTAAATGATTTGTGTATCTATTCCAAAATCAATTAATTTTAAATGTACTTACGAAAGTTTGAGTTTTAAACTAATATAAATTTTACTGATATATTATATCACCTTTCAAAAGGATATATCCATCCATATTGCATTGGACCTCAAAAAATTACATAGGATGGAAGATGGACAAGAAAAGCTCCATTACATTAAAGAAACATGATGGAAATATTTTCTTCAGTTTGCAAAATAATATTGAGATATTTACTTCCAGTTTATCTAGACAATCAATTTTTAACATGGTCGAACAAAGCAATTTATAAAACAGACTTAATTCTAACATAACACACCACACTTTTACAAGCAATATATTTTTGAACACCACTGGTAATAAATATTTCATTATGATTTAACAGTCGTGACTTTTAATCCCACTCAATTAATTATTTTAAAAGTTAACACAACTACAGAGACTGTAAGAAATTCCATTAGGACATTTTGGTCCTTTAGCCCATTTTAACATGAGTTTTATTTGCTTGTTCTAATTCATAGCACGTTTTGTGTTTTTGTTGTCATTTGGTTTCATATGAACACGATACTTTCAAAAAAAGTGCTCTATGTCACGTCTTTAATTCAGATCGTCTTTTATTTTCCCTTTGACATTCAAAATTGTATTAAACACATTATTAAAAACTTTTTGTCGTGCATCACGTCAATGTTATGTCAAGTAGGAGATTTTTCCAATAAGTTAGCTCCCTAAATATACTTTGTTTGCACCAATTATGAATGCCAGATTTATCAGGAATTTCCGTTTTACTCCAGCTTTATATATCTTAGGATAGACCTTTACAATTTCATATATTTCTTTTCTTGACCAAATCTTTAGTGCTTGCAAATTCTATTCTCCATTAGATTTTAAGTTTTTTTTATCTCTTTCAAAAATATGAATGGGATGGAGAAAACACCGATGACAATCAAATCATAAATTTTCCTTTCATATGTAAGGAAAATACTTATGTGTTTCTTTCATGCAACAAGGACAAGGTAGACAACCACTCGTACTCCTTCAACCCATAGTATTTTCAACTCTTTGATTAGTGGTAATAGACACACATCGATGTCTTGTGTCACATCATCAGGGTAAGAAATGAAAATAGAGAGAAACATATATAGAACTTTAATATAAATCCATGGAGGAGAATTATAAGAAGTAACGATAAGAGGGCTAAATGAATATTTACTACCAAAGTGAGAGAATGGTAAAAGGCTATAAGTACATAAATCAAGTCTAAAATTATGGATCTCTGCAGTAAATGTAGGATATGTCATATCAAAATGTTTCTATGCTTCTACATTCGATGAATGTCTCAAATTCCATCTTCTGATGTTCTTACAATGTGTCATCGCATATGACATGCAATGACTGATGACCGATGTGATATGCATATGTCATAAGAGGATGCACTCTTAAGTGTAAGTGAAAATGAAGTTAAGCTACTCATTGATTCTATCAAAAGAATGAGTAGGACCCAAGTTCGACGGTTAATTTGAATGAAATGATTATTACTCTAGATAATAATATTGTTTGTAGTACCATGTTTAGTTATAAACATGGAGGCGGTAAGTATAATGAAGGAAGAAATAAAATTCATGAAATTTTCAAGGAGAGTGAAGTTCTGCTAGGAGGTTTCTGCATCGCCGATTTTGTCCCTCGTTTGCCTTTCACTAGTATGTAACATTGCATCGTATATAGTCACTAACCATAAATCTTAGTTTTGTGATATAGTCAAAAATATTATTGAATTTTTATAGCCAAGCAGGAAACCAACCTTACAAACGAGGAAAATATTTTAATTTATTATGTGTTATATGCATGTCTAGTGAATTTCATTCTTAACAGTGCTTTTGGTATTTGGGCTGTAGGTTTGAAAAAAAACTTTGGAAGATAACATCAAGGCATTAGATGAATATTATACTCAAATGATCGAGAAACATTTGAGTACAAAAAAGGAAGAAGGCAAGGCTGAAGATTTTGTAGACATGCAACTCTGAGTAAGAAACGGTTCTAGTTTTGGGGGAATATTCAGTGGTAGTGGATCAAGGCTCTAATCATAGTGTGTATTATTTACATATATAAACTACGTGCAAGTCGTGCATTAATTTTTTTTGTGTGTTGTGAAATTAGCATGTGTTTAATTTAAGATAATATTGAAATGAATGAATTAATAAGTGCGTTTCAATCCGATATATGAATAAATTTAACAAATGATGTAAATATAGAATGTAAAATAAAATAAAATTTATAAATGAGACTGTGTGCCAACAATAAATATTGGGAGGTTTTATTTACTAAGGAGTGATAATTTTATCAATTATTATAGATAATAAATTTTAGTGGAAAGTAGCGATTTCTAAATTTAATCAAGTTGTAAACAAAAAAAGTTTAAATGTGGACTAAATATCAATTTTTAAGTGTGTTAAAATATTTTATTAAGACCGAATGTTTATTTGAACAAGAGTATGGAATTTATGCAAATTTTAACTTAAAAGTGTATGTTTTGAGTGTTAAGATGGAAAAATGTATATTTTGTGAAATGTGAAATTTTAATAAGAGTTGTATTAAAATTGATGCTTAAAGTGTTTTAAAATAATCAAAGTTGCATGTTTGATTTTATAAAAACATAACATTGTGTTGTGTGTGTATAATGTTAGAATGAGTTTTGAACGTGTTAACAACGCCTAAAGTTGTGTGATTAAGCCTAATTAACATAAGTAAGTTGTATTTGAGCTTAGTAAGTTAGAATAGACCATTTTCTAAAATAAGAATTTTCCATTTAGTAAGAAAATGAAACCCACGTAATTCCCTGTGTTCTTCTCATCTTATTCGTTTTGGAAACAAATTACAGAAAAAAATAAGAAATCTTCTTCTATAATCTCTCAAATACAACCAAAATTCAAATTGGAGCTTATAACTAGTTGCTAGCATGTTCCCTATAGGTAATCAATGATCAAAAGTCAAAATTACCACAAGTTTTCTCTAATTGGAGAAATCCCCTTATTGAGATTTCATATTCCTGTTATCATGTTTTGATAAACTGCTTTTCAGGTATCTGTAAGCTATTTTGAGGCCATATCTTTTTTAAAGTCATTGTTTTTGTGCTCTAGATTGCTAATTCAATAAAAATGAGTATCTTAAAGTCACTCTTCTGGCTGCATGTAATTTAATTTGTGTTTGATTGAGTTTTGGTTGAAAATATATTCTTTGCAAACTGAAATCTTGTCTCAGTTGTTTCTCTGTATGAAGCTGAATCTTGGTCAACGTTTGAAGATCCATATCTCCTTCATCACCTGTTGTAATTGCATGATTCCATTTTCAATTCATAGAACATATGTTATAGTTTGTACATGCTAATTTTCAAATCAATATGAGTTTGATAGGGCTCAGAAAATAGTAGTCAAAGTTTGGTTCGAGCAAGACTGGGCATAGAAAGAATATAACTTACCCAGATCAACCTTTAATGAAGGAGGGTCGGCCATTTGTCGACACTAGGGTCGACCTGGCCCTTGTAAAACTAGGCCAGGTCGTGCCTTCTTGCTTTCTGGGTCCTGGATTGCTTCTGGGTGAATTTGCTTCATTGTTTTTCTTTCTTGTGCTTGTTTTTAGTTATTTTGTTGCTTCTAAATGACAAAATATTTTGTGCCAATTTCAGTAAATTTGAATTGGCTTGATGCATTTATAAACAAGCCAGCATTTCTTCGAAATCGAGCTTCAGATTGTGTAATCTTTGTATGTATTTTCTTGATGGTGATTTCATGAGTATTTGGTGAATTCACGAACATATTATGTGTGTTTTTGACACTAGTAAAGAAGTTTAAATATAAATAAATATTGTTTCAAGAAAATAATTTTCTATATTATGTGTGTTTTCGCACTTTTCGAGAAAATGAGAATGCGACTTAAATGACGTAGTAACCTTGTGATATGGGACATAAAGGTATATTATATTAGTTAATCCCAAACTCCTTGTCGATTAAAGCTATTTTGTAGAATTAGTTGACTTGTAGTAAACGGATGTGTGAGAACGTATCACGTATGATATGGGTTGTAGTGTTACCACTATTTGGGTTGCCGTTGGGAAACTTGTGACACATACTCGAGAAACTATGCATGACCTTCGGGTCAATTCTTGATGTTTGGTGTTTACCAACACTAGGGTAAGAGGGTCAGCTATGTTAGATCTATGAGTTTAACATAAGTAGGCAAAGGTCTACTTATTTGGGACAACTGTATGGGGGCGCCAAAACTATGTGGTAGTACTCTAGAACTTTGTGGTTGTACTTGATGGCTTCAGTCGATTTTGTGGTGTACTTATAGGCATAGCTTGTTTTCACCTCTTAGATGAAAACTGTGTGGTTCGACGCTTCATAATTTACTCGAAACTGTATAGTATGATGACTATATGGTATTATGCATCTAGATTTCGAGTATACTTTGATTTATAGAATACAATGATGTTTTATGATGTTTCATCATCTTATGTATGTTGAGTTTTATACACAACAATGCGCTATTTGATGTTTATTTTGTGGTGATTATATCATTGTTTGGCGAACTCCTAGTTGAGTTTGACATGTTGTATTTATACGATTTCCATCGTGTGCTTGATTTGATTAGATGTGCATTAGCTTACGTGTGATCCTTGAGTATGAGCTAGTGGATGTATTTCATGTATTTTATGTTGCTTTTGTATGCGCCATATTCCTCTTTTATTATAATGAAATATTCTTTGTATGATATTACGCTTCATTTATCAAATGTTAACTGATATGCTTAAGCTAAACTGATCCGTGTATTTTACACTCAAATCATATTGAGTTATTGCAGGTCCGCACTGTTGTAAATATCTACTTATTCTTACTGCTTTTATGGACTATCTATCACTGTTTTATGATGCTTAGGCATGTTTTGAGCTCGTCATTTGGTTATTTTATTTGAATGCCTATGTATAAACATTCTATGTGGGACATAATGTTGTATATATATTGTGGTGCATAAACTCCCTTATGTATGTCACTTTGTATTGCACTTTACGTATATGTATATCTATGACTGTGTTGGTTATTGATGTTAATTTTGTTCTGAATTGATCCAAAGTTACCATAGTATGGTATTGGATACAAATTAATTTTGTCGAACCACTTGAGATTAGCAAAATATTAGCACTTTTTCCATGAACTTGATAATACAAATACAGATGGTTATTCATAATCAGCAGTATTATATGCTCTACTAGAGAGTATTATTCAGTAACGTATTAGTATGAGTCGCTCTGGAATGCACGGCTGCTTTGCAAACACATCTCACGAAGATATACCAGATAAATTATGCTCTAACATGTTCCCTTGAATTTTATTTCTTCCTTTCGGAATATTTAATATTTGAATGTAAACTAAAGTGTATTACGCTATTTGAATTTGAGTTATTTGGATGTAAAACCTAAATAAAGTGGTTTAATTTTACATTCAAACTAAGAGATTTAATTATCTAATTATCATGAGTTTAATGTTATATGGATGACTTAATTTGTTGGAGGTCTAAATAAAAACAACAACATAACAAATTAAGGACCAAATGAGTAACTATGGATTCAACTATGCTTATCATAATTTATTTATTTAACCATTAGTTTTCTTTTAATTAAATCAGTACGGATTACAAATTTAAGTTTAGGGTTCCATAATTGATTGTTGCTGAAATATATTCAAATATTAATGAGTGGTATCCAGGCAAGTAATTATTCATTTTCTTGAGAAGTTTTTCTTCCTCTCCTCTTTTGTTAATGGTTTATCTAGCTATAAGCTGATTTTGGATTTGTCTTAAACATGTTAGTATGTCATATTTAATACACGTTGAAAGAGTATATATGTATATGTTATATACTCAAGAACATGATTTTCCATCTATGTTGATGACATAATCTCATGGTCAAATAACACATGCATAGGAAATTCGTATCAAACTTTACCAGACGATATCATAATGGAAGCCTATTCCTATAGTTATTATGTGAAAATAAGCTTCCAACTTCCAACAGAAAGTTCAGAAAACCTGCACATTTTAATTATTATTTAACGTTGTTGTATCACTATCAAACAAATAGATTTCACTTTATAGTACACTAAATTAAATGTAAATTAATGGCTAGTGTAGTACTTTAATATCTTATCTGGGTTGTCAATGGATGCTTTCGGATACGGATAGTGCCATATCCATATCTGTATATGAAATTATTTTTGGATATCGGATTTCTGTACTCGTTTAATTTTTGGATATCGGATATCTGTATCCGCTTAATTTTCGGATACAGACGGATATCGAATATTTATCCGGTTTTCTTGTAATTAATAAATTTAAGAGTATAAATAAAAAAGTTTGAATCAACATAAAATAAATTTTATACTAATATTTATAAAAAAACAAGGAAATAAAGAAGTATAATGATGAAACATTGTTTTATACTAATATCCATAAGCGTACCCAAAAATATTCCAAAATTAAACACTAAAACTACCATTTTTCACTAAAAATGGTCAAAAAATTGTATCATAGTAACATCCAACAGTTATAAAATAATTATTAACTCCATTTTTCGGTTTAGAGTTATATATATTACATCAATCAGTCGAATGGATATTTTTTGGATATTCATACCATTATAACCATATCCGTATCCGAAAAGCGTTTCGAATATCGGATATCCGCATCCTCTTTTGGGATAATGCCGGATAATGGATATTTTTCATATTTTCAGATACAGATTCGTACGGATATCGGACTTTTCGGGTATTCATTGACAACCCTAATCCTATCACAATAATTTGTGAAGTATGTATTAAAATAATGATGGCTTAAATCTCTTGCCTCAATCATAAATTTGAATATGTAATACGCACACGTGAATAATAAAAAGGAATGAAAGGTTGATTAGTCAACAACTCATACGTTCCATGTCAAATTTTGCATGAAACCATTGTTTCCGTGGATTCATCATGTCCACAAAAACTATTCAATTATTCATTGGAGTCTCATTAATAATCCCCTTCATATATCATCAATTCAGTTCGTACAGGGAAAATTTTCATTTTTTGCTTTGTATAACACTTAGTATAACCATACAATAATGGGAAAACCGACCGCAAGGTTTTCTTAGTTAGAAGTAAAACATATCTCGTAGATTTTCATGAATTTCAATATACACTTACTGTTGTACAAAATATCATATATCGTTATATACAATATAAAAACCAAGAAACAAATAAAACAATAAAAATCTTACGATTGAAAACAAGTAAAAAAAAGAAATGTTAGAATCATAAAAAAGGAAGTTGAAAAATAATGCTAACTTCAAATAAAATAACCAAAAAGAAGAAGTAATAGAATATATTTGTAAAAGAAGAAAAAATATAATCATATACATAACTTTAATAACCCAAAATGTGTGTAAATAACTTCAATAACCAACAAAAACTTAATTCAGTAAATTATAATGGATGTTTTAAGCATGATTCAACTCAATATTTTTACATAAATTAACAAGCACCTAAACTATTTAATTTTTACAAATGTTTCTAATATTTCAGTTTTAATCTTGTTTCGTTCATCACATTTTCATCCATTTCGCAGATGCTTTCCCAAAAAAAAAGGAGAGTTGCAAATTGGAAAGTCACAGTTTTAGTTTCCCATTTACCTCTGGAATCTGCCAAAGGGTTATAGAAAAATACGCGTACAATATTCATATCTGCATTAAATACTAAACAAAAACTGGAATAAGATAGTTTCATAGCAGTCATCTGATCTTTGGTTTTGTTTTCATTGCTGCTGTTTTGTTGTCTTCATAGTGTTTGATAGCCTTGTTTCCATTTCTTTCTAGCTTTGTATCTATGTAATCTTCTTATGGTTATCAATAAAATGGTAGGGCCCACTCAACCCCGTCGGCTTTGCCAAAAAAAAAACTAAATAAGAGAACCGAATTTGTGATAACCCGGTTTTTTTCGGAGGGAGGGGATAAATAGATTATAATTTGTTTTGTGACTTTAAAACTATGAAGAATAAAATACGAGTTCTAGGGCCTAACTTATATTATAATTTAGGATGAAAAATAAAGAATTTGTGATTTATAGGAATTTGTGCATATTGGAATAAATTAAAATCCTTTAAGCATAATAAGAACATTTATTTCAAAAAAAAATTTGTTAATTAATATTTTGGTGGTTCAAATAAGTACTGAAAATATAAAATATTGATTAGCAATCAATATTTAAGTGAAAAGTATATTTTCAAAGTAGCAGGTTATTTGAACAAGTTGATTAATAATTTGTAAATTTGAGTAGGGAAAACATAAGTCGTAGAAATTTAAAATAAAATTAAAGTTGTGTTTAAAATCATCTTTGAAAATGGTTAAATAAATTTATAAAGTAATAATATAATGTTGAATTGTTTTAAGATGGATAAAATTTTAAATTTTTGTTAAAGTGAATTTTGGTGAGAAATAGTGATCGTTGAATTTAATCAAATGTAAATAAAAAATGTAAAAGCATAAATAATGATTAGTATCAGTGTCTTAATAATATTTTAATGAACTTCTAGAGTTATGCGGTTTAAAACAATGAAATTGTATAAATTTTGTTATATAAAATACTTTAGTTTTGAATTCTAAAAAATGAAATATTCATTTTTACAAACACATAATATTAATGTGGTTGTATATAAAAATGAGGTGAAAAATACTTTTATTACATGTTTGTACAACTAAATTTTTACAATGCCAAGTATAGCAGGAATTTGTGAAATGTGTTAAATGTATGTTATTTTGTATTTTAGTGCAAAAGAGGAGTCATGTAACACTTTGACAATAAGAAGAATTTGTAACGCTTGTTGTTAGGTTACTGGATTTAAAACCCAAGCCCAAAGAGATATCTGGAAGTGGGAAACAGGAGAAGTACTTTCATTATTTTCTCCCTTATTCATCTTCCTTCCTAAGGTCTGACCTAAGAAAAACAATGGCCTCTTTTCCCTTACAGTCCAAAATATAAATCCTCTATACAAATTGAGAAAATTAAGGAGAAGAGGAGGGGATAGTCTATCAGTAAACAAACACATACAAGATATCTACTTCAATTATTTCAAATATGGAAAAGAAGAGGCGTACTAAAGGTTTCTGGCTGCATATTCATCTAGACATTTATAGGGGTTTCAAAGACTTACTCCTAATTAATACAATCACTCTAAAACCCAACCAAGGTGATTTATTACACCCACTTTTCTAGTTCAACCATTTTTATATGCTCAATTTCAGTTTCTCTATTGAAAATCCTAAGTTACAGTAAATTTCTAAGTAAATCTAAATATAGATGAAAACAATGTTCTAGTCCAATTTTGAGGCACCGTAGCTCCTTCAATCTTGATCTTATTTGTATGTTTCTTTTTCCATTGTAAAGTTGGCTTATAATCATTATGCATGCCAATTAATAGTCAAATTCAAAGTCATTTCGTCACTTGAATATTGTTGCAAAGTTGAAAGTAGACTAGTTTGGGATCTGGGTAGAATTCGCGTGATATAGGTCAGCCCAAGACATATGTGGGTCGACCCAAGCCACATATAGGTCGACCCCTGCCTCTTGTGTGTAATAACCCATGATTTTTGAACCAATTTAAAAATTATTTTTAATTTTATAAGAAAATACGACCGATTTTGAAAATTCGATGATATAATGCTTATTTTAGTAGTTCACAAAGGAACATTATTGAGACGATCTCGGATTTCGATGAAACTAATTTCATTAGATCCATAGCATAGAAAAATGGTAGGGTTCCATATTGCATAATTTTTGGAGCTAGCATGTGCACGTGCAAAAATTAAAGGTATGTCGAGACAACGCATCGAAATTAAGTGGAAACGCGTTCGAAAAATAAAATTGAGACACAAACAAACTAGGAACTCAATGAAACCTATTTCGTTGAATCCATACTTACGTTTAAAGTTAGGATCCAAAATTTCGTGATAAATCGAATTAACGTGTAGTCGTGCGAGCAAAAGAAGTGACGCTGAACAAAAACACGTTCAACGTTGAAAATAAAACTAAAGCCTAAAAAAGAAAGTTTGAGGTGTCAAGCATCCGGATGCCTCAAGTTTTTTTCTTTCCCCTCTTCCCCTTGCCAACACGAAATAAATCCGATACACTCCCTTTTTCACAAAAGTCCCTCCTTTTCTTCTTTCTTCTTTTCTTTCTTCCCTTTTTCTCTAAACATCTCCTCTCTCCTTCCTTACACTTTAATGGCCACTGTCCCCTTAACTTCCTCCTCCACCTACCTATGCCTCCTTCCCACACCCCTACCTGCTCATGCAACTCCCCCTCTCATCTTAGGCCGAATTCCCTTCCCCTCTTAATTCTTCCAAAAACTCCACCTTTCACCTCCTTTTGCTCATAAGTCCCTAAAAACTCCACTTTTTCACTTCATGCTACCTTCATACCCCTATGCAAGGGCCCCACCAGCACACACCAGGTCTGACCCACATCCACCATGGCCCTATCCCCATGCCTTGCCACCTCGTGTTCATTTCACCTCCGGTTGTCTTAAAACTCCATATCTGTTAACATACACAAGTGCGTGTGAATTTGTGAAGCCTGGCAATCCGATTGAGTCCTGTAAGCTGTCGAAAAGTTGCGTAGGAGTCATACATGTATTAGACTTATGTGCAAGTGCCGAGAAATCTTCTGTTTAAAGTTTGGTGGAGTGGAGACCCAAGGTGAGAAACTGCGACTTAAAAAAAGGCTAGATTATGGATAACTGTTTGTTAGTTAATTAGTTGAGTTTAATAATGATTATTGGTTGATAATATAAGTTTGTTATGATGTTAAATAATGTTCATCATGTTAAAAATATCATTTTTAGTTGATAAATGTGAAATTGCTTGGATACGCGAGATATAAAGCGTAAACATTATTGATTGCGAGAAACCAAAACTCACAAGAAAAGGGGAAGAAAATAATTAACAGTTAGTTGTTAATTATGTATGTTTGAAAATATTTAACCCTGATCACACAAGGTTCTCATTAAGTTAAATATTGAGAAATGTGATAAAAATGTGATTTTTATATCATATATGTGATTGGTTGAGTATACGACACTTGTATTATGAACAGTGTCGACTGGAAAATGTTTGGACCTTAAATGGTTTTGGTTGTGCAATTTATAAATTATCGTTTATTGGTTGTGATAGATACCCCATACGGGGATTGGGATGATATTTTTACATATCCCAAGTATGTAGATAAGTCACATTGATTGTGTAGAAAACCCCACACGGGTCTTGGGATGACAGTAATTCACACGTCTCCCATGTGTATATATCTACTGCACGGGTTACGATGTAAACCCCATACGGGTATTGGGATGATATTTGTTACACATCTTCCAAGTGTGTAGATAAGTCACAATTGTTTTTGATTGTATTGGAAACCCCACACCATTATTAGGATGATAATGAACATTAATCCCAAGTGTGTAGTCTGTCATTGTAATGATCGACAGAACCGTGTAAGCGTTATTTATTTATTTCTCATATTGCGTAGTGCACTTTGTGTGTGAATTGGATGCAGAGTGATGGATGACTGAATGTTATAAAATACATTATGTGAAAATGAATAATAAAAATGCTTATTAGTTCGTTGGTTAAGTCTCCATCAAGCAAAATGATTTTCAACGAATATTTTGTTAATATAAAAATAGCTGAAATTCAAAGTTTGATTTTGACGTCCGATTTTCGATGGATGCGAAGATAATAAAATATCGATGAATTTCCGTAACATAGCAAGTGAATTTTAAATTATTTTCATATGATTTTGGCTTGTCAAAGTTTTTATTTTGAAATGAATAATAACTTTGAAAAGTGAATTCCAGTTAGGTTGTTCAGAAAGTGTTTTAAAGAAGTTTCTTTTCGAAAGTTTCTTGTTTATTTATAATGAATAACAGGAAATTTTGGGTTAAAAATTTTGAAGTGTGAAAAATAATATTATTTTAATCATTATAATATTATTATAATGATATAATATTCAAATATATGGTTTTGAAGTTGAATATTAAAATATGAGTTTGGTAAATTATTTTATATATTTTAAATCATATATAAAATGGTTTTGAAGCGTTTCTACGTATTATATATACACGTCGAAAATAGAACGTGTCACTTAGCGATAGTTCGCGATTTTGACTTGTAACTTTAAACAAACATATCGGGAGTTCCGACCATCGGATTTTCCCGAAGTTGGAACTGTAGGGTTCGTTTTGAAAATATCTTTTGAATGATAATAAGAGTTTTGAAATCCAACAGTTAGAATTTGAGAAATGTTTGATTCAATTTTGAATAAAAACATCGCCGTGACCCGCAATGACCTGTAATTGGAAATTAAGGGTATGGACTATTTTTTATAAATAAAAATAGTGAAAAATCATTATTAAATATTATAAATGATTTGGAATGGATTTAAACCAATTTGAATGGGATTTAAGCAATAAAACTGGTTAAGTGAGATTTGGCCACTTTTTGTAGTGCTTATATAACTGATTTTGAGAAATAATTTGGAAATAAGAAATTTGATTCGTAAATTGAATTGAATTCTTAAGTAAACCTTTAATATAGGCTGTGAAACGATTTTCGTAAAGCCAAATAACTTAACCGAGTATGCGAATATGATTTCAAATCTTATGAAAAGGAAACAATTAATGGAGACTTAATTAGTGATTCGATAATCCAAATAAGAATTGAGTTTGATTTTTTTTTGACGTGAATTATTTGAAAAGATCGAGTTTAATCCATTTCGAACAATTGAACGATGATTAAAAGTCGAAGGTATTGAAGACGGTGCAAGACCGGGAATCTTCGCATCAAATGGATTGTTGTTGATTCCCTGGATTTCGGTAGTTCCCTTGAAGGGGTTATAGTGGCGGTGGTCCGGACGTACTTATTGATTGTCCGGATGTGTGAGGGCCTCTCTCTTGTATTGGACATATAGGAAGAGGAATAAGGCGCCTCCGGTTTCGTTCAGACCTAGAACGAACTTGCAAATGGATTATGTGTTTGACATGGTATTTTATCTTGTATTAATTGATTTATGCGAAATATATATTAGTTTGGTGGCGGAGAATTTATTCTCTTAGTTTAATACTGTACTCTGAGACGTATGAGCCTAGAGAATATATATCGGTAGATATCATTTGTATGGTATGGAATGATTGTATGGCATGTTGAGTGTTGCTGGCAGGTAAATCAAAGCTTTTTTTGAAAAGCAGAGCTTTGTGGGTGGTTAATTCGCAAGCTTCACTACCCGGTATGAACCGAAAATGGAATGAAGGACAGAAGAGAAAAACATGCATGCATTTCCTTCTAGCTAGAAGTGATGCCATGGTATAAAGCCCAGGAAATTTACTTATGTGGATGTTAGAATCGAGAGCCCTCGACTATGGCCGCACAAGGCCATGGTGCTCGACGTATTGACCAGATTGTAGGCCCGATAGGACCGGGGAATGTATGTTAAAGAGTTACCTTAATCCACCATGAATTAGTGGGCCGGCTCTGCCGCTGCAAGGGCTCACCCGAGTCTGAGTCCTAGGACATGTGCTAGAGTGTCCCGAATCGGATAAGGAAGATCCTTCGCCTTGGTTCATGATGGAATCCAATTTCCAATACGTGCTTTGTGGTTTTAGTTGTAAACCTATATAGAAACATAATATGATGGGGTATTATACTGTCAAAGATTAATACATTTATTTTCAAAAATTGTTTTCAACACTTAGACACTAAAAATAATATCTAATGATTTTCTCGTATCAAACATGTTTGGCTATTATAAAGTACAATTCTGTCCTTTGGTTTGTGCTTGCATTATGTAATGGGACTTGAGTCTTATAATGGCTTCATTTTTTTTAGAAAAAAAATCATTACATGATTTTATGCACTGACATTCGTGTGGAGTAAACCCGTTTCGTGTTATACAATGTGGTCCCATGGTATGCCTTATTTTTAAATAAGCTAAGTTACTGTAGGGTTTCTCTTACCAGTCTCATGACTGACTAATAATTTGTTTTTCACTTGCAAACTCGGGTCCCCATAATTTTTACATGAGAAGCCAAGTATATAGGTTTTTAGCTTTCTTTTGAATATGTGTTGGAGTTATGGATGTTGTGATGGAGTCGAGCTAAAGATAGACTTTTATGTTTCTTCTGAACTTCTTAAAAACACTCTCTTATGTTAATTATGTTTGATTCTGCTACAAACTTGTTATCTTCAAGTTGAACTTTAGTTGTATAATTATGATCCTGTAATGATGTAATTCTAATACTATTTCCGTTGTTGTAAATGATGTAAATTATTCTCTGATGTAATATATTATGCTTTGTTTTGTGATCTGTTGTTGCGTTTAATGTGTTATATTCCAACGGCTATCCATTTTGCCCGGGATCGGGGTTTTGGGTCGTCACATTGGGGGTCGATCCTTACTTACCGTGGAGGGCAAGTGAATTTTCATCTGTTTTGGTGCTGATTATAAGTGTTTTGTGGTAGAAACCAAACATGGACTGAGTCTATGTTCCATGTTTGGAATCTTATATATTTTCCATCTCATACCAAAATTCTGTGATTCCCTTTACAATTTATAAAAAAATTGTTGTAGTTTGTGCATATCAAATTTCAGACCATTCTTAGGTAATTTTGTCATTTAAAACTTATTGGAAAGTCAAACCCAGAGAAGATTTCAAACCTAGTAGAAACCAAACATGGCTTCAGTCTATGTTTGAGATTTTATATCTTTGTCATTTCATATCGAAATTCAGTTATTCTTTTCCGTTGGTAGATATATTGTTGTATTTTGTGAATATCAATTTTAGATCATTTTGAGGTCGTTTAATCATTCAAAACGTACCTGAAAGGTCCACTCAAAGTTGATTTCCAGGTACATTTTCATGCTTTAGTGTTTGTTTAAGCGATTTTTCTTAAGTGTTTTTTGTTAAGTGTTTTCATGCGCATTTTGATCTAGTTTTAAGCCATGATTCTTGAGTTTTGTTTTAGCTTACTTCTACAATGAGAAGCATAAACTATCACCAATCTATAATTTGAGTTTAGTGAATTTTTCGAGTTGATTTCTATGAGTTATTCACGAGTTTTTCTGAGATTTTACGTACTTGAACATGTGTTTTATAAAATCATTTTAAAGATGGTTTTAAATATAAATAAGTATTGTTCTAAGAATATAATTTTCTATATTATAAACATTTTCCGATCATTAATATATATATATATATATATTTGTTACTATATAAAGAGATTTTTCCAATTTAGTGACTTTCCAAATATTTTTCAAAATCATTTACAGAACCCAATTTCTAAAGTGTAATTTCTTATATTTAAAACCAAACGTTTTTATACCTTTCGATAAAGAGAGATTGTGATTGAATGATGTGCTAAACCTCGTGGTATAGGACATGAAGATATATTATATTTGTTAATTCCAGACTCATCGACAGAAATTAATGTTGTTTTCTAGTGTGAAGTAGGCTGACTTGTGGTGAATCAATTAGTGAAACCTGTGGTATGGGATGTATTGATTTTGCTTTTCGAGTAACTACTTGGAAGTTTGTGATACATTCCTACGGTGCTAGTACTTGCTTCGAAGTGATGCTAGACTCGGAGAGTCCTATATATATGCCAATTCACTTGATCGAAGAGGTTAAGTTACACTCGACCGAGATGGGTTGTAGCGAAGCTATACTCAACCGAGACCAATTGTACCGAGGCTATACTCTAACGGGGCAAGCCATTGTAAATTTCTACTCTATCAAGATGAATCTTAGTAGAATTATATTGTAACGACCCGAATTTTTTAGCTATTTGAATTTGAATATTTAAATTTATTTTAAATATTATATTTGAAATATTAATGGAGTTTAATATAGAATTTGTTATTTAACGAAGATTTGATATTTATATTTAATTTTTAAACGAGCATGTAACATCACGGTAGTTCGTTAAATTGGGTTTTGAACTTCAGCTGAATATACAGAATCCATTTTAACTTGGAATTCTATGAAACAAGAAGCACTTGAATCTATTTGGTAATAATTTTCTAATGAAAGAGAAAAATCGAAATTTCAGCCCGTATATTGTTAGTTATGTCCAAATGAAATTTTAAAACACTCGCTATGGAAATCGTTAATAAATGATAAAGTTTATTTAATAAATTAAATAAAGATTTCAATATAATTCGAATATTGTTTAACTCGAAAATGTTAGTATTGGGTTATAAAACTGTTTTGGTTTATATTTGAAGTTATATATTATTTTATTTAGATATATTCGATAATAATAATTATTATTTAATTTATTTTTTTGGAATTTATTTATAATATTATATCAATATTTAATATAAGCGTTAGAAATAGCTACTTTTCATACGACCTCCTTTTTCGACGAAACGAAATTTATTGGGATATGTATAGCTAATTATTGCTAGATTTCCAGCTTAGAGCTAATTAGAGTTGTTTTATTCACATGGACTATTTAAAAGTGAACCGATAAATATATTGAAATTAAAATAACATCGTTATGCAAACGGATTCGATTTTCAATGAAATTAATTTCATTGGATCCAGAACGTTAAGACGTAGCAGTGCATCCGTTTTTGTTGTGTTTGAAGTTCGTGTGCCGGTGCGAATATAATGGTACATGTAAATAGCAGTAGCTGTGTAAAATTAAAATCAACCCTAACTAAACCTCCCCAAGTATAAACCCAGGCCTAACCAAGATGAGATCCCTGTACATCCCTAAGTTGACATCTTTTCTACCCTAGATTTTACACACATTGTTTAGTCCATGTCGAATTAATGAAGCTGAAGCCAAATTCGCACATGCTATGAAAAATTGATATGCACTACCCTATACCAAACTACATGCACGTACAACATTGTCTAACCCTATATAGGAAAAGAAAACTCATGAAAATTAACATCACCCAACTACATGCACGCACAACACTGTCGAATTAACCGCGTCTTTATCATCGATCTTTCCAGTAAAGAAAAATGACTACCGGTTACTTTAAAATTTATTTCGATCTAAGTACTTATCATAAAATCGCCAAACTAATTACCAAAATCCTATAAAATCATGCTTCACATCATCACCATTTCAGAATTTCAAATTTTAAAAGTTCACTTGAGAAGTTGCAATCTAGGTCTTGGATTGTCTGGAGATTTATGGATTGTTACGGAGATTGAAGGGTGGAGGAGGGATCAGGGAAGCATCGCGCACATAAGGGGAACTTTTTGAGAATTCTGGTGTAAACATCTATTGCACCTGGTAGGGGCTGATCATGGTCGATAGGCTCAGGCGCCTATTGGAGGGAGTGTTGAGGGGCTTGGGAAGTCTAACGTCGTAAGGAGATTCATTTTGTGTAGTTTGTTTGGAGGATCGGGAGGTGTTGCGGAAATACGTGCACGAGGTGGATAGCAGAAAATAAGAGCGAAAGTTTGGGAAGAAGCTCTTGTGTGGGTCCAAATTACAGGGAGACATGGGCTTTATACAAGGACGTGGGCTTTGGAAGTTATAAACAAAACAGTTACTGACACGACCCGAACTTCCCCGTGAAGGAAAGCCCGGATGGGGTTGAGGACAAGACAAAATAGAACGAAAACAGAAGAACATTTAATTGTTATTACAACAATTCCATCAGATACAAGAATATACAGAGTATAAATGAATAAATATACATTTGGCAAATATCAAAGATTACAATAAATTACATAGCAGCAGAAAAACAATACAAAACACAACTGAAAGTAATACACGGATACAGAGCTTTCCGAGCATCGTTCCAGCTGTAAATCAGGATCCTGTGAGTATAAATCTGCAAAACCAAACTACTAGCTGCCCGTGTGGAAAATAGAGGCACCCAGAGTTTAGGTTAAAACAATAAACTCCAGGTCAGTCATGTGACTGGTGTGAGAACTAAAATAGTTATTTAAATCTTTACTTTAAAAGAGAGTAATTCAAGGGACCACGCCATATAACACGGAACAGGTTTCCTCCCAAGAATACTAGTGCATATAACAAAACAGCGCAATGCTCTTTCGAAAAATGAAGCTATTATAAGACCCAGGTCCCATCACACAATGCAACGCAAGCCGGAGGATAGGGTTTTCCCTTGTAATAGCTAAACATGCTTGGTACGTTTAAAAACAAATCATTTGATACTATTATAAGTGTATAGTGTCAAAACAATTCGATCATAAATATCAATCATAGACGGCATGGGTACCATATATCATGTCGCCATACTAGTTCTACAATTAAAACTGCAATATCACGTATTGGAAATTGGATTTCTGTCATGAGTCGAGGCAAGGGGCAAGCTCCTCTTCGTTCGAGACACTCTAGCAAATGTCTCAGGACCCCACTTTGATCCTTGGAATCGGTTGGGCCGGTCCTCTCTTACTTTTGAGGATTAGTTATTCCTGAACACACGTTTCCCAGTCCTAATAGACCTGTATCCGAGGCGCCTCGCATTCCAACAACCACACAGGTGAAAAGTATATATAAATGTCAGCCAGTTTAAGCACTGACACCACCACTAGCTAGAAAGAAACGTCGTGTTTTCCCAATGGTCTGTATCCCTTTTTGACTCATACCGAGGTGTGAGGCTCGTGAATTAATGCCATACACAAAGCTGTGCCACACAGGTTGTGCTTTGATCATCAACCACAAGACTTTGCTTTTCAACAGAAGCCTTGATGATCTTCCACTTAGGCAATTCACTCCATGCGACTGTTGTCCATCGATATACAACCTCTGAGCTCGTACGTCTCAGAGAAGGGCGTTAAGCAAGAGAATAAATTCTCCGCCGCCAAACAGAGTATATTTAATAGAGATCAATCAACACAGAATAAAATCCAATGTCAGACACACAGTCCATTTACAAGTTCATTCTGGGTCTGAACGAAACCGGAGGCACTTTCCTCGCATATCCATCGATCTCCAAGTACGTCTGGATGATCACCAACTGATTCCCTCATCTCGGGTGTATAGCCCAATCAAGATCATCAGTAATCACCCAAACGATGTGAAGACTTCCGGTCTTCAACCACCGTCTTCATCTTCGACATATCGTCGAATCGGTTATTCAGAATGGGTATAAACCCGGCCTTTCCGAATAACCCGCGTATATAATAAACAAAGGTTAAACAAACACAACATACGCCTCATTCCAATCCAGAATATTCTTTTATTCAAATTTTCACATTCCTAGGGAAAGGTTCCCATTAATTTTATCAAAGATAAATTCTTCTAAATTTATTCTTTAATCTTTCTTCGGATATCATTTCAAACCGTATAATGATTTTCCAAACTAGTCGGGATTAGCGAACCACACCGAAGTAATTATTTATTTTATTTCCCAATCCCAACCTAT
The DNA here is from genome assembly GCA_030737875.1 of Allium sativum. Taxonomy (NCBI): domain Eukaryota; kingdom Viridiplantae; phylum Streptophyta; class Magnoliopsida; order Asparagales; family Amaryllidaceae; genus Allium; species Allium sativum. Next base: position 415,941,314 of record CM060909.1, on the reverse strand, counting down.
TCATCCCATGAAGCAAAACTGGTAATACTCCATATCTAACACCATGGTGTTATAGGTAAAATTAATTACCATTTCACGTTCAAATCTAGTTAAATATTTTACTATCGCTTTCGAGCAAAACTGGTGATACTCCATCCTCGATCACTTTTCAGATTTTATAATTTAAATTATCAATTCACTCTCAACCTAATTAAAGATTCATTAAAACTCCACTTAGTTTTAATCTTCTCAAAAATCAATATCCTGTCTTTAACTGGGTTAAAGAACCAATGTCACCTAAAACATGATTCACGACAAACCCAAATCACATTTGATATTAAATACAAGGCTCTGAATAGAAAATATACTAGCTTATATTCAATATCAAATTCTGAAACCAACAAATATTGTATTGGAAATAACGATATAAATATATCTTTCAAATTCCCATAACAATATCTATATAATCACGGAATCCAAAATCGAAATATTCCAAAGACAAATTCAATTCAAATCCACTTCCACTTTATATATATTGGAAATCCTGGTTATTTTCAAAACCAATTCAAATTCAATTTATTTATTTCAAAAATAAATTGATTTTAATTCTAGTTCAAAACTAGTTCATTTCGATAAAAATATATTTTTATCTTTTCAAATAAGGAGTTTTTCATCTTTCAAATCATTTCTTATGATTTTACACTAATTATTGGTATTTTTAATAATTTTATCAAGGCCCGTAAAGTCGATTTCCGTCAACGGCCATCGAACTGCACTTACAACGACCTTTTCCAAATTTGATTTGGACATAATTCCAAATCCAACCGTTAGATTTCAAATTTCTAACATTCATTGGAAAGCTCTTTTCGATACGAACCCAACGGTTCCGGTTTCAGGAGAATCCGACGGTCGGATCTCTCGCAACGTCAATTCGAAGTCAATGGTCGAAATTCACGAACTGCCGCGGTGCGGCACGTTCTATTCAGGCCATTACATATATAATATATATATTATATATATTTCATCGATTTCAATTCAGAGCTTATTTTATAATTTGTTTTAAATTCGTTTTCAAAAACATTTCAACTCTATATTCAATTTCAAATCAAAATTGAATATTTCATATCATTACTATATAAATGATAATATTTTCAAAACGATATATTATGAAATCACTACCTTTTCTATATTCATTATAAAAACGAATATAATCAATATAAATATCGTTCACGTCAAACTAGCGCAACTCTAATCAACACGGCTTTATATATATATTTCAATAAATTCGTTATTCTATTCAACAAATGAATATTTATTCTATTCAACACATGAATCTATATTTCTTTCACCACATGACTAATCTCAACACATGAGTACTGTCAACACATGACTATTTTTGTTATGTAATATATTTTATAAAATTATGGTATCTATCGTTTAATTTTTAATCAGACTCCAACCGTAAAGTAGTTTCTAATCTTAAATATGATAAATATGTATATTTTATTATTAAAATATTTTACTCAACACATGAATAGTTTCAACACATGAGCATCGTCAACAAATGACTATTTTTATAGTCTAATATTCTTTATTTTCCCAATTGGAATGAGGCCCAATCAATTACCATATAATGTTAATTATATGGATTCCATACAACACATGTATATAATAGCAATGATAAACAATCAACCATCATCCAAAGTGCACCACACAACTGCATAAGCATCAAATATAAATAATTAACACTTACACCGCCTGTCGACCAATCGATCGACATACAATTAAATAATTGGGATTAGTGTAAGCCGAATATCTTCCCAATACCCGTGTGGGGGTTTCAAATCAACAATTGTGCAGTTGGGCGATGTGTAAAATTTATCATCCCAATCAATATCCTTCAAATAAGTGTACATAAACAAATCATTCGATTTGTAAATGAATATTTATTTTATTCACATTCTCGTTAAAAATTATATTTTTAATGACCAAAATATTTTATTCAACCTATGAATATTCTATTCGGTTCATTTATTAAATAAAATGATATCTTTATTTTTCTAACTTTTTTTTAGAAAATTTCTGCCGCATAATGACATGATACTAGAAACGAGACAAGGCCTAACCTTATCCCCAGTCCAATAATGGCCCATGCCATACACATACCAATTTAATCAATTCAATTTCACCCAAACAACCAAATTTAAACAAATAATCTAATCAACTACACAACCAAACAAACAAGTCCATGCTCTGTGGACGATGGTGTCGGGTGCTGCTAAGCACCGTCTGCATCCTAGTATATATTTATAACTAGAAAAGAAAAATTTAAAGTGAGAAGTTCTCACCGAGGCATCCACTCCTCCAGTTTTATTTTTGAATTGTCTGGATTCTGTTTTGCTGCCTATTAATTCCATCGTACTTTTGTTCACACTGTTCATAATAAAAATCACATTTTTATTTCAACGTTGTAAAAATCACATTTTTATTCCACTATCTATATAATAAAAATCAGATTTTTATTTCGCTATATATATAAAAATCATATTTTTATATTCTCTTCCTTATAAAAATTATATTTTTATAATCTCTACTACATAAAAATCATATTTTTATTACTTCTCTAATATAAAAATCATATCTTTTCTTAGCTAAAAATCACAACTTTTATCATATAAAAACCCAACGTTATATAATTAAATATCCTAACTTTCCTTATTTAAAAATCTAATTTTTATATCGTTCATATACAAATAAAAATCAGTTCTTTAACTAAATAAAAATTAGTCCTTTAGCTAGTTAAAAATCAGTTCTTTATCTAAATAAAAATCAGTCTTTAGCTAGTTAAAAATCAGTTCTTTATCTAAATAAAAATCAGTCCTTTAGCTAGTTAAAAATCAGTTCTTTATAAAAAGGAAAGTTCTAAAGCTTACTGTAGAAATCGAAGAGGAGGGCTGCTATGCACAGTGGTGCTCGTTGATGGATCTTGCGGTGGATTGCTCGTCGGTGGACCTCGATGGTAAAAACGCGGCTTCAGGGTGGCGGCTGATTTTTGGGGTCTTTGGCGTGAGGATTTTCAGAGAAGGGAGGGAAAGGAGGAGATCAAACGAAGAGGGGGGGGAGGTGCCTGAGACGGAGCGGCAGTGGCCAGCCTCCATCAGCGCGGCGTGGCGATCTGAAAAAGGGGGCTTCATGGGTTTGAAGAAGGAGAAAGGAAGAAGGAGAAGAGGGGGATGGCGGAGTAGGGAGGCGCTGGATCGGAGGGGGGCACGGCGGCTAGGCCGACGGTGGCGGGTCGGTTGGAGGCGGCGCGACGATCTCCTGGCGCGAGGTTTTTTTTCTTTCTAATCGATTTGAACTGAACGAGAATGAGGAGAGAAGGGTAAGGGCTTTTTATTTAAATGATTATATATTTTAATTTATTATTTTCTATTTATAAAAAAGTTGACTTTTCAAATGAATTCTAAACGAGGCCCAACGACTATCATCCTTAGCTAATTACCCCCATTCCGAACACAATGGGATAGGTCACGTTAGCCAATTTTATCGTTTCGATCAGTTTTGATTTAAATCAAATTATAAATCTTTATATATTCAATTCAAACGTACATTTCAAATTACCGGGGTCACATACTGACTCTAAAAATTCCAGAAAAAATATTTCTAGCTTCGTATTGACGATACGGTCCTAACGAAACCAATTTCGTCAAATTCTGAGACAGTTTGAAAATGGCCATTTTCTGGTCGACCCGAATTTAATTGAAACTGTCAAAACACGTTTAACTTCGCCACGCTCACATATTGATTCAGAAAATTATGCAAAAATAAAGTTAGCAATAAATTGACATCCCAGATCCAACAAAAGTGGTTTCATCGAAAACCGAGGTCGTTTACAAAATTTCCATTTCTAAGGGCCTTTATATATATTAAAATATATATAAATTCCACCACGAATTTTTTGAATTTTAAACTGGACATATCTTACACTCTATAAAGTGAAATATCAGTTTCTTAGATCCGTTAGAAAGATATTCTCAATTAGATTCTATTATTTTCAGTTTCGCTAAAATCCGGTTTATTTTGCACCCAGTACGTTCAATTGAAATTTGAAATCGAATTATCGAACTACCGCGCCATTTTCAATTCCTTTTTATAATTATATATAATTATTTATATTCTAAAGACGATTCAAATAAATATATACGTTCTAATTCTATTCAAAATAAATTTCTCGTCGAATTATTTAAAATAATTCATTTTAAATGTTCAAACTTCGCTAAAATTGAAAAAATAAAAATTTTAAATTGGCTCAGAATTTCTGGGTTGTTACAGTTACGAAACATTAAAAAATAGGGAAAGTTTGCATGGGTCAGTTTCAAGAAAATATAAGCTTGGGTCAGTTTGCATGAGGGGAAAAAGAAAAAGGAACGATGTATATGAGAAGAAGTATCTGAGTGTATAGTTTTGAGTTTGAATACGTATTGGGATGGAGAAGGCAAATGAGCTTTGTGCCCTTCGGAAAAAAATGATATAAAACGATGCCTGAGGAAACTAAGAGGGTGGAGTCAGCCAGCTTGTTTTTGTTTTTGGTGCAATCCGTGGTAAGTGATATTTATAAAGAAAAATAGAATAAGTAAACAATCAGCTAATGACATGCTATTTTAATTCAATTAAAATGCGTAACGACCATTATTTGTTCGTTCATAAACAAAATTTGAAAACAAGTTGTATTGGGACCGAATCAACATGCACTACAAACTGGAGCCAATATGGATGGAAATGGAAGGAGCTGGTATTTTTAATTAAATTAGACATATGTTTAATTTAATTAAATCTAAGTGTTTTAATCGCTGAACTAAATCAAGGCGAGTTAACCTCACTTAATTCTCCCACTTATATTCTAATATAAGTCAGGTTTATTGTTTGTGTGCTATTTTTGCTAACTGTTGATTGATTTGATGATTATTTGATTATATGCTAAATTTTTTTTATTTAAATTAAATGTTCGTTTAATTTAATCGACCCTAATCATTATTTTTAATGATGATTTCCAAACAAGATAACTTACCTTGATGGTTACATTTATAATTGTGACGACCCAAATTTCTGATACCTTTTGACCTGACCAAACAGCACTTATCAAACCCAAATTGTACTGGAAACCCAGATGCCAATAGAAATAATTTAGAGGATGAGACAAGAAAGAAAGAAATATTAGAATAGAAGAAGAAAAATTACCACAAAACAGAGTCTCACATCGCAGCAGAACAAAATATAATATAGAAATAACTTTTATTGAGAGCTTGTAAAATACTTACAACATCAGAGTACATCAAGACACTTGGATAGTTATAACAACCTGTCCTCATATATATCACACAGTGGAATATACTAGATAAAAATTATATGTCTGAACTCCTCCAGCATGTCTTCTGGAATTCATAGTATCCAATAACCTGAACCTATACAGCCCAGTCTAACCCGATCATTACAAACATCGTGTCAATGTGGTGAACCAGAGTTAAAAAAAACTTACAAAGTTTAAAGGGGATCATCCAAATTGATTTTAAAGTTCAAAATCTTTTGAAAGAAAAGGATAATAGCAAGAGCAGCCCACACATAAACACGAACGGTTTTACCTTACTATAACCCAAAACATTTTGCAATCATATATTAATCTGATATTATAATAGTGTCTAATTACAAATAAATAGCAATCTAGTGGAACGCTTGCATCTCACGCTCCACAAATATAGTATACAATCAAAACCGCGAGCGCTTATTGGAGATTGGATTCCGACTATGACAAGGTATGGAATCGCCTTCGGATAGTGTATCTCTAGAGGGGAATACACTGGGTTCAACAAGAACGTCTTGCAACCCGGCCCATACATGACCGACCACTCATTTCGCTTGAGATTTCGAATGTATATCACCAATGGTTGGGATCAACAACCGTTTCCCGAAAGGGACAGCATCGGTAAATTAAAGAAGCAAAAGGAATTTTTCTAGATAGGTGATTATACATCCTAATGGGAGCGACCCACATAGCCATGCTGCCTGCCCGATTTTTGTCATTTCCTGGTTGATGAGACTTGAGGTTTTAAATCTTCTGGGACATCTGGCCACCATTCACTTTGAATGCCACATCGTCAGATCCTTTAAATCACTAATTGACGTCCTAAAAAATAGACCAAGCACATTCGAAGAAATCAGTGTATGCGACCATCTAGAAATAATTTTTCAGAGACTTGTCCGTACAAGTCATCCGGGAATAGGATGAACCGAAGGCACTCTCCTACCACATCCCAAGGATAGCAGCGAGAAGTCCTTGCAATCCGCGAAATCTCAACCACGACCGAATCACAGTTTAAAAACCTCTGGTAGCTAGCCATAGAAATTCAACAACAGTCCTTCCGCTTATGAAGATCCACAGTCTTCAATGCTCCATCTCGACTACCTTCTAATATCTTCAACATTTACGTATTTTCTGGTCGGAATGGTTTTCGAATATAAATTCGATCCCGGACATTCCGTGCCAAAAATCGACTTGGCCAAATTTTGATAATCGGTGATTTAACTATCAAAATAAACAACCATCATCAATAGAAAAATAAAGTGGATTCGTTGGGTCAGTATACAACATCACTTGGCCATTTTAGTTAAACAATTATTAATTAAATTTCTAAATCTTCCCACATTTGGAATACCACTCTTCCATTTCTTATTTCCATATTACATTACTCAACTTATAATTCTTCAAATTATAACCTATAATATCCTTCACAGAAATATTCATTTAATTCCCTCAACTACCATCGTTTCTAAACTAATATCACCCTTGGATAATCATGAAGTCGTTCAAGTTAGGGTATTTTATTTACCTCTAAGACCTTGAGTCAACAACACTCTTATCTTTGGAATAAATAGAAGTTTATTAGCGACTCTAACTATTATCCCACATTCCCATTTACTACATAGAATCCTATTTAACAATCACTTAACTTAGTTTCATTTAAATAGGCTCTATTTCGCATCTAAAATATTTATCTCTAGGTCTTATCATTACATTTTCACTTTCATAATCAAATTCACTCCACTTAAGCTTCCATTCAATTTTAACTCTTATTAAATCTTGTTTAACCTTTCCTTGTTTATTAAATTCATTCTAGGAGATAAATCAAAATTCTAACTCATATAAATATGGCTAAACTTATTTAAAACCCTTTATAATTATAAACAAGGCCTTACTCAACTAATTTACTTTATCACCATTTCTATTTCAACCTGGTTTCTTCAAACATTATTTTCTTTAAAAGTTAATATTTTTACTTTTAAAGAAATCTCAACTTGATATATCAAACACAATTTGATTTCATTTGAAAAACACTATTACATATTCAAGCCTTGTTTATCGAATCACTTTATGGATTCATATTCATACTATACTTTTAAAATCCCGTTTACAGGTCCACTCCTTGCTAATTTTCTAACGTCCTTTATATCAAACTGTTCACTTCGTTATCCACTATAAATAAAATAATTAACCTTTCTTAAAAGTTTATTTTAAAATGATATTTAGCTTCTACAATAATTAACAAACCAATAATAGTTTTCAATAATCAATTCTCGTGCAAGTAGTCGACTTGGTCATCTCAAAACAAGGTTACTTTGTTAATCATTTCCCCTAAGTTATTTATTTTAAATTAATAAATAAAATTAATGTTGAATAATTTCATTTGATTTAATTAATCTAATTAAATAAATAATCTCATTTAATTGTTTATTTAAAACAATTAATTCAACTCTTAACCATTTGGTCAATCGCTGTTAATTTATTTACAAAACTCATTAATCTACAAATCTCACTTGTATACTCGTTTTATAATTACAAGATAAAATAATTATTTATTTTCTTTAATAACTTCACTTAAAAATAATCTATATAAAATAGATTTCAAATCTATCTTCAATTATAAAATAACTTTTATAACTCTTTTCTATTTATTTACTTCACGGTAAATTAATCTCCATAAAAGGTTCATCTACAGGCCGTCTGTCGATAATTACCCAACCAATATCACCCATTGGTCAATATCAAACAAGTGTTGAATTTTGTTTCAACAATCAACAATCGATTAAACTGATTAACAGTTCATATAAATAAACAACATATTTGAGGAATCCGGTTGTATTCCTCCAACTTGACCTTCCCTGCATCATAATGGGTTACCTCAATCTCAATGAGATAATATATTTATCGTGGTAATCATAAATAAACCGTTTAATATTAATCAACAATCAGTTAGCAACATAATCAAGAACCCAATTATTTATTTAATACGTTTATATTATTATAAACATGACCAACATGGTAAGTTACCTTGTTTGGAATCTAATCGTTAAAATAACGATTTAATCCGATTAAATTAAACAAACGCTTTATTTAATCCATGAATATTAAAATATTCATAACACATGTAAACAGTCATCCAATTATCAACCATTAGCGAACATTGCACAAAAAATAAAAACCTGGTTTATATAAAATATAAACGGGATAAACTGAGTGAGTTAAACTCATCTTGATTCCGTTCGTTGGCAAGTCGGTTTGTTTTACAAGCTCCTGGCTATGTTCAACTCTGTCCATTCCAATCCCAAAATGTTACGCTCGTTGACAGGGTTCCATGCTTCTTGTATTCATCCCATTCGTTACTGGTATGACCAAATTATAAATTTTATACTATAGTTACAAACTTAAAGCCGTATTGTAAATAGTAATTTATTTTCCTAATCACCATTTACGTTAAAATAACCCTTTATTATAACTGGTTAGGCACAATCCAAATGGTTTAGGGACATTCATATGCACAGACCAGATGATACATTACTTACTTTGGCCTTTTCTTGAATTTACCCAGGCTATGTGTAACCTTAACAACTTAATATATATTTACTAACCACTCATTAATGCAAATAACCCTTCATTTTTGTGCACATGTAAACATGACTGAACATATTTCATTACTCAGTTGGACACAATATAATTCCGAACAGAAATACTAAGGCCACGTCAAACTATTCCCAGACCCATCATATATAGTTAGCATCATAGCCACATTATAATGTATATTAAATTATTTGGCATGTATAAAAGGACTATAGGCCGTGTTAAATTCATTTAGACATTTATAACCGGTTAGGAATTTACGATATAACTGACATGCTACTAATATTAAAGTTGCCACGCTGTTTCCCTTTGTAAGGCATGTTAAACTCGGATTAGGCCTATTAATCAATTAGTTAGGCACAAATTAAAACACAATTAGCTTTTCACCTTCGTTCTGCTTCCCATTCTGTTCCCATTTATAATTTTTGAAAATCGTTGCTGCTAATAACCATCATTGCCGATCATATCCTCTCCAAAATTATATATCACCATGATTGCAACTACATCCTCTGCCCATTCCTTAATCAAATTTTTTTCCACTGATTCTTGATCCATGCACCTTTCCCACTTTATGGCTTTTGCTATCGCTCCCTTCCAATCTCTTCTCACTACTGCACATTTCCTTTACCATAAAACTGCACGGCTCACCATACGCTCCATGGACACACGTTCTATAGTGAAACCACGTCACCCTTCCATTCTCTGTTTCCCAATATCCCTTACCGCACCACTTACTTCTTTCCACATGTTTGTATAACTGCTCCGCTTTCATATACCAAACACCACCGTCAATTAAAACTCCACCTTCCTCTTGCATCGCCTGACACTTAAAACTCCATCGCACTAGTAGTGCCGACCTCCCTTTGCTTCATCGGCAACTGAAAAAGGAATGAACCCAGCAAACCACCATCGTCGTCAACCTCCTGAGCTCGCCTACTCCATTCGACTACTGTTCACCATCAACAGTAATCGTGCTCTTGTAACCCATTCTTCCTGTCTTACTTGTAGCATTCCACCTCGCGTGCACCCCGCACACACCAATTATTGCATTATCCTGCCGACACTCACCTACCATTTCCATTTTCTTTTATTGGAAGTGGGCTTGCATGCTTATATTTTAACAAAGGGGGTGGTTTTGGTTATATTTAAAAACTGAACTGTAATGGAAAAAAAATGCTGGCACAACCCATATTTATAGCAGTCAGACCAAAGATAAGAACCAGGTCCTTCATGAAGTTACACCCTATGTTAGAAGCGCATGTAGGGAATGGATAGCACGCTCGTGGAGACTTCTAGAAGAAAGAAATAGATTGACAGGGTATGGCTGGACATGGTAGGCGTATGGTAGGAAATGTTGGCCACTGTTTAGTTATGCATGTGCATAGTTCGAAAATCTGGGTAGCTGTCCAATTTTGGCTTCAGGTAGCTGTATGTGTACATGCATGTGCAATATTGTATTTCAGTTTGTAGGGTGCTGAGCAGAATGACAGGATGCAGTTGATACTAAAGGAGATTATGCTCAAAAACGGATCTTAAAAGGGAATATATTCTGAAAAATTTTGGTGTTTAAATATATATTGATATCTTTCAGTTAATCAGTTTATTTCATTGTTGTTAATTAAATTGATTTTATTCATATCGTTATCTAACTTGCATGATGCCTGAGCTAGCTGTGGTATGGACCGCATCAGCTAAGTAAGGTAGCTGCAAGGTGTTTTCAATTCAAGTGAAAATAAAATACAACGCTAGCTGGAGAGGATAGGGTATGTATTCTCGTGGTAGGCTAGTAGGAGAATGGATATTGCATTGATTTTTCATGTCTGATGGGAGATGCTAGTATAGGTACCCATCGGCAGCAGAACTAGGGTAGGGCAAATTTTTCATTCCAACTGAAATGTTAAATCAATGAAGACTGATGAAAAGAAATGGCATAGAATAATGTAACCGTTTTATTTATGAATGAAATCATATATTTAATTATATACACTGTTAAATTTTATATACTGCTATTTACTGCGTTTTACGTTCAGCGTTTAATATATGAACCGACATTCACAAACTCCAAACACAATAAAAATGGATACGCAGTCACGTCTCAACATCCCGGTCCCAATGAAATTATTTTCATTGAAAACAGACTCCATTTGCACAACGATGATATTTTAATTTATCGGTTCACCTCTAAATATCGCACATTGATAAAACAACTCCGATTGGCTCCAAACTGGTAATGCAACAATAACTAACTATACGTATTCCAATAAAATTCGTCTCGTCGAAAACAAAGGTCGTTCGGAAAGAAAACTGTTCTAAGGCCAATATATTATCGATATAATATAATTAAATCCAAAACAATTCAGTTTAAATCATAATAAAATCGTATTTCTCCAAATGAAGTCTTACACAGCTTCAGAATAAACCAATATAGATTTTCAAACTCAATATCCTGAAATTCGAGTTAAAACGATATCCAATTATATAGAAATCCCTTTATAATTACTAAATAAACATTATAATTTATAAACGATTTCCATAGCGGCTATTTGAAAATTTGAATTGGACATAACTTGCAATCTATAATATGAAATCTCCATTTTTCTCTTTTATTATAAAATTATAATCAAATAGATTCAACTATTTCTTGTTTCATAGAAATCCGACTTACTTCGGATCCTGTATATTCATTTAAAGTTCAAATTGAAAATTACGAACTACCGCGATGTTTCAAGCTCGTTTAATTATATAATAAATTATATATATATTCGAACTCCATTTTAATAAATAAATCCAATATAAAATCTATTTATATTACCAAATCAATATTTAAAACCGATTTAAATATTCCAAATTGATGTCAAAAAATCGGGAACGTTACATTCTTTCCCCCTTAAAAGAATTTTGTCCTTGAAATTATAAGGTAAAAAGAATACTGTGAACCCAATTATTTTATAATAATTAATTTTGAATTATCACCATAACAAATTTAAACTCTTTAAAATTTCCGAAATTTCTCTAACACCTCCTCTGCATGGTTCGATTGGTACAACTACAATTTTCTCTCTAGCCTCAACTTCTCCAAAAGAAAATCAAAAGCCAAATGGGTACCCAACTCAGGGGTATAAAATAAATCACTACAATCAATATTATAAAGGTTAACCTTTTTGTTGGGCAACTCAATTCCAATTTCGAAGCTAATCAACTAACTGCTCTTCGTCTTCCAATCCGTATAACCATATCAATTCCATAGCTGTTTGGAATCTGCAATAAAATCAACTTATAATGCAAGTAACCAATACAGGGTCAAATCATTTAATTTCACTTCATAACCGGTCTTGTTCCTAATTTATTATACTGGGATTTACTTCCAATTTATTCAACTTCTTTATTGACCCGTTGATGAATTTTATCCAACCAATCCATCATCCAAATAACAGACAATCAAATCATTTAAATTTTATTCAACTTACTAACCTGCATTCCCTTTGGTTTAATATACATTAATATCAATCGAATAATATACGATTGCTTACCATTATTATCCATTGTATTTCCAAACCCCAATTTTATTTAATTTCATTCCATTTTAGTTCCATCTTACATTATTTCTAGTTAACCCGGTTAAGTTTCATTTGCATATCCAATTCCATTGACTAATTGATTTCTCTAATAAGTTCAATTTCATTTTATAATTCAATTCGAATTCCAATCAAATCAAGCAAAACAACCGACCAACCAATATTACTATAATATTGAAAATTATTTCCATTTTCTATGTAAAAGTATAATTTGGGCAAAATTATTTCATTTACCCTCTTTATAAAACAATACCGAGTCAATTTCTAGTTCAATATATTTTGCTAACAATTGAACTGATCAATCAACCCGATACAAAATACCTTTACATAAAATCTACAAATACGCTCTCTCGTATATACACTGAAACTCAAATAGGGTGTTACAAACCCTATCTCTACTGAGTCATGCCACAGAGCTAAGGTTATTACTAAACCAATAGCTCTGATACCAAATGTGACGACCCAAATTTCCAGTACCTTTTGAGCTGACCAAACAACACAAGTCCAACCCAAATTGTACTGGAAACCCAGATGCTAATAGAAAGAATTTAGAGGATGAGATAAGGAAGAAAGAAATATTAGAATAGAAGAAGAAGAATTACCACAACACATAGTCTCACATCGCAGTGGAACAAAATATAATATAGAAATAACTTTTATTGAGAGCTTGTAAAATACTTACAACATCAGAGTACATCAATGCACTTGGATAGTTATAACATACTAGATAAAAATCATACTTTTGAGCTCCTCTAACACATCTTCTGGACTTTGTAGTATCCAATTACTTGAACCTGTATTGCCTGGTCTAACCCGAGCATTACAAACATAGGGTCACTCTGGTGAACCAGAGTGAGAAAAAATTCGCAAAGTTTAAGGGGGATCATCCAACTTGATTTTAAAGATTAAAATCTTTTGAAAGAAAAGGATAATAGTAAGACTACCCCACACATAAACACGGACGATTTTTACCTTACTATAACCCAAAACATTTTGAAATCATATATTAGTCTAATATTATAATAGTGTCTAATTACAAATAAATAGCAGTCTAGCGGAAAGCTTGCATCTCACGCTCCGCATATATAGTATACAATCAAAACTGTGGGCGCTTATTGGAGATTGGATTCCGACTATGACAAGGTATGGAACCACCTTCCGATGGTATATCTCTAGGGGGGAATACACTGGGTTCAACAAGAACGTCTTGCAACCCGGCCCACACATGACCGACCACTCATTTCGATCGAATGTATATCACCAACGGTTGTGATCAACAATCGTTTCCCGAAAGGGACAACATCGATATTTTAAAGAAGCAAAAGGAATGTGACGCCTGCCCCGCACCAGCCAGCATTTCAAAGAGAGGGCGCTGTGCCAATGTCCAACCAGCACGGGACGGTCGCCAAAGAAAGGAAAAAGAAGAAAACTTACTGGTGAACTTACAAAGAACCTGTCACAACGCAAGGAATAAAATATAATAATAACATACTTTGACATAAAACAGGTGAGACAGTGCATAAGCTGAAAATAAAACATCATAGCAGCGGAAAACCCAAGTACAGCTTATGTTCCACATTATCAATATTACAACTTTAAAACTGTCTCTAAAGCAAAATAAAGGGAAGGTACACTACTAATGCCCAAAGTAGTGACCAGCAGCGACACAGGGAGAATATATATATACATATATATATCATACGTGAGAGCCTCCTGCTCGTCTCCGGTACAGCTACCCGTGCATACCACCTAACCTTTCTCTAGCCTGCCCGTTTAAGAGCACCCAGAGTAATAAGAAGAGACATAAAACTCTAGGTCAGACAAAAGTCTGGTATGAGCGATAAGCATCAAAACAGAACAATAACAGGTATACTAAACCATACCTGAACCTGAACCTGCAACAAAAGAGTTGGCACAACATACCGCTCAATACTCTAAGGTGCCACTAACATATGGTGTAAAGAATATGGTGGTGGGGGTGTGCATGTCATAGTTAAAGCAAACAATTGAACATAGCAACCATCCTCACATCTCTCACTCAGTGCGTAAAGCACACGACATCCACCACTTTGATCACCCTATTCCTTGGTATGATCACTCATCCCCATGGAGTCATGATGACACCACTGCACTGATCTGTAGCTACTAGTCTTTTCTATGTCCACTCTGCCCCATGAAGTCATAACAATTCCACTGCATTGGCTCATAGCCATGCTACGATCACTCTGCCCCCATGGAGTAGTAACCACCCCACTGCACTGATACATAGCCTAACATCCGTCTTGGTGGAGAATTAAACCTATAGACGTCGATAACCCTTTTGCACACATCCCGCAGCAAAGCTCAACTCATGAAGTTGACCCGTTGGTTCCCAACTGAATCCTAGGTACAAATTTCCCATTTGGACTACCTTTGCATCTCGAGTTTTGGTCTTCTCCGAATTGGTCTTCATTTGGTTCGCAACCCATGCCTCGCGTTCAAACTTCTGAGTTTGATTCGTGGTCAGCATCCTCCTTCGGATCGGTTCGAGCCACCTGCATCGGATCGGGTCGTGGTGCCCAAGCTCGTGGTCACGACATCATGCTCCAGTTCAGTTCGTAGGTGATCCCTGCTCCGGGTCAGGTCGTGCCTCCCTGATCGGATCAGGTTGGGTTTTTCATTTGTTCGGATCGACTCGTGGATCCCCCCTCAAGACGGTTCCGATCGGAGGACTTCAGGTCGTGGCCCAAGCATCGGTTCGTGATTGGTAAGCGCGAGCGGTTCGGATCGGAGTTGCCATCATTCATGAGAGGATCGGGGTCGGGTAGGGCGATCCGATCCTGTTCTTGCACAGTATCCTCCAACTTTCCAACGAATGTTTTATGCCATACGATGGCGTTTCCGACAAATCTAACTTTTCTAATCAATTACATAACATACCATATATTCATAGAAACTTAGAGAATCAAAAATAAACACCAAAACAACAACTTGATAAGTTAAAACGGATCAAACATAGCCAAAATCTCATATTTTCCCTTAAACGTGTTTAAGCAAAACTAATGATAGGATTAGTAAAACTTATCCAAATTAGCCCAAATTTCTATCGGAGACCTAAAATTACATTATAGAATTTTACAAATTTTTCCTCATTTTTCTGAGGTCTAATTTCGCTAATCTTCGCTAATTACCCTAATTAGCCGTAATTAGTGAAAAACAATGCAAATCACTCACCTTAGCCACAAACAAATTACCAAATCTGAAATGATTCTCTGTTTGGTGTTGTTCCTAAGGCTATACAGAAGTTCTACCTTGATTCTTGTGCTAATCCGCTTTGATTTGATGTAGATTTGTCTTAATTAGCGATTAGAAGGTGATTTGGGGTGTTTTAGAAAGTGGAGGCCATGGACAAACTTGAAGGAACAAAAAGTGGCGGCTGGAAAATGGTAGAAACTGATATTCCTAACCTTATCAGCCTTTTCATAACCTAATCCCGAAATGGGTTATGGGCCCACTCACTAATCACCCAAATTAGGCCCGGTTAAGCTGTTTTTCACCATCTGAAACTTGTTTCAACCAGATCTCCCAAACGGTGAGTCCGTTTGGCTAATGTGACCACTCCTTTCCAATCAAAAATTATGGCCGAAATATGGTCAGCTAGGGGGAAACGGTCATTTAAAAATCGGCAAAAATCATGAACATGGGAAATGACCCCAATAGTCATCTCCGAAAGTTACATGACCATACCACTTCGTATGTGAGAGAAATAAATATCCTACGATCCTTCGATATGTAGAATACTGGTCGTTACATTCTACCCCCTTAAAAAATTTCGTTCCCGAAATTCCTTAACCCAAAACATACAAAGGATCCCGCATGCCTACCAGCCACATACAACAATCAAACATGCAAAACAAACAAAACAAACATATTCTAGCATGCGGAAAGACTAAATCGAAACTGAAATATTACCAGGCGAAGAGTTCTGGATACATCTTCCTAATGCTCTCCTCTGTCTCCCAAGTACCATCATTCTCATTCTCGCCCCACTGAACTTTAACTAGATTCACCGCTTTCCTTCAAAGTTGCTTCGTATCGTTCCCAACAATACGCATAGGTCTGCGGTTCCCAACCGTCATGGGTTCAACTTCGATATCATCCAATTGATCAGGTGAAATAGTCACATCGGGGTCGTGCACGAATTTCCTTAACTTGGAAACATGAAATACATTATGAACTCATGCCATCTTCTCTGGTAATTCAACTTTATATGCCAGATTCCCAATCTGCTCAAGAACTGGGAATAGACCAACAAATCTTGGTGTCAACTTGCCTCTCCTGCCAAATCGTATCATGCTCTTCAACAGAGAAATCTTGACAAACACCAAGTCGCCAATGGAGAACTTTAATTCTCTTCTCCTCTTATCAGCATAACTCTTCTGCCTATCTTGGGCAGCCTTCATTCACTATTGGATAACCTTAATCTTAGCTGAAGCTTCTCTTATCACATCTGGTACAAGCACAAGCTTCTCACTAGTTTCTAACCAACATGATGGTGAGTTGCACGGTTGTAACACCCCATATTTTCTGTTAACGTTATAGTAACGAATTAAACAATACTTAATTTAAAAAGTGAGAATTAAGGGAAACGGGTTACGCCATTGTGTTCGTCTCGGAATTCTAGTTGAGATAGAGTCCGAGTTTGTGTAAATTGGACTTCATATGAAGAAGTTATGGCTGTTGGAAGTTTCCAGAAAATTCAAATAAATTCAAATAGCTCGAAAACAGATTCAAAATTCAAATCAAAAGTCAGAAGCGGGCTAGGCGGGAAAATTCCCACCCAGGACCCAGGTTGACCAGGGGGTCGACCCTAGTGTCGACCTCCCCCTACAGGTCGACCTGGGGGTCGACCTAAGGGTCGACCTAGGGGTGAGGTGTTAGGGCTGAGGTG
The DNA here is from genome assembly GCA_030737875.1 of Allium sativum. Lineage (NCBI taxonomy): Eukaryota > Viridiplantae > Streptophyta > Magnoliopsida > Asparagales > Amaryllidaceae > Allium > Allium sativum. Next base: position 415,923,880 of record CM060909.1, on the reverse strand, counting down.
CTGAGTCATTTGGGCTGAAAGATGACGATTTTGTGACTCTGTTGAGTCATTAGGGCTGAGGTGTCACCCTATCTTGACTGAATGGTTGTGGTTAACTCTAGGATCATCCGACGGCTATAATTAAACTGAAAATCTATATAAACAACCCAATGCTCAACCTAAAAATCACACAAAAATAATCCTGGAACTATCATGTCGTCAATAGAGAACTTGGAGTAGCCGTCACCAATTCAAAGACAAGATAAGAACCCAAATCAATATCTAATTAAAATTAATCAAATTCAACGATCTACATCAAAGGCGAGCTTACCAATTTCAGAATTCAGATTTCAGAAATCAAGAATTCCTTTTTAGTTTGTAAGTTGGTTATTACGTAGATTTAAACGTTCTTTCAAATGAATGATGACATGTTGTAATTCGAATATAGAATGATGCTTATGTATAAAATAAATAAAGTTTGATTTTCTTTTATCTTAAAGTACCGTTGCGATTGATCATGTCTATAAGCTTGTGGTGATGAACATATTGTACGTTATTGGAATCTATTATGATTGGGTAGTGGATTTATTATGCCAACTAAATGGTGAAACATGTCATGTTATGTTATAATTTGGTGGTTACATGCAAGTTTATGATCTAAAGCACATGCTTAGATGTTAGATCAACACTCATATGTATTTAGATCCATGTTAAGTTGAATCTATTTATGTTTTAAAATTGGAATTGTAGTTCTCTTATGTGTAACACCCCACGTCCATTAATGTCACTCACAAAGGGAATGCATTAACTTCCATGGAGGTTTTAAGTGAATATAGAACAAAAAAATTACAACAAGACAGATAATAAGTAGTACTTGAAAAATCTAAAACTTCCATTTATTGCAGCGAAAATTAAACATGTTTATTACATCACAAAACGATTAATCAGAATCAAGTACATTATCCATCTTCATAAAAACAAAATACATAATCCCATTACACAAATAGCCATTAAAAAGATAACAAGCTGGACTTTACTTCAACGGTCCAAGCTTTCCAAAGAGAGATGAGCAATCCAATCAAACTCCACTAGAACTGGGCCCAACCTGAGGACCTGGAGGGGGAAAAGGATAGAAATGGAGGGGGGTCAGACATAAAGTCTGGCGAGTATGACAATTCTAACAATACTATTATCAAATTAACTAGACTAAGGCATAAGCTGGGAGACAAGTAAATGTCTATGAACTATTAGGTATGGAATGAACAGATAAAAATAACGTGAAGGATAACGTTAAAGATAACGATAAAGGCACACCTAATTTCTAACGAATAATTACTACACTGCACCGCACACCACTACACTGCACCGCACCAGTTACCCTAAAGGTTGATCCCACTTGCTTCACACAGAAACATATAAATAGCCTTACGTACCCCTAGCTGACTACATAGGTGTCGTCTGCCCCTACCTCCACTAGGTGTACCCCACTACCCACTTTCGATCGGCTCCCTACTCGTAGATACCCGTGCTGGCCCCACAGTGGGGTGTATCACTCCCCTAAAGTGGCAACCCGATACAACTGAGAATGCACGACTTATACCTACACGATGCAACAACGTCTTACCTACCAGCCCGGGTCCACACACGCATATGAAACCCGTTGGACTTGCGTTGCCACCGCTCCCCGTTTTGGCCTCTTATAGTCAAGCCCAGTATGTGTGTCCCGTCCTCGACTTGGGTCGAGCCCACAAAGATACGTTTGGGTTACTGGTTGAAATGGGCCCCCACAAGCTACCCACCTAAGCTTGTCATTAATATATCCCACTTAACCCTCTTAGTCATGTTCATTTACATGTGTGTTTGGTTAAGTCTTACTAATTGTATTTCACCTGCCACTAAAGGCACCCACTAGATTCCTCATGCCACCCAAGGCACCTACTTAACCCCCATGTCCCACCTTACATGTTTATCTGGTTAAGTATTTCTTAATTCATTCGGGCCATAACCTCATAAAGACCTTTCACATTAGACTGGCATTTATGGCAGCTGGATTTGCCGGGCGGGTCCGGGCAGTCTTACACCATAAAAGAGTCTAACCTCGTGCCTTTACAACTTCTATGGTTTAGTTTAGGCCTAGGAACTCTCACATTGGGCTGACATTTGTGACCACTGGATTTGCCGGGCGGTTACGGGCAGGTTTACGTCACAAACGAGTCCAACCTCGTGTCCTAAGCATTGATTGACAACTTTCAATCTCTTACCCCAGTTTTAATAATTTCCTATCCAAATTATTAATTAAGTCCACTTTTATTGATGCCCATAATTGACTTAATTATTGTCATTCACTCATGGTATGCAAAATCATATCAATTGCACCCCAACATCTTATTATTAAATCCTTAATATTACCCTTACCCCACGTTTATACGTTCGCTTATTCAACGCATAATATAGGCTAGACTTGCATAGTCTAACACATAGCACAAAGGTAAATTATCACAACATCTAGACAATTAAAATAAATCTAATCATAATAGGGGTGAAACTTGCATAAACTACACATGTTAAGGATCAAAAGGTGTCAACTTGTTAAATGTCACAATTTACATGATATGACCATAGCCCAAATCTATACATAAACTTGCATATGGGGTTTTTAGGCAACATAATGATGGTGTGAACTAGCATAGAATATTACATATGTCATAGCATGATTCTAGGTGTCATAATAGATGTCATGGCATATGTTCACAACTTTCACAAACAAACCTAAACTTGCATATGTGACTTGTCTTATAGATCAACACAGCCCAAACATGATGATTTGATTAACATGAACTAACTAGCATTGGCAATAACATCATGATTTCAAAGCATGTATGATTTATCACATTTTCTCAACATACATAACATCAACATAGCATGATTTACAACATTTAAGATATCATCACCACATAGCATAGAATTTATAACATACATGATAGCATAAGGTTTACAACAACATATATGACAATTCACATCATCTACTCATAATCCATTCATGACTTAACCTAATTAAAATAATAATAATCTTGTTAAGACTATCATACTCACAATTTAGAGAAGAAAAGAGAGAGTTTTGCTTTGCTTTAGGGTTGAGAGAATTAGAATTAGCTTTTCTTCCTTCTTAGTTGGCGGCGGCTCCATTGATTTCCATGGCGACGGTGTGACGGTAACTATTCTATTTTTGTTATGAATTAGGGTGAGAGACTACCTAGGTATTTATAGAGTTAGGATTTATTTTAGACCGTTAGATCAGTTCAGAACTAATCCCAGCCAACCAGATTAGGTCAGAAACCATAATGGGTCATTAGCCCATTAAAAACAGGTCAGCCAGAAACCCTAGCTGCCAGACCCGTGTCGACACCCAGGTCGACACTACAGTCAACTTGGGGGGGGGGGGGTAGTCGACAGGGCAGTCGACTTGGGGGGGGGGGAGGTCGACACTAATGTCGACTCCCCAGTCGACCTGCCTGGGCGGGAACACTTTTCTGTTTGAATTTTTAAATTTTCTGCGAGCTGTTTTGAATTTTCTGAAACTTCCGACGGCCATAACTTCTTCATACGAACGCCAATTCACATGAACTCGGACTCTATTTCAACCAGAATTCCGAGACGAACACAATGGCGCAACCCGTTTCCCACAATTCTCATGTCTGAGATTAGTTATTCTTTAATTTGTGAATATTAATATTAACAGAATTACGGGGTGTTACATTCTCCCCTCCTTAAAGAATTTCGTCCCCAAAATCTTCAAGTCAAGAAGAATGTATATCCTAACATCCAAACAACCATCTACTCAACCATCAAACACAGGCATCCATTGTCCTTATAGACTTCTAATTCTTTCATGTTTAAATGCACAGTGTGTGTATATGTCCCTTTCTAATGCAAAATCAGGCGGTCTACTGATTCAGTTGACCTCCTTAATGCAACCCATGATAGTGCCATGCATCCATTATGTATGCAAAAGTTCCCTAATGCTACATATTATTTCTACATGCGTGCACACCCATTCACCAAAATGCGGTATCCATATGATAGCACAACCATTATACATCCATTTTACTAAATACAGCCATTTATATGCAGTATGCAGTATGAAGTGACTGAGCCGATCTAGTGCCTAATAGTGTGTGTATATGCGTCCACGAGAAACTACTAGCAAACACTTGCATCCACTTTGCATTCATCATACATAACATGTCTCAAACACATGTTTCAACCATAGGATTATCCTATCTAAAGGTCAAAGATACTAACGAGAGGATACGCTAAAGGTAAGATAAGTACAAGATAAGCGATAAAGGAGAAATTAAAAGACATACCCTCGAAAAGAAAAGGGTATCGTGAACGCATCTTCTCTTCTGTCTCCCAAGTAGCGTTGCTCTCATCATCTCCCCATTGTACTTTGACTAGTCTGACCTCTCGATTTCTCAGCTTCTTAATCTCCGACCCAAGAATGCATGTAGGAGCTCGTCGAATCGTTGCATCACGCTCTATCTCCACCTCTCTAAGCAAGTTCGGCTCTACCACCTCTGCAGTCTCGTGCAAGCATTTCCTCAAATGTGACACATGGAATACGTCGTGTACACCACTAAGTCTTTCTGGCAACTCCACTCTATACGCCATCTGTCCAATCCTCTCCTTAATAGGAAACGGTCCTACAAAACTTGGTGCTAAATTCCCAACGGACCCAAAGCGAACAACTTTCCGTAATGGAGACACTTTGACAAAGACCATGTCCCCAACATCAAACTCAAGATCTTTCCTCCTCTTATCCGCATAAGATTTCTTCCTATCTTGCGCTGCTTTCATCCTCCTTCTAATCAAGTCGATCTTCTCCGAAGTCTCCCTAATTATATCGGGCCCAAGTAAGATCTTATCCGTAGATTCCCACCAACATGTAGGTGAACGACAAGGTCGTCCATAAAGAGCTTCGAAAGGTGCCATGCCAATGCTAGACTGAAAGCTGTTATTATACGCGAACTCCACTAACGGAAGGTGCTCTTCCCATGTACCCCCAAAGTCTAGGATACATAGCCTCAAAAGATCCTCTAGAATGCGATTCACCCTCTCGGTCTGGTCGTCCGTCTGAGGATGATATGCGGTGCTCAAACATAACTAAGTCCCTACTGCCTCTTGCAAGCTTCTCCAAAATTCGCTAGTGAAAATAGGATCGTGGTCGCTCACTATGCTAGAAGGAACACCGTGCAAACGAACTATCTCTCGGGCGTATACAGAAGCCAACCATGGAGCAGTCCTCTTACTCTTCACGGGAATGAAATGGGTGCTCTTAGTAAGTCTATCTACTATAACCCAAATCCCCGTATTACCCTTTCTTGATCTTGGTAATCCATCCACAAAATCCATCGAGACGCTTTCCCACTTCCATAGTGGAACCTCCAATGGGTGAAGCAACCCACCGGGTTTCTTTTGCTCCGCTTTTACTTGTTGTCACACCAAGCATCTAGCGACATAGTCGGCCACATCTTTCTTCATGCCGTCCCAAAAGTAGACTCGTCTCATGTCCATGTACATCTTGTCCCCGCCGGGATGAATGGTCATCTTCGAGTGATGTGCTACGTCAAGAATAGTCTTCCTTAGGTCATCGTCTTTAGGTACACAAAGTCTACCGTCCCTACGTAACCAACCCTTATCATCTAGGGTATACCTACGGAGATGGCTTGATGACTCCCCTCCTTTGAGCTTTTCTACTAACTCAACCAACTGCGGGTCGTCTCGCTGTGCCTCGCCAATCCGTCCCAAAAGCGTAGGTCTGACTTCCAAGGATGCTAGCAGACCGGGTACAAAGTCAACGGAAGGTCTAAAGTCAAACATCGAAATGAATTCTAAACTTCGCCGCTCAAAAACAAAGGACTTAAGGATAATCTTTTTCTACTTAAGGCGTCGGCCACTACGTTACCCTTGCCAGGGGTATATGCTATCTCGAAGTCGTAGGACGCTAAGAACTCCATCCACCTTTGCTGCTTTAAGTTCAAGTCCTTCTGAGAGAACAAGTATTTTAAAGACTTGTGGTCGGTGAATAATTCGAATTTCTCGCCAAGAAGATAATGACGCCAAGACTTAAGCGCGAAAACAATAGCGGCCAACTCTAGGTCATGTGTAGGATAATATTTCTCATGCGCTCTCAACTGCCTTCCACCATAGGCTATTACCCTACCCTCTTGCATTAAGACTGCACCTAGTCCTGTTCCATAAGCATCAGTATAAACAGTAAACGGCTTACTCCCGTCTGGCAGTACTAAGACTGGGGCTGAAGTCAAAGCTCTCTTCAACCGTTGGAACGCATCATCGCAATCTACGTTCCATGTGAAAACTAGGTTCTTCTTCGTCAAGCGTGTCAACGGAGCTGATATCTTTGAAAAGTCTTTGATAAACTTCCTATAGTAGCCAGCCAACCCCAAGAAACTTCTCACTTCGGTAGTATTTTTAGGAACCTTCCAATCTTGGATGGCCACCACCTTCGCGGGATCCACAGCTATCCCTTCCTTGGAAACCACGTGCCCTAAGAATCGTACTTCCTTCCTCCAGAAGTGACACTTAGAAAATTTTTCTTTAAGGCTGTGCGCTCATAGGGTCTCCAATACTTCCCTAAGATGTAGGGCATGCTCTTCTTCATCCTTAGAAAAGATCAAGATGTCGTCTACAAAGACTACCACGAATTTGTTAAGGTACTCCCTAAACACCCTACTCATCAGATCAACAAAGTATGCGGGGGCGTTTGTCAAACCGAAGGGCATCACTAGTCATTCATAGAAACTGTCCAGAGTCCTAAAGGCAGTCTTGTCTATGCTATCCTCAGCCACTCTCAACTGATGGAAACCAGTGGCTAAGTCCAACTGCGAAAACACTGAGGCGCCAACTAACTGATCGAAGAGATCGTCAATCCTCGGCAGTGGGTGTCTGTTCTTCTTAGTAAGTTTATTAAGTTCTCTAAAGTCCACACAAAGTCTAAGGGACCCATCCGCCTTCGTGGCAAATACTACAAGAGCACCCCACTCCGATATACTTCGTCTTATGAACCCCTTCTCAAGTAACTCCTTCACTTGCTTATCGAGTTCCCTCCTTTCACGAGGAGCCATGTGGCGTACTGGCAAAGATACTGGTTTCGCATTATCCACAAGATATATTCGAAAATCTATCTCCCGCTCCGGAGGTATGCCCTTCACCTCCTCAAACACATCCGAATACTCTCGGACCACTTTAACAGATCGTAGATTTTCCTCAGACACGTCAAGCGATTCTAAATAACTTAGCATAACGGAATTTATGGGAATACAAAAGATTTCGAGAGTGTTGCCAAGGCGAGTCACGAGCCTAACTACTCTCCTTTCACAATCAAGAATGGCCCCATTTCTGGATAACCAATCCATTCCTAAAATTAGCCCATAGCCCGTGAAGCCCAACACATAAGCATCACATCGAAACTCAATGCTAAGTATAGAAATTTTCAAATCCAAACACATCATGGACAAATGAGCTGAGCCCCCAATTGGATTCGAAACAACTAAGGGATCCTCTACTAAACTGGTGTTTAAGTGCAGTGATTCAACTAATGATGAAGAAATAAACGAATGCGATGCGCCCGAATCGAATAAGGTACGGATAGGATGATCAAACAGAAAAACTAAGCTTTCAACAGAAATGGTTCTACCTCGTTCTTGCAGCGGTGGGACCGTGAGGGCCTGAACTTGTCCCCTTGCCTGCCCTGGTGCTGTAAGAGCATGCACCTGTCCTCCCGAGGTAGCCCCTGCCCTCTGCCCCTTCCTTGGGCAGTCCTTCACTAGATGTCCCGCATCGCCACAATGAAAACAGCCAGTCTTCTTTTTCTTTCGCCAGTCCTTGCTGAGATGGCCTAGGGTCCCACAGTTAAAACATTTCTTCTTTCCCTTGCCATTATTGTCTTTACCACCCTTCTTGTTTTGCTTTTGGGGTTTCTTCTGATCCCCTTTCTTCTCGGGTGCCTTATCAGCTTTAACACTTTTCTCCTCATGCATTAGCGCCATTTCTACTAGCTTCTCAAAGGTGGCCCCCATAGGGATGTGGGTCATAGCCAACCCTTGCAACGGTTCATTCAAGCCATTCACGAACCTTAGAGCCTTCTTCTCCGGCGTGTTCACTAAGTCCAAGCCAAACCTTGCTAGCTGATTAAATTTGTTGACATATTCCTTCACTGATGAGCTTCCTTTCTTTAATGTTAAGAACCTTTCCATATATAGATTTTCTTCCGCCCTCGAGAGAAACTTTGCCTCGAACCTACGTCTAAAATCTGCCCAAGAGTCAACAGGACGCTCCGCATTAGTGACCTCCCACCAAAACGAGGCCTCTCCCTTCATTAGCCAAGCTGCTAATCTTACTCTCCTCCCTTCTTCCACTTCAAAAATTTCTAGCAATTCTTCCACCTCCTTAAGCCAATCTCTAGCTTCCACAAACGTTTCTGACCCTTGAAAGGGTTTTCCACCCATAGCTTTAAATTCCTTGCAGTCTTTGCAAAAGTATCAACGCGAGGAGGAGGAGGAGGAACGGATGCAACTGGTGGTGGAGGAACATTGGCTGGACCCGCAGCGGCCCTAGCCTCCAACAACCTCCTATACCATCCTGGTATCGTTACACCGTCGGGTAGATTAAGATCTTCAGCCATGCTGAAATGAAAAAAGAAAGATTCAAAATGGAGAATTCGAAAGATAAAGATATATGGCTATTTGGGGATTATGTTTTTCATAAAAACTTCCTCTTTAAATTTCTCATTAAAACATGTTTTTGAAAACATTTCTTCCAAAAATAACTATTTTTCTAAAGTATTTTTATCTGTTCTGGTAACCTTAAGCTCTGATACCACATGTAACACCCCACGTCCATTAATGTCACTCACAAAGGGAATGCATTAACTTCCATGGAGGTTTTAAGTGAATATAGAACATAAAAATTACAACAAGACAGATAATAAGTAGTACTTGAAAAATCTAAAACTTCAATTTATTGCAGCGGAAATTAAACATGTTTATTACATCACAAAACCATTAATCAGAATCAAGTACATTATCCATCTTCATAAAAACAAAATACATAATCTCATTACACAAATAGCCATTAAAAAGATAACAAGCTGGACTTTACTTCAACGGTCCAATCTTTCCAAAGAGAGATGAGAAATCCAATCAAACTCCACTAGAACTGGGCCCAACCTGAGGACCTGGAGGGGGAAAAAGGATAGAAATGGAGGGGGGCCAGACATAAAGTCTGGCGAGTATGACAATTCTAACAATACTACTATCAAATTAACTAGACTAAGGCATAAGCTAGGAGACAAGTAAATGTCTATGAACTATTAGGTATGGAATGAACAGATAAAGATAACGTGAAGGATAACGTTAAAGATAACGGTAAAGGCACACCTAATTTCTAACGAATAATTACTACACTGCACCGCACACCACTACACTGCACCGCACCAGTCACCCTAAAGGTTGATCCCACTTGCTTCACACAGAAACATATAAATAACCTTACGTACCCCTAGCTGACTACATAGGTGTCGTCTGCCCCTACCTCCACTAGGTGTACCCCACTACCCACTTTCGATCGGCTCCCTACTCGTAGATACCCGTGCTGGCCCCACAGTGGGGTGTATCACTCCCCTAAAGTGGCAACCCGATACAACTGAGAATGCACGGCTTATACCTACACGATGCAACAACGTCTTACCTACCAGCCCGGGTCCACACACACATATGAAACCCGTTGGACTTGCGTTGCCACCGCTCCCCGTTTTGGCCTCTTATAGTCAAGCCCAGTATGCGTGTCCCGTCCTCGACTTGGGTCGAGACCACAAAGATACGTTTGGGTTACTGGTTGAAATGGGCCCCCACAAGCTACCCACCTAAGCTTGTCATTAATATATCCCACTTAACCCTCTTAGTCATGTTCATTTACATGTGTGTTTGGTTAAGTCTTACTAATCGTATTTCACCTGCCACTAAGGGCACCCACTAGATTCCTCATGCCACCCAAGGCACCTACTTAACTCTTATGTCCCACCTTACATGTTTATCTGGTTAAGTATTTCTTAATTCATTCAGGCCATAACCTCATAAAGACCTCTCACATTAGACTGGCATTTATGGCAGCTGGATTTGCCGGGCGGGTCCGGGCAGTCTTACACCATAAAAGAGTCTAACCTCATGTCTTTACAACTGTTATGCTTTAGTTTAGGCCTAGGACCTCTCACATTGGGCTGACATTTGTGACCACTGGATTTGCCGGGCGGTTCCGGGCAGGTTTACGTCAAAAAGGAGTCCAACCTCGTGTCCTAAGCATTGATTGACAACTTTCAATCTTTTACCCCAGTTTTAATAATTTCCTATCCAAATTATTAATTAAGTCCACTTTTACTGATGCCCATAATTGACTCAATTATGGTCATCCACTCATGGTATGCAAAATCATATCAATTGCACCCCAACATCTTATTATTAAATCCTTAATATTACCCCTACCCCACGTTTATACATTCGCTTATTCAACGCATAATATAGGCTAGACTTGCATAGTCTAACACATAGCACAAAGATAAATTATCACAACATCTAGACAATTAAAATAAATCTAATCATAATAGGGGTGAAACTTGCATAAACTACACATGTTAAGGATCAAAAGGTGTCAACTTGTTAAATGTCACAATTTACATGATATGACCATAGCCCAAATCTATACATAAACTTGCATATGGGGTTTTTAGGCAACATAATGATGGTGTGAACTAGCATAGAATATTACATATGTCATAGCATGATTCTAGGTGTCATAATAGATGTCATGGCATATGTTCACAACTTTCACAAACCAACCTAAACTTGCATATGTGAATTGTCATATAGATCAACACAGCCCAAACATGATGATTTGATTAACATGAACTAACTAGCATAGGCAATAACATCATGATTTCAAAGCATGTATGATTTATTACATTTTCTCAACACACATAACATCAACATAGCATGATTTACAACATTTAAGATATCATCACCACATAGCATAGAATTTATAACATACATGATAGCATAAGGTTTACAACAACATATATGACAATTCACATCATCTACTCATAATCTATTCATGACTTAACCTAATTAAAATAATAATAATCTTGTTAAGACTATCATACTCACAATTTAGAGAAGAAAAGAGAGAGTTTTGCTTTGCTTTAGGGTTGAGAGAATTAGAATTAGCTTTTCTTCCTTCTTAGTTGGCGGCGGCTCCATTGATTTCCATGGCGACGGTATGACGGTAACTATTCTATTTTTCCTATGAATTAGGGTGAGAGACTACCTAGGTATTTGTAGAGTTAGGATTTATTTTAGACCATTAGATCAGTTCAGAACTAATCCCAGCCAACCAGATTAGGTCAGAAACCCTAATGGGTCATTAGCCCATTAAAAACAGGTCAGCAAGAAGCCCTAGCCGCCAGACCCGTGTCGACACCCAGGTCGACACTACAGTCGACTTGGGGGGGGGGGAGTCGAGAGGGCAGTCGACTTGGGGGGGGGGAAGGTCGACACTAGTGTCGACTCCCCAGTCGACCTGCCTGGGCGGGAACACTTTTCGGTTTGAATTTTTAAATTTTCTCCGAGCTGTTTTGAATTTTCCGAAACTTCCGATGGCCATAACTTCTTCATACGAACTCCAATTCACGCAAACTCGGACTCTATTTCAACCAGAATTCCGAGACGAACACAATGGCGCAACCCGTTTCCCACTATTCTCACGTCTGAGATTAGTTATTCTTTAATTTGTGAATATTAATATTAACAGAATTACGGGGTGTTACATTATGTTTTAACACATAAGTATCATGCTAAGTTGTGATTCGAATATGTTTATAATAGCCCTCTTATGTTTAACACACATAAGTTATCGTGTTAAGTTGTGATTCGAATATGTTTATGGTAGCTCTCTTATGTTTAAAACACATAAGTCGTCATGCTAAGTTGTGATTCGAATATGTTGATAATAATTCTCTTATGTTTAACACACATAAGTTAATATGCTAAGTTGTGATTTAAAAATGATTATAATAGCTTTCTTATGTTTTGACATACATAAGTTAATATGCTAAGTTGTGGTTTAAAATTGTGATTATATGTTAAACCACCATGCTAGACCTTTATCAAGATTACATGACAATTAGACCCAACTTAGTCACAAGTTCACCTTTACCGTTTAGTTAAGTTAATGATACTTCTATGCCAAGTTACACATGATATGTTAAATGTATGTTATTTTATGTTTATTTCATGTCCCTTGTTTATTACCCTTTTTGTATATGAGTTTGGGCTAATTCTCTAGCCTAACATTTCATGTGATTCATGCGTACGTTCCACGGGGATAACGATGAGAAAATATGAAAATTCATGGCATAGATTTGTTCATAAAATGGTATATTTGATATACCATTTATTATGAGCATAATCAAAGGATAATTATGGCATGATTAAATTAAAATTAATTTACATAAAGAAATTAGACATTTATAGAAAAAATATGAAATTAGAAAAGACGAATATGCCTAACCCAAGGTTAGACTGAGTTGTGGTGTAAATCTGCCCGGAACCGACCGGCATATCCAGTGACCACAACAAGACCTATCTAATGTGGGTGGTTAGTGCATCAAGCCCAAAAAGAACCCGAGGTTCGACTGAGTTGTGGTGTAAATCTGCCCGGAACCGACCGGCATATCCAGTGACCAGAACAAGACCTGTCTAATGTGAGTTGTTGGTGCTTTAATGAATAAATTAAAGCTAAGTCAGGATTGGTAGGGTTAAGTCAATTAGGGAAACACTTAACCGATTCAACATGTTAACTAAACGAATGGGTGGGGTTAGGTAAACTTTGACACTTAACCAATTAAACATGTTGATTAGAAAACCCTAGTATTGGGGACCCATTTCAGCAGTAACCCACATAGATGTATCATGGTACCCCGAAACGAGGCAGGGGTGGGGCATGATTACTGGGCTGATTATAAGCGGTCAAAAACGTTGGCGGTTGGTAGGCAAGTGTAGGTTCCGACTGAGTATGGGCGTGCACGTACTCCGGAGTGGAAAAAGCAGGCACTGGGCATCAATAGTATACACTGTGCATCTTGAATCGTGTCGGGTTGCCACCAGAGGGACCGATACACCCTATGGTGGGACCAGCACAAGTATCTACACTCAAGCGGGGCCGAATGACACATGATATGAATGCATGCGAGTAGGAGCCGATCATTAACGGGATCGTTTGTTATGAACACGTGGGGCTGGTTGAACAAATGATTAAGTAGGTGCAGAGACTATAGTAATGGGTGCGATCACATGTTCCTCTTATCTTATATTACGGTATTGTACTATGTTCTGTTATTACTGTCATGACCCCTTTTCTTGTTTAAATACTAGTAATCACTGAACTTACCGGACTTCGACACGTTTTCTTTCGTCCTCTTTTCTTCCGTTTCCCCCCAGGTCCACAGGGAGGGAATACTCCAGCTTAGTCAGACTCTTTACAAGCTTCAAGAAAATAGATGTATGATTTGGACTCTCTCTCACCATGGCTATGGCTCTTGGACATTATCCTTGGGGATTTATGCAGTTTTATTTATGGTTTATGCTTCTTTAATAAATAATCAAGATAGAAATTATGGTGTAATGTTTTGGAAGTTATTTTGAGACAATTTGATGTATTGCTTTTGTATTAAACCATATATGCAATAAAGATTTGAATTTCGCTGCTTATATTTATCTATCTTATAAGTTTTTCTGTGTCTTGTACCTATAACCCTCCACCAAAGCTAAGGCATTCCCTTTGTGAGTGACCTTAACGGAGGTGGGGTGTTTCAACGGTCTTCCGTACAAAGCTTCAAATGGAGCCATACCAATATTGGATTGATAACTATTATTATATGCAAACTCTACTAGATGCAAATGATCATCCCATGATCCACCAAAGTCTAATATGCAAGCTCTTAAGAGATCTTCTAATACTCGATTCACCCTCTCTGTCTGTCCGTCGATTTGAGGATGATACGCGGTACTGAGATGTAATTCTGATCCTAACGCCTCTTGTAAGCTCTTCCAAAATCCACTAGTGAACAACGGATCTCGGTCACTCACAATGCCTTTGGTTATTCCATGAAATCTCACTACCCATTTCATATATAGTTAGCCAACTTAGCTACCGTTCTATTCGACTTGACGGGTATAAATCTTGCAATCTTGTTCAATCGGTCCACAATCACCAAAATGCTATCATGGCCTGACCTAGTCCTTGGTAACCCATCAACGAAATCCATTGAGACTTGTTCCCATTTCCATTCTGGAATTTCTAATGGTTGCAACAGACTACTAGGCTTCTTTTGCTTAGCTTTAACTAGCTGGCAATTCATGCATTTGGATATAAACTTCCCAATGTCTCTTTTCATCCCTTCCCAATAGTAGGTCTGCTTGATGTCTCGATACATCTTGTTACCACCGGGGTGTACAGTCAGTTTTGAGTGATGACATTCTTAAGCACTTTATCTCTCAATCCATTGACATTGGGCACAACTAGTCTTCCATTCTTTCTAAGCCATCTATCTCGATCAAGCCCATACTTGTTTATCTCTTCGTCGATTCCCATCTCTAACTTTGAGATGATTTCCAATAGGTTAGGATCATCCCTCTGACTAGAACCGATCCACTCAATCAAAGTGGGTCTGATTATCAAATTTGCTAACATTTCTGGATCCAATTCGCACTTTGGTCTGAGATCATACCCAGCGATGTATTCCAGTTGCTTCCACTCAAGAAACATAGCCCCTAAACTGGCATCTCTTCTGCTCAATGCATCAGCTACCGCATTGCTTATTCCTAGTGTGTATGCGATATCGAAATTGTAGGAAGCCAAGAATTCTAACCATCTTGGTTGTCGGAGATTTAGAACCTTTGGAGAGAAAAGATACTTTAGTGACTTATGATCAGTAAACAACTCGAATCTTTCTCCCAAGAGATAATGTCTCCACATCTTCAATGCGATTACGATCGCTGCTAAATCCAAATCATGGGTAGGGTATCTTTTCTCCTATGGTTTCAATTGCCGACTTGCATAAGCTACATCCTTACCTCCTTGCATCAATACAGCACCTAGTCAGGTACCACATGCAACTATATATACTGTCATCTCTTCATTCCCCTTAGGAATGACTAACACTGGTGCACATGTCAACTTTTCCTTTAGACTCTTGAATGCATTCTCGCACTTTTCGTCCCAGACGAAAGCTTGATTTTTCTGAGTCAACGGTGCTGCTATCTTGGAGAAGTCTTGGATAAACTTGTGATAATATCCAGCTAATCCCAAGAAACTTCTTATGTCCGTTGCATTCTTGGGCGTAGACCAATCTTGTACCATAGCCACCTTCGTAGGATCCACGGCAATACCATTCTCTGAAACGACATGGCCCAAGAATCTCAATTCCCTCCTCCAGAAGTGACACTTAGAAAACTTTGCTTTCAATTAGTGTTTTCTCAACACCTCCATTACTATTCTCAAGTGTCCCTTGTGTTCTTCCTCTGTCCTTGAATAAACAAGTATATCGTCCACGAACACAAGAACAAATTTATTCAACTGATCTCTAAATACCCTATTCATAAGATCCACAAAATATGCTGGTGCATTGGTCAACCCGAATGGCATGACCAACCACTCATAAAATCTAGACGGCGTTCGAAAGGCCGTTTTAGCTATACTCTCAGCTTCCACTCTAAGCTGATGAAAACCTGTCGCGAGATCCAACTGGGAGAATACTCTTGCACCACTCAACTGATCAAACAAATCATCTATCCACGGTAGAGGATACTTATTCTTCCTCATCACCTTGTTCAATTTGCGGTAGTCCACACACAATCGAAGGGAACCATCTGCCTTGGTAGCAAATACAACTGGTGCTCCCCACTCAGAAACACTTCTTCTGATAAACCCCTTCTTCAACAGATCGCTTACTTGCACCCCGAGCTCTCGCTGCTCCCTTGGCGCTATACGACGAAGTGGCATCACTATAGGTCTAGCATCTTTCACTAAGTCAATACGAAACTCAACCTCTCGGTGTGGTGGAAGTTTGGCCACTTCCTCGAAGACGTCCGTATACTGGCCAGCCACGGGCATATCTGACAACTCATCATGCGGGATGTCGATGGAATTTAGAAAACTAGCCACTACCCCATCATTGGATAGACCACCAAACACTACCCTCCGCCAATCATCCGCTCTAACTGTCACCAAAAAGCCCTCACAGTCAACCACCACCCCGTATTTTTGGAGCCAATCGACCCCCAAAATAATGCCAAACCCAGTAAAGCCCAAATCATAGCAATCACAAACAAACATGCATCCATGACTCGATAAGACCACATTACGGAAAATCATACTAAGGCTAGTCGAACCACCAATCAGGTTCGTTACTGTCAATGGCCTATCGACTATCTCGGGTTCCAATCCCAACCTATCTACCAGGTCACTAGATATGAAGGAACTGGAAGCTCCGGTATCAAACTATACTCGAACAGGAAGATCATAAACAAAAAGCATACCTTGGATAACAACATTCTTTCATTTCTCCGCCGCAGTTGGGGAATTCGATGAAGAAGGAACAACATTGATAGCATAGGATTTCACAATCTTCTTTTCCTTAGGGGGTTGTGGACACTTGTCCTTGTGATGTCCCACTTGGCCACAGTTGAAACACTTCCTATCCGTTGGCTTGGCCCGACATTCTTTGGCATAGTGGCCCTTCTTACCACAGCTGAAGCACTCAACATCTTTCTTATTCTTTTTCTTCTAGCCATCCTTGGTCTGATTCTACTTTCTCTTATTCTGAGAACCATTCTTGCCTCCACCGCTTGCTTACGGCTTTGGCTCCTCTGCAGATGCAACCTCAGTCTTTGACTTAGGGTAAAGACTCTCTAACCTCAATGCTTTCCCCACGATCGATTCAAACATCTCATCGATGTGGTTAATAAGCATTTCCCCCATGTACTGATCTAAGCCTATTATGAATTTCTCATTCTTCTTCTCAGGAGTGTCGATAAGAGATAATCCATACTTTGATAAAGTATCGAACTCAGCAATATATTCCAAGACAGCTCTACCATTCTGCTTTAGCTCCAAGAACTTCCCTAAATAACTCTGACTTCTGAGCAGCTGGGATAAATTTTTCACCGAATCGGACCTTAAACTGATCCCATGTAACTTGGTCATCTGGAGTAGCTGCCTTAATAACATTCCACCAATTCATCGCCCGTCCTTGCAGTTGACAGGACGCTAGCTTTCTCTTCATCGCATCCTCGATGCCTAAGTCTTCGAAAATACGTTCACAGTTATCCAACCAATCCTGAACATCCGTGGCCGATTCCATTCCATGGAACGGCTTTCCACCAAGACTATTGTAATCCTTGCATAGCTTGGTGAAATCGGCCATAGGCGCCTACACCGCTGCACCACCACCATTTACAGCATTGGGAACTTCTCCTTGCACATTTCTGAGCATCTCCCTCATGAAGTTAGTAAACATAGCCCTCATGTCAGGAGCATTCCCATTGTTGGCTCCTCTACCAGCACCCCTTGTATATCGGCTCATCGTTCAATCTGTAAAGAGAAACGATTAACCATCCTCCTTGTGGTGTCAGTGCAGTGCGACTTCATCCTTAGCTATACTAGTAGTATATATATAGATTTTGAAAACCAAAATAATCACAATTACGTGCTCTTATATACATATTATCTCTCCCTGGTGTCTTTCCCTAGGTTAACTATGCAACCTAGAGCTCTGATACCAAATGTGACGGCCCGCCCTGCACCAGCCGGCATTTCAAAGAGAGTGCGCTGTGCTAATGTCCAACCAGCACGGGACTGTCACAAAAGAAAGAAAAAAGAAGAGAACTTACTGGTGAACTAACAAAGAACCTGTAGAATATCTCACAGCGCATGGAATAAAATATAAAAATAACATACCTTGTCATAAAACAGGTGAGACAGTGCATAAGCTGAAAATTAAACATCATAGCAACGGAAAACCCAAATACATCTTATGTTCCACATTATCATTATTACAACTTTAAAACTGTCTCTAAAGAAAAAGAAAGGGAAGGTACACTACTAATGCCCAAAGTAGTGACCAGCAGCGACACAGGGAGAATATCTATATATATATATATATCATACGTGAGAGCCTCCTCCTTGTCTCCGGTACAGCTACCCGTGCATACCACCTAACCTGTCTCTAGTTTGTCCTTTTAAGAGCACCCAGAGTAATAAGAAGAGACATAAAACTTTGGGTCAGACAAAAGTCTGGTATGAGCGATAAGCATCAAAACAAAACAATAACAGGTATACTAAACCATACCTGGACCTGCAACCAAAGAGTTAGCACAACATACTGCTCAATGCTCTAAGGTGCCA
The DNA here is from genome assembly GCA_030737875.1 of Allium sativum. NCBI lineage: Eukaryota > Viridiplantae > Streptophyta > Magnoliopsida > Asparagales > Amaryllidaceae > Allium > Allium sativum. The sequence goes on along the minus strand of CM060909.1, from coordinate 415,905,367 downwards.
CTAACATATGGTGTAAAGAATGCGGGGGTGGGCGTGTGCATGTCATAGTGAAAGCAAACAATTGAACATAGCAACCATCCTCACATCTCTCACTCAGTGCGTAAAGCATACGACATCCACCACTTTGATCACCCTATTCCTTGCTATGATCACTCTGCCCCATGGAGTCATGATGACACCACTGCACTGATCCATAGCCACTAGTCTTTACTATGTCCACTCTGCCCCTACGAAGTCATAACAACTCCGCTGCACTGGCTCATAGCCATGCTACGATCACTATGCCCCATGGAGTAGTAACCACCCCACTGCACTGATGCGTAGCCTAACGTCCGTCTTGGTTATGAATCAAAGCTATAGATGTCGATAACCCCTTTGCACACGTCCCGCAGCAAAGCCCAACTCATGAAGTTGACCCGTTGGTTCCAACTGGACCCTGAGTACAAACTTCCCATTTGGACTACCTTTGCATCTCGGGTTTTGGTCTTCTATGGATCGGTCTTCATTTTGTTCGCAACCCATGCCTCGCGTTCAAATTTCTGAGTTCGATTCGTGGTCATCATCCTCCTTCGGATCGGCTCGAGACACCTACATCGGATCGGGTCGGGGTGCCCAAGCTCATGGTCGTGACATCATGCTCCAGTTCAGTTCGTAGGTGATCCCTGCTCTGGGTCGGGTCGTGTCTCCCTGATCGGATCAAGTTGGGTTCCTTCATTTGTTCGGATCGACTCGTGGATCCCCCTTCAAGCCGGTACGGATTGGAGGACTTCAGGTCGTGGCCCAAGCATCGGTTCGTGATTGGTAAGCGCGAGCGATTCGGATCATAGGTGCCATCATTCATGAGCGGATCGGGGTCGGGTAGGGCGATCCGATCCGGTTCCTGCACAGTATCCTGCAAATTTCCAACGACTGTTTTACGCCATACAACGGCATTTCCGACAAATCTAACTTTTCTAATTAATCAAAAACATACCATATAGTCATAGCAACTTAGAGAATCAAAAATAAACAGCAAAACAATAACTTGATAAGTTAAAACGGATCAAACATAGCCAAAATCTAATATTTTCCCTTAAACGTGTTTATGCAAAACTAATGATAGGATTAGTAAAACTTATCCAAATTAGCCCAAATTTCTATCAGTGCCCTAAAATAATATTTTAGAATTTTACAAATTTTTCCAGATTTTTCTGAGGTCTAATTTCGCTAATCTTCGCTAATTACCCTAACTAGCCGTAATTAGTGAAAAACAATGCAAATCACTCACCTTTGCCACGAAAAAATTACCAAATCTGAAATCATTCTCTGTTTTCCGCTATTCCCAAGGCTATACAGCAGTTCTACCTTGATTCTTGTGCAAATCCGCTTTGATTTGATGTAAATTTGGCTTAATTAGCGATTAGAAAGTGATTTGGGTGTTTTAGAAAGTGGAGGCCATGGCTAGACTTGAAGGAACAAAAAGTGGCAGCTGGAAAATGGTAGAAACTGAATTTCCTAACCCTATCAGTCTTCCCATAACCAAATCCCGAAATGGTTATGGGCCCACTCACTAATCACCCAAATTAGGCCCAGTTAAGCTGTTTTTCACCATCTGAAACTTGTTTCAGCCACATCTCCCAAACGGTTAGTCCGTTTGGCTAATGTGACCACTCTACGGAAAGGTAAACCATCATCCGGATCTAATGGAAGTAGTTTCAGCTCAAAACTCCTTTCCAATCAAAAGTTATGGTCAAAACAAGGTCAGCTAGGGGCAAAACGGTCATTTTAAAATAGGTAAAAATCATGAACATGGGAAATGACCCCAATAGTCATCTCCCAAAGTTTCATGACCATACGACTTCGTATGTGAAAGAAATAAATATCCTATGATCTTCGATACGTAGAATGCGGGTCGTTATAAGGAATTTCTCTTGATAGGTGATTATACACCCTAATGGGAGCGACCCATATAGCCATACTACCTGCCCGATTTTTGTCATTTCCCAGTTGATTAGGCTTGAGGTTTTAAATCTTTTGGGACATTTGGCCACCATTCACTTTAAATGTCACATCGTCATATCAATCAAATCACTAATTGACGTCCTCAAAAATACACTGAGCACGTTTGAAGAAATCTATGTACGTGACCATCTGGAGTTACTTTGTCAGACCCTCGTCCATACGAGTCATCCAGGAACAGGATGAACCGAAGGCACTCTCCTACCGCATCCCAAGGATAGTAGCTAGAAGTCCTTGCAATCCACAAAATCTCAACCACGACCGAATCTTAGTTTAAAAACCTCTGGTATCTAGCCAGAGAAATTCAACAGCAATCCTTTCGCTTATGAAGATCCACGGTCTTCAATGCTCCATCTCGACCATCTTATGATATCTTCAACGTTTACGTATTTGCTGATCGGAATGGCTTTCGAATATAAATTTGATCCCGGACTTTCCGTACCAATAATTGATTTGGCCAGATTTTGATAGTCGGTGATTTAACTATAAAAAAAAACAACCATCATCCATAGAAAAATAAAGCAGATTCACTGGCTCAGTATACAGCATCACATGGCCATTTTAGTTAAACAATTATTAATTAAATTTCTAAATCTTCCTACATTTGGAATACTGCTCTTTCACTTCTTATTTTCAAATTACATTACTCAAATTATAATTCTTCAAATTATAACTTATAATATCCTTTGAAGAAATATTCATTTAATTCCCTCAACTGCCATCGTCTCTAAACCAATTTCAACCTTGGATAATCATGAAGTCGTTCAAGTTGGCGTATTTTATTTACCTCTCAGACCTTGAGTCGACAACACTCTTATCTTTGGAATAAATAGAAGTTTATTAGCTACTCTAATTATTAACCAACGTTTCCATTTACTATATAAAATCCTTTTTAACAATCACTTATCTTAGTTTAGTTTAAATTGGCTCTATTTCGCATCTAAAATATTTATCTCCAGGTCTTATCGTTAGATATTCACTTTCATAATCAAATTCACTCCACTTAAGCCTCCGTTCGATTTTAACACTTATTACATCTTGTTTAAACTTTCCTTGTTTATTAAATTCATTCCAGGGGATAAATCAAAATTCTAACTCATATAAATATCACTAAACTTATTTAAAATCCTTTTTAATTATAAACAAGGCCTTAGTCAACTAATTTACTTTATCACCATTTCTATTTCAACCTGGTTTCTTCAAACATTATTCATTTCTAAAAGTTAATATTTTTATTTTTATAGAAATCTCGACTCGATATATCAAACACATTTGATTTCATTTGAAAAACACTATTGTATATTCAAGCCTTGTTTATCGAATCACTTTATGGATTCATATTCATACTATACTTTTAAAATCCCGTTTACAGGTCCACTCCTAGCTAACTGTCTAACGTCCTTTATATCAAATTGTTCACTTCATTATCCACTATAAATGAAATAATTAATCTTTCTTAAAAGGTTATTTTAAAATGATACTTAGCTTCAATAATAACAAACAAACCAATAATAGTTTTTAATAAACAATTCTCGTGCAAGTAGTCGACTTGGTCATCTAAAAACAAGGTTAATTTGTTAATCATTTCCCCTAAGTTATTTCATTTAAATTAATAAATAAAATTAATGTTGAATAATTTAATTTGATTTAATTAATCTAATTAAATAAATAATCTCATTTAATTGTTTATTTAAAACAATTAATTTAACTCTTAACCATTTGGTTAATCGCTGTTCATTTGTTTACAGAGCTCATTAATCTACAAATCTCGCTTGTATACTCATTTTATAATTACAAGATAAAATAATTATTTAATTTCTCTAATAACTTCACTTAAAAATAATCTATATAAAATAGATTTCAAATCTAACTTCAGTTATAAAACAATTTTTATAACTCTTTTCTATTTATTTACTTGACAGTAAATCAATCTCTATAAACGGTTCATCTATAGGTCGTCTGCCGATGATTACCCAACCAATATCACCAATTGGTCAATATCAAACAAGTGTTGAATTTTGTTTTAACAATCAACAATAAATCAAACTGATTAACAGTTCGTATCAATAAACTACATATTTGAGGAATCCATTCCTCCAACCTGTCCTTCCCTTCATCAAAATGGGTTACCTCAATCTCAATACGATAATATATTTATCGCAGTAATCATAAATAAGCAGTTTAATAATAATCAACAATCAATTAACAACATCCAATCAAGCATCCAATTATTTGTTTAGCATGTTTATATTATTATAAACGTAACCAACATGGTAAGTTACCTTGTTTGGAATCAAATCGCTAAAATAACGATTTAATCCAATTAAATTAAACAAATGCTTTATTTAATCCATGAATATTAAAATATTCAGCACAAATGTAAACAGTCATCTAGTTATCAACCATTAGCAAACATTGCATACAAAATAAAAACCTGATATATATAAAATATTAACGTGATAATCTGAGTGAGTAAAACTCAACTTGATTCCGTTCGTTGGCAAGACGGTTTGTTTTACAAGATTCTGGCTATGTTCAACTCCGTTCATTCCAATACCAAAATGTTACGCTCGTTGACAGGGTTCCATGCTTCTTGTTTTCATCCCATTTGTTACCGGTATAACCAAATTGTAAATTTTATATGGTATTTATGAAGTTAAAGTAATATTATAAATAGTATTTTATTTTCCTAATCAACATTTACGTTAAAATAACCCTTTATTAGAACTGGTTGGGCACAATCCAAATGGTTAAGGGACATTCATATGCACATACCACATGATACATTACTTACATTGGCTTTCTCTTGAATTTACCCAGGCTATGTGCAACCTTAACAACCTAATATATATTTTCTAACCTCTCATTAATGTAAATAACCCTTCATTTTTGTGCACCTGTAAACATGACTGAACATATTTCATTACTCAGTTGGACACGATATAATTCCGAATAGGAATACTACGGCCATGCCAAACTGTTCCCAGACTCATCATATATAGTTAGCATCATAGCCACATTATTATGTATATTAAATTATTTGGCATGTATAAAAGGACTACAGGCCACGTTAAATTCATTTAGACATTTATAACTGGTTAGGCATTTATGATATAATCGGCATGCTACTGATATTAAAGTTGCCACACTGTTTCCCTTTATAAGGCATGTTAAACAAGGATTAGGACTATTAATCAATTAATTAGGCACAAATTAAAACACAATTAGTTTTTCACCTTCGTTATGGTTCCCATTCTGTTACCATTTATAATTTTTGAAAACCGCTGCTGCTAATGACCACCATTGCCGATCATATCCTCTCCAAAACTATATATCACCATGATTGCAACTACATCCTCTGCCCATTCCTTAATCAAATTTTTTTCCACTGATTCTTGATCCACAGAGCTTTCCCACTTCATGGCTTTTGGTATCGCTCCCTTCCACTTCTCTTCTCACTACTGCACATTTCCTTCACCATAAAACTGCAAGGCTCACCATAAGCTCCATGCACACACGTTCTATAGTGAAACCACGTCTCCCTCCCATTCTCTGTTTCGTAACTTCAATTACCACACCCCTTACTTCTTTCCACACGTTTGTATAAATTCTCCGCTTTCGTACACCAGACACCACCTTCACTTAAAACTCCACCTTCCACTTGCATCGCCAGACACCCAAAACTCCATCGCACTAGTAGTGCTGACCTCCCTTTGCTCCGTCGGCAACTGAAAAAGGAACTAACCCAGCAAACCACCATCATCGTCAACCTCCTGAGCTCTCCTACCTCCACTCGACTACTGTTCATCGTCAACAGTAATCATGCTCTTGTAACCCATTCTTCCTCTCTTACTTGCAGCATTCCACCTCGCTTGTAACCCGCACACACCAATTATGGCATTACACTGCCGCCAATCACCTACCATTTCCATTTTATTTTATTGGAAGTGGGCTTGCGTGCTTATATTTTAACAGAAGGGGTGGTTTTGGTTATATTTAAAAATTGAACTGTAACGGGAAAAAATGCTGGCACAACCCATATTTATAGTAGTCAGACCAAAGATAAGAACCAATTCTTTCGTGAAGTAACACCCTATGTTAGCAACGTAGGTAGGGAATGGGTAGCACGCTCGTGGAGACTTAAAGAAGAAGGAAATAACTTGATAGGGCATGACTTGACATGGTAGGCGCATGGTAGGAAAGGTTGGCCATTGTTCTGTTATGCGTGTGCATAGATCGAAAATCTAGGAAGCTGTCCAATTTTGGTTTTAGGTAGTTATATGTGTACAGGCATGTGCAATATTGTATTTCTATTTGTAGGGTGTTGAGCAGAATGACATGGTGCGGTTGAAACTAAAGGAGATTAAGCTCCAAAATGGATCTTAAAAGGGAATATATTCTATAAGATTTTGGTGTTTAAATATATATTAATATCTTTTAATTAATCAATTTATTTCATTTTTGTTAACTAAATTTATTTTATTCATATCATTATCTAACTTGCATGATGCCTAGGCAAGCTGTGGTATGGACTGCATCAGCTAAGTAAGGCAGTTGCAAGGTGTTTTCAATTCAATTGAAAAGAAAATACAATGCTAGCTGGAGAGGAAAGGTCTGTATTCTCGTGGTAGGCTAGTAGGAGAATGGATATTGCATTGAGTTTTCATATCTGATGGGAGATGCTAGTATAGGTGCCCATCGGCAACAGAATTTGGATAAGGTAAAATTTTCTTTCCTACTGAAAGTTAAATCAACGTAGACGAATGAAAGGAAATGGCACAGAATAACCAAACCCTTTTATTTAGGAATGAAATTATATGTTTATTTGTATACATGATTAAATTTTACATACCGCTATTTACCGTGTTTTACGTTCAGCGTTTAATATATGCACTGACATTCACGAACTCCAAACGCAATAAAAATGGATACACCATCACGTCTCAACATCCCGGTCCCAATAAAATTAATTTCATTGAAAACAGACTCCATTTGCACAACGATGATATTTTAATTTATCGGTTCACCTCTAAATATCGCGCACTGATAAAACAACTTTGATTGGCTCCAAACTGGAAATGTAACAATAACTAACCATACGTATTCCAATAAAAATCGTTTCGTCGAAAACAAAGGTCGTTTGAAAAGAAAACTGTTCTAAGGCCTATATATTATCGATAAAATATTATTAAATCCAAACCAATTCAGTTTAAATCATAATAAAACCGTATTTCTCCAAATGAAGTCTTACACAACTTCAGAATAAACTTAAATAGATTTTCAAACTCAATATCCTGAAATTCGGGTTAAAATGGTATCCAATTATATAGAAATCCCTTTATACTTACTAATTAAACATTACAATTTATAAACGATTTCTATAGCGTCTATTTGAAAATTTGAATTAGATATAACTTGCAATCTATAATATGAAATCTCCATTTTTTTGTCTTTTATTAGAAAATTATAATCAAATAGATTCAACTGTTTCTTGTTTCACAAAAATCCGACTTATTTCGGATCCTGTATATTCAATTAAAATTCAAATTAAAAATTACAAACTACCGCAGAGTTTCGAACTCGTTTAATTATATAATAAATTATGTATATTAGAACTCCATTTTAATAAATAAATCCAATATAAAATCTATTTATATTACTAAATCAATATTTAAAACTGATTTAAATATTCCAAATTAACGCAGAAAAATATGGAACGTTATAATAATAAAATAAACGTATTTAATTAAATTGTATGCTTGAATTTTTGTTACAAATTGACCGTTATCAGTTGAATTGATTATTCATGTTTATTTTAGCATATAATATATTTTCGTATTAAATGGATTGTTTTATTTGAGGTAACCTATTTGGATGTAGTAAAAAACAGGTTGGATAAATCCAACAGAATTCCTCAAATTTATTGTTTATTTTCATATTATCATTATATGAATTGTTTAACCAATATGATTGGTTTATTTATTTGGTTACCAATCGTTGAATCCAAATTCAACGTTGTTTTTATATTAACCAATGGATAGTATAGGTTGAAGAATTAATAATTGATGACCTTAATATACACTGTTTTATGAAGATTGATTTACCGTCAGGTAAATTGGTAGAAACAAGGTTATAAAATTTATTATATAATTGAAGATCGATTTTAAAAACCTATCATTTTAAATAGAAGTTTATAAAAGGAATTAAATATTTTTTATTTATTTAAGTTATAAGTGATTATTAAATGATTTTGTAAAGCTGTTAAGTATATCAATAAGATTGATAAGCAAGTGGGTAGGAATTAACATAACGATTAATAACCGAGATTTATTACTTTTAAGAAACAATTAAAATGGGGTTGTATTGGGATTCATTATTATTTTATTATGATCAAAGTAATGGAAATATTTTAATTAATTATATTATTAATTAATTTAAAATGGAAAAGCTAAGTGGAATTAATTAACAAATAAATCATGTTTAGAGGCTGCGTTAACTGAGACTGTTTTATTATATTAGTTTATTAATTTAATGGGAGTATTTAATGGTGAAGTAACCCAGTTTTATTTTAATAAATATTGAAATTTGATTATTAGTTATTTAATAATAATCGAAGTGATAATTAGAGAATGTAAAATTTAGTTATGAAAGTTTGTGAAGTTTTAAAGCCATGTTTATAGTTTAATGAATATTTAAGCGATTTAAGGTTTATAATAATATACGTTATGTTTGAATTGAATTTTTAATTTAATTCATATTGAATTATACTTAATTAGATTATATGAAATCCAAGTTAGACGAAGTTATAAAACCCACGTTTTTATTGAATATATCAATGGAACGAGTTATCAAAAAGGCTTATGAGTGGACAAAAGTTAAGGATATGAAATTAAGGAACTGGAATCAAACTGGAGATCGGTTGAGATAATTAATTTTTTGAGTATTAATTTGATGTTGGTTTCGGCTTTCGTGGTTGATACCTAGGGAATTGTTTACTTACCGATTTACGATTAAGGACTTACGAAGGTTTGAAATGGAAGTCGAGATGGGAACCAAAGTTTGAATCAAAGCGGTAAGGCGAGTCGCGAGGCAATCTGAATTCAATATATTTAATAAGAGAAGAGGTTTCAGCAAGGTATAACTAAAATGGAATTTGTTTTGATGTTGGGAATAAATGCCGGTTTTTGGATTACAATTGATATCTATCTTAAGATAAGAACATTGTTGATCAAGGTCTGAGAGGTAATTAAAGTACTCTAACTTTAATGACTTCAGTATTATTGAAAAATGATATTAGTTGTAATGGTGGAGATGTAAGAAGTAGATTATTTTGAGAAATAATAACGTAGCGTTATCTGAAGAATTTGGAAATATATATAATGGGATTCCGAAATAAAAAGGAAATAAAAAGAGGCTTGAGAATTTGAAATGATATTTCCAGAATAAAAGAAAAAAAAGGAGTTTTGGGAAAATATAACGAGTTTCAAAGTAAGGAGATGAGTTTTAGAATGAATTTATTCTAAAAACGTAAGTGACGATTATGTAGTTAAAATAACGAAAAAAATGAGATTTCATAAAGATTGTTTTACGAAAAATTGAATCGATTTCCAAATAATAGATAATAAGTAGCAAATGTTTGAATGACATTTAAAGGAAGAATTGGATAAGTTTTTAAGATAGTTTTCCAAGTTTATAAATAAAATGATTTGAGAATATTAATATATTCAAACTAGTATATTACTTTTAATGGCCAAGTGATGTTGTGTAATAAACCAATGGATTTATTTTATCTTTATGATTGTTTATTTTGATGTTAAATAACCGACTATCAAAATCATACCTAACTCGTTGTTGGTACGGAAAGACTGGGATCGAATTTATATTCGAAAACCATTTTGAACCAAGTAAATGATGAAGATTTCGATGCTGATCGAGATAGAGCAATTGAAGATCGTAAATCTTCAAGAGTGGGAGAAATATCGTTTAAATTCTCTGGTTTATCCCTGGAGATATTTAGACAGTGATTTTGTTGTGATTGAAATCTACGGATTGCAAGGACTACTCACAATTGGCCCATAGGGTAATTCCTAGGATATGGTAGGAGAGTGACTTCAATTTGTCCTTCGCAGGGCAACTTGTATGAATGAATATCTGACTGAGTATTTTCAAAGGATCTCGTATATTGATTTCCACAAACATACTTTTGTTGGTGGCAGAGGAATTCGTTCTTACCGCTTAGGCACCCAAGGTGTATTTATAGACATCAATTTGTGATTTAATTGGGCTGACGATGTGGTATTCAAAGTGAAGGGTGGCCAGATGTTCCAAAAGATTATAACCTCAAGCCTCATCAACCGGGAAATGATAGAAATCAGGTAGGAAGAATGGCTAATATGTCGCTCCCAATTAGGGTGTGCATCACCTATCTAGAGAAATTCCATTTCCTTCTTTAATCTATTGATGTTGTCCCTTTCGGGAAAAGGTAGGTAGCTACCAACCGTTGGTGATACATATTTGATACACTCAAGTGAAATGAGTGGTCGGTCATGTGTGGATGGGTTGCAAGATGTTCTTGTTGGACCCAGTGTATTCCCCTCTAGAGATATACTATTAAAAGGTGGTTCCATACCTTGTCATAGTCGGAAACCAATTTCCAATAAGTGCCTGAGGTTTTGATTGTAAACTATATATGTGGAGCATGAGATGCAAGAATTCTGCTAGATTGTTATTTATTTTATTTAGACACTATTGTAATATCAGAAGAGATACAATTTTCAAAATGGTTTAGGTTATCGTAAGGTAAAAACCATCCGTATTTATGTGTGGATTTGGTCTTACGATTTTCCTTTTCTTTCAAAAATATTTTGACTTATGATCAAGTTGGAAGACCCCTTAAACTTAGTGAGTTTTCTCACGCTTATTCACTAGACTGATCCTGGCATTTGCAATGCTTCGGTCAGATCAAGTTTTACATGTTCAAGTTATCGGATGCTGTGAAGTCCAGAGACGAGCTGAAGGTGTTCCGACGTATGATATCTAGTATTTTTCTGCTATGTATTGTATATGAGGATAGGTTTGTATTACTGCCCAGATGGGCTGATGTACTCTGATAATTGTAAGTTTTATTTCAAGCTCTCAATAAAGATTTATTTCTATATTATATTTTGTTCCCCTGCGATGTGAGACACTGATTTTGTATTGGATCCTCTTCTTATTCTTCTAACTCGATATTCTTTCTTTCTTATCTCACCCTCTAATTTTTTTCTATTAGCTTTCTGGATTTTCGTTACCTGAATGCAGACACGGGGTGTATTAGTGTCGAGTTTCGAATGCCGAAATTTCCATGACGCTACAGTTGGTATCAAAGCAATGGTTTAGGAATAACCTTGACTTTGTGGCATAATTCGTCAGAGACTAGGTTAGTAATACCTAGATCGAGATTGAGCATATATAAATGAGAGAACGTATTTGTAAATTTTATATACAAATGCTTTGTATTGTGTTATTTGATCTGTTCAAGTTCAACTGACAAATTGATTCAATATTGTTTTGTAAAGAGGATAAATGAAATAGTTTTACCCAAATTATATTCTCATATATAAAAGAAATAATTTTATCAAATTATTAGAATATTGGTTTGTTGATATACTGATTTGAATGGCAATTCAAATGAGACTGCAAATTTGAATAAGTTAATACAACCAGAAGAATTGGTAAATTAGAATATTAAATATGGAATTAAATAAATCGAAATTTTTACTTAAGATAAGTTAATTAAAAATATAATGAGTTAGTTATATTGATCTTGGATTGCTTGTTTATTGGATGATGGATTGGTTGAATAATAATATTTATCAACAATTAAATGAATTGAAAATTGAAAACATAAATTTCAATATAATGAATTTGAGTAAAATCAAATATGAAATAAAACTAGATGATTTAACCCTGTATCTGTTATTGGCATTGGATACTGAGTTAATTGCAGGTTGAAAGTGAAAAAGCAGCTAGTTGCTTTGCTTAGAGTATTTGTTGCCCGACAAATAGGTAAACCTTAATATTATTAATTGGGTGTTTGATTTTATACCCTTGAGTTGGATTGCCACTTCGTTTTGATTTCTTTTGATCGATGCAAGGCCCGGAGAGGCAAGTTGTAGTTATTTGGATCAAACAGTATAAAGGACGTACTAGCGAATATTTTGCAAAGTTTTTAAACTAAGAAATTATTTTTTGATAATATTTTTAGATTAAATAATTTGAAAATAATTGGGTTTGGAGCATTCTTCTTACATAATAATTTAAAGGACAAAATTCATTTAAGGGGGAAAGAATGTAACGACCCGGATTTTTCAGCTATTTGAGTCTGAATATTCAAATATGTTTTAAATGTTATATTTGAGATATTAATGGAGTTTAATATAGAAATTCGTTATTTAACGACGATTGAACTTTTATATTTATATTAAATTTATAAACGAGCTCGTAACGTCGTGGTAGTTCAATAAATTGGGTTTTGAACTTCAATTGTATATACAGAATCCATTCTAAGTCGGAGTTCTGTGAAACAAGAAACGTTTGAATCTATTTGATAATAATATTCTAATGAAAGAGAAAATCGAGATTTTAGCTCCTATATTGTTAGTTTTCTCCAAACCAAATTTAAAATAGTCACTATGGAAATTGTTAATAAAGGATAACGTTTATTTAGTAAATTAAATAAAGATTTCTATATGATTTGAATATCGTATAACCCGAAATTGTTAATATTTAGTTATAATTCCATAATTGTTTATATTTGAAGTTATATATTATTTTATATGGATATATTCGATAATAATAATAATAATTTAATTTAATTGTTTTTGAATACATTTATAATATTATATCAATATTTTATATAAGAGTTAAAAATAATTGCTTTTCAAACGACCTCTGTTTCGACAAAACAAAATTTATTGGAATATGTATAGCAAATTGTTGTAGAAGTAAACCGATAAATATATTGAAATAAAAATAATATCGTTGTGCAAACGGAGTCGGTTTTCAATGAAATTAATTTCATTGGATCTGGAATGTCAAGACGTAGTAGTGCGTCCGTTTTCGTTGCGTTTGAAGTTCGTGTGTGTCGGTGCGAATTTAACGGTCAATGTTAAATAGCGATGGCTGTGTGAAGTTTAAATCAGCTATAAATAAACTTCCCTAAGTATAAACCCAGACCTAACCAATATAAGATCCCTGCACATGCCCAAGTTGATATCTTTTATACCCTAGATTTTACATACACTGTAACAACCCGTATTTTAATAACGGGTTATAACTATAAATCAAGGCAGAATTAAATTTTAAAATAAGAATCAAGGGAAACGGGTTACGACATTACGTTCGTCTCGAAATTCTGCTTGAAAACGAGTCCGAGTTTACGAAAATAGGAGTCCGTATGACCAAGATATGGCTCTCCAAAGTTTCAGAAAATTCCAGAGTTCAAAATAGTTCGAATTCAAGTTCAAAATTCGAATTTCAAAACCCAGACCGACTGGGCGGGAAAAATCCCGCCAGCACTAGGTCGACTGGGGAGTCGCTTGGGCAGTCGACCCCCCTAGAACAAGTCGACTGGCCAGTCGACTTGGGTGTCGACCTGGTCACCTAGCCTGTTTTTGAGCCAGATGTATCTGGTCTCGTTGCTTGTCCAGATTCACTCTCTAAACACTATATAAACAGCCCCTGACCCTAGGCTTTCTATCACATTCTTGTCCGACCATATGCTGCTGAAGTTCTGACTGGATGATAGAGAACAAGGAGGCTATTCAGGACTCTGTTAGTGCTACGTTGGTTTGGGGATTTTCTAGAGATTATGCTTCTACTCTTTTTGCTTTCTCATTCTCTAGGCTATGATCTGTAAGCCCTCTGTCACTCTTAGATTTAAACTATAAATTTAACCTGAACACGATGTAAACAGAAATTATGCCTAACATGATAACTAAGTTGGATCTACTATTGAATATCTTGGATCTATGACTATCACTTTTAAATCTGTTATTTTGAATCTAGTTTTGTACACCCCAGGTCTATTCATCTTAAATGTTGGCTTGTGGAATATTAGTATGAACTTGATTTGGATATATTCATGTTTAATCTAAAACCCCTTTTCGATCTTTATCTTGCCATGCTGTGATGTTGAAACTATTATTGGGGTACTATCTTATGTCAATCCTTTACCATGTCTATCACCATGTCTTGTCAAGTTGATGTTGAGACCCTATTTCATATGCCTGCAATGTTATAATCATCATGCTTAACTTGTGAACACCTTTGCCATTCTATGACTATCCTGTTTGTGTTATTCCCTATTTTGAAATGTTGTATAAATGCGAATTCACGTACGTTGGGGATACATTTTTGGGTAGATTAGGCAAACTTGAAAATTGGCTATGGAATTGACATGATATGACATGAAAATATGACATGAAAACTTGACATGAGAATAAGCTTGAAAACATGAATTTGGGACATGACAATTAGATAACTTGAAATGGCCAACTCGAGGTTGGGTTGAATTTGCAACGTAAATCTGCCCGGAACCGCCCGGCAAATCCAGTAGTTGCAAATAATAGGACCCAATGTGAGTAGTTGGTCATATAGCACTTTAAACCAGAGGTTAGACTAGGTTATGGTGTAAATCTGCCCGAAACCACCCGGCACATCCAGTAACCGTAACCAAGTCTAATGTGAGAGGTTGGGGTGCATTAAGTGAATTAATGCCACATGGTAGGGTTAAGTCATGGACCCCTTGAATATACTTAACCAATTTGACACGTCGATTTGATAGGGTTAAGTCTTGGACTGCTTGTGTATATACTTAACCAACTAGATACATGTTTGGATAGGGTTAAGTCATGACCTTTTTAATGACAATACTTAACCCATTAGAAATCCTAGCCACGTGGTCCCTTTCAGCAGTAACCCGCTTAGAAGTATCATGATACCCTGGGGACTAGGCAGGGTGGGGCACGATTACTGGGCTGATTGTAAGCGACCAAGAATAACGGCTGAGTAAGGTGCGCCAGTGTAGGTTCAGGAGGACTACGGTCGTGCACTTAGTCCGGAGTTGAAAAAGTAGGCATGGGCCCCCGTATTACTACATTGTGCGTGCTTGATTTGTGTCAGTGGTTGACACCCTAGGACCTGATACACCCTAGGGTGGACCTAGCACATGTGACTACATTCCGCGATTGGGCCGTATAACACCGACACACGACGAGTAAAGCCGATCGATTAGGACGGACTGTTGGACCCCGTATTGGGTCATTTCATGTTATTGGGTTTAGGGATCATTTCTGGATTTATACTTGACATGGATTTGGACACTAGTACAGTTAGTGCAGTAAACCTTGTATATGCGATGCCACTCTTATCTTGTTACCTTTTATTATCATGCCGGTCTAGTTATTATCTTTATGTTTAATCTCAGTTTCTCATGTCCAGTTAACTTTATTAGTTTTTATGCTGATAGTCACTAGGGCTTACCAGTCTTTTTGACTGACCCGTTTTTCTTCCACTTCTTTTTCTTTCATCCCCCCCCCCGTTTCTCAGGGAGGAAACTCTAGCTCTTAGCTTGGACTTTGCTTGCTTTCTGACAGCTCATGTACAGTTTGGTCTTGAGCTATGCTGTGGCTGCACTCATGCTCTTTTTTGGGGAATAATATTGGACTTATGATGCTTTAAGTACTTTGCTTCTTTAGAACTTGATGTAATGAAATAATGACTTGGTATTTTGATGTAAGTGGTTTTGACTCTATTTCCCACGTAATGAGATTTGGTTAAATTTATATCCGCTGCTTTATATACTCTGTTTAATTTATGTTCTATCTTGTGTTATCTCTGTGCCTGTTTACTAGATAATACCCCTCCAAAACTAGTGCATTCCCTTTGTGAGTGACCCTAGCAGAGGTGGGGTGTTACATTTGGTATCAGAGCAGAAGGTTACCAGACTGGGCAAAAGTTTTAAAAACTTTCTGAAAATTATTTTCAAAACCATTTATTAAGAAGCATTTTTCAAGAAAAGTTCTATTTTTAAGAAAAGGCTATTCCCCAAAAGCCATTAGCACTTTCCTTGTTTCCTCGTTTGAATCTTTTTCTTTTCGTTTTTCAGCATGGCCGATCTTAATCTTCCCGAGGGAGTACCCATACCCGGATGGTTCTGAAGGTACTTGGAAGCTAGGGCCAACGATGCGGGCCCGGTAGACATCCCTCCTCCTCCTCCTCCTCCAGTAGATGCGGTTCCTCCTCCTCCTCCCGACACCGCCTTCGCCAAAATATGCAAAGACTTTATAGGAATGGGCGGCAAGAGCATCCTTGGAACTGAGACCTTCGTTAAGGCACGAAACTGGTTAAACGAGACTGAAGACCTGTTCGTTATCTTCGATATGGAAGATCATAGGAAAGTTCAGTTGGCAGCATGGTTGTTGAAAGAGGAAGCTGCATTTTGGTGGGAAGTCACCAACGCTACCAGACCAATTGAGAATTGGGCAGACATTAGAGAGAGGTTTGGGCTTAAATTCTTATCGTCAGCAGAAGCGAACCTTCAGATTGAGAGGTTCATGGCACTCAAGCAAGGGGACATGTCTGTTAGGGAGTACGTGAATAAGTTTAATCAGCTTGCTCGGTTTGGACTTAGTCAACACGGCTGAGAAGAAGGCTCTACGATTTGCTCGAGGATTGAGCGAGCCACTCCACACTATGGCCATGACACATGTGCCCATGGGGGCGACCTTTGAAAGTTTGGTGAATATGGCCCTACTTCATGAGGAAGACAAGGGTGACAAAAAGGAGGTTAAGTCTAATGAGACTCAGAACAAGAAGGTTGACTTCAAGAAGGGAGGCAACAAGAGTAACAAGAATAACAAGGGCAACAACAACAATGCTAACAAGCCACGTGAGACGAGGAAGTGAAACTTTTGTGGTATCACAGGACATATAGCTAAAGACTGTAGGAGGAAGAAAAGAAAGTTGGGTGAATGCTTTCACTACGGGGATACTGGACACATCAGTAAGGATTGCCCTAAGAAGCAAGGACAGGGGCTAGGGCAGACACAGCGAGCAGGACCTTCTGGAGGGCAGTTGCAGGCTCTCAACGCCACTCCAGCTCTTGACCGAGGTAGTAATATTTCTGTAGAAAGCCATGTTTACATTTCTGAATTTCCTGTTCGAACCTTATTTGACTCTGGCGCATCGCATACTTTTATCTCTTCTGATATTGTTGAAAATCTGCACTTAAGTACTAGTCTAGTTGATGATCCCGTTAGTGTTTCAAATCCGATTGGGGGATCAGCCCATTTATCTATGATTTGTGTTGATTTGAGGATTTCCATCTTAAGCGTGGAATTCGCGTGTAATGCTTATGTTCTCAGATTCATGGGATATGGTCTAATTCAGGGCATGGATTGGTTGTCCAATTATGGAGCTATCCTTGATTGTGAACGAAGGGTAGTGAGGCTCATGACACGCCTTGGTAATACCCTTGAACTTTCTTGTAACCCTAAGGGTCCGGTCATGTTATGTTATCTTGAATCTCTCGACTCGTCCGTCGACAATCTGCACTCCGTGAGAGTAGTCCGAGAATATCCAGATGTCTTTGATGAGGTGAAAGGGTTACCCCATAAACGCGAGATAGACTTCCGAATTTATCTGGTTGATAATGCCAAGCCTGTTTCATTGCCCGTTAGGCATATGGCCCCGCGAGAAAGAAGAGAGCTCAGTAAACAAGTCAAGGAGTTGCTCGAGAAAAATTTCATAAGGCGAAGCATTTCTGAATGGGGTGCTCCAGTGGTATTCGCTACTAAGGCGGATGGTTCGCTTTGTCTGTGCGTAGATTATCGTGAGTTAAACAAGCTGACGAAGAAGAATAGGCACCCACTACCAAGAATCGATGACCTTTTTGACCAGCTTGTGGGAGCATCTGTTTTCTCTCAACTCGATCTAGCCACAGGATTCCATCAACTTAGAGTGGCTGAGGATAGCATTGACAAAACTGCGTTTAGGACTCCAGATGGGTTTTTCGAATGGCTCATCATGCCGTTTGGGTTAACGAATGCACCCGCGTACTTTGTGGACCTGATGAGTAGGGTGTTTCGGGAGTTCCTTAACAAGTTCATGGTGGTTTTTGTGGACGATATTCTAATCTTCTCAAAGGATGAAGAAGAGCATACTAGACACCTCAAGGAAGTCATGGATACGCTTAGAGCACACCAGTTAAAGGCTAAGTTCTCCAAATGCCATTTTTAGAGGGAGGAAGTTAGGTTTCTTGGGCACGTAGTTTCTAAGCAAGGTTTAGCCGTGGACCCCGCAAAGGTAGTTGCGGTGCAAGACTGGAAAATTCCTAAGAATGCAACAGAGGTGAGAAGCTTTCTCGGTTTGGCGGGCTTTTATAGGAAGTTCATTAAGGACTTCGCTAAGATTTCAGCCCCTCTTACCAAGTTAACGAAGAAAAACCTAGCGTTTGCATGGGACATAGAATGTGAGACTGCTTTCCAGAGACTCAAGAGAGCCCTCACCACAGCTCCAGTTTTAGCATTACCCGATGGAGGAAAAATGTTTATGGTGTACACAGATGCGTGCGGCACGGGATTAGGCGCTGTCCTAATGCAAGAAGGAAGAGTGATATGCTATGGGAGTAGACAACTTTAAGTTCATGAGAAGAACTATCCCACACATGACTTGGAGTTAGCCGCGATTGTTTTTGCACTTAAAGCTTGGCACCATTATCTCCTAGGGGAGAGATTCGAGCTGTACACCGACCACAAATCGCTTAAGTATCTCTTTTCGCAAAAAGATTTGAATCTGAGACATCAGCGGTGGATGGAATTCTTGTCCTCATATGACTTCGATATAACTTATACCCTGGCAAGGGTAACGTGGTGGCGAATGCGCTAAGTAGAAAAAGGTTGACTTTGAGCCCCTTATTTGTTGAAAGAAAAAGCCTAGAGTTTATAGCGACCTTTGATTTTACGCATGCTGTTGAGTCATTGACTGGTACGTTAGCATCTCTTGAGCTGAGACCTACGCTTCTAGATCAAGTAGGGACTTCGCAGAAAGAAGACCCACAGATAGTCGAAATCATGGACAAGTTAATCAGTGGTGAGACGTCAAGTCACCTTGGTAGGTGTGTGTAAAAACCCGTTACTTCCCAGTAAAGGAAAGCGTCGGATAGTTCGAGAACAAGCCACAACAGAACGCATACAGAAGAACGTTTCACTGTATATTACAACAATGCATCAGATTACAAGAATATACAGAGTATAAACGAATATTACACAGAAATATCAGAGATTTAAATTACATTTAAATACATAGCAGCGGAAAATAATACAATGCACAACTAGAAGAAGATATACGGATACAAAGCTTTCCGGATATCGTTCCAGCTGTAAACCAGGATCCTGTGAATATAAATCTGCAAAAACAAAACTACTAGCTGCCCGTGTCGAAAATAAGGGCACCCAGAGTTTAGGTTAAAACAATAAACTCCAGGTCAGTCATGTGACTGGTGTGAGAACTAAAACAGTTATTAATCTTTATTTTAAATCATTAGGTAAATCAAGGGACCACGCCGTATAACACGGAACGGGTTTCCTCCCAAGAATACCAGTGCATAAAACAAACAGCGCAATGCTAAATAAAGAAAAATGAAGCTGTTATATGACCCAGGTCCCATCACACAATGCAACGCAGTCGAGGATAGGGTTTTCCCTTATAACAGCCAAAGAATGCTTGATACGTTTAAAACAAATCATTTGATACTATGTTAAGTGCATAGTGTATAAAACAACTTCAAATCATAAGTATCAATCATAGGCGGCATGAGCGCCCCATCCCACTATGTCGCCATATATAGGATTACAACTAAAACCGCAAGGTCACGTATTTGGAAATTGGATTTCCATCTATGAACCGAGGCAAAAGATAGTCCTTAACCGATTCGAGACAATCTAGCCCATGTCTCAGGTCCCAGACTCAGGTGGGCCTTGGATCGTCAGGGCCGGTCCACACGGAGTGGATTATTATGCCTGAACAATACGTCTCTCCGCCCTTTGGGGCGTAAACGAGCCAACTAAATGACTCCATCGGTTCGAGAACGACCGATCAATCCGAGGCGCCTCGCAACAGCAACAACCACATAAGTCAAACTCGTCAGGGCGTGTAAAACCACTGACGCCACTTTTTAGCTAGAAAGAAACGCAAGTCCTCCCTGATGTCCGTCTCCCGTTTGTGGTTCATACCGGGTGTGAAACACGCGAGGTAAACGTTACACAAAGCTACGCCACAAAGGCCGTGCTTTGATCATCACCACAAGACTTTGCTTTTCAACAGAAGCCTTGATCATTTGCATCTTAGCATGCCACACAGGCAAACCATCCTATGCAACCGATATCAGTCACACAGAATGAAATCCGATGTCAGACACACAGTCCATTTACAAGTCCGTTCTGGGTCTGAACGAAACCGGAGGCACCTAGTACCCCGCATATCCATCGATCTCCAAGTACGTCTGGACGATCACTAACTGTTTCCATCTTCTTGGGTGTACAGCCCAATCAAGATCATCAGTAATTACCCAAACGACGTGAAGACCTCCAGTCTTCGACCATCGTCTTCATCTTCGACATATCGTCGCATCAGTTATTCAGAATGGGATAAACCCGGTCTTTCCGAATAACTCGCGGATATTTAAATAAGTGTCACACAAACACAACATACGCCTCATTCCAATTCATTAGTCACTAACCGTAAATTAATCAAGAGAATAATTCCCCAAATATTAACCCCGAAGGCCGAAACCAACATCAGATCAATATCCAGAAAACCATTCTGCTGGGCCAACCGACAGTTAGTTTCTAAATTTCACATTCATAGGGAAATGTTCCCATTAATTTTATCCAAGATAAATTTCTTGAATTTATTCTTCTTTTGAATTTCGATTCAACTAGTCGAGATTAACGAACCTTACCGAAGTAATCATTGGTTTTAATTTCCCAATCCCAACCTATTTATCCCATGAAGTAAAACTGGTAATACTTCATATCTAACACCACAGTGTTATCGGTAAATTCAATTACCATTTCACGTTCAAATCTAATTAAAGATTTACTATCGCCTGGAGCAAAACTGGTGATACTCCATTTCGATTATTTCAATCTAATTAAAGATTCATTAAAACTCCACTTAGTTTTAATCTGTGATTGGGTTAAAGAATCAGTGTCATTTAAAACACGGTTCACGATAAACCCAAAATCACACCACATTTCAATCAGTTCCTAATTGTAAATTAGCAAGTGAACAATTCCCTAAGTATTAATCCCGAAGGCCGAAACCAACATCAGATCAATACCTCGAAAACTATTCAACTCAACTAATCTCCAGTTAGTTTCTGATTTTCTTAACTTCTTTAGGTCTAAGAACTGTATTATTGAAGATACCGTTCACGACAACCCAAAATCACATTTCATTAATGATCGGGTTAAAGAACGAGTGTTATTTAAAAACACTGTTCACGATAAACCCAAAAATCAATATCAATTCAATTCCAATTAAATGTTATTTAATTGGTACACTTCATTAAATCTAAATAAAAAGATTTAATCTTTTCTCAACTGGGTTCAAGAACAGTGTTAGTGAAGACACCATTCACGACAAACCCAAATCACATTTGATATTAAATACAAGGCTCTGAATAGAAAATATCCCGGCTTATATTCAATATCAAATTCTACGATTAACAAATGTCGTATTGGAAATAACGATATAAATATATATCTTTCAAATTTCCATAACAACATCTGTATAACCACGAATTCCAACATCGAAATATTCCGAAGACAATTTCGATTCAAATCCACTCCAATGCAATCATTGGAAATTTTGGTTATTTTTAAAACCCTTTTCAAATTCAATTTATTTATTTAAAAATAAATAGAATTATAATTCTAGTTCAAAACTAGTTCATTTCGATAAAAAATCTATTTTTATCCTTTCAAATATGGAGTTTTTCATCCCAAATTTTTCTAAATCATTTCTTATGATTTTACACAAATTATTGCTATTTTTAATAATTTTATCAAGGCCCGTACAATCGATTTCCATCAATGGCCATCGAACTGCACTTACAGCGACCTTTTTCGAATTTGATTTGGACATAATTCCAAATCCAACCGTTAGATTTCAAATTTCTAATATTCGTTAGAAAGCTCTTTTCGATACGAACCCAACGGTTCCGGTTTTAGGAGAATCCGACGGTCGGATCTCCCGTAATGTCCGTTTGAAATAAATGGTCGAAATTCACGAACTGCCGCGGCGCGGCGCGTTCTATTCAGGCCATTATATTATATATATAATATATATAATATATACTTCGTCGATTTCTATTTAAAACGAATTATATAAATAGTTTTGAATTCGTTTCAAAAACATTTCAACTTTCTTTTCAATTCAAATCAAAATTGAATTCTTCTTTATAGATTCGTTTTAAAATTCATTTCCATTCAATTCAAATTTCAATTCAATTTGAATTCATTTCAATTCGCTTTCAATTCCATTTGAATTCGTTTTCAATTCAATTCAATTCATTTCGAAATCGTTTTCAATTCAATTCATTTCGAAATCGTTTTCAATTCATTTCATTTCGAAATCGTTATATATTCAATTCATTTCGAAATCGTTATATATTCAATTCATTTCGAAATCGTTATATATTCAATTCATTTCGAAATTGTTATATATTCAATTCACTTCGAAATCGTTATATATTCAATTCATTTCGAAATCGTTATATATTCAATTCATTTCGAAATCGTTATATATTCAATTCACTTCGAAATGAATAAAATCGATATAAATATCGTTCACGTCAAAATGGCGTTAATCTAATCAACACGGCTTCATAAATTTCTATTTTCAAAATAGTTGTTATTATCAAAATATTTCGTTCAACACATGACCAATCTCAATGAATGAGTACTGTCAACACATGAACTTTTATTTTATATCGATAAAGATGTAAATTTTAATATTAAAATATTTCGTTCAACACATGACCAATCTCAATGAATGAGTACTGTCAACACATGAACTTTTATTTTATAATATTCTTTATTTTTCAAATTGGAATGAGGCCCAATCAATTACCATATAAAGTTAATTACATGGATTTTCATACATTACACACATGTAATAGCATTGAAAAAAAAATAATCAACCATCAACCAAAGTGCACTACACTGTATAAGCATCAAATATAGATATCTAACGCTTATAACAGCCTGTCAATCAATCGATCGACATATTTAATCAATCAGGATGAGTGAACTTCAAATTTCATCCCAACACCCGTGTGGGGTTTCAAACAATCAAACACCTATTTTATTTGTGCTGTTGGGCGATGTGTAAAATTTATCGTCCCAATCAATGTCATTCAAATAGGTGTACATAAACAAACCGTCCGGTTTATAAATGAATATTTTATTTTATTCACTTCACGTTAAAAATTATATTTTTAACGATAAAACATTTTATTTTAACCTATGAATTTCTATTCAATTCATTTATCCAATAAAATGATATTTTTATTTTTCTAACTTATTTTAGAAAATTTCGGCGGCATAACAGCACGATACTAGAAACGGGACAAGGCCTAGCCTTATCCCCGGTCTAGTGAAGGCCCACGCCATTCACATATCAATTTTAATCAATTTCCAATTCAACCAATCAATCAATTCCAAATCAAATAATCTAACCAACTACACAACCAAACAAACAAGTCCATGGTATGTGGACGGGTGTCGGGTGCTTCTAATAAGCACCGTCTGCATCCTAGTATATATATATAACTAGAAAAAGAATTTGAAAGGTGAGAAATTCTCACATATAGCTATCCTAGCTCCACGGCACTTCTATTGTAGAGATCTTCGTCGTTCCCGTCTTTTTGTCACCTTCGTTGCCCGCTTTCACTACATATGTAAAAATCGAATTTTTACTTCGCTATTTCATATATAAAAATCGAATTTTTATTTCAAAGTTCAATATATAAAAATCGAATTTTTATCTCAAAGTTCAATATATAAAAATCGAATTTTTATTTCAAAGTTCAATATATAAAAATCGAATTTTTATTTCAAAGTTCAATATATAAAAATCGAATTTTTATCTCAAAGTTCAATATATAAAAATCGAATTTTTATTTCAAAGTTCAATATATAAAAATCGAATTTTTATCTCAAAGTTCAATATATAAAAATCGAATTTTTATCTCAAAGTTCAATATATAAAAAATCGAATTTTTATTTCAAAGTTCAATATATAAAAAATCGAATTTTTATTAACTTTTCATATGTATAAAAATTTGAACTTTCCGTATATAAATAATAAAAAAAAAACCCGAACTTTTTTCCTAAACAAAAATATAAGCTTTTGCCATATAAAAATATAAACCTTTTACTTATAAAAAGATAAGCTTTTTAAGCTAAGTATAAATCACTTTTTATATTCTCTTTTTATAAAATAAAAATAAAATAAATAATAAATAAATAAATAAATAAATAAAAACAGACTTACAGCGAGGGGGGGGGGTCTTTCTGCTTCGTCGGAGGATGGTGGGGGGGGTCTTCCTGCGTGGGCCAGGGGAGGGTTGCGGTGGTGGCGGTGGAGGAAGGGGGGGTGCGGCTGTGGTTGATTGCGAGGGGGGTGCGGCTGTCGATTAAAGGGGAGAGGGGAGCGAGGAGGCTGGAGGAGGTGACGGGGTGGCCTGCGTGAGGCGCGGCGCGCTAATCGGAGGGGGGCGGCGGCGATTCCAGGGTTCGACGGGTTTTTTTTTATAATGAACGGTATAAAAGGAGAAGGGGGTAGGGGTATAGTTTATTTTAATTAATATTTAATTCTATTTTTCTTTTAAAAAGGGAATTTTCATTTTAACTCCAAATCAAATCGAACCATTGTCGCCCCTAGCTAACTACCCCCATCCCGGACACAATGGAATAGGTTTCGTAAGCCATTTCGACTGTTACAGTCAGTTTCCGTTATTTTTAAAATATAAATCTTTATATTGAATTTTAAACGTACATTTTGAATTACTGGGGTTACATACTAACTCTAAAAATTCTCGAAAAATATTTTCTAGCTTCGTATTGACGATACGGTCCTAACAAAACTGGTTTCGTCGAATTCTGAGACTGTTTGAAAAATGGCCAATTTCCAGTCGATTAAAATCAACTGAAACTGGTCAAACACGTTTTCTTTTGCCACGCTCACATATTGATTCGAAAAATTATGAAATTTGAAACCTAGCAATAACTTGACACTGCGGATCTAACAACAGTGGTTTCGTCGAAATCCGAGGTCGTTTGCAAAATGTCCATTTTTAAGGGCCTGAATTCCATAGCGACTATTCAGAATTTTCAACTGGACATATCTTTTGATTCCCGATATGAAATCTCAATTTTTCGGATTCGTTGGAAAGATATTATCAATTAGATCCCATTATTTTTGGTTTCACTAAAATCCGGATTGTTTTGCACCCGGTACATTCAATTGAAGTTTGAAATCGAATTATCGAACTACCGCGCCATTTTCAATTCTATTTATAATTATATATAAATATTTATATTCTAACGA
This sequence comes from Allium sativum, assembly GCA_030737875.1. Classification (NCBI taxonomy): domain Eukaryota; kingdom Viridiplantae; phylum Streptophyta; class Magnoliopsida; order Asparagales; family Amaryllidaceae; genus Allium; species Allium sativum. The sequence goes on along the minus strand of CM060909.1, from coordinate 415,879,711 downwards.
CGACGCGTAAAATATATACGTTCGAATTATATTCAAAATAAATTTCTCGTCGATATTATTTAAAATAATTCATTTTAAATAATCAAAATTCGATAAAATTGCCAAAATAAAAATTTTAAACTGACCCAGATTTTCGGGTTATTACAATCTCCCCCACTTAAAACTTTTCGTCCCCGAAAAGGAACAAAGTCGAAAGTGGTTTGATTAACCAACTCTACGCTCGATCTGGCTTCCATTCTCCAACTTTTTAGTTTCTGAGAATTTTCAAATTCTTCAAAATTTTGGCTAACACCCTAAATTTTCGAAAAATTTCGCCATAACCTCCCCTGCACCGGGAGCATCGGGGAATTTCAAATAGCTTCCCCGGTCCTTCAGATCTCAAAAAGAAAAAGAAAAAGCCAAGCGGCTAGCCAATAGGCTCACAAAATCATCATCACCCAAACAAAACAGGAAATTATGTAGTAAACATGTACCTATTTGTCGGGCAAACAAATTTTATTCTTCGGCTCTAGCCTCCTTGCTATGACCTGTTCAATGTAAGTATATGTATATGCAAGCAAATGCGACCAATTTTCAATACAAATCAATATTTGGTTATATTAGGCATAATGGTTCAAAATTGTCAAATAAATAAACAAACAACACAAACCTCAATCAATTAGTGAATTAGAGTTTCAAATTCATAATTTTGATACATACACAAAAATCAAATTTTTGATGCCAAATCACAACAATGTGTTCTAATTTTTGGTTCTCACACCAGCCAATAGGAAATATATAGATATCACACCTTCGAAACACGAATACCAATTCTGATGATGTTCGAACTATCATCAGAATCATCTTCGGGCAACTAGAGTGTGATTCTATATCTATCCAGTATATTAAAATTTCAAATACACGTGGATCAGACGTATACGCAAAATCTTTATATACTGGACTGTCCAACTCAATATAAATAAATAATCAAATACGAATAAGTGATTTAAATTTTCAAAACAAAAATTTGTTTTCATTTTCAAAAATATACTCTTCACACTCGTTCTAGGATGCTACTGATCCTATCTCTAACAAGTCATCCCATTGGATATTACTAATCCAATTATCTGATGAATTCTTTCGTACGGTTCTAATGTGCCTTGTTCTCTAGCTTTGCAAACCAAAGCTCTGATACCAACTGTAAAAACCCGTTACTTCCCAGTAAAGGAAAGCGTCGGATAGTTCGAGAACAAGCCACAACAGAACGCATACAGAAGAACGTTTCACTGTATATTACAACAATGCATCAGATTACAAGAATATACAGAGTATAAACGAATATTACACAGAAATATCAGAGATTTAAATTACATTTAAATACATAGCAGCGGAAAATAATACAATGCACAACTAGAAGAAGATATACGGATACAAAGCTTTCCGGATATCGTTCCAGCTGTAAACCAGGATCCTGTGAATATAAATCTGCAAAACCAAAACTACTAGCTGCCCGTGTCGAAAATAAGGGCACCCAGAGTTTAGGTTAAAACAATAAACTCCAGGTCAGTCATGTGACTGGTGTGAGAACTAAAACAGTTATTAATCTTTATTTTAAATCATTAGGTAAATCAAGGGACCACGCCGTATAACACGGAACGGGTTTCCTCCCAAGAATACCAGTGCATAAAACAAACAGCGCAATGCTAAATAAAGAAAAATGAAGCTGTTATAAGACCCAGGTCCCATCACACAATGCAACGCAGTCGAGGATAGGGTTTTCCCTTATAACAGCCAAAGAATGCTTGATACGTTTAAAACAAATCATTTGATACTATGTTAAGTGCATAGTGTATAAAACAACTTCAAATCATAAGTATCAATCATAGGCGGCATGAGCGCCCCATCCCACTATGTCGCCATATATAGGATTACAACTAAAACCGCAAGGTCACGTATTTGGAAATTGGATTTCCATCTATGAACCGAGGCAAAAGATAGTCCTCAACCGATTCGAGACAATCTAGCCCATGTCTCAGGTCCCAGACTCAGGTGGGCCTTGGATCGTCAGGGCCGGTCCACACGGAGTGGATTATTATGCCTGAACAATACGTCTCTCCGCCCTTTGGGGCGTAAACGAGCCAACTAAATGACTCCATCGGTTCGAGAACGACCGATCAATCCGAGGCGCCTCGCAACAGCAACAACCACATAAGTCAAACTCGTCAGGGCGTGTAAAACCACTGACGCCACTTTTTAGCTAGAAAGAAACGCAAGTCCTCCCTGATGTCCGTCTCCCGTTTTTGGTTCATACCGGGTGTGAAACACGCGAGGTAAACGTTACACAAAGCTACGCCACAAAGGCCGTGCTTTGATCATCACCACAAGACTTTGCTTTTCAACAGAAGCCTTGATCATTTGCATCTTAGCATGCCACACAGGCAAACCATCCTATGCAACCGATATCAGTCACACAGAATGAAATCCGATGTCAGACACACAGTCCATTTACAAGTCCGTTCTGGGTCTGAACGAAACCGGAGGCACCTAGTACCCCGCATATCCATCGATCTCCAAGTACGTCTGGACGATCACTAACTGTTTCCATCTTCTTGGGTGTACAGCCCAATCAAGATCATCAGTAATTACCCAAACGACGTGAAGACCTCCAGTCTTCGACCATCGTCTTCATCTTCGACATATCGTCGCATCAGTTATTCAGAATGGGATAAACCCGGTCTTTCCGAATAACTCGCGGATATTTAAATAAGTGTCACACAAACACAACATACGCCTCATTCCAATTCATTAGTCACTAACCGTAAATTAATCAAGAGAATAATTCCCCAAATATTAACCCCGAAGGCCGAAACCAACATCAGATCAATATCCAGAAAACCATTCTGCTGGGCCAACCGACAGTTAGTTTCTAAATTTCACATTCATAGGGAAATGTTCCCATTAATTTTATCCAAGATAAATTTCTTGAATTTATTCTTCTTTTGAATTTCGATTCAACTAGTCGAGATTAACGAACCTTACCGAAGTAATCATTGGTTTTAATTTCCCAATCCCAACCTATTTATCCCATGAAGTAAAACTGGTAATACTTCATATCTAACACCACAGTGTTATCGGTAAATTCAATTACCATTTCACGTTTAAATCTAATTAAAGATTTACTATCGCCTGGAGCAAAACTGGTGATACTCCATTTCGATTATTTCAATCTAATTAAAGATTCATTAAAACTCCACTTAGTTTTAATCTGTGATTGGGTTAAAGAATCAGTGTCATTTAAAACACGGTTCACGATAAACCCAAAATCACACCACATTTCAATCAGTCCCTAATTGTAAATTAGCAAGTGAACAATTCCCTAAGTATTAATCCCGAAGGCCGAAACCAACATCAGATCAATACCTCGAAAACTATTCAACTCAACTAATCTCCAGTTAGTTTCTGATTTTCTTAACTTCTTTAGGTCTAAGAACTGTATTATTGAAGATACCGTTCACGACAACCCAAAATCACATTTCATTAATGATCGGGTTAAAGAACGAGTGTTATTTAAAAACACTGTTCACGATAAACCCAAAAATCAATATCAATTCAATTCCAATTAAATGTTATTTAATTGGTACACTTCATTAAATCTAAATAAAAAGATTTAATCTTTTCTCAACTGGGTTCAAGAACAGTGTTAGTGAAGACACCATTCACGACAAACCCAAATCACATTTGATATTAAATACAAGGCTCTGAATAGAAAATATCCCGGCTTATATTCAATATCAAATTCTACGATTAACAAATGTCGTATTGGAAATAACGATATAAATATATATCTTTCAAATTTCCGTAACAACATCTGTATAACCACGAATTCCAACATCGAAATATTCCGAAGACAATTTCGATTCAAATCCACTCCAATGCAATCATTGGAAATTTTGGTTATTTTTAAAACCCTTTTCAAATTCAATTTATTTATTTAAAAATAAATAGAATTATAATTCTAGTTCAAAACTAGTTCATTTCGATAAAAAATCTATTTTTATCCTTTCAAATATGGAGTTTTTCATCCCAAATTTTTCTAAATCATTTCTTATGATTTTACACAAATTATTGCTATTTTTAATAATTTTATCAAGGCCCGTACAATCGATTTCCATCAATGGCCATCGAACTGCACTTACAGCGACCTTTTTCGAATTTGATTTGGACATAATTCCAAATCCAACCGTTAGATTTCAAATTTCTAATATTCGTTAGAAAGCTCTTTTCGATACGAACCCAACGGTTCCGGTTTTAGGAGAATCCGACGGTCGGATCTCCCGTAATGTCCGTTTGAAATAATTGGTCGAAATTCATGAACTGCCGCGGCGCGGCGCGTTCTATTCAGGCCATTATATTATATATATAATATATATAATATATACTTCGTCGATTTCTATTTAAAACGAATTATATAAATAGTTTTGAATTCGTTTCAAAAACATTTCAACTTTCTTTTCAATTCAAATCAAAATTGAATTCTTCTTTATAGATTCGTTTTAAAATTCATTTCCATTCAATTCAAATTTCAATTCAATTTGAATTCATTTCAATTCGCTTTCAATTCCATTTGAATTCGTTTTCAATTCAATTCAATTCATTTCGAAATCGTTTTCAATTCAATTCATTTCGAAATCGTTTTCAATTCATTTCATTTCGAAATCGTTATATATTCAATTCATTTCGAAATCGTTATATATTCAATTCATTTCGAAATCGTTATATATTCAATTCATTTCGAAATTGTTATATATTCAATTCACTTCGAAATCGTTATATATTCAATTCATTTCGAAATCGTTATATATTCAATTCATTTCGAAATCGTTATATATTCAATTCACTTCGAAATGAATAAAATCGATATAAATATCGTTCACGTCAAAATGGCGTTAATCTAATCAACACGGCTTCATAAATTTCTATTTTCAAAATAGTTGTTATTATCAAAATATTTCGTTCAACACATGACCAATCTCAATGAATGAGTACTGTCAACACATGAACTTTTATTTTATATCGATAAAGATGTAAATTTTAATATTAAAATATTTCGTTCAACACATGACCAATCTCAATGAATGAGTACTGTCAACACATGAACTTTTATTTTATAATATTCTTTATTTTTCAAATTGGAATGAGGCCCAATCAATTACCATATAAAGTTAATTACATGGATTTTCATACATTACACACATGTAATAGCATTGAAAAAAAAATAATCAACCATCAACCAAAGTGCACTACACTGTATAAGCATCAAATATAGATATCTAACGCTTATAACAGCCTGTCAATCAATCGATCGACATATTTAATCAATCAGGATGAGTGAACTTCAAATTTCATCCCAACACCCGTGTGGGGTTTCAAACAATCAAACACCTATTTTATTTGTGCTGTTGGGCGATGTGTAAAATTTATCGTCCCAATCAATGTCATTCAAATAGGTGTACATAAACAAACCGTCCGGTTTATAAATGAATATTTTATTTTATTCACTTCACGTTAAAAATTATATTTTTAACGATAAAACACTTTATTTTAACCTATGAATTTCTATTCAATTCATTTATCCAATAAAATGATATTTTTATTTTTCTAACTTATTTTAGAAAATTTCGGCGGCATAACAGCACGATACTAGAAACGGGACAAGGCCTAGCCTTATCCCCGGTCTAGTGAAGGCCCACGCCATTCACATATCAATTTTAATCAATTTCCAATTCAACCAATCAATCAAATCCAAATCAAATAATCTAACCAACTACACAACCAAACAAACAAGTCCATGGTATGTGGACGGGTGTCGGGTGCTTCTAATAAGCACCGTCTGCATCCTAGTATATATATATATAACTAGAAAAAGAATTTGAAAGGTGAGAAATTCTCACATATAGCTATCCTAGCTCCACGGCACTTCTATTGTAGAGATCTTCGTCGTTCCCGTCTTTTTGTCACCTTCGTTGCCCGCTTTCACTACATATGTAAAAATCGAATTTTTACTTCGCTATTTCATATATAAAAATCGAATTTTTATTTCAAAGTTCAATATATAAAAATCGAATTTTTATCTCAAAGTTCAATATATAAAAATCGAATTTTTATTTCAAAGTTCAATATATAAAAATCGAATTTTTATTTCAAAGTTCAATATATAAAAATCGAATTTTTATCTCAAAGTTCAATATATAAAAATCGAATTTTTATTTCAAAGTTCAATATATAAAAATCGAATTTTTATCTCAAAGTTCAATATATAAAAATCGAATTTTTATCTCAAAGTTCAATATATAAAAAATCGAATTTTTATTTCAAAGTTCAATATATAAAAAATCGAATTTTTATTAACTTTTCATATGTATAAAAATTTGAACTTTCCGTATATAAATAATAAAAAAAAACCCGAACTTTTTTCCTAAACAAAAATATAAGCTTTTGCCATATAAAAATATAAACCTTTTACTTATAAAAAGATAAGCTTTTTAAGCTAAGTATAAATCACTTTTTATATTCTCTTTTTATAAAATAAAAATAAAATAAATAATAAATAAATAAATAAATAAATAAAAACAGACTTACAGCGAGGGGGGGGGTCTTTCTGCTTCGTCGGAGGATGGTGGGGGGGGGGGTCTTCCTGCGTGGGCCAGGGGAGGGTTGCGGTGGTGGCGGTGGAGGAAGGGGGGGTGCGGCTGTGGTTGATTGCGAGGGGGGTGCGGCTGTCGATTAAAGGGGAGAGGGGAGCGAGGAGGCTGGAGGAGGTGACGGGGTGGCCTGCGTGAGGCGCGGCGCGCTAATCGGAGGGGGGCGGCGGCGATTCCAGGGTTCGACGGTTTTTTTTTTTTTTTTATAATGAACGGTATAAAAGGAGAAGGGGGTAGGGGTATAGTTTATTTTAATTAATATTTAATTCTATTTTTCTTTTAAAAAGGGAATTTTCATTTTAACTCCAAATCAAATCGAACCATTGTCGCCCCTAGCTAACTACCCCCATCCCGGACACAATGGAATAGGTTTCGTAAGCCATTTCGACTGTTACAGTCAGTTTCCGTTATTTTTAAAATATAAATCTTTATATTGAATTTTAAACGTACATTTTGAATTACTGGGGTTACATACTAACTCTAAAAATTCTCGAAAAATATTTTCTAGCTTCGTATTGACGATACGGTCCTAACAAAACTGGTTTCGTCGAATTCTGAGACTGTTTGAAAAATGGCCAATTTCCAGTCGATTAAAATCAACTGAAACTGGTCAAACACGTTTTCTTTTGCCACGCTCACATATTGATTCGAAAAATTATGAAATTTGAAACCTAGCAATAACTTGACACTGCGGATCTAACAACAGTGGTTTCGTCGAAATCCGAGGTCGTTTGCAAAATGTCCATTTTTAAGGGCCTGAATTCCATAGCGACTATTCAGAATTTTCAACTGGACATATCTTTTGATTCCCGATATGAAATCTCAATTTTTCGGATTCGTTGGAAAGATATTATCAATTAGATCCCATTATTTTTGGTTTCACTAAAATCCGGATTGTTTTGCACCCGGTACATTCAATTGAAGTTTGAAATCGAATTATCGAACTACCGCGCCATTTTCAATTCTATTTATAATTATATATAAATATTTATATTCTAACGACGACGCGTAAAATATATACGTTCGAATTATATTCAAAATAAATTTCTCGTCGATATTATTTAAAATAATTCATTTTAAATAATCAAAATTCGATAAAATTGCCAAAATAAAAATTTTAAACTGACCCAGATTTTCGGGTTATTACAGTGTGCCATTGATGACAAAGGATGGCTAAGGCGCGATGGAAGGCTATGTGTTCCACTAGTGGGAGACTTAGTAAATAAAGTTTTCGAAGAGGCGCATCACTCAAAGATGACTATACATCCCGGAGGGGATAAGATGTACAGAGATATGAAATGCATTTTCTTTTGGGCCGGAATGAAAAAGGATGTGGCAGAATTCGTCTCAAAGTGCATGGTGTGCCAACAAGTCAAGGCCGAATCTAAGAAGCCCGGTGGGCTATTACATCCTTTGGAGGTCCCACAATGGAAGTGGGAAAGTATCTCGATGGATTTCGTGGATGGATTGCCTAGGTCAAGGAAGGGGAATACTAGCATATGGGCCATTGTTGATAGACTCACGAAGAGTGCTCACTTCATTCCGGTGAAAAGCAAAAGGACTGCATCATGGCTAGCGTCTATTTACCTTCGAGAGATAATACGGTTGCATGGGGTTCCTTCTAGCATAGTCAGTGACCGTGACTCAATTTTCACTAGCCAGTTTTGGAATAGTCTGCAAGAAGCAATGGGTACGCAACTTAATTTTAGTACAGCCTATCACCCTCAGACGGATGGACAGACCGAAAGGGTAAATAGAGTACTAGAGGATCTTTAGAGGCTATGCATTCTTGATTTTGGTGGTACTTGGGAAGACCATCTCCCTCTCGTGGAGTTTGCTTATAATAATAGCTACCAAGCTAGCATAGGGATGGCACCGTTCGAAGCCCTGTATGGAAGACCGTGCAAGTCACCAACTTGTTGGTGGGAGACGACTGACAGACTTATACTTGGGCCCGACATGATACGAGACACTTCTGAGAAGGTGGAGTTGATACGAAGACGAATGAAAGCGGCCCAAGATAGACAGAAATCTTATGCGGACAAGAGAAGGACAGACCTAGAGTTCGAAGTCGGAGATATGGTTTTCATAAAAGTCTCTCCTTTGCGCAAAGTGGTTCGTTTTGGAGCAACTGGAAAGCTAGCACCGAGATTCGTAGGACCGTTCCCTATCACTGAGAGGATTGGGCAGATGGCCTATAAGGTAGAGTTACCTGAGAGGTTGGCCGGAGTACACAATATCTTTCACGTCTCGCATCTCCGAAAGTGCCTACATGAATCAGCTGAGGTGGTTGAGCCAAGCATCCTCGAAGGCATAGAATTGGAGAAAGAAGCAACGCTGAGGCGAGTTCCTATTCGTATCTTAGGGTCGGAGATCAAGAAGCTAAGGAATCGCGAAGTCAAGCTAGTCAAAGTACAGTGGAGTGAAGCCCAAGAAGACGCAACTTGGGAAACCGAGGAGAAGATACGCGCGCTTTACCCATTTCTTTTTTAGGGTACTTTCTCGATCTCTTTTTCCTTTGAGCTTGTAAACCTTTCGTACCATGCCACCTATGTTTGTTTTGTTAATCTTGTCTTGAGAACCTTAGAACCCTCTTTGGATGTAAATATGTATTTGAAACATGTTATGGTTGATGTTTGCAAATGGTTGCAAGTGTTTGCAAGTGATTTCTAGTGGATGCATGACACACAATAGGCACTAGATCGGCTCAGACACCTTTTCATGTTGCATTTGCATGGGTGCTTATACTTGTACATGGATGAACTTGTTATGCTATCACGTGGATGCTGCATATGGATGATGTTTGTGCACTCATGTAGAAATTTTAAGTTATGTTAGGAATTTGCATACATGTTGGACTCATTACACTAACATATCTTGCGTTAAGGAGGTTTATTGAATCAGTAACCGCCTGATCTTTTGCATTAGATAAGTACATATACACACACATACTGCATATGTTCATACAGCATTAGAAATCTTTTTAAGGACAATGGTTGCTCATGAATGATGTTATGAGTAGATAGATGTGGATGGTAGGATGCGTTCTTCCTAACTTAGAGATTTCGGGGACGAAATCCTTTAAGGAGGGGAGAATGTAACAACCCGTATTTTAATAACGGGTTATAAATATAAATCAAGGCAGAATTAAATTTTAAAATAAGAATCAAGGGAAACAGGTTATGCCATTACGTTCGTCTCGAAATTCTGCTTGAAAACGAGTCCGAGTTTACAAAAATCGGAGTCCGTATGACCAAGATATGGCTCTCCAAAGTTTTAGAAAATTCCAGAGTTCAAAACAGTTCGAATTCAAGTTCAAAATTCGAATTTCAAAACCCAGACCGACTGGGCGGGAAGAATCCCGCCAGCACCAGGTCGACTGGGCAGTCGACCCCCCCCCCCCCCCCCCGACCAAGTTGACTGGGCAGTCGACTTGGGTGTCGACCTGGTCACCTAGCCTATTTTTGAGCCAGATGTATCTGGTCTCGTTGCTTGTCCAGATTCACTCTCTAAACACTATATAAACAGCCCCTGACCCAAGACTTTCTATCACATTCTTGTACGACCATATGCTGCCGAAGTTCTGACTGGAAGATAGAGAACAAGGAGGCTATTCAGGATTTTGTTAGTGCTACGTTGGTTTGGGGATTTGCTAGAGATTCTGCTTCTACTCTTTTTGCTTTCTCATTCTCTAGACTACGATCTGTAAGCCCTCTGTCACTCTTAGATTTAAACTGTAAATTTAACCTGAACACGATGTAAACTGAAATTATGCCTAAACATGATAACTAAGTTGGATCTACTATTGAATATCTTGGATCTATGACTATCACTTTTAAATCTGTTATTTTGAATCTAGTTTTGTACACCCCAGGTCTATTCATCTTAAATGTTGGCTTGTGGAATGTTAGTATGAACTTGATTTGGATATATTCATGTTTAATCTAAAACCCCTTTTCGATCATTATCTTGCCATGCATGTGATGTTGAAACTATTATTGGGGTACTATCTTATGTCAATCCTTTACCATGTCTATCACCATGTCTTGTCAAGTTGATGTTGAGACCCTATTTCATATGCCTGCAATGTTATAATCATCATGCTTAACTTGTGAACACCTTTTCCATTCTATGACTATCCTGTTTGTGTTATTCCCTATTTTGACATGTTGTATAAATGCGAATTCACGTACGTTGGGGATACGTTTTTGGGTAGATTAGGCAAACTTGAAAATTGGCTATGGAATTGACATGATATGACATGAAAATATGACATGAAAACTTGACATGAGAATAAGCTTGAAAACATGAATTTGGGACATGACAATTAGATAACTTGAAATGGCCAACTCGAGGTTGGGTTGAATTGGCAACGTAAATCTTCCCGGAACCGCCCGGCAAATCCAGTAGTTGCAAATAATAGGACCCAATGTGAGTAGTTGGTCATATAGCACTTTAAACCCGAGGTTATACTAGTTTATGGTGTAAATCTTCCCGGAACCGCCCGGCACATCCAGTAACCGTAACCAAGTCTAATGTGAGAGGTTGGGGTGCATTAAGTGAATTAATGCCACATGGTAGGGTTAAGTCATGGACCCCTTGAATATACTTAACCAATTTGACACGTAGATTTGATAGGGTTAAGTCTTGAACTGCTTGTATATATACTTAACCAGCTAGATACATGTTTGGATAGGGTTAAGTCATGACCTTTTTAATGACAATACTTAACCCATTAGAAATCCTAGCCACGTGGTCCCTTTCAGCAGTAACCCACTTAGAAGTATCACTATACCCTGGGGACTAGGCAGGGTAGGGCACGATTACTGGGCTGATTGTAAGCGACCAAGAATAATGGCTGAGTAAGGTGCGCCAGTGTAGGTTCAGGCGGACTAGGGTCGTGCACTTAGTCCGGAGTTGAAAAAGTAGGCATGGGCACCCGTAGTACTACATTGTGCGTGCTTGATTTGTGTCAGTGGTTGACACCCTCGGACCTGATACACCCTAGGGTGGACCTAGCACATGTGACTACATTCCGCGATTGGGCCGTATAACACCGACACACGATGAGTAAAGCCGATCGATTAGGATGGACTGTTGGACCCCGTATTGGGTCATTTCATGTTATTGGGTTTAGGGATCATTTCTGGATTTATACTTAACATGGATTTGGACACTAGTACAGTTAGTGCAGTAAACCTTGTATATGCGATGCCACTCTTATCTTGTTACCTTTTATTATCATGCCAGTCCAGTTATTATCTTTTTGTTTAATCTCAGTTTCTCATGTCCAGTTAACTTTATTAGTTTTTGTGCTGATAGTCACTAGGGCTTACCAGTCTTTTTGACTGACCCGTTTTTCTTCCACCTCGTTTTCTTTCGTTCCCCCCCCCCCCCCCAAGGTTCTCAGGGAGGAAACACTAGCTCTTAGCTTGGACTTTGCTTGCTTTCTGACAGCTCATGTACGGTTTGGTCTTGAGCTATGCTATGGCTGCACTCATGCTCTTTTTTGGGGAATAATATTGGACTTATGTTTTTTTTAAGTACTTTGCTTCTTTAGAACTTGATGTAATGAAATAATGACTTGGTATTTTGATGTAAGAGGTTTTGACTCTATTTTCCACGTAATGAGATTTGGTTAAATTTATATCCACTTCTTTATATACTCTGTTTAATTTATGTTCTGTCTTGTGTTATCTCTGTGCCTGTTTACCAGATAATACCCCTCCAAAACTAGTGCATTCCCTTTGTGAGTGACCCTAGCAGAGGTGGGGTGTTACATACACTGTTTATTCCCTGTCGAATTAATGAAGTTAAAGCCAAATTCGCACATGCTATGAAAATTTGATCTGCACTACCTTGTACCAAACTACACATGTGACGTCCCCAAACCCCGTTCCACGGTGGAAAGGGTAATATTTGGAATATAAGACATAAACAGATAACAGCAGAATAGAAATATATAAATACATCAGATAATTTACAATAGAATACACTGGATAAACATAATCATCAGAGTTACACAATATACAGGATCATACTTAATACAAAATACAATTCAGCTTTACATAAAATGTCTACAGCGGAATCAAAACATAATATGTTCAATAGGAGCTAAACAACATAAAAAGAAAGAAATGATAGAATCCATCTTCAGCTCCGTAGCTATCCAGAAAGAGCCTGCTAAAACCTGAATACAAGGCTGTCTGTGTAGAAAATAGGGCACCCGAGTTTGCAAGTGAAACGAACTACGAGTCAGTCATGGGACTGGTATGAGAAATCTACTTAGCTTATTTTAATAATAAGGCCAATCACAGGACCACGCCGCTAACACGGAACGAGTTTACTCCATTGGATTGCCAGTGCTTAAAACAAGTAAATCATTTAAACATCGCAATGCTTTTTATAAAAATGAAGCCATTATAAGACGCAGTTCCCATCACACAATGCAACGCAAACCGGAGGATAGAGTTTTACCTTATAATGGCCAAAATATGCGTGACACGAATAAAAAGAAAGCATTTGATATTATTACTAGTGTTTATATGTAAAAAAACAATTTCAATCATAAGTATCAATCATAGACGGCATCAATGCCCCATACCATTATGTCGCCATATATTGGTACACAATCAAAACCGCATGATGTCGTATATGGAAATTGGATTTCCATCATGAATCAAGGCAAGGGTTCGTCTGTACCGCTTCGAGACACTCTAGCCCGTGTCTCAGGAACAGCCGCAACTGCACCTTGGATCGTCAGGGCCGGTCCACTCAGAGTGGATTAAAATGCCTGAACACTGCGTTTCCCCGCCCTATGGGGCGTAAACTGGTCATATATCGACCAAACCATCGGCCCCGGAGCGATCAATGTAACCGAGGCACCTAACTATCCATCATCGACATAAGTAAAATGCCAAGGCGTGTAAAACCTAAAACACCACTCCTAGCTAGAAGGAAACGCGTGTCCTCCCTGATGTCCTCTCCCGTTTTTGGCTCATACAGGGGTGTGAGGCTCGCGAATCAACGCTAAACGCAAAGCTAGTTATTTAAAGTCGTGCTTTGACCATCAACCACAAGGCTCGGCTTTTCAATAAAAGCCTTGATCACAGCATCTTTGTATGCCACGTCGTCAATCTACAACGTCAGACACACATCCATTTACAAGTCCGTTCTGGGTCTGACAACTTATTCCTCTCCCGTATGTCCATTATAGGAGAGAGGCCCTCGCACATCCGAACGATCAACAAGTACGTCCGGACAACCACCAATGTAACCCCTTCAGGGCAGCAACTCCCATCAAAGGAATCGGTAGCCATCCATTCGATGTGAAGATCATCGGTATTGCACCGTCTTCATATCTTCGACTTCAAAACGTCGATCAATTATTTGAAATGAGAATTAACTCGGCCTTTTCAAATAATTCACGTATATTTAGAATTTCAAATCAATTAATTTCAATGGTTAAATTATCTGACATCCATAATTTAGTTCATTAATGTAATTTTCACGTCAAACACATTCAACTATTAAATATCCTATAAACCGAGTAAATTCAATTTATTTCCATTCCATATCATTTATAATATTTTATAATGATTTATCGCTATTTTTATCTATATAGCCAATTTATTCAAACTATGCTTCAGGCCATAACGCAGCCATGGCGCTATTTTTCTCCAGATTTGATTTACACATATCTGAAAATCTAACCGTTGGATCTTTACAAATTTTATATCATTGGAAATAACTTTTCAAAATGGATCCAACGGTTCTAGTTTTGGGAAAATCCGACGGTCGTATCTCCTGGTACAATCGTTTAAAGTTACGATTTTAAAATACGAACTGCAACGTCGTTATTCGATTTATTTTAATTCTATATATATATATATATAATCCATTCTGGCACTGTTTTCATTCAGATTTGAATTAAACGTTCCAGACAATCCAACCGTTGGATCTTTGCAAAGTTGGTATCGTTGGAAAGATATTTCCAAAGCGAACCCAACGGTTTAGGTTTTGGGAAAATCCGATGGTCGGATCTCCCGATACAATCATTTGAAATCACGGTTTCAAAATACGAATTGCAGCTTCGTTATTTGATTTATTTTAATTATATATATATATATATATATATATAAATATAATTTGTTCTTCGATTTCCAAACTATATTCATTTCATATATTTGATAAAATAATATTTTTAGCTTACAAATATTCATTTCAACATGTGACTGTCTTTAACACTTCATATATAGATTAAAATGTAATTTTTATCATCAAAACAATTTATTTCCAACATGATTATTTTTAACACTTCGTATATATTATAAAAATGTGATTTTTATTGTTAAAACAATTTATTCAAAAATGAATATTTTTAGCGATTCATATATATTATAAAAATGTGATTTTTATTGTGAAAACAATTTATTTCCAACATGAATATTTTATATACTTCACATATATTATAATAATATGATTGTTATTGTTAAAACAATTTACTTCCAACATGAATATTTTATAAACTTCACATATATTATAAAAATGTGATTTTTATTGTTAAAACAATTTATTTCCAACATGAATATTTTATATACTTCACATATATTATAAAAATGTGATTTTTATTGTTAAAACAATTTATTTCCAACATGAATATTTTATATACTTCACACATGCAATAAAAATGTTATTTTTATCGCTCAAACAATTTATTTCATACATTCAATAAAAATGTTATTTTTATTGTTCAAACCATTTTATTTCAAAAACGAATATTTTTCCCAACACATGAATATATTTCAATACATGAATATAAATCAAACACAGGAATTTTTCAGAAAATTTTGGCAGCATAACGGTAGGGTAGTTAAAACCGGCACCGTCCCGAGTACGGCTCCTCTCTCTACCTTAAAGCCTCACAGCTTTTGACAATGGGGATTTCAATATTTAGTTCGTACACAGACGAATATTCCCATAAACTAATCCTATTGGGATTTCAACCACAATCAATCATATCAACCATTCGCATTTATCAACCAAATTTCACATCAACCAAAATCCAAACAATCACCACCAATATATATCATCCATGGTCTGTGGATGAGGGGAGTAGTATATATATAGATATACGTTTATAAATATATTTTGATTTCATTTCAATATCATTTCAATTCCATTTCAATTCCATTCAACGCACGTATGATTTTTACAACGTATATATAACTTATACATCGCACATACAACTTATACAACGCTTATACATGAGGTGTACAATGCTTATATAACTCGTACATCGATTATATAATTTATAAATCGTCATTTCATATCGTTTATAATTTAGAAATCCCACATTGGGTTCCACTCCTCCAAAAATTGTAGAAGGCTCAGAAAAATATCCGGTCTCTTCTATAATATAGAAGACGTGCACACAGTCCCGGTTTGTCTTGTTTCATTGGATTTCGAGAACATAGCAAAAAGATATGATTTTTATTGTGAAACCAAAATCAGTAGCGCTTTAAAGTGCTATAAACAGTTAAAATAAATTCAGCCGTTACCTTTCTGAAATTGTTCAAACCTAGGTCATTGATTATCGCACAAACCGTGAAGCGGTTGGACGATCGGACTTCTCAGCGGCGTAGAGGGATGGAAGGCGCACGTGTGCAGGGGGTGGGGTCCACTTCGGTGGCCTATCCAGGCGACGATGGGTCTTCAAAGGTCGAGACTTCCACGAGGTGATTCGACCAAAATACGAAACGAGAGGGGGCGCTACCTATATGGATTTGAAGATCTGGAGATGCTCTACAAAATCCTCAACTGGAGTGGAAGCTGATTCGGCTTGTGGAGGGAGAAAACAAAGAGAGAAGGTGGGAAACCTGTTCCGCCATGCGTCGAAGATAGATTACGGGGAGAGAGAAAATAATCTTGAGTTCTGATCGGCTCGACCCATTTATTTATTTTAAAATCCAAAAATAACCCCTTCTCCCTACGAACTCCAATTCAAACCCAACGACTGCCGTGCCTAACTAAATACCCCCATTCCGAACACAATGGAATATGTTTCGTAAGCCCATTCGACTGTTTCAGTCAGTTTTTCTTCAAATTAAAATATAAAACATTCAATATTTGATTTGAATGTATATTTCAATTTTTCCGGGGCTACATATTGATCCCGAAAATTCCAGAAAAATAAATCTAGCTATGTTTTCATGATATGGTCCCAACAAAACTGATTTCATCAAATTTGTAGACCGTTTGAAAAATGGCCATTTTCTGGTCGATCCAAATTGACAGAAATTAACCAAACACATTTTCCTTTTCCACGCTCACATATTAACTCCTAAAATTATGGAATTTGAAACCTAGAAATAATTTGACTATCCAGATCCAACAAAAGTGGTTTCGTCGAAAATAGAGGTCATTTGCAAAATGTCTATTTTCAAGGGCTATATAAACTCCATAACGACCTTTCTGAAAATCCATTTGGCCGTAACTTTTGATTCCCGCTATGAAATTTCGATTTTTCAGATTCGTTAGAAAGATATTCATAAACAAATTTAAATATTTTTCATTTCACTAAAATTCGTTTTATTTTGCATCCGGTACAGTCAGTCAAAGTTCGAATTCAATTTTTCAAACTGCCGCGCCATTTCAGGCCTTGTTTTATAATTAAAATAAATATATTTATTTTCCAACATCGATTCAAATAGATTTTTGGTCGTTATTATTTAAAATAATTTATTTTAAATATTCAAAATCCACTAAAATAGCCAAATTAAAAAATTTAAATTGGTTCTGATTTTCCCAGTTGTTACAACACGCATGTACAACACAGCCTAACCCTATATAGGAAAAGAAAAACCATGAAAATCAACATCTCCCAGGTACGACAACGAAGATCGCTATAGCTAACTGCCTCTGCTTACACAACCAATATTGTTCAGTGAAAACACATTGATCTTATCTTCTCCATCCTCTTTTATAAATAGTGCGTCTTCATCATCGATCTTTTAGTGAAGAAAAATGGCTATCGGTTACTTTGAAAATTTATTTCGATCTAAATACTTATCATAAAATCGACAAACTAATTGTAAAAATCCTATAAAATCGAGCTTCACATCTTTAACATTTTAGAATTTCAAGAGTTCACGTGGGAAGTCGCGATCTAGGTCTTGGATTATCTGGAGATTTAGGGATTTTTACGGAGATTGGAGGGTGGAGGAGTGATCATGGAAGATTCTCGCACACGAGTACATTTTTTCTCGAATTCTGGTGTAAACATCTGTCGCACCAGGCAGAGGCGGATCACGGTCGATCGGCTCTGGCGGCTGCCAAAGGAGTGTAGAGGGGCTCAACAAGTTCAACGTCGTGAGGAGATTCATTTGGGGTAGCTTGTTTGGAAGATTGGGAGGTGTTGGGAAAATACGGGCACAAGGTGGATTTTAGGAAATAAGAACGAGAGTTGGGGTAGAAGCTCTTGTGTGGTTGTGGGTTATAGGGAGACGTGGGCTTTGTACAAGGACATGGGCTTTGGAAAAAACGGTTACAAAATAGAAAAAAATAGGGATAGTTTGCATGGGTTGGTTTCAAGAAAATATAAGCCTAGGTCTGTTTGTATGAGAGGAAAAAGAAAAAGGAACGGTGTATAGGAGAAGAAGTATTTGAGTGCATAGTTTCGGGTTTGAATACGTATTGGGCTGGAGGAGGCAAATGGGCTTTGGGCCCTTTGAAAAAAAAAATATGATATAAAATGAGGCATAGGGAAACTAAGGGGGTGGATTCAGCCAGCTTGTTTTTGTTTGAGGTGGGATCCGTGGTAAGTGATATTTATGAAGAAAATAAGAATAAGTAAACAATTAGTTTATGGCATGCTATTTTAATTCAATTAAAATGTGTAACGACCATAATTTGTTAGTTCATAAACAGAATTTGACAAACCAAGTTGTATTGGGACTGTATCAATAGGCTCTATAAATTGGAGATGATATGGACGGAAATGGAAGGAGCTGAGATTTTTAAATAAATTAAACATATGTTTAATTTAAGTAAATCAAAATGTTTTAGTTGACGAATTAAACCAAGGTGAGTTAAACTCACTCTGTTGTCCCACTTATATCTTAATATAAGCCAGGTTTATTGTTTGTGTGCTATGTTTGCTAATTGTTGATTGATTTGATGATTTTTTGATTATATGCTGAAAATTTTCTATTTAAATTAAACGTTCATTTAATTTAATCGACCCCAATCATCATTTTTTATGATGATTTCCAAACAAGTTAACTTACCTCGTTGGTTACGTTTATAATAACATAAACATATTTAATTAAATATTATGCTTGAATTATTGTTATAAATAGAACATTATTAGTTAAATTGATTATTCATGTTTATTTTAGCAGATAATATATTATCGTATTAAACGGATCATTTTATTTGAGGTAACCTATTTGGATGCAGTGAAAAACACAGGCTGGAGGAATCCAACAGGATTCCTCAAATTTATTGTACATTTTTGTATTATCATTATATGAGCTATTTAACCATATGATTGGTTTATTGATTTGGTTACCAATTGTTGAATAAAAATTAAACTTTGTTTTGATATTAACCAATGGGTAGTATTGGTTGAAGAATGAATAGTTGATGACCAAAATATACACTGTTTATAAAGTCTGATTTACCGTTAGGTAAATTAATAGAAATGAAGTAATAAATTTTATTTTATAACTGAAGATCGATTTTAAAAATCTACCATTTTAAATAGAAGTTTATAAAAGGAATTAAATATTTATTATTTATTTAAGTTATAATTGATTATTAAATAATTTTATAAAGCTAATTCGTATATTAATAAGATTGATAAGCAAGTGAGTAGGAATTAAAGTGATGATTAATAACCGAGCTTTATTGTTTTTAAGAAACAATTAAAATGGGATTAATTGGGATTGATTATTATTTTAACAATAAACAAAGAAATGGAATTATTTTAACTAATATAATTAGTTTAAAATGGAAAATGCTAAGTGGAATCAATTAATGAATAAATCATGTTTAGAAGCTGCATTTACTGAGATTGTTTTATTACATTAGTTTATTAATTTAATGGGAGTAGTTAATGGTGAAGTAACACAGTTTTATTTTAATAAATATTGATACTTGATTATTAGTTATTTAATAATAATTGAAGTGATAATCTGGGAATGTAAAATTTAGTAACGAAAGTTTGTGAGGTTTTAAAGTCATGCTTATAGTTTAATGAATATTTAAGTGATTTAAGGCTTATAATAATATAAGTTATGTTTAAATTGAATTTTTGTAATAACCCGGAAATCCGGGCCAATTTAAAATTTTTATTTTGGAAATTTTAGCGAATTTTGATTATTTAAAATGAATTATTTTAAATAATGATGACGAGAAATTTATTTTGAATATAATTAGAACATATATATTTATTTGAATCGTCGTTAGAATATAAATATTTTATTATAATTATAAAAGGAATTGAAAATGGCGCGGTAGTTCGATAATTCGATTCCAAATTTCAAATGAATGTACCGGGTGCAAAATAAATCGGATTTTGGTGAAACCAAAAATATTTGAATCTAATTGAGAATATCTTTCCAACGAATCCGAAAAATCAAAATTTCATAGCGGGAATCAAAAGATATGCCCAGTTGAAGATTCAGAATAGTCGCTATGGAATTTTGGCCCTTAAAAATGGAAATTTTGCAAACGACCTCGGTTTTTGACGAAACCACATTTGTTGGATCCGTGATATCAAGTTATTGCTAGGTTTCAAAATTTGTAATTTTTCGAATCAATATGTGAGCGTCGCAAAGGAAAACGCGTTTGACCAGTTTCAGTTGATTTTATTCGACTGGAAAATGGCCATTTTTCAAATAGTCTCAGAATTTGACGAAATTAGTTTTGTTAGGACCGTATCGTCAATACGAAGCTAGAAGAAATTTTTGGGAATTTTTAAAGTTCGTATGTGACCCCGGTAAATTGAAATGTGCGTTCAAATTCAATATATAGAGTTATATTTTGATTTTGACAGAAACTAATCGAAACGATCGAATCAGCCTACAATACATATCCCATTGTGTTCGGAATGGGGGTAATTAGCTATGAACGATAGTTGGTGGGTTTGATTCCGAGTTCGAAATAAAAAGTAACTTTTAAGCTCTAAAATAAAATAAAATAAAATAATTATAATAACACCCCCCTCTTCATTGAAGTCAACACTCATATCAGAAAAACAAAAAGAAAAAAAACCTAGGAAGAATCGCGCTGACCCCCCTTCCACCGCCGCCCTCCTCCACCTCAAGCCCCCCCCCCCCTCCATCGATCGAGAAGCCCCCTTCTTCCGCGCGACAGCCCACCGAACCCCTACGCCACCAGAACGCGCCGCTGCCACTTGATTGCAGACGCCGGCCGCTACCTCCGACGATCGGAAACCCTCCCTCTTCATTCTGAAATCAGTGAGTTTTATTTATTTATTTATTTTCGTATATAAAAATAGGGTTTTTAACTATTAAAAATATGGGTTTTAACTACATAAAAGAAATGATATGTATACATGAAGAGTAGGGATTTTTATACATATAAAGTGCTGATTTTTATATCTGAAAGATGTGATTTTTACATCGAATGAGAATTTATGAAAATATGATTTTCATGTTGTAAAAATATCATTTTTTTATGTTGTAAAGAATATGATTTTCATGTTGTAAAAATATCTTCTTTTTTTTTATGTTGTAAAGAATATGATTTTCATGTTGTAAAAATATCATTTTTTTTTATGTTGTAAAGAATATGATTTTCATGTTGTAAAAATATCATTTTTTTTGATGTTGTAAAGAATATGATTTTCATGCTGTAAAAATATCATTTTTTTAATGTCGTAAAGGTTATGATTTTCATGTTGTAAAAATATCATTTTTTTTATATTGTAAAGAATATGATTTTCTAGGTTATAAGAATATGGGTTTTGATTACATAAAAATATGATTTTTATTACGAAAAGAGCGATATAAGAATATAATTTTTATATAAAAGAGAATATAAAAATTAATATAATTTTTATATAATAGAGAATATAAAAATATGATATTTATATATGTGGCGAAATAAAAATATGATTTTTATATTGAAAGTGAACAAATAAAAATGTGATCTTTATTTATGAATGAAGAGTATAAAAATGTGTGCTTTACTATGAAGTAGACAAGATAAAAATGTAATTTTTATTATTTGAGCAGCGATATAAAATATAATCTTTATATAGGAAGTTGTGTTGTTAAAAAAATAGTTTTTAACATAAACGATGTTGGACAGATCTCGTTAGAAGCACGGCGAAGATTTCCTACATAAGAAGAGTCATGGCGTTTGGTTTAACAAGTCGGTGAGAACTCCTCACTTTTATTTTAATTTCTAGTTGAAATATATACTTGGATGCAGACGGTGTTTAGTAGCACCCAACACCCGTCGTCCGCAGACCATGGATGACTTGTTTGTTTGATTGCTGTGTTGTGAAATTTTATTGTGTGATGTGGAATGATATAAAATATTTTATAGTGGAAAATATTTTATAGTTAAAAATAAGATTTTTAACGTGTATGTAAAATAAATATTTATAAACAAATCGGACGATTTGTTTATATACACTGATTTGACTGATATTGATTGGGACGATAAATTTTACACATCGCCCAACCGCACAAATAAAATCTGTTTTTGTTGATTTGAAACCCCACACGGGTATTGGGATGAGATTTGTCGTACGCTAATCCCGATTGTTTAGTTGTATGTTAATCGGTGGGTTGACAGACGGTGTAAGCATTAATTATTTATATTCAATGCTTACGTAGTTGTGTGGTGCACTCTGGATGATGGTTGATTATTTATCGTTGCTATTATATATGTGTGTTGTAGAAAAACCATATAATAAACGTTATATGGTAATTGATTGGGCCTCATTCCAATATAGAAAATAAATTCATATGTTGAATAGAAAATAAATACATGTGTTGAATTGAAAATAAATTCATGTGTAGAATTGAAAATAAATATTCATGCGTGGAATAGAATAAATATTCATGTGTTGAATAAAAGCCGTGTTGATTAGATTGACGCCATTTTGACGTGAACGATATTTATATCGATTTTATCGTTTTTATAATGAATATAGAAAAGAAAGTGATTTCAAAATTTAACGTTTTGAAAATATCATCATTTGTATATTGATGATGTGGAATATTCAATTTTGATTCGAAATTGAATATGAAGTTGAAATCGTTTTGAAAACGAATTTAAAACGATTTATAAAA
Source organism: Allium sativum (assembly GCA_030737875.1). Lineage (NCBI taxonomy): Eukaryota > Viridiplantae > Streptophyta > Magnoliopsida > Asparagales > Amaryllidaceae > Allium > Allium sativum. The sequence continues at coordinate 415,856,700 of CM060909.1, read as the reverse complement.
TACATTTTAGAAGGAAATCGACGAAATATATATTATATATATTATATATATATAATGGCCTGAATAGAACGCGCCGCGCCGCGGCAGTTCGCGAATTTCGACCATTGACTTCGAATGGATATTACGGGAGATCCGATCGTCGGATTCTCCTAAAACTAGAACCGTTGGGTTCATATCGAAAAGAGCTTCCTAATGAATATTAGAGATTTGAAATCTAATGGTTGGATTTGGAATTATGTCCAAATCAAATTTGGAAAAGGTCACTGTAAGTGCAGTTCGATGGCCGTTGATGGAAATCAACTGTACGGGCCTTGATAAAATAATTAAAAATAGTAATAATTTGTGTAGAATCATAAGAAATGATTTGTGAAGAATTGGGACGAAAAACTACATATTTGAAAAGATAAAAATAGATTTTTATCAAAATGAACTAGTTTTGAACTAGAATTATAATTCTATTTATTTTTAAAATAAATAAAGTGGATTTGAAATGGTTTTACAAAGTAACCAGAATTTCCATAATTGATTTGGAATGGATTTGAATCGAAATTGTCTTCGGAATATTTCGATGTTGGATTTCGTGATGAAACAGATATTGTTATGGGAATTTGAAAGATATATTTATATCGTTATTTCCAACACGATATTTGTTGGTCGTAGAATTTGATATTGAATATAAGCCGATATATTTTCTGTTCAGGGCCTTGTATGTAATATCAAATGTGATTTTTGGGTTTGTCGTGAATGGTGTCTTCATTAACACTGTTCTTAAACCCAGTGGAGAAAAAGATTTAATCTTTTTATTCTAGATTTAATGAAGTGTACCAATTAAATGGTATTTAATTGGAATTGAGTTGGAATTGATTTTTGGGTCTATCGTGAACGGTGTTTTAAATAACACTTGTTCTTTAACCTGATAATTAATGTAATGTGATTTTGGGTTTATAGTGAACCGTGTTTTAAATGACGTTGATTCTTTAACCCAGTTAAAGATAGGATACTGATTTCTGTGAAGATTAAAACTAAGTGGAGTTTTAATGAATCTTTAATTAGATTGAAGTGATCGAGAATGGAGTATCACCAGTTCTGCTCCGGGCGATAGTTAAATCTTTAATTAGATTTGAACGTGAAATGGTAATTGAATTTACCGATAACACCGTGGTGTTAGATATGAAGTATGACCAGTTGTTAGCCCACTTTGTGAACTGGGCAACACAAAGTCGAGATGTGAAACATTGAAGAACTTAGAGAGCATTATAGCGGGTCAGATCGGAGGAATATAGCGGATCGGATCGGAGATACGTTGCTGATCGGATCGGAGAGCTGCTACTGTTTGGTTCAAGGAGACACTACTATCCGGATCGGAGAGTTGCTTACTGTCAATCGGGGCGGAGGGCCACCTACTTGCTACAGAGACAGATCGGAACGGAGCGGAGCAAAGTGAATAAAGATTTAGTTCTAAGTTAATCCGGGTCGGATCGGGTACTCCGATCCGAACCCCCTTTGCAGGCTCCCCCGAACTGAACTAGTAATCCACATCACTCTCCCCCATGATCGCCTAGTTATTCGGAGCGGTTATGACCAGTTCCTACCCACAACGTCCATTGCTCTGATGCGTTGTCAACACTGAAATCCATCCGAACCCGAAGCTGATGGGATGGAAGACACGTAGCTCCGATCCGGATCGGGTTCCGAGCAAATTTTCACCTATAAATATCCTGTCTGGAGACAATAAAAGGATCTTCTTTTTGGCACTTTGAGAGTTCAACCACTTTCATAAACCGAATTCCAGCACTCCCGGATAATCCAAATCGTCTTTCAACATTTGTTTTGAGATAATTGAGTGAATGTATGTGAGTTGTGAGTGAAATTGAGTGAATATCTCATTGTAATTGCAACTATATCATTGAGGATAGTGATTGACAAGTGGACGTAGGCTTTTCTTCGCCGAACCACTATAAATTCTGTGTCTCTATTTTACTTTTGATCTTATTTCATTCTGCTTTTAGTCAATTTGGGTGTTAGAACCACTTTTTGGTCTAACATTTTGGTGCTTTCACTGAGAATCATCTGAATTCTCTATTTTTCGGGATTATCGTTCTACTTTTTGGACCGTTGAGTTCAAAGAAGTTAATCCTCAAGTTTCGACGTTCTTGAATATTTGTTGAATTGATTGTTGAAGAACTATGGCCAAAGGAAAATGCAAGGAAGTTCAAACTAGTCGAGGAAACGGAGTTGGTGAAGATCAGCAAAATGCAGTTGTGACAAGGTCTCATGGGCAAAGCTCAGCAGCAGGACGGACTGATGCAGAAAATCCGAACCGCACTCAAGGGGAGAGCTCCGATCCGATCCGGGTAGGAGAATCTGAAGCAGTTCACTCCCCCAACCTGAACCGACCCGAGCAGCTCGCCCTACACCGACCAGACCTGGCTTTCCAGCTCCAACCCGTACAGGCTTCCCAGCTCCGACCCGACACGATTTCCCATCTTCGAACCGACCCGACACTTGGTGATGTTGGAACCTCTACTCGAGCCCCTACTAATGCTCCGATTCCAGCCACCAGGGTCAATGATCAGGTCAATCCATTAGCACCTATCACTCAAGGAGATTTCTCGCGCCTACTTGACATGCTTGAGAGTACTAGGGAGGCTATGAAAATCCACGAGCGCACCAATCTCATGATGCAAGAAAACATGAGACTCATGAGCAGGGAAATTAGCGAACTCCGTAGACAGAAAACCCCATCCCCGGTTCACCACACATCAATGGATCAGTCTTCTTCTTCCGAGGAAGAACGGCCCCGTGAAAGAAGGCCGCTCGAACGACCTCAGAATTTGGAGCAACTGACATTCGGATCTTTAGGGTCCCATGAGGATATTGCACGAGCACTAGGAACCAATGATCCAGGCTTAAGAGACCCTAACCATACTAATCCCACTCAGGGGCAGACGCTCCAGCCCCCTCCTCCCGAGATCGACCGGAGGCGTATGGAACGAAGCAGAGCAGAAGCAGCTCAAAGAAGAAGGGCATCTCCTGAACAAGAGCCCAGAAGGAACCCGGATACCAGGGCCAGGGAACCTAAACGGCCCATCACTAATGCTGATGTACAGGCGATGGTACGCCAGATTATGTTCGAAAGTCGGAACTATACCAATGAAGATTATGGCATTGAGCGAAGCCATACTCCTTTCACTGACGACATCCTCGACTTTCAGTTCCCCGGCGTTTAAACCTGCCGCAGATGGACAAGTATAATGGGAGAACCGATCCAGGACAGCATTTGATGCGATACTCGTGGCTCATGAATGCTGCTGCTGCTCCTGACGCAGTGAAGTGTAAAGCATTCCCGATCTATTTAGAAGATGTGGCGCAGCAATGGTTTACCCGACTTCCCCCTCGTTCGATATCGAATTACAGGGAATTGAGCGAAAGTTTTATGAATCAGTTCCGACTCCATACCCGAAAGTCTAAGAGTGTTATTGAATTATCAAGAATTAAGCAGGCGCCAGGAGAGTCTTTGAGGTCATATCTCGACCGTTTCAACTTAGCTGTGACTGAAATTAGTGACCCGCATGAGCCCACCATCTTGATGGCTTTGATGGAAGGAGTCGATCCTGACTCCGAGTTTGGAGATTACCTTTCTGGAAAGACACCCTCAACGAGAGAGTTATTTTATGAAAAAGTCGATATTCACTTAAAACGAGAGGAGGCCAGGGCTAACCGAAAGAGAAAGTCTGAAGTGGCTTCAAAAGAAAATGTTCAGAGTAACGTCGCCGTGAAGCAGTCTGGGGAAAGTTCCGGAAAAGTTGAAGTAAATGTGGGAAACAAGAGTGGAAATGACAATTCTGGAAATGGGGGCAACAACAATAACCGTAACGCAAATGATAACAGAAGAAATAGAAATAGGGGAAGTGATCCTAACAAAAGACCCCGATTCCAGACTTATGAGAATTATACACCGTTGAACGACACTCTGGAGAACATCTACTTGGATACATACAATGTTTTGCAATATAAAAGACCGCCACCTCGTGACTCAACGGAGAAAGAAATGGCAACTGGGAAGTTTTGTTTGTTTCATGGAACTCATGGGCATTCAACCAATGAGTGTCGACATTTGAGAGACTTGATTGAGAAGCTGCTGCGCGAAGGGAAACTGGATGAATATAAGGTTGCCCCGAGGGACAGGGGGCAAGGAGAGCAGGCTCCAAAACAGATTCAATCTGCTCCCAAGCCTACAGCGCAGCAGAAAGGCAAGGGAATTGTTATCAACTCCATAGTGGGTGGACCCCACCCAGCAATCCGCAGTTTTAGAGCAATGGATCAGTATGTAAATGCTGCCAAGCACGTAGATGTGGATGAATGTGATGATTTAGAAGATATCGCTCCCATAAAACAGCAGAAGACAATGTTTGACGACGTGGTATTCCGTAGCAGAGATAATACTGGGATCGAGTCACCTACCGATGATCCGTTGGTCATTACTACCACCATTGGGCCGACCTTGGTTCATAAGGTGTTAGTAGACAACGGAAGCTCTGTTAATATTTTATTTAAAAAGTCATTCGATCAGATGAAGCTTGAATCTGAAAATTTGAAGCCATGCGAAGGATGGATCCGAGGCTTCAACGGGGCGTCGACAGCCCCAATGGGGTACATAGAATTGCCCGTAACCTTGGGACAAGGAGAACGCCGAAGAGTACGGATGCTTCAGTTCGTTGTGTTGAATGTAGATTCGCCTTATAATGCATTTTTGGGAAGGCCTGCCCTTGCTGAGTTCAGGGCTTGCATCGCCCCTTGGTGTTTATTGCTTAAGTTCCCAACTGAAGCCGGAACTGGAGTAATGAGAGGGGATCAAGTCTCCGGACGGGCCTGCTATGTTGCTGAATTAAAGATGTTGATGAAAGGACTTAACATCGAAAGTAAAGATGCTTCGCCTCCTCCAAAGGAGGGCTCAGCGTAGCAATTAGAGAGATCAGCCCCGAAGGAGTTGCCCAAAGGAACGCCTGAAGACCTAGATCCCAGAAAAGATGAGGAACCAGAGACTAGAAATGCAACTCCTAATGAAGCGACAGTGGACATTCCCATTGATGAAGCTGATCCAACAAGAGTTTTGAAGATTGGATCTCAGTTGGATCCACGTCGGGCCAAAGAACTAGCTGACTTCTTGAAGGCAAACTTGGATGTGTTTAGTTGGACCCACGCTGACATGTGTGGGATATCGCCATCCATCATAAGTCACTCGCTAAATGTAAACCCGAAACACCCGCCTATAAAGCAAAAGAGACGTATGCTGGGCCCAGAGAGGTCGGCTGCTCTGAAAGAAGAAGTGGAGAAGCTGAAACAGAATGGATTTATTAGAGATTCGACATATCCCGACTGGATATCGAATCCCGTCTTAGTGAAGAAGCCGAATGGAAAGTGGCGGACTTGCATTGATTTTTCAGATTTGAATAAAGCTTGCCCAAAAGATAGTTTCCCACTTCCCAGGATTGACCAGCTTGTAGATTCGACAGCGGGTCATGAACTTCTCTCTTTCATGGATGCATATTCCGGATACAACCAAATTCCTATGCATGTGCCAGATCAAGAACATACAAGCTTCATTACAAATTTGGGGTTATATTGTTATGTTGTAATGCCATTCGGATTGAAAAACGCCGGAGCCACTTATCAGCGCTTGGTGAACAGAATGTTTTATAATCAAATAGGGAAGACTATGGAAGTTTATGTGGACGATATGCTTGTCAAATCGAAACAGTCCTCCAGCCATACGGAAGACTTGGCAGAAATGTTTGGTATCCTGCGAAAGTATCGGATGAAGTTAAATCCTTTGAAATGTTCATTTGGAGTGGCATCGGGAAAATTTCTAGGCTTCATTGTGAGCTCCCGAGGAATTGAAATCAATCCCAGCCAAATAGCAGCGATTAGAAACATTGAAGAGCCGAGAAGAATTAAAGATGTCCAAAGTCTTGCAGGGAAAGTAGCCGCGTTGAGTAGATTTATCTCCAAAGCCACAGACAAATACGTCCCGTTTTTTGATTTGATTAAAAGGGGAAAGAAGAACTTCGAGTGGACTCCGAACTGTGTTGAGGCCTTTCGAAATTTATTGGAACTACTAGAAAAACCGCCGATTTTGTCAAAGCCAGTGGATCACGAAGAATTGTTTGTTTACTTGGCAGTCTCGGCTCACGCTGTTAGCACAGCCTTGGTTCGCGAAGAAGACAGAGTGCAAAGGCCAGTATATTATGTAAGCAAGAAATTGGCAACGGCAGAACGCAACTACCCAAAGATTGAGAAGCTCGCTTACAGCCTCCTAATCGCATCTCGAAAACTTCGTCACTATTTCCAAGCTCATCCAATAACCATATACACTGACCAGCCTCTGAGGCAGGTGTTGCAGAGACCCGAAGCGTCGTGAAGGTTGATCAAATGGAATATAGAATTAAGTCAGTTTGATTTAAATTCTCAGCCACGAAGGTCGATCAGGGGGCAAGCTCTGGCAGACTTTATAGCAGAGTTCACTATCCTAGAGGAGGAAGTGATTGATGATAGGGTGGTCAAGTCCGAAGATGAGTTAAAGATAGATTCATGGAAGCTATACACAGATGGAGCCAAAAACGACCGAAGGTCCGGAGCTGGAATCGTCTTAGTTACTCCTGAAGGGCGGTCGTTATATTACGCTCTATGATTAGAATTTTCGGTGACTAACAATGACTCTGAATACGAAGCCCTGATTGCCGGGCTGAAGCTTGCTAAAGACCTCGGAATAAAAATGTTGGACATATTCTGCGACTCCAAAATCGTTGTTTTCCAAGTGCGAAAAGAATTTGTGGCCCGGGGACCTCGACTCATCGCCTACCTCGGGAAAGTGGAAAAGTTGTTGAGCAACCTAGAGCGGTACAGTATAACGCATATCCCAAGAGCCGAAAACCAGAAGGCAGACAGGCTGGCAAAGCTAGCTAGTTCCGACAATCCAGAAGAAACTGAAATGATTCCAATTGAAACGTTGGAATCGCCAAGCTTTGAGTCGATGGAAATTGAGTTCGCTTTCGAAGCAGAACCGGAGAAGGAGTCGTGGATGACCCCAATTAAGAACTTCCTTAAGAGTGGAACACTCCCATCAAAGAATAGTGAGAAAAGGGCTATAATTCGCAAGGCTACCAGATATGTCCTACAAGATGATACTCTTTATAGGCAAGGATTTTCTATGCCCCTGTTACGATGTATAGCACACGACGACATCAGACGTGTACTAAGAGAAGTACATGAAGGTGAGTGTGGAGATCATACAGGAGGTCAGACTTTAGCGAAAAAGATATTGCGGTATGGATACTTCTGGCCCACAATTAATAAAGATGTAGCTGATTATTCACGACGCTGCGATAAGTGCCAGAGATTCGCCAAAATCCCCAAAGCACCGTCGACCCAACTCAAATCGATGGTGAGTCCTTGGCCTTTTGCCACGTGGGGAATTGATATCATCGGAGTTCTACCGATTGCTAAAGGAGGAGCGAAATATGCAATAGTCATTGTGGACTATTTTACGAAGTGGGTGGAAGCCGAGCCCTTAACCAAGATCACGGCGAGAAAGGTGATAAGTTTCGTGGTTAGAAATATTATATGCCGATTCGGGATCCCAAGAACCATTATAACTGACAACGGAACCCAGTTCGATGGTACTGAATTCAGAAATTTCTGCCAGAAATATAAGATCGACAAACGGTATACCGCGGTTGCTTATCCGCAGTTGAACGGGCAAGTTGAAGCAATAAACAAAGTTATAAAATCCATCCTCAAGAAACGGTTAGAGCGCGCAAAGGCAAAATGGGTTGACGAATTACCCTTAGCTTTGTGGGCATATCGAACAACATTTAAGACCGCTACTGGTCATACCCCTTTCTCTCTCTCTTTTGGTTCAGAATCAGTAATTCCAGTAGAGCTTGAAGTTCCTTCCCATCGGGTGACGTATTATGACCCGATGACGAATCGGGCACTCTTACTCGAGTCTCTTGATGAAATCGAAGAAAAAAGGGACTAAGCGGATTTGCGTGCGGCAAGACATCGACGTCAGATGGCACGCTATTACGACAAAAAAGTTCGCCTTAGGACTTTTGAACCAGGAGATTTGGTGCTAAAGAGAGTCTTTCCATCCCTTCCTCACCTCGGTCCGAAGTGGGAAGGACCCTTTGTCGTCCAACGGAAACTTGAAAAAGGAACCTTCAAGTTAACGACCGTAGATGGCGAAGAAGTATCTAGGGCATGGAATGCCCAACACTTGATGCGATATTTGGATTAAATATATTGTACTCTTTGTTATTTTTCTTGTGAACTCTGTAAAAAGGCACGACTTGCCTTAGGAAAATCTGATGATATGAATAAAGGACTATAAAGTGGATGTAGGCTTCGACTTAGCCGAACCACTATAAAAATATCGTGTGTCATTTACTTTCATGCATTATATATATACATTCATCGACTATTCTGTTGTGATTATGGAATATAAGATGATTCAAAACCTGAAAGGTTGAAAACAGTTTAAACGTAAGAAAAAAGCACAACGACTATTTGTTCGATAAGACGTAAAAGAATGGGAAAACGACATTCTTAACTCTAACTCTCCAGAGAGAGAGAGTATAAAAGCGTCTCCGATTGAGCGCTGAGAAAGAACTCCTTCCCCGCTGAAGGATCGGGGAGCGAATAAACTGCTAAGCTCGAACTCTAACTCTCCAGAGAGAGAGAGAGAGTATAAAAGGACGGGAAGACGACGTCCTCTGAGGCGTGAAGGTGCACCCAGACAAGAGACCGCCTCAGTAAGAACTCTAACCTGAGTATAAGACAGGAGAGTATAAAAAATGCCAGAAAAAACGACAGGCATTGACGACACAGAAAATGCAATCCCGTCAGAAAATCTGGGGGCATTCTGACTATTTGATTAAGTCTTGAATAGTTTTTTATTGACTGGGGGCATATATGTATACACATATTTCCTCCCACCATAACTTCATTACATAACTATAGTAAGACATGCATTCTTACATAAGTGTAGAACTAATGGCTAACAGACATTGCGAAAAATGAATTATTTTTTATTTACGAATGAATGGATTTGTACAGGGAAACAGCCAAAAAGAAGGTGCAAGAGCCACCCTTACAGCAGCAATTATTGATCTACCAAATACTAAAACAACGCAAGACAACCCACTATTTAGATTTCGAGTGAGGCTTGGACTTCTTGGCGGCTTTCTCCGCATCCTTTGCCTCTTTCTCGGCCTCCGTCAAGATGCGCTTTGATTTTTTCTTTCCTGAAGATGCGGCGATGGAATCGGTTGACTTCTTCCCGGAGGGCGGAGCGCTGGAATCAAGAGAAGATTTTTTAGCGAGTTCCTCTGTAATAGATCTAGTTGAAAGCTTAACAACTAACCTTGATCCCGCATCCACAACTGCGAGAGGCTTGAGGATTTCAGGGTCTAAGCCCTCAGCTTTTAACTGCAAGCGTTTATCTTGATCAGCTTTCATTGCAGCCAAAGTAACATCATCTGCACTTTTCGACTCCCCGACTATTGCCACCTCTGGATCTTCCTCATGTCCTTCATCGCCGCCATCATCCTTTAAGGCTGCTATCATTTCTTAATCATGGGGAGTGTCAGCCTTAGACGGTTCGCTTCCTTCTCCCAAATCTATAGGAGCTGCCTTGTTCTTCCCCTCTTTTGCCTTCTCCGTAGGTTCTGCCCCAGACACGGCTCCCTGAGTCACATCTGTCTTTCCGGATGGCTCAATACCTACAGAGTGAGAAGCAACAGTTATCAACTCAGGAGAAAATAATGGGTTTTTCATCGATTGCTCAATCACGTGGCGAAAGGTAGAAATAGCCTTGACGAATTAAGGAGAAAAGGTAGGGATACCTTCCGAAGGCTTCTCGGCAGGGGTAACTGCTGTCTCTGATGCCGTTTCGGGAATAGGGGATAGCAGAGTTGTTCGAGGGATTCCCGGGTTTTCAGGATCATACCCCTCTACTTCAGAAGTTTCGGGGGCAGTAGAAGAGGAACCAGCCTCGGGAACGTTCTTCTGTTTAGTCCTCCGCCTTTCTTCTTCCATTGCATCAGCAATGAGGCGGCGCCCTTCAGCTAGGCGTTCTGGCTCATCATCCCTTAAGTATTTCTCCATCAGCTTGTCCTCATCGATGGAATCAACCTTGAGCTCCTCTTTTTCCCACTCAACGATTTGACTCCATACTTGGACTAGAGTAGATGGATAATCCTCAATCCAAGAAATGTTCCGGCGACGGATGAAATGTGCGAAGAATTCAATCATTAATTCGCCGAAACCCTGAATCTTAGCCTCCGCCTCTGAAAATTGATTGCGGGCCTCCTCAGCAGATTTGATAGCACATTCGATGTTGCCCTCTGCCAGGGCAGCTCTGTTCTCCGCCTCCATTAGCTTTGAAGCCAAGTCATCGTTTTTCTTTTCTAGCTCAGCATTCCTCCTTGCCAACTCGGCATTTTTCCGTTCAAGGTCAGTGTAAGCAAGGCGCGCTTTAGAGGCATCTGACTTAGCGTCTTCAACTTGCTTTTTTAACTCAGAACGCTCTTGAGTGTGAGATTCAAGCAATTCATGGTAACGTTTTTGCATATCTTCATATTATTGTTTGAAGTTAGTAGCGTCCCTTTGAGCAACAGCAAGCTGGGCCTGTGTGTCCTCTAAATCTTTTCCTAGATTCTTTAAGGCCTTTGCATCTTCTTCCACGGTTTTTTGCATTGAATCAGCATTCGTGATTAGAGTACGGATGATTCTGGAAAGGTTGTGTGAATATTTGAACATTTCAGAATACTGTTTCTCAACCGCATCTATCTTTGCTTTGGCCTCATCTGCCCACCTGGAAGAAATAGGTTCGAGGGCAGGTAAAAAAGTCAAGCTCTCGAAATAATGTTCAGGAAATTGCTCCTCCAAATACGCCCGCTTGATTGCGGTTTCAGCATCTAGTGGTGGAGGGGCAGGGATCGTCAACTCAGTATCCCTGTGCGTGGAGGATTCAATAGTTTCTTTATCTGTTCTAGGCCGTTTAGCAGGAACCTTGCGTTTACTTCGCGACTCAGTATCTTTTGGCGGGCTTCTCTCCCTGCTGCGCTTTTCTTGAGAGGAGGTGGAGTCTTTTGGTTGCGGCCTGTCCTCTTCCCTACGACCTTGATAACCTTTATATCTCTCTGGGTCCGACCGAACAGGAGAACGAGAACGCGAGGTTCGAGAGCGATAGGGTTCATAAGGCCGTCTCTCCTCCCTACTGCGATCGTCGCGACGATCATACTCAGTGTCATAAGGTGGATTAGACATGCTGCGGCGGAGCTTCCTGATATCATAGTAAGATCGGGACATCGTGCCTGCACAATAAGACAAATGAAATTCAGAATCAATAGTTTCACAGAGAGAGGGGTGCAATGAGTGGTAATGACATTATGTAAAGTGTGTCCTAAGTGGTGTGTTTCCCCCCAACAAACCCGAGTCCGAAGCTAGACTAGTACGGGTAGGCTCTTTGGCCTTAGCAGGAGTGGTCTCTTCAGAAGAGGTGAAAACTAAAGGATCCTTCCTAAAATCCTTTGAAGTGTATATAGTTTCAGGTAAGGGGAGATCCCCCAAACCCTGAAATAATGGGTCATCAGTACTAGGGACATCCCCCTCGGAAGACTCTTTGGAAGACGTTGATTTTTCTGGAGAAATGGCATCCTCAGGAGCAGTATACCCTTCACGATGCTTTTCGGCCAAGTTAGCCAATTCATCATCTTGGGTAGAAGATGGAGAAGGTGAAGTTTGAAGAGGCACTGTAGGAGCTCCCGAGCCTTCTCCTGTTTCTGGGACTACATCCACTGGAGGAATATATACGTATGGAGCCGTCCCATGATCGATACTACGAGTAACAGATAGCAGCCCATGAAAATGAAGATACTCGTCCTTAAGGACTTCATCAGTAGTCAGGAATTTCTGATCGCCATTAAGGAGCTGGTGCATCCGGTCAAAGAACACCTGGTCCGATATTTGTTTTGGGTTGTCAACTGCAAACAAAAATAGAAACGAGTTAAGGCGACGACTTGAGTGTATAGAGCCCAGATTTAGAAAATCAGTGCTTTACTTGATTTCGTCCACCTCCTGGCACACCCAGGCTGTCGCTTCACATAAAACCATTCCAGTTTGGAATCCCCAGCTTTACTACTGAAGGGCGTTGAAATTATCTTCCTCTTAGGGACAGACTCAAAATAACAGAAAGAAGGAGTTTCTCGAGTCCGATGCTTGAAGTTGTAGAAGAAATGAACGTCATCAAAAGTAAGCTCTATGCCTAGGATCTCGCGATATGCTATATATAAGGTGTGTAAGTAGGCATAAGAATTGAGATGCAGCTGCATGGGGGCAATCCGCATTTGTCTTAGAAAATCAACGATGAAGGGAGAAAATGGAGGGATAGCACCGACCATACACATCAACCGGGTGATTGCCTTATATCCTTCTGGAGGGTTGTGGGGACGGTCAGATCTCGAAGGCACTTGAGTGTCCCTTTTTAGTATCCCGTATTTTAAACAAATTCGGATAAGTCGATCGTTGTCGATTGTTGATTCAACAGAATCTTGGGGTGATTCCAATATGACAGCCGATTCAAACTCATCAGGAGCCCGGTTGTCACCAATCCCTCCTTCCTCTTCAAAACCTAGAGAAACTTCATCCTCCGAAGACACATTGTCACTTTCGCGATTTCCAAATTCGTAATCTGAACCCTCATCGTTCCATTCCGGATCCGAAGGGGAAGATATGTCCTCGAGAGTAACTTTGTTGGATGTCTCCGGGGCCTCTTTCTTCGCAGCTAGTCTAGAAGAGCGTCTGGGTCTCCTGGTCATAAAACTATTGAAGAAGCAATAGCATAGATTAGAGTAAATTAGCCCGTATCCCCCCGTGCATGTGTGCAAACTAAAGTGTAAACAGTGTATGCGGGAGGTGTAAAGTAAATGTTTAAAAATGCGACGCAAAAGTTTGGCGAAGTATAAAGAATTGAAGTAGTTCTCGACGTCCAGTTACGTTCAAAAGGCACTATCCTAACTGTCCATTAAGTTGAAGATTGTGCCGAAAGTAGATTGGGCCAGTTAAACAAGTTTTTGTGCATTAAGATTGACTGCCCTTCGGTTCGGTTCGGGTGCATTCATTGGGATCGGATCAGGGGCGTGGCCTTGTCTTGGGTTCGGACAAACTTTGAAACTCAGAGATCAAAGTCGGATCGGCTCGGAGATGGATTCCCCTAACGGTTCGGATCATACCACGCAGTCATGCTTCTCCTCCTTTATTTTACAGTCCGACCCGATCCGGTTAGGTGAACACACTTCTCCTCCTTTTCACTTTCCAGTTCGATTCGATTTTGAGAATCCTCTCCGACCCGATCCGGTCAAATGAGCTCTGTTTCCATCTCTGACCTTTGCCCCGACCCAATCCGAACTTGTGAATCTCTCTTCCTTTCCTTCTTGTCCTCCAACCCGAACCGATCCCCTCAATACTCTTCTTCTTCCCCTTCCTCAACCACAGTCAAATCCACATCCCTCTCCATAGCTCCAGTTAAAGACAAGCGCATGCTTCATTTAACCTCTCAGCGCCTTGAGACGGTGGTAGAACCACCCACGACGACGAAAGGGAAGGAGGGAGACACGATATCGAAGCAAGAGAGGAGTCATGTTCAAATCATTCAAAATCAACTGCAAATTTCAATTGAAACCCATTGTTACAAAATTAATTGATGGATTCAAACCTACCAGAGTATGTAGCTTGGAAATTTGCACGAAAAGGGTGAAAAGTTCTTATTTCTTTTTTCTGGAGTTCCGAAGCAAAAGCGGTAAAATAACACAAGGAAAATCAAAGGAAAAATTACCTAAAAGACGTTGTGCAATGAAAATCAAAGCATGCTCCGTCTCCAACAGAAGCATCCTTTGAGGGGGCAAAATGTTAGCCCACTTTGTGAACTGGGCAACACAAAGTCGAGATGTGAAACATTGAAGAACTTAGAGAGCATTATAGCAGGTCGGATCGGAGGAATATAGCGGATCGGATCGGAGATACGTTGCTGATCGGATCGGAGAGCTGCTACTGTTTGGTTCAAGGAGACACTGCTATCCGGATCGGAGAGTTGCTTACTGTCAATCGGGGCAGAGGACCACCTACTTGATACAGAGACAGATTGGAATGGAGCGGAGCAAAGTGAATAAAGATTTAGTTCTAAGTTAATCCGGGTCGGATCGGGTACTCCGATCCGAACCCCCTTTGCAGGCTCCACCGAACCGAACTAGTAATCCACATCACTCTCCCCCATGATCCCCTAGTTATTCGGAGCGGTTATGACCAGTTCCTACCCACAACGTCCATTGCTCTGATGCGTTGTCAACACTGAAATCCATCCGAACCCGAAGCTGATGGGATGGAAGACACGTAGCTCCGATCCGGATCGGGTTCCGAGCAAATTTTCACCTATAAATACCCTGTCTGGAGACAATAAAAGGATCTTCTTTTTGGCACTTTGAGAGTTCAACCACGTTCATAAACCGAATTCCAGCACTCCCGGATAATCCAAATTGTCTTTCAACATTTGTTTTGAGACAATTGAGTGAATGTATGTGAGTTGTGAGTGAAATTGAGTGAATATCTCATTGTAATTGCAACTATATCATTGAGGATAGTGATTGACAAGTGGACGTAGGCTTTTCTTCGCCGAACCACTATAAATTCTGTGTCTCTATTTTACTTTTGACCTTATTTCATTCTGCTTTAAGTCAATTTGGGTGTTAGAACCACTTTTTGGTCTAACACTAGTTTTACTTCTGGGATGAATAAGTTGGGATTGAGAAATAAAAATAAATGATTACTTCGGTGTGGTTCACTAATCCCGACTAGTTTGAATTGATATTCAAAGAAGATTAAAGAATAAGTTTAAAGAATTTATCTTTGATAAAATTAATGGGAACCTTTCCCAAAGTATAAGAATATTTGAATAAAAGAATATTCTGAATTAGAGTGAGGCGTATGTTGTGTTTGTGTAATACTTGTTTATTATATACGTGAGTTATTCAGAAAGACCGGGTTTATCCCATTCTGAATAACTGATTCGACGTGGTGTCGAGGATGAAGACGGTGGTCGAAGACCAGAGGTCTTCACGTCATTTGGATAATTACTAATGATCTTGATTGGGACATACACCCAAGAGGAGGGAATCAGTTAGTGATCGTCCAGACGTTCTTGGTGATCGATGGATATGCGAGGTGCCTCCGGTTTCGTTCAGACCCAGAACGAACTTGTAAATGGACTGTGTGTCTGACATTGGATTTTATTCTGTGTGATTGATTTCTATTAAATATATATCTATTTAGCGGCAGAGAATTTATTCTCTTGCTTAACGCCCTTCTCTGAGACGTACGAGCTCAGAGGTTATATATTGATGGATATCAAATGCATGGAGTGAATTGCCTGTGTGGCATGCCTAAGTGGCAATATGATCAAGACTTCTGTTGAAAAGCAGAGTCTTGTGGTTGATGATCAAAGCACGGCCTGTGTGGAACAGCTTTGTGTAGCGTTGATTCACGAGCCTCACACCCTGGTTGTGAACCAGAAACGGGAGAGGACATCAGGGAGGGCATGCGTTTCCTTCTAGCTAGAAGTGGCGTCAGTGGTTTTACATGCCCTGACGAATTTGACTTATGTGGTTGTTGCTGTTGCGAGGCGCCTCGGATATATCGATGACTATATGGAGCCTATGGAGTCAGTGGACTCATTGACACCCCAAAGGGTGGGGAAACGCAGTGTTCAGGCATTTTAATCCACATCGACGGACCGGCCCTGACGATCCAAGGGCCCACCTGAGTTTGGGTCCTAAGGGCGGGCTAAAGCGTCTCGAATTGGTAGAGGACTATCTTTTGCCTCGGTTCACAAATGGAAATCCAATTTCCAATAAGTGACTTTGCGGTTTTGATTATAGAGACTAGTATGGCGACATGATATATGGTACCCATGCCGTCTATGATTGATACTTATGATTGAAATTGTTTTAAACACTATACACAAATGACTTGTTTTAAACGTATCAAGCATGCTTTGGCTATTATAAGGGAAAACCCTATCCTCTGGTTTGTGTTGCATTGTGTGATGGGACCTGCGTCTTATAATAGCTTCATTGTCCTTTATTTAGCATTGCGCTGTTGTTTTATGCACTGGTATTCTTGGGAGGAAAGTCGTTCCGTGTTATACGGCGTGGTCCCTTGATTTACCTAACTTTAAAATAAAGATTAATAACTGTTTTAGTTCTCACACCAGTCACATGACTGACCTGGAGTTTATTGTTTTAACCTAAACTCTGGGTGCCCTTATTTTGACACAGGCAGCTAGTAGTTTGGGTTTTGCAGATTTATATTCACAGGAACCTGATTTGCAGCTAGAATGATATTTAGAAAGCTCTATATCCGTATATCTCCTTCAGTTGTGCTTTGTATTATTTTCTGCTGCTATGTAATGTAATTTAAATCTATGATATTTTCTGTGTAATATTTATTCATACTCTGTATATTCTTGTAATCTGATGAAATTGTTGTAATATACAATGAAAAGTTCTTCTGTTTGCGTTCCGATGTGGCTTGTTCCCAAATCTATCCGGGCTTTCCTTACCGGGGAAGTTCGGGTCGTCTTAGTTGGTATCAGAGCTTTGGTTTACAAAGCTCAGAGAACAAGACACATTAGAACCATATGAAAGAATTCATCAGAGATTGGATTAGTAATATCCAACGAGAATGACTCGTTAGAGATGGGATCAGTAGTATCCTAGAACCAGTGTGAAGAGTGTATTTTTAAAGTTAAAACAATTTTTGTTTTGAAAATTTAAATCAATTATTCGTATTTGAGTATTTATTTGTATTGATTTGGACAGTCCGGTATATAAAGATTTTACGTATATGTCTGATCCGCGTGTATTCAAAGTTTTAATATACTGGATAGATATAGAATCACGCTCTAGTCGCCCGGAGATGGTTCTAATGATCGCTAGAGTACATACATCATCAAAATTTATATTCAAGTTTCGAAAGTGGGATTTCTACATAATTACAATAGTCTGGTGTGAGAACCAAAACTAGATAGGGCTTATTGTTGTGATTTGACATCAAAAATCTGATTTTTTGACTATATATCAAAGTTTAAATTTGAAAAGATAATCAACTAATTTATTGTAGGTTATATTGTTTGATTATTGGTTGAGTAATTAAAATTTGAACCATATAGCCAATTTGAACCAAATAGTAAACTGTATTGAAAATTTATCGCATTTGCATGCATGTACATGTACTTACATCGAACAGGTCATAGCAAGGAGGCTAGAGCAGAAGAATAAAATTGTTTTCCCGACAAATAGGTACATGTTTACCATAATTTGCTGTTTTGTTTGGGTGATGATGATTTTATGAGCCGCTTGGATTTTTCTTTTCCTTTTGGATTGAAGAAGGCCATGGGAGGCTATATGAATTATCTCGAAGTCCCCGGTGCAGCGGAGGTTATGGCGAAATTTTCGAAAAATTTAGGGTGTTAGCCAAATTTTTGAAAAATTTGAAAAGTTCTTAGAAACTGAAAAGTTGAAGAACCTAAGCCGTAAAGAAAATAATGAAAGTTGGGTAGGTTTGTGAAACAACTTTCGGCTTCGTTCCTTTTCGGGGATGAAAAGTTTTAAGTTGGGGAGATTGTAATAACACGGAAATCCGGGCCAATTTAAAATTTTTATTTTGGCAATTTTAGCGAATCTTGATTATTTAAAATGAATTATTTTAAATAATGACGACGAGAAATTTATTTTGAATAAAATTAGAACGTATATATTTATTTGAATCGTCGTTAGAATATAAATATTTTTTTATAATTATAAAAGAATTGAAAATGGCGCGGTAGTTCAATAATTCGATTCGAAATTTCAAATGAATGTACCGGGTGCAAAATAAATCGGATTTTAGTGAAACAAAAAATATTTGAATTTAATTGAGAATATCTTTCCAACGAATCCGAAAAATCAAAATTTCATAGCGGGAATCAAAAGATATGCCGAGTTGAAGATTCAGAATAGTCGTTATGGAATTCTGGCCCTTAAAAATGGAAATTTTGCAAATGACCTCGGTTTTTTACGAAACCACTTTTGTTGGATCCGTGATGTCAAGTTATTGCTAGGTTGCAAATTCGTAATTTTTCGAATCAATATGTGAGCGTGGAAAAGGAAAACGCGTTTGACCAGTTTTAGTTGATTTTATTTGACTGGAAAATGGCCATTTTTCAAATGGTCTCAGAATTTGACGAAATTAGTTTTGTTAGGACCGTATCGTGAATACGAAGCTAGAAGATATTTTTCGGGAATTTTTAAAGTCCGTATGTGACCCCGTTAAATTAAAATGTGCGTTCAAATTCAATATATAGAGTTATATTTTGATTTTGACGGAAACTGATCGAAACGATCGAATCAGCCAGCGATACATATCCCATTGTGTTTGGAATGGGTGTAATTAGCTATGAATGACAGTCGGTGGGTTCGATTCTGAGTTCGAAATAAATAAAAAGTAACTTTTAAGATCTAAAATAAAATAATTATAATAACACCCCCCCCTCTTCTTTGAAGTCAACGCTCATATCAGAAAAACAAAAAGAAAAAAAAAACCTAGGAAGAATCGCGCCGACCCCACCTCCACCACCGCCCTCCTCCACCTCAAGCCCCCCTCCATCGATCGAGAAACCCCTTCTTCCCGACAGCCCACCAAACCCCCATGCCACCAGAACGCGCCGCTACCACCTGATTGCAGACGCCGGCCGCCACCTCCGACAATCAGAAACCCGCCCTCCTCCCTCTTCATTCTGAAATCAGTGAGTTTTTTTTTGTATATAAAAATAGGGTTTTAAACTATTAAAAATATGGGTTTTAACTACCTAAAAGAAATGATATGTATACATGAAGAGTATGTATTTTTATACATATAAAGTGCTGATTTTTATATCGGAAAGATGTGATTTTTACATTGAATGAGAATTTATAAAAATATGATTTTCATGTTGTAAAAATATCATTTTTTTTATGTTGTAAAGAATATGATTTTCATGTTATAAAAATATCATTTTTTTATGTTGTAAAGAAAAAGATTTTCATGTTGTAAAAATATCATTTTTTTTATGTTGTAAAGAATATGATTTTCATGTTGTAAAAATATCATTTTTTTGATGTTGTAAAGGTTATGATTTTCATGTTGTAAAAATATCATTTTTTTTTTGATGTTGTAAAGAATATGATTTTCAAGGTTATAAGAATATGGGTTTTGATTACATAAAATCATGATTTTTATTATGAAAATAGCGATATAAGAATATAATTTTTATATAAAAGAGAATATAAAAATATAATTTTTATATAATAGAGAATATAAAAATATGATATTTATATATGTGGCGAAATAAAAATATGATTTTTATATTGAAAGTGAACAAATAAAAATGTGATTTTTATTTATAAATGAAGAGTATAAAAATGTGAGCTTTTCTACGAAGAAGACAAGATAAAAATGTAATTTTTATTATTTGAGTAGCGATATAAAATATAATCTTTATATAATAAGTTGCGCTGTTAAAAATATAATTTTTAACATAAACGATGTTGGATAGATCTCGTTAGAAGCACATCGAAGATTTCCTATGTAAGAAGAGTCGTGGTGTTTGGTTTAGCTAGTCGGTGAGAACTCCTCACTTTTATTTTAATTTCTAGTTGAAATATATACTAGGATGCAGATGGTGTTTAGTAGCACCCGACACCCGTCGTCCACAGACCATGGATGACTTGTTTGTTTGATTGCTGTGTTGTGAAATTTTATTGTGTGATGTGGAATGATATAAAATATTTTATAGTGGAAAATATTTTGTAGTTAAAAATATGATTTTTAACGTGAATGTAAAATAAATATTTATAAACAAATCGGACGATTTGTTTATATACACTGATTTGACTAATACTGATTGGGACGATGAATTTTACACATCGCCCAACCGCACAAATAAAATCTGTGTTTGTTGATTTGAAACCCCACACGGGTATTAGGATGAGATTTGTCGTACACTAATCCCGATTATTTAGTTGTATGTCAATCGGTGGGTTGACAGACTGTGTAAGCGTTAATTATTTATATTCAATGCTTATGCAGTTGTGTGGTGCACTCTGGATGATGGTTGATTATTTATCGTTGCTATTATATACGTGTGTTGTAGAAAATCCATATAATAAATGTTATATGGTAATTGATTGGGCCTCATTCCAATATAGAGAAAAAATCATGTGTTGAATAGAAAATAAATTCATGTGTTGAATTGAAAATAAATTCATGTGTTGAATTGAAAACAAATATTCATGTGTTGAATAGAATAAATATTCATGTGTTGAATAGAAGCCGTGTTGATTAGATTGACGCCATTTTGATGTGAACGATATTTATATCGATTTTATTCATTTTTATAATGAATATAGAAAAGAAAGTGATTTCAAAATTTAACGTTTTGAAAATATCATCATTTGTATATCGATGATGTGGAATATTCAATTTTGATTTGAAATTGAATATGAAGTTGAAATCGTTTTGAAAACGAATTTAAAACGATTTATAAAATATGTTTTAAAAGGAAATCGATGATATATATATATATATATATATATATATACTAGCCTGAATAGAACGCGCCGCGCCGCGGCCGTTCGCGAATTTCGACCATTGACTTCGAATGGATATTACGGGAAATCCGACCGTCGGATTCTCCTAAAACCGAAACCGTTGGGTTCGTATCGAAAAGAGCATCCTAACGAATATTAGAGATTTGAAATCTAACAGTTGGATTTGGAATTATGTCCAAATCAAATTTGGAAAAGGTCGCTGTAAGTGCAGTTCGATGGCCGTTGATGTAAATCGACTGTACGGGCCATGATAAAATTATTAAAAATAGTAATAATTTGTGTAAAATCATAAGAAATGATTTGTGAAAAAGTGGGATGAAAAACTCCATTTTGAGAAGATAAAAATAGATTTATATCGAAATGAACTAGATTTGAACTAGAATTATAATTTTATTTATTTTTAAAATAAATAAAGTGGATTTGAAATGGTTTTAAAAAGTAACCAGAATTTCCAATAATTGAATTGGAATGGATTTGAATCGAAATTACCTTTGGAATATTTCGATGATGGATTTCGTGATGAAACAGATATTGTTATGGGAATTTGAAAGATATATTTATATCATTATTCCCAACACGATATTTGTTGGTCGTAGAATTTGATATTGAATATAAGCCGATATATTTTCTATTCTGGGCCTTGTATGTAATATCAAATGTGATTTTTGGGTTTGTCATGAATGATGTCTTCATTAACACTATTCTTAAACCCAGTAGAGAAAAAGATTTAATCTTTTTATTCTAGATATAATGAAGTGCACCAATTAAATGGTATTTAATTGGAATTGAGTTGGAATGGAATTGATTTTTGGGTCTAACGTGAACGGTGTTTTAAATAACACTTGTTCTTTAACCCGATAATTAATGTAATGTGATTTTGGGTTATAGTGAACCGTGTTTTAAATGACATTGATTCTTTAACCCGGTTAAAGACAGGATATTGATTTCTGTGAAGATTAAAACTAAGTGGAGTTTTAATGAATCTTTATTTAGATTGAAGTGATCGAGAATGGAGTATCACCAGTTTTGCTCCAGGAAATAGTTAAATCTTTAATTAGATTTGAACGTGAAATGGTAATTGAATTTACCGATAACACCATGGTGTTAGATATGAAGTATGACCAGTTTTACTTCATGGGATGAATAGGTTGGGATTGGGAAATAAAAATAAATGATTACTTCGGTGTGGTTCGCTAATCCCGACTAGTTTGAATAGATATTCAACGAAGATTAAAGAATAAATTTAAAGAATTTATCTTTGATAAAATTAATTGGAACCTTTTCCAAAGTATAAAAATATTTGAATAAAAGAATATTCTGAATTGGAATGAGGCGTATGTTGTGTTTGTGTAATACTTGTTTATTATATACGCGAGTTATTCAGAAAGACCAGGTTTATCCCATTCTGAATAAGTGATTCGACGTGGTATCGAGGATGAAGACGGTGGTCGAAGACCGGAGGTCTTCACATCGTTTGGATAATTACTGATGATCTTGATTGGGTCATACACCCAAGAGGAGGGAATCAGTTAGTGATCGTATGGACGTACTGGGAGATCGATGGATATGCGAGGTACCAGGTGCCTCCGGTTTTGTTCAGACCCAGAACGAACTTGTAAATGGACTGTGTGTCTGACATTGGATTTTATTCTGTGTGATTGATTTCTATTAAATATATATCTATTTGGCGGCAGAGAATTTATTCTCTTGCTTAACTCCCTTCTCTGAGACGTACGAGCTCAGAGGTTATATATTGATGGATATCAAACACATGGAGTGAATTGCCTGTGTGGCATGCCTAAGTGGCAATATGATCAAGGCTTCTGTTGAAAAGCAGAGTCTTATGGTTGATGATCAAAGCACGGCCTATGTGGCATAGCTTTGTGTAGCGTTGATTCGCGAGCCTCACACCCCGGATGTGAACCAGAAACGGGAGAGGACATCAGGGAGGACATGCGTTTCCTTCTAGCTAGAAGTGGCGTCAATGGTTTTACACGCCCTGACGAGTTTGACTTATGTGGTTGTTGCTGTTGCGAGGCACCTCGGATATATCAGTGACTATGTGGAGCCGATGGAGTCAGTGGACTCATTGACACCCCAAAGGGTGGGGAAACGCAGTGTTCAGGCATTTTAATCCACATCGGTGGACCGGCCCTGACGATCCAAGGGCCCACCTGAGTCTGGGCCCTGAGGGGCGGGCTAGAGCGTCTCGAATCGGTAGAGGACTATCTTTTGCCTCGTTTTACAAATGGAAATCCAATTTCCAATACGTGACATTGCGGTTTTGATTGTAGAGCCTAGTATGGCGACATGATATATGGTACCCATGCCGTCTATGATTGATACTTATGATTGAAATTGTTTTAAACACTATACACTTATTATAGTATCAAATGACTTGTTTTAAACGTATCAAGCATGCTTTGGCTATTATAAGGGAAAACCCTATCCTCAGGTTTGTGTTGCATTGTGTGATGGGACCTGGGTCTTATAATACCTTCATTGTTCTTTATTAAGCATTGTGCTGTTGTTTTATGCACTGGTATTCTTGGGAGGAAACCCGTTCCGTGTTATACGGCGTGGTCCCTTGATTTACCTAACTTTAAAATAGAGATTAATAACTGTTTTAGTTCTCACACCAGTCACATGACTGACCTGAAGTTTATTGTTTTAACCTAAACTCCGGGTGCCCTTATTTTGACACGGGCAGCTAGTAGTTTTGGGTTTGCAGATTTATATTCACAGGAACCTGATTTACATCTAGAATGATATCCGGAAAGCTCTGTATCCACATATCTCCTTCAGTTGTGCTTTGTATTATTTTCCACTGCTATGTAATGTAATTTAAATCTTTGATATTTTCTATGTAATATTTATTCATACTATGTATATTCTTGTAGTCTGATGAAATTGTTGTAATAAAGAATGAAAAGTTCTTCCGTTTGCGTTCCGATGTGACTTGTTCCCAAATCTATCCGGGCTTTCCTTACTGGGGAAGTTCGGGTCATCTCAATTTTTAACTTAAGTCTTATTGAATTATATTTAATTGGATTCTATGAAATCCAATTTAGACGAAGTTATAAAACCCAAGTTATTGTTGAATATTTCAATGGAACGAGTTACTAAAATGGTTTATGAGTGGATAAAAGTTAAGTATATGAAACTACAGAATTGGAATCTAATTGGAGATCAGTTGAGATAAATAATTTTCTTAGTATTGATCTGAAGTTGGTTTTGGCCTTCAGGGTTGATATTTAGGGAATTAATTACTTACTGATTTTTAGTTAGGGACTGATGAGGTTTTGAAATGGAAATCGAGAAGGGAACTAAAGTTTTAATTAAAGTGGTTAGGCGATTTGAGAGGTTGTAACGACCCAGATTTTGGTTCATTTATTTTTGAATATTTATTATTAATTTTAAATAATATATATGTAATAACCCGGAAATCTGAGCCAATTTAAAAATTTTATTTTGGCAATTTCGATGAATTTTGAATATTTAAAATGGTATATTTTAAATAATGACGATGAGAAATTTATTTTTGAATAGAAATAGAACATATATATTTATTTCAATTGACGTTA
This sequence comes from Allium sativum, assembly GCA_030737875.1. Taxonomy (NCBI): domain Eukaryota; kingdom Viridiplantae; phylum Streptophyta; class Magnoliopsida; order Asparagales; family Amaryllidaceae; genus Allium; species Allium sativum. The sequence goes on along the minus strand of CM060909.1, from coordinate 415,832,375 downwards.
GAATATAAATATTTTATTTTAAATATAAAAGGAATTGGAAATGGCACGGTAGTTCGAAAATTCGATTTCAAATTTCAAATGAATGTACAGGATTCAAAATAAACCGCATTTTAGCCAATCCAAAAATATTATAATCTAATTAAAAATATCTTTCCAACAAATCCAAAGAATTGAAATTTCATAGCGGAAATAAAAAGATATGCCTAGTTGAAAATTCAGAATAGTCGCTATGGAATTCTGGCCCTTAAAAATGGAAATTTTGCAAACGACCTCTGTTTTCGACGAAACCACTTTTGTTAGATCCGGGATGACGAATTATTGCTAGGTTCCAAAATTCATAATTTTTCGAATCAATATGTTAGCTTGGCAAAGTAAAACGCGTTTTGACAGTTTTAGTCAATTTCGATCGATCAGAAAATGGCCATTTTTCAAACGGTCTCAGAATTTGACAAAATTAGTTTTGTTAGGACCGTATCGTCAATACGAAGCTAGAAAATATTTTTCGGGAATTTTTAGAGTCCGTATGTGGCCCCGGTAAATTGAAATTGCTTTCAAATTCAATATATAGATTTATATTTTGATTTTGACGAAAAATGATCGAAACGGTCAAATCAGCTTACGATACGTATCCCATTGTGTTCGGAATTGGGGTAATTAGCTAGAGGCGACAGTCGGTGGGTCTCGTTTAGGGTTTGTATACAAAGTCAACTTTATAAGGAAAAATAATAATAATAAAATAATATATAATTATACAAACTCACTCTCTTCCCTCACCTCACTCTCTCTCTCCCCGACTAAATCTGAACGAAAAAAACCCTAGCCCGTCGATTAGCAGCTGCCGCCATCCCCTTCGCTCATCGCCCACCGCGCTGGTGCTCCGCCCCCTCCTCCACTCGACGTCGCCCCCTCAAGCGATCTCCACAGCCCCGTTCTCTCGATTCTCCCTCCTTCTAACACCCCAAAACCGAAGCAAACCCCTACGCCTGTAGCCATCACCGCCTTGGCCTTGCCCAGCCCTCCGCCGACCATCCTCACCCCTCCACTACCACCAACAGCCGGCGGTGGAAGTCCCCTCCACCAAAGATTTGAATTCTGCAAAAGAAAAGGTGAGCTTTTAATTATTTTCTTTTCTTTTATGAAATCAATTTAGTTAATTTAGTTATTAAACACCATGAAAATACGATTTTTATATTAGCAAAGCATTGATTTTTAATTAACATGAAGCAGTGATTTTTATTTGTTAAAAGAAGTGATTTTTATTTGTTTAAAGATTTGATTTTTATGATTAGAAAAATATGATTTCTATAATGTAGCGAAATAAAAATCTGATTTTTTAGTATATATATGTTGAAATAAAAATGTGATTTTTATAGCATTGAAAAAAAAATTCGATCTTTATATAAGGAGCAGGAATATAAAAATATAATTTTTATATAGAAAGAAGCATCGTAAAAATATATGAAGTAGAAATAAAAATGTGATTTTTATTTATTGGAATAAAGCGATAAAAATGTGATTTTTATATATGTAGCGAATACGGACGACGAAAGTGACAGAAGGCGAGCACGGAAAAGATTTTCTATATATGAAGAGTCAGGCGTTTGGTTTAGCTTCACGGTGAGAACTTCTCACTTTAACTCTTGTTTTCTAGTTAAAAATATATACTAGGATGCAGACGATGCTTAGCAGCACCCGAAACCCGTTGTCTACAGACCATGGACGACTTGTTTGTTTGTTGTTTGTGGTGTGAATATTGATTGTGTGATGTGGAATGGAATAAATTATTTTATGGTTAAAAATATAATTTTTAACGTGCATATAAAATAAATATTTATAAACAAATCGGACGATTTGTTTATGTACACATTTGACTGATATGGATTGGGACGATAAATGTTACACATCACCCAACTACACAAATAAAACCCGTGTTTGATTGTTTGAAAACCCCACACGGGTGTTGAGATGAAATTGGACATACAATGGTACCAATAATTAGCTGTAAGTCGATCGATTGATTGACAGGTTGTTATAAGCATTAAATATTTATATTTAATGCTTATGCAGTTGTGTGGTGCACTCTGGATGATAGTTGATTATTTATTGTTGCTATTATATACATGTGTTGTAGGGAATCCATATAATTAACATTATATGGTAATTGATTGGGCCTCATTCCAATTTGGAAAATAAAGAATATTATAAAATGAAAATTCATGTGTTGAATAAAAGAATGTTCATGTGTTGAATAAATGAAAATTCATGTGTTGAATAAAATATATATTCATGTGTTGAATAAAAGAAAAATCTTGTGTTGAGCGAAATATTTATACAATAAAGTTCACATTTTTATTGTAAGAAAGGATTAATAAATATTCATGTGTTGAATAAAATATATATTCATGTGTTGGAGAAAATATTCATTTGTTGAATAGAATAACGAAGTTATTGAAATATATAAAGCCGTGTTGATTAGATATGCGCCATTTTGACGCAAACGATATTTATACCGATTATATTCGTTTTTATAATGAATATAGAAAAGGAAGTGATTTCAAAATATAACGTTTTGAAAATATTATCATTTATATATTAATGATATGGAATATTCAATTTTGATCTAAAATTGAATATGAAGTTGAAATCGTTTTGAAAACGAATTTAAAACGTTTATAAAATACGTTTTGAAAGGAAATTGATGATATATATATATATATATATATATGTATATATATATATATATTGGCCGAATAGAACACGCTGCGCTGCGGTAGTTCGCGAATTTCGACCATTGACTTCGAATGGACATTACGAGAGATCCGACCGTCGGATTCTCCTAAAACCAGAACCGTTGGGTTCATATCGAAAAGAGCTTTCTAACGAATATTAGACATTTGAAATCTAACGGTTGGATTTGGAATTATGTCCAAGTCAAATTTGGAAAAGGTCGTTGTAAGTGCAGTTCGATGGCCATTTATGGAAATAGACTGTACGGGCGTTGATAAAATTATTAAAAATAGCAATAATTTGTGTAAAATCATAAGAAATGATTTGGAAAGAATTGGGAGGAAAAATTCCATATTTGGAAAGATAAAAATACATTTTTATAGAAATGAACTAGTTTTGAACTAGAATTATAATCCATTTATTTTTAAAATAAATAAATAGGATTTGAAATGGTTTTACAAATAACCAGAAGTTCCAATATATAAATTGGAATGGATTTGAATCGAAATTGTCTTCGCAGTATTTCCATGTTGGATTTCGTGATTACAAATACTGTTGTGGGAATTTGACAGATATATTTATATCGTTATTTCCAATACGATATTTGTTGGTCATAGAATTTGATATTGAATATAAGCCGATATATTTTCTATTCAGAGCCTTGTATTTAATATCAAATGAGATTTGGGTTTATCGTGAATGGTGTCTTCATTAACACTGCTCTTAAACCTAGTTGAGAAAAAAGATTAAATCTTTTTATTTAGATTTAACGAAGTATACCAATTAAATGATATTTAATTGGAATTGGAATTGATTTTTGGGTTTATCGTGAACGGTGTTTTAGATAACACTTGTTCTTTAACCCGATTATTAATGGAATGTGAATTAAGCTTATCGTGAACTGTGTTTTAGCGACATTCGTTCTTTAACCCGATTTACGGTGAAATGAAATTTGGAATTTATAAATCTTGTGTTAAGATTTAAAGGAGATTTTCCAAAGTAAAGTTTTCCAATTTAACATATTAAATTGGAATTGAATGGAATTCGATTTGGCGATAATTGAAGTAAGCTTCTGTAGAGGAAGACGGTTAATATGTATGGAATTTGAAAGGCCTTTCCATTACTCCATTTATATTATTGGTCGGATATGGAAGTTTATATCGATTATATGTATATCGATTTGTTTTCCATGAAGATCCCATTGCTAACGGAATGTAATTTTGGGTTGTCGTGAATGGTATCTATAATAATACTGTTCTTAGACCCAACGGAGTTAAGAAAATCAGAGACTAACTGGAGATTAGTTAAGTTGAATGGTTTCTTGGGTATTGATCTGGTGTTGGTTTTGGCCTTCGGGGTTAATACTTAGGGAATTGTTCACTTGCTAATTTACGGTTAAAGGCTGATGGAATGGAATGTGATTTTGGGTTTATAGTGAACCGTATTTTAAATGACATTTGAAGCGACCCGAACTTTCCCGGTCTCCGAAGAAAAGAGAAAGAACGAATTACTGTGAGGACAAGACAAATCAGAATGCAGACAGAAGAACATTCCATTGTTTATTACAACAACTACATCAGAATACAAGAATTTACAGAGTATGAATCAATATTACACATTATAAAATATCACAGATTACAATACATTACATAGCAGCGGAAAATAATACAATACATAACTAGAAGCAATACACGGATACAAAGCTTTCCGAGTATCGTTCCAGCTGTAAATCAGGATCCTGTGAATATAAATCTGCAAAACCAAAACTACTAGCTGCCCGTGTCAAAATAAGGGCACCCGGAGTTTAGGTTAAAACAATAAACTCCAGGTCAGTCATGTGACTGGTATGAGAACTAAAACAGTTATTAATCTTTATTTTAAAGTTAGGTAAATCAAGGGACCACGCCGCTAACGCGGAACGGGTTTTCTCCCAAGAATGCCAGTGCATAAAACAATAGCGCAATGCTAAATAAAGAACAATGAAGCTATTATAAGACCCAGGTCCCATCACACAATGCAACGCAAGCCGGAGGATAGGGTTTTTGCCTTATAATAGCCAAGAATGCTTGGTACGTGAAATTTCATGTTTTATTATTAGTATAAGTGTATTGTGTATAAAGCAACTTCAAATCATAAGTATCAATCATAGACGGCATAAGCGCCTCATCCCACTATGTCTCCATATATAGGTTCTGCAATCAAAATCGCAAAGTCACATATTGGAAATTGGATTTCCATCTGTGAATCGAGGCAAAAGATAGTCCTCTACCGATTCAAGACGCTCTATCCCGCCCCTCTGGAACAGCCGCAACTGCCCCTTGGATTGTCAGGGCCGGTCCACCGATGTGGATTATTATTCGTGAACACTGCGTTTCCCCACCCTTTGTGGTGTCAACGAGTCCAATGACTCCATCGGTCTCGGATCGACCGATATATCTGAGGCGCCTCGCAACAGCAACAACCACACAGGTGAAAAGTATATAAATGTCAGCCAGTTTAAGCACTGACACCACCCTAGCTAGAAGGAAACGCATGCCCTCTCTGATGTCCTCTCCCGTTTTGGTTCACAACCGGGGTGTGAGGCTCGCGAATTCACGTTACACAAAGCTACGCCACACATGTGGTGCTTTGATCATCAACCACAAGGCTTTGCTTTTCAACAAAAGCCTTGATCATTTTCCACTTAAGCATGCCACACAGGCAATTCACTCCATGCGTTTGATATCCATCAATATATAACCCCTGAGCTCGTACGTCTTAGAGAAGAGCGCTAAGCAAGAGAATAAATTCTCCGCGGCCAAACAGATATATATTTAATAGAAATCAATCACGTAGAATAAAATCCAATGTCAGACACACAGTCCATTTACAAGTTCGTTCTGGGTCTGAACGAAATCGGAGGCACCTTGTACCTCGCATATCCATCGATCTCCGAGTACGTCTGGACGATCACCAACAGATTCCCTCCTCTTGGGTATACAGCCCAATTAAGATCATCAGTAATCACCCAAACGATGTGAAGACCTCCGGTCTTCAACCACCGTCTTCATCCTCGACACCACGTCGAATCAGTTATTCAGAATGGGATAAACCCGGTCTTTCTGAATAACTCGCGTATATAATAAATAAGTGTTACACAAACACAACATACGCCTCATTCCAATTCAGAATATTCTTATACTTTGGGAAAGGTTCCCATTAATTTTATCAAAGATAAATTCTTTAAATTTATTCTTTAATCTTCTTTGAATATCAATTCAAACTAGTCGGGATTAGCGAACAACACCAAAGTAATCATTTATTTTATTTCCCAATCCCAACCTATTCATCCCATGAAGTAAAACTGGTGATACTTCATATCTAACACCACGGTGTTATCGGTAAATTCAATTACCATTTCACGTTCAAATCTAATTAAAGATTTAACTTTCGCCTGAAGCAAAACTGATGATATTCCATTCTCGATTATTTCAATCTAATTAAAGATTCATTAAACTCCACTTGGTTTTAATCTTCCCAATAATCACTATCAATGATGATTTAACTTGGGAAATCACATCCTGTCTTTAACTGGGTTAAAGAACCAATGTCATTTAAAACACGGCCCACGATAAACCCAAAATCACATTCAATAATTATCGGATTAAAGAACAAGTGTTATTTAAAACACCGTTCATGATAAACCCAAAAATCAATTCAAATACAATTCCAATTAAATACCATTTAATTGGTACACTTCATTAAATCTAAATAAAAAGATTTAATCTTTTTCTCAACTGGGTTTAAGAACAGTGTTAACGAAGACACCATTCACAACAAACCCAAATCCCATTTGATATTAAATACAAGGCTCTGAATAGAAAATATATCGGCTTATATTCAATATCAAATTCTACGACCAACAAATATCGTATTGGAAATAACGATATAAATATATCTTTCAAATTTCCATAACAATATCTGTATAATATCGAATTCCAACATCGAAATATTCCAAAGATAATTTCGATTCAAATCCATTCCAATTCAATTATTGGAAATTCTGGTTACTTTCAAAACCATTTCAAATCCAATTTATTTATTTAAAAATAAATAAATTATTATTCTAGTTCAAAACTAGTTCATTTCGATAAAAATCTATTTCTATCTTTTCAAATATGGAGTTTTTCATCCCAATTCTTCACAAATCATTTCTTATGATTTTACACAAATTATTACTATTTTTAATAATTTTATCAAGGCCCGTACAGTCGATTTCCATCAACGGCCATCGAACTACACTTACAACGACCTTTTTCAAATTTGATTTGGACATGATTCCAAATCCAACCGTTAGATTTCAAATCTCTAATATTCGTTAGAAAGCTCTTTTCGATACGAACTCAATGGTTCCAGTTTTAGGAGAATACGACGGTCGGATCTCCCGTAATATCCATTCGATGTCAATGGTCGAAATTCGCGAACTGCCGCGGCGCGGCGCGTTCTATTCAGGCCATTATATAATATATAATATATATACTTCATCGATTTCCCTTTAAAACGTATTTTATAAATCGTTTTAAATTCGTTTTCAAAAATGATTTCAATTCAATTTCAATTTAATTCGAATTTCAATTCATTTCAATTTAATTCAAATTTCAATTCATTTCAATTTAATTCGAATTTCAATTCATTTCAATTTAATTTGAATTTTGAAATCACTTTCAATATTTATTGAAAAATGAATAAAATCGATATAAATATCGTTCACGTCAAAATGGCGTCAATCTAATCAACACGGCTTTTGTTCAACACATGAATATTTATTCTATTCAACACATGAATTTATTTTCTATTCAACACATGAATATATATTTTCAATTCAACACATGAATTTATTTTATAAATTGGAATGAGGCCCAATCAATCACCATATAATGTTAATTATATGGATTTTCTACAACACATGTATGTAATAGGAACGATAAATAATCAACCATCATCCAGGGTGCACCACACAACTACATAAGCATTAAATATAAATAATTAACGCTTACACAGTCTGTCAATCCATCGATAGACATACAACTAAACAATCAGGATTAGTGTACGTCAAATCTCATCCCAATACCCGTGTGGGGTTTCAAATCAACAAACACAGATTTTATTTGTGCAGTTGGGCGATGTGTAAAATTTATCGTCCCAATCAATATCTGTCAAATAAGTGTATATAAACAAATCGCCGATTTTTTTATAAATATTTATTTTATATACACGTTAAAAATCATATTTTTAACTATAAAATATTTTCAACTATAAAATATTTTATTTCATTCACCATCAGACAATCAAATTTCACTACACAGCAATCAAACAAACAAGTCATCCATGGTCTGTGGACGACGGGTGTCGGGTGCTACTAAGCACCGTCTGCATCCTAGTATATATTTCAAACTAGAAATAAAAATAAAAGTGAGGAGTTCTCACCGACTAGCTAAACCAAACACCACGACTCTTCATATGTAGAAAATCTTCGCCACTCGCCTTTTATTGCTTTCGTTGTCCGCATCCACTACATATATAAAAATCACATTTTTATTATCTACCTTATATAAAAATCATATTTCTGTATTGTTGCTATGTATATAAAAATCACATTTTTTACTACACTATATGGATAAAAATCCTATTTTTTACCGCTACTATATAGATAAAAATTCTATTTTTATACCGCTACTATATAGATAAAAAATCTATTTTTATACTGCTACTATATAGATAAAAATTCTATTTTTATACCGCTACTATATAGATAAAAATTCTATTTTTACTCTCTATATATAATAAAAAATATATTTTGATTCTCGATTCAAACAAAGAAAAATCATGTCTTTATATTTTTAAAAATTGAGTCTTTACGAATATAAAAATCTCGTCTTTCAGTAATAAAAATCTATGCTTTCTAGTGTTAAAAATCTATGCTTTCTTTCTAAAACAATGCCATTTATAAATAAGGATTGAATTTTAAATCACAACATATATTAAATTAATTCAAATTACCTTTGTTGTTGACATTGGCCGGAGGGCGCAGGGGTTAGAGGTGGCCGGGGCTAGGGTTTTAGGGGATGGCGGCTTGAATTGGGGGAATTGGGGCTTGTTACGTCGGAGGGAGGGAGGAGGAGGCGAGCAGGTGGCGAAGAAGGTGGAGGGGGTCGCGTCTAATCGGGGTGGGCCCAGGAGGGGCGGCGCTGCGCGTTTCAGCGTCTGGGGGGAGGGGGTTAGGGCTTACGTTGACGAAGGTGGAAGGAGGAGGCGGCGAGGGAGGGGCCAGCGACGGTCGATGGGTGCGGCGCCCCTCCGGTAGTGGCGTGATGGACTGAGAAGGGGGGCGGATTTCAATCGTGGTTTTTTATTCTGAATGAAGGAGAAAGAAAAGAACGCGGGGGGGGGGGGGGGGATATTTAATTAAATTAAAAAAAATTCACTTAAAGTTGACTTTTCTTTCTAATCCCAAATCGAACCCAACGACTGTCACCCCTATGGTAATACCCCTATTCCGAACGCAGTGGGATATGTTTTGTAGGCTGATTCGATCGTTTCGATCAGTTTCCATAAAAATCAAAATATAAATCTATATATTGAATCTGAACGCGCATTTCAATTTACCGGGGCCACATACAGACTCTAAACATTCTCGAAAAATATTTTCTAGCTTCGTATTGACGATCTAACAAAACTAATTTCGTCAAATTCTGAGACCGATTGAAAAATTGCCATTTTCCAGTCGATTAAAATCAACTAAAACTGCGCAAACGTGTTTTCCTTTGCCACGCTCACATATTGATTCAGAAAATTATGAATTTTGAAACCTAGCAATAACTTGACACCACGGATCCAACAAAAGTGATTTCATCGAAAACCGAGGTCATTTGCAAAATTTCCATTTTTAAGGGCCAGAATTCCATAGCGACAATTCTGAATTTTCACCTGGGCATAACTTTTGATTCCCGCTATGAAATTTCAATTTTTCGGATTCGTTGGAAAGATATTATCAATTAGATCCAAATTTTTTGGTTTCACTAAAATCCGGTTTATTTTGAATCGTGTACATCCATTTGAAATTTGAAACCGAATTTTCGAACTACCGCGCCATTTTCAATCCCTTTTTTAATTATAAATAATTATTCATATTCTAACGATGATTCGAATAACATATACGTTCTAATTCTATTCAAAATAAATTTCTCGTTGTTATTATTTAAAATAATTCATTTTAAATATTCAAAATTCACTAAAATTGCCAAAATAAAAATTTAAATTGGCTCAGATTTCCGGGTTATTACAACATTGGTTCTTTAACCCAGTTAAAGACGGGATATGATTTCCCAAGTTAAACAATCATTAGTATTGATTTTTGGGAAGACTAAAACCAAGTGCAGTTTTAATGAATCTTTAATTAGATTGAAATGATCGAGAATGGAGTATCACCAGTTTTGCTCTAGGCGATAGTTAAATCTTTAGTTAGATTTTAATGTGAAATGGTAATTGAATTTACCGATAACACCAAGGTGTTAGATATGAAGTATGACCAGTTTTACTTCATGGTATGAATAGGTTGGGGTTCGGAAATTTAACAAGTGATTACTTCGATAAGGTTCGCTAATCCCGACTAGTTTGGATAAACCGTAATTTGGTTTGAATGGATATTCAAAAGAAGATTAAAGAATAAATTTAAAGAATTTATCTTTGATAAAATTAATGGGAACCTTTCCTAAAGTATAAGAATATCTGAATAAAAGAATATTCTTAATTGGAATGAGGCGTATGTTGTGTTTGTGTAATACTTGTTTATTATATACGCAAGTTATTCAGAAAGACCGGGTTTATCCCATTCTGAATAACTGATTCGACGATGGGTAGAGGATGAAGACGGTGGTCGAAGATCGGAGGTCTTCTCATCGTTTGGATAATTACTGATGATCTTGATTGGGCTGTACACCCAAGAGGAGGGAATCAGTTGGTGATCGTCCAGATGTACTTGGAGATCTATGGATATGCAAGGTACAAGGTTCCTCCGGTTTCGTTCAGACCCAGAACGGACTTGTAAATGGACTGTGTGTCTGACATTGGATATCATTCTGTGTGATTGATTGATATCGATTGCATGGAGTGGTGTAACACCCCGTGAATACTATAACCGTGAAATTCGTAAATTAAAGAATAATTAATTTCAAATCAAAGAATTAAGGGAAACGGGATACGCCATTGTGTTCGTCTCGGAAAAATACGCGAAATAGAGTCCGAGTTTTCGAAAAACGGAGTCCGTATGAAGAAGATATGGCCTCCGGAAGTTTCTGAATTAAATTTAAAATTAAAACAGCTCAGAAAAATCAAGTTAAAATTAAAAATCGGGCCCAATGGGCCAGGGCGGGAAAATTCCCGCCTAAGCCACCCAGGTCGATAGGGCTGTCGACCTGGGCTAGCCATGTCGACAGGGCTGTCGACAGGGGTGTCGACCTGGTCGAGAGCCAGGTCGAACCCAGTCCAACCTGGCTGGCCAGGTCTGTGTTTGGCCGATTTTCTGTGGTCTGCTTTGTCACTAGGGCTAGGTGGCGACACCGGATTGGCTTCCTCTTCAAACGAACGGCTATTGTTGAATCAAGCTCCATCGACGGTTTAAAACATCTTGCAAACATTATAAAAAGGACCTAAGACCTAGCCTAACATCATACTATTTCATTCTAGCCTTAGGCCGCCACCATTAAACCTAGAGCTCTAAATTAAAAATACAAAGAATAAAAATTATAGAAGAAGGAGGATGATTCTTGAAGGCTACCACTAGAAGCTACAACAAATACGACGCTTTAGGCAACGAATTTGGAGACTATTTGATTTGGGATTCTTAATTGGGTTATTTGCTTCATAATTGTAAGTTCTATTTTACTTTTTAGGCAAAAACGCTAAAACAAGATGGACATGCGATGAATTGAAACTAAATTTATGTATTATTGCCAATTCATGTTTATATTATTTATTGTTGAATTATAATTTGGGATATTGCTATGGCAACGTTGCAAGTTAAACTTGCCATGATTTTGATGTTGTTATGAATCATTTGGGCTTGATTGTTTGGCAAGTTGGACTAATTCATGTCCATAAAATCGCTATGAAATCTTTATGTTGATGAAACCATGCCTATGGTGCTAATTAAATTATGCCTATAATGTTATTATACCCATCATGATTAATGAAAATTGGGTATTGCTAGGTTAATTATGTTAAAGACGCTAAATCGTCTATCATGTTAATTATGTTAAAGATGCTAAATTATCTATCATGTTAATTAAGCTAAATTGTCAATCATGCTAATTATGTTAAAAACGATAAATTGGAATCATTATGTCTATCATGTTGATTTAGAATCATTAAATTGGAATCATTATGTCTATAAGAATTATTAGGTTAAAATGCTAAATTGGAATTCACTATGCCTATTAGGATTACTATGCCTTTAATGCTTCATGTTTATGATAAAAATTATTATGATGCCGCAATGATTATTATGCCTATGATGCAAAGTTTAAATCATCATGTTAAATTAAGTTGGAATCATTACTATGCCAAGTTATCATCATTGCAACTATGTGATATGTTATATTCTGTTTATTATGCAAGTAATGTTGGAATTGTCACATATGCCTATCACATGTTTGGTGTTATTCCCCTTTTATCTCTTGAATTGTTTGTGCTTATGAACGAAGTGCGTTTATATACGTTGGGAATACGATGGGGTAGAATAGGCAAAACTTGAATTTATTATAGGAATAAACTGTGAAATTTGGCATAAGTAGAACATGAATTATGGCACGAAAACTTGACTTGAACATGCCATAACTTGACTTTAAACATGCCTTAGTTGGGCACGAAGTTGACACATGAACATGATATCAGAATTGATAAGAACATGGGCATGACTTTAGAGAACAAGAAAGTGGCCAACTCGAGGTTGGGTTGAGTTTGTAGTGTAAATCTGCCCGGAACCGCCCGGCAAATCCAGTTGCTACAAACAATAGGATCCAATGTGGGTAGTTGGTCATATCGCGCTTGAAACCCGAGGTTGGGTTGAGTTCGTAGCGTAAACCTGCCCGGAACCGCCCGGCAAAATCCAGTGGCTACGAACAACAGGATCCAATGTGAGTGGTTCGGTGCATTAACGAATCAATTAATGCCAATTAGGGTTAAGTCATGAACATGAAAAAGACAACTTAACCAACTTGAACATGATTTGTAGGGCTAAGTCATGAACTGGAAAACGACAACACTTAGCCAACTTGACATGACACGTAGGCGGGTTAAGTCGCGAACTGAAATGACATACTTAACCATCTTGACATGACTAGACTGGAAAAGGGTTAAGTCACGAATTACATGACTTGATCGGAAAGGCGGGTTAGGTCACGAATTACATGACCTAATCTATTAGGCGAAACCCTAGACACGACCCCTTTTCAGCAGTAACCCTCTAGATGTATCAAGGTACCCTGGGGCTAGGCCGGGTGGGGGCACGATTACTGGGCTGATTGTAAGAGGTGAACGACGGCAGTGGGGTATGCCAGTGTAGGTTCGGCGGACTACGATCGTGCACGTATCCGGGGCAGACACTGGGTATCCGTAGATTTATCTGTGCATCTTGAATCATGTCAGGGGTTGACACCATAGGGCTGATACACCCTAAGGTGGACCCAGCACAGGTGACTACATTCGTGATTAGCCGTATGACACGGACACTTGACGAGCTAGAACTTGTAGGGAGCCGATCGACTAGATAATCGCTCCGTAGGACCCCGTACTTGGGTCAGACCCCGTTCCAGGGTCATTTCATGATATTGGGCCGTGGAATTTATTTCGTGATTAACTTGTGATATGGGCTTAGTATACTAGTACAGTCGATGCAACGAATCTCGAACATGTGATGCTTTACTGGACTTGTCTTGACTTATCCTGATCACCTCAGTCTATCTTGTTCACCTTGACACTATTCTTAAGTTTAGTTCCAGTTCATACATGACAAGTTGTTTCAACCGTTTTTACACTGAAAGTCACTAGAACTTACTCAGTCTTTATGACTGACCCTTTTCCTTTCGCCTCTTTTTCTTTCGGTTCCCCCCCCCCAGGTTCTCAGGGAGGAATAACTAGCTCTTAGCTTGGATATCACTTGCTTTGGCTCAGCATGTACGGTTTGCTATGGCTGCTTCTTTTTACTGCACTTGGGGAATAAGCTGTTTTACAGTTTTTAAGTTATTGCTTCTTTGGCTATTATTACAAGACAGCTGTAATGAAGTTACTTGAAATCTTTGTAAAAGACATGGTTTATTTTGGAATGAAATGAAGTTCTATTTTGCGTAGAAATTCTTCTGCTGTTTACATAATTATTTATTTATGTTCTGTCTTGTGATAATTCTGTGATGTTATCTCGATAATACCTCTCCAAAACTAGGGCATTCCCTTTGTGAGTGACCCTAGCGGAGGTGGGGTGTTACACTTGGTATCAGAGCAGAGGGTTACCAAGACTGGGCAAAAGTTTTGAAAACCTTTTGAATTTTTTTTCAAAACCATTTACAAAGAAGCATTTTCCAAGAAAAAGTTTTTAAAGGCTATTCCCCAAAAGCCATTAGCACTATCCTTTGTTTCCTTGTTTGAATCTCCTGTCCTTCGTTTTGAATCTCTCCTTCTTGTTTCAGCATGTCCGAAGAACTTAACTTGCCAGAGGGCGTACCAATACCTGGTTGGTTTAGACGATTCTTAGAAGCAAGGGCCACCCAGCCAGGTCCTACCGTTCCCCCTCCTCCGGATGCAGGAAATCACCCAGCTGCAGCAGCACCTTTTCCTCCACCTCCTCCGCGGGGAAACACTTTTGCTAAGATATGTAAAGATTTTAAGGCTATGGGAGGAAAGGATTTCCACGGAACTGAGTCCTTCGTAGCATCTAGAAATTGGCTGAAAGAAACTGAGGACCTATTCATCATCTTTGAGGTAGAGGATAGGCAAAAAGTACAATTGGCGGTGTGGCTATTGAAGGGCGAGGCTTCCTATTGGTGGGAGGTCACTAATGCTGAGAGACCAGTGGAGACATGGGAGGACTTTAGGGCAAGGTTTGAAACTAAATTTCTCTCAGATGCGGAAAGAAGTTTGCAGTTGGAAAAATTCTTATTTCTTAAGCAAGGAGACAAGACTGTCAGAGAGTATGTGAATCAGTTCGATGAGCTGGCTAGGTTCGGACTAGACCTAGTCAACACCCCGCACAAAAAGGCCCTCCGCTTTGTCAAAGGATTGAATGAGCCACTACACAGTCTGGCCATGACCCATATACCCATGGGAGCTACGTACGAAAGGTTGGTGCAGATGGCATTGCTGAACGAGGAAGATAAGGGCAAGAAGGAGACAGAGGCAGAAAACTCTCAAGGGAAGAAAGAGGTCAAGCCTAACGATTCTAAGAATAAGAAGGTAGACTCCGAGAAGGGAGGCAAGAACAACAACTCACGCGATAAAAGGAAATGCAATTACTGTGGCACGGAAGGACACATAGCCAAGGATTGTAGAAAGAGGAAGAGAAAGCAAGGTGAATGTTTTCATTGTGGGAAGACTGGACACATCAGCAAAGACTGTCCTGAGAAGCAGACCGGACCTTCTGGCGGTACATCGTTAACCTATTCTAGATGCTTTGTTTTATCTTATTTCTCTCCTCGATCTTATCTTGAGAACCATAGGTAGAATCTTTTTGGATGTAAACATGTAATTGAAACATGTTATGATTGCAAAATGGTTGCAAGTGGTCGCAAGTGGTTGCTCGTGGATGCATGAATACACATTAGGCACTAGATCGGCTCAGGCACATTTTCATATTGCATATGCATGAGTGTTTATTTTGGAAACTTGGTTGTGCTATCATTTGGTTGTTGCATATGATTGAATGTTTGAGCACTCATGTAGAAATTATGAATTATAATAGAAAAAATTTGCATACATATTGGGTTCATTTCACTAAACATATTTTGCATTTAGAAGATCAATCAGGCCTGATCATTAGCATTAGCTAAGGAACATATACACACACTTCGCATATGATCATAAAGCATTAGAAGTCTTTTAAGGACAATGGATACTCGTGTTTGATGGATGAGTAGATGGATGTTTGGATGTTAGGATATACATTCCTCCTAACTTGAAGATTTCGGGGACGAAATCCTTTTAAGTAGGGGAGAATGTAACACCCCGTGAATACTATAACCGTGAAATTCGTAAATTAAAGAATAATTAATTTCAAATCAAAGAATTAAGGGAAACGGGATACGCCATTGTGTTCGTCTCGGAAAAATACGCGAAATAGAGTCCGAGTTTTCGAAAAACGGAGTCCGTATGAAGAAGATATGGCCTCCGGATGTTTCTGAATTAAATTTAAAATTAAAACAGCTCAGAAAAACCAAGTTAAAATTAAAAATCGGGCCCAATGGGCCAGGGCGAGAAAATTCCCGCCTAAGCCACCCAGGTCGACAGGGCTGTCGACCTGGGCTAGCCATGTCGACAGGGCTGTCGACAGGGGTGTCGACCTGGTCGAGAGCCAGGTCGAACCCAGTCCAACCTGGCTGGCCAGGTCTGTGTTTGGCCGATTTTCTGTGGTCTGCTTTGTCACTAGGGCTAGGTGGCGACACCGGATTGGCTTCCTCTTCAAACGAACGGCTATTGTTGAATCAAGCTCCATCGACGGTTTAAAACATCTTGCAAACATTATAAAAAGGACCTAAGACCTAGCCTAACATCATACTATTTCATTCTAGCCTTAGGCCGCCGCCATTAAACCTAGAGCTCTAAATTAAAAATACAAAGAATAAAAATTATAGAAGAAGGAGGATGATTCTTGAAGGCTACCACTAGAAGCTACAACAAATACGACGCTTTAGGCAACGAATTTGGAGACTATTTGATTTGGGATTCTTAATTGGGTTATTTGCTTCATAATTGTAAGTTCTATGTTACTTTTTAGGCAAAAACGCTAAAAAAAGATGGACATGCGATGAATTGAAACTAAATTTATGTATTATTGCCAATTCATGTTTATATTATTTATCGTTGAATTATAATTTGGGATATTGCTATGGCAACGTTGCAAGTTAAACTTGCCATGATTTTGATGTTGTTATGAATCATTTGGGCTTGATTGTTTGGCAAGTTGGACTAATTCATGTCCATAAAATCGCTATGAAATCTTTATGTTGATGAAACCATGCCTATGGTGCTAATTAAATTATGCCTATAATGTTATTATACCCATCATGATTAATGAAAATTGGGTATTGCTAGGTTAATTATGTTAAAGACGCTAAATCGTCTATCATGTTAATTATGTTAAAGATGCTAAATTATCTATCATGTTAATTAAGCTAAATTGTCAATCATGCTAATTATGTTAAAAACGATAAATTGGAATCATTATGTCTATCATGTTGATTTAGAATCATTAAATTGGAATCATTATGTCTATAAGAATTATTAGGTTAAAATGCTAAATTGGAATTCACTATGCCTATTAGGATTACTATGCCTTTAATGCTTCATGTTTATGATAAAAATTATTATGATGCCGCAATGATTATTATGCCTATGATGCAAAGTTTAAATCATCATGTTAAATTAAGTTGGAATCATTACTATGCCAAGTTATCATCATTGCAACTATGTGATATGTTATATTCTGTTTATTATGCAAGTAATGTTGGAATTGTCACATATGCCTATCACATGTTTGGTGTTATTCCCCTTTTATCTCTTGAATTGTTTGTGCTTATGAACGAAGTGCGTTTATATACGTTGGGAATACGATGGGGTAGAATAGGCAAAACTTGAATTTATTATAGGAATAAACTGTGAAATTTGGCATAAGTAGAACATGAATTATGGCACGAAAACTTGACTTGAACATGCCATAACTTGACTTTAAACATGCCTTAGTTGGGCACGAAGTTGACACATGAACATGATATCAGAATTGATAAGAACATGGGCATGACTTTAGAGAACAAGAAAGTGGCCAACTCGAGGTTGGGTTGAGTTTGTAGTGTAAATCTGCCCGGAACCGCCCGGCAAATCCAGTTGCTACAAACAATAGGATCCAATGTGGGTAGTTGGTCATATCGCGCTTGAAACCCGAGGTTGGGTTGAGTTCGTAGCGTAAACCTGCCCGGAACCGCCCGGCAAAATCCAGTGGCTACGAACAACAGGATCCAATGTGAGTGGTTCGGTGCATTAACGAATCAATTAATGCCAATTAGGGTTAAGTCATGAACATGAAAAAGACAACTTAACCAACTTGAACATGATTTGTAGGGCTAAGTCATGAACTGGAAAACGACAACACTTAGCCAACTTGACATGACACGTAGGCGGGTTAAGTCGCGAACTGAAATGACATACTTAACCATCTTGACATGACTAGACTGGAAAAGGGTTAAGTCACGAATTACATGACTTGATCGGAAAGGCGGGTTAGGTCACGAATTACATGACCTAATCTATTAGGCGAAACCCTAGACACGACCCCTTTTCAGCAGTAACCCTCTAGATGTATCAAGGTACCCTGGGGCTAGGCCGGGTGGGGGCACGATTACTGGGCTGATTGTAAGAGGTGAACGACGGCAGTGGGGTATGCCAGTGTAGGTTCGGCGGACTACGATCGTGCACGTATCCGGGGCAGACACTGGGTATCCGTAGATTTATCTGTGCATCTTGAATCGTGTCAGGGGTTGACACCATAGGGCTGATACACCCTAAGGTGGACCCAGCACAGGTGACTACATTCGTGATTAGCCGTATGACACGGACACTTGACGAGCTAGAACTTGTAGGGAGCCGATCGACTAGATAATCGCTCCGTAGGACCCCGTACTTGGGTCAGACCCCGTTCCAGGGTCATTTCATGATATTGGGCCATGGAATTTATTTCGTGATTAACTTGTGATATGGGCTTAGTATACTAGTACAGTCGATGCAACGAATCTCGAACATGTGATGCTTTACTGGACTTGTCTTGACTTATCCTGATCACCTCAGTCTATCTTGTTCACCTTGACACTATTCTTAAGTTTAGTTCCAGTTCATACATGACAGGTTGTTTCAACCGTTTTTACACTGAAAGTCACTAGAACTTACTCAGTCTTTATGACTGACCCTTTTCCTTTCGCCTCTTTTTCTTTCGGTTCCCCCCCCCCCCCCCAGGTTCTCAGGGAGGAATAACTAGCTCTTAGCTTGGATATCACTTGCTTTGGCTCAGCATGTACGGTTTGCTATGGCTGCTTCTTTTTACTGCACTTGGGGAATAAGCTGTTTTACAGTTTTTAAGTTATTGCTTCTTTGGCTATTATTACAAGACAGCTGTAATGAAGTTACTTGAAATCTTTGTAAAAGACATGGTTTATTTTGGAATGAAATGAAGTTCTATTTTGCGTAGAAATTCTTCTGCTGTTTACATAATTATTTATTTATGTTCTGTCTTGTGATAATTCTGTGATGTTATCTCGATAATACCTCTCCAAAACTAGGGCATTCCCTTTGTGAGTGACCCTAGCGGAGGTGGGGTGTTACAAGTGGTTTGTGTAACACCCCGTATTTCTGTTACCACTATAATAACAAATTAAAGAATAACTAATCTCAGATGTGAGAATTAAGGGAAACGGGTTGCGCCATTGTGTTCGTCTCGGAATTCTAGTTGAGATAGAATCTGAGTTTGAATGAATTGGACTTTGTATGAAGAAGTTATGGCCATTAGAAGTTTCAGAAAATTTAAAACAGATTTCGAAAAATTCAAATTTCAGAGTCAAACAGGCTAGGCGGGAAAATTCCCACCAGGGCCAGGTCGACCATAGGGTCGACCTGGGGGTCGACCTACCCTGACCAGGTCGACCTGGGGGTCGACCTGCCCCCCCCCAACCCCCCTAGGAAGATTTGATTGATGACCCGTTTATGACTGTGTGCTGACTCATTAGGGTTTCTGATCTGCTCTGATTGGCTGGGATTAATTCTGGATTGATCGGATGGCCTAAACTAATCCTAAACTCTATGAAAACACCTACAGACTAAAACTCTAAAATCAAAATAAAATTAGATTTATGGCCTCCATGCCATCACCTAGCAACTCAGAATAGCCGCCGCCAATTAGAGAGGAAGAAAGCAAATCAAATTCAATTCTATTCAACTCTAACAACGAATCTTCTTCAAAGGAAAACTAATTCAACTTCATAACTCAGAATTCATAACTCAAGACCTTCTTTGAGTTGTGAGTTCGATTTCTTTAATAAAATAATTAGAAATTTAATTGGATTGAGTTATGATGTGGATTATTTGGGTATGACGTGAATTATTGACCGCATGTTATAATTATGTTGTAAAATTGTGATGTTATCATACATGTTGTGATGTTATCATCTATGTTGTAATTCTATGATTGGCTTATGTATAATCAAATCATCATGTTGTTCATATGCTAGTTTGGTTATGTTGATTCATATGATAAATCATATGTATGTATGCAAGTTTAGATTTTGATTAAGAAATGAATCATATGCAAGTTGGGGAAAATTATATGTAACCTTACATGTTTCATGACATCTAGTTTATGTGAAAATTTGATCTAAAGTTAGGCTATGACATGTGTGAGTTCTATGATAAATTCTACATGCTAGCTAACATGTTTAGATGTAAGTTTACACCATTGTTATGTTGCATAAATCACATATGCACGTTTATATAAATATATGAGTTTGGAATATGAATCATGTTATGCAAGTTTGTGGTTATTGACTATGCAAGTTTACACCTTTAGATGTAGATCCATGACATACATGATTTATGCAAGTTTATGACCATTATCTAAACAAGTTCACATCATTAGATTTGGATCTATGACATATGTAGTTTTATGCAAGTTGTAATTTTGGCATATGCAAGTTTTAGATGTAGAACATCATTCACACATGCAATTTCACCCCTTATGTTTAGATCTATCTTTAATTATATGTATGTTGTGATGTTTTCTCTTTATTCCATGAGTTAGACTATTCTAGTCTAACGTATATTTTACGTTAAACAAACTAATGTACAACGTGGGGTAATGGGATAATATTAAAAAGATTTAACATTAAGAATTGTCATAAATGCCTTAAATGGCATAAAATAAATTTGTGATGGAAATTGGTATGATTTTACATATCTTAAATAGATGGACATAACTGAGTCAATTATGGCCATAGTTAAATTTGGAATTGATTGATAATTTGAATAGGGAAAGTAATTCAAATTGGGGAATGATTCATTAGGAGAAATTTATCGTCTATGACACAAGGTTAGGCTCTTTTATGGTGTAAGACTGCCCGGACCCGCCCGACAAATCCAGCTGCCACAAATGCCAGTCTAATGTGGGAGATCTTAGGCATAAATTAAATATGTAACAATTGTAAAGACACGAGGTTAGGCTCTTTTGTGGCGTAATACTGCCCGGATCCGCCCGACAAATCCAGCTGGCACAAATGCCAGTCTAATGTGGGAGGTCTTTATGAGGTTACGTTCTTAATGAATTAAGAAACACTTAACCAGATAAACATGTAGTGGGACAAGAGGCGGTTAAGTGGGTGCCTTGGGTGGCATTTGAAATACGATTTGAAATACTTAACCAAAATTGAAACATGTAAGTGAACAGGAATAAGAAGAGGGTTAAGTGGGATGTATTAGAGGGGACCAAGCTTAGGTGGATAGCTTGTGTCAAGCAATGGAGGCCCGTTTCAACCAGTAACCCATACGTATCTTTGTGGGCTCGACCCAAGTCGAGGACGAGACACGCATACTGGGCTTGACTGTAAGAGGCCAAACCGGGTTAGCGGTGGCAACGCAAGTCCAACGGGTTCATATGCGTGTGTGGACCCGGGCTGGAAGGTAAGACGTTGTTGTATCGTGTAGGTATAAGCCGTGCATTATTGGTGGTATCGGGTTGCAACTTTGGGGAGTGATACACCCCACTGTGGGGCCAGCACGGGTATCTACGAGTTAGGGAGCCGATTGCATGGGGGTAGTGGGTACACCTAGTGGAGATAGGGGCAGGCGGCAGCTATAAAGGCAACTAGGGGTGCACGAAACTACCATTATCATTATTAAAGTCTTGTAGGCAGGATTAACCTTAGGGTGACTAGTGGTGGTGCAGTATAGTAATTATCTTATAGTGGTTTAGGTGCGGTTTAACATTATCTATGTTCATCTTATTTTCTTGTTTAATTTGTCTTACTCAATTGTTCACAATCATTTCCTTATTTTCCAACTTATGCCTTGGCCTAGTTATTTTGGGTAATTATATTGTTAAAGTTATCGCACTCGCCAGACTTTATGTCTGACCCCCTTTGTTTCCTCCTCTTTTCTTCCTTCCCTCCTCCCCCCCCCCCAGTGCTCAAGTTGGAACTAGCACCAGTGGAGCTTGATTTTGGACTGCTGTATCTCTGCTTTTAGAAGTTGCTTGGATCGCTGAAGTAAAGTTCAGCCTCTCTTATTTATGGCTATTTTGTACTGGGGTTATGTATTTCAATTTAGGTACTTTGAGTTGGTCAAGATGGATATTATGTACTTTGACTCTGGTTTTGTTGATGTAATCAAACTTATGTATTTTCCGCTGCAATGAAATAAAGTTCTAAAGTTTTAGTACTGTTTATATCTGTCTTGTTGTTAAGCTTCTATTCTATACACACTTAAAAATGCTCCATGAAAGTTAATGCTTTCCCTTTATGAGTGACATTAATGGACGTGGGGAGTTACACATGGTATCAGAGTTGAAGGTTACCAGAACAGATATGAATTTTGAAAAGCGTTTTTGAAAAACAACTTTTATAAAGAAGTACCTTCAAAAGTATGTTTTAAGGAAAGTATTTTCAAGAGAAAAGCTTATTTTAGAAAGCATATCCCCAAGAGCCATATATCTTTCCTTCGGTTCTTTTGTATTGAATCTTTCCTTTTTCGTTTCAGTATGTCTGGAATTCCCGAGATAACCGAGGGGATATAGATACCAGGATGGTTTAGGAGGTATCTGAAGACTAGGGCCGCCACCGCAGGTCCATCAAATGCTCCTCCTCCTCCTTCTCGTGTCGATACTTTTGCGAAGATATGTAAGGACTTTCGAGCAATGGGTGGAAAACCTTTTCACGGGACAGAAACATTTGTTGAAGCTCGAAATTGGCTAAAGGAGGCGGAAGAATTGTTTGGAATCTTTGAAGTGGATGATGGAAGAAAGGTCCAGTTAGCTGCCTAGCTAATGAAGGATGAGGCCTCGTTTTGGTGGGAGATCACTAATGGGGAGCGTCCAGTTGATACATGGCCAGACTTCAGGCGGAGGTTTGAGGAAAAGTTTCTCTCACGGGCTGAAGCGAATCTATACATGGAAAGGTTTCTAGCATTGAAGCAAGGGAATCTATCGGTGAAAGAATACGTCAACAAATTCAATCAGTTGGCAAGATTTGGCTTGGACTTGGTGAATACACCAGAAAAGAAGGCCCTGAGATTTGTTAAGGGTTTGAACGAGCCGCTTCATGGGTTAGCTATGACTCACATCCCTACGGGGGCTACCTTTGAGAGACTAGTTGATATGGCGCTTATGCATGAAGAGGAGAAGGGCGCCAATGCTAATAAGGCACCCAAGAAGAAAGGGGATCAAAAGAAACCGCAACAGCAACAACAAAACAAGAAAGGTGGTAAAGGCAACAATGCTAAGGGAAAGAAAAGATGCTTTAACTGTGGGACACCCGGCCATATAAGCAAAGATTGTAGGAAGAAAAAGAAGACTGGTTGTTTCCACTGTGGTGAAGCGGGACATCTGATTAAGGACTGCCCAAAGAAAGGGAAGAGAGCAGGGTCCACCTCGGGAGGACAGATGCATGCTCTCATGGCACCAGGGCAGGCAAGGGGATAAGTTCAGGCTCTCATCGTCCCACCGCTGCAAGAACGAGGTAGAGCAATTTCCATTGAAAGTTTAGTTTTTCTGTTCGATCATCCTGTCTGTACTTTATTCGATTCTGGTGCATCACATTCATTTATTTCTACATCATTAGTTGAAACACTACACCTAGATACTAGTCTAGTTACTGATCCCTTAGTAGTCTCAAATCTTATTGGTGGTTCGGCTCATCTTTCTATGATTTGTCGGGATTTGAGAGTGTTTATCTTGGGCGTTGAGTTTGAATGCAACGCATTTTTTCTTGGCTTCATGGGCTACGGCTTGATTCTAGGTATGGATTGGCTAACTAGATACGGGGCCATCCTAGATTGTGAAAGAAGGGTAGTTAGATTGATGACTTGTTGTGGAAAGACCCTTGATATTTCTTGTGACCCTAGAAGTCCAGTAATGCTTAGCTACCTAGAATCACTTGATGCATCCGATGATGATTTACATTCTGTTCGTATAGTCCGTGAATATGTTGATGTCTTTGATGAGGTGAGGGGTTTATCCCCAAAACGTGGGATAGACTTTCGAATATATCTAGTAGATAATGCAAAGACAGTTGCATTGCCAGTGCGCCACATGGCTCCAAGAGAGAGAAGAGAACTCAGTAAGCAAGTGAAGGAGTTGCTTGAGAAGGGGTTCATCAGACGTAGTATATCGGAGTGTGGTGCTCTAGTAGTATTTGCCACGAAGGCAGATGGGTTCCTTAGACTTTGTGTGGACTATAGAGAACTTAATAAACTTACTAAGAAGAATAAGCACCCAATGCCGAGGATTGACGATCTCTTCGATCAGTTAGTTGGTGCCTCAATGTTTTCGCAGTTGGACTTAGCCACGGGTTTCCATCAATTGAGAGTGGCTGAGGATAGCATAAACAAGACTTCCTTTAGGACTCCAGACGGCTTCTTCGAGTGGCTTGTGATGCCCTTCGGTTTGACAAACGCCCCCGCATACTTTGTTGACTTGTTGAGTAGGGTGTTTAGGGAGTACCTTAATAAATTCGTGGTAGTCTTTGTTGACGACATCTTGATCTTTTCTAAAAGCGAGGAAGAGAATGCCCTATATCTTAGGGAAGTGTTGGAGACTCTTCGAGCACATAGTCTTAAAGCTAAATATTCTAAATGTCACTTTTGGAGGAAGGAAGCGCGATTCTTAGGGCACGTGGTTTCCAAAGAAGGGATAGCTGTGGATCCCGCAAAGGTAGTGGCCATCCAAGATTGGAAGGTCCCTAAAAATGCTACCGAGGTGAGGAGTTTCTTAGGGTTGGCTGGCTACTATAGGAAGTTTATCAAAGACTTTGCAAAAATATCAGCCCCATTAACACGCTTGACGAAGAAGAACTTAGTTTTCACATGGGATGTAGATTGTGATGATTCCTTCCAACGTTTGAAGAGAGCTTTGACCACAGCCCCAGTCTTAGTGTTGCCAGATGGGAGTAAGCCATTTACTGTTTATACCGATGCTTGTAGGACAGGACTAGGCACAGTCTTAATGCAAGAGGGAAGGGTAATAGCCTATGGTGGAAGGCAATTAAGAGTGCATGAGAGAAATTACCCTACACATGACCTAGAGTTGGCCGCTATTGTTTTCGCGCTTAAGTCTTGGCGCCATTATCTTCTTGGCGAAAAATTCAAATTGTTCACTGACCACAAATCGCTAAAATACTTGTTCTCCCAGAAGGACTTGAACTTAAGGCAGCAAAGGTGGATGGAATTCTTAGCGTCCTACGATTTCGAGATAGCATGTACCCCTGACAAGGGTAACATGGTGGCAGACGCCTTAAGTAGGAAAAGGTTACCCTTGAGTCCGCTGTTTGTTGAGCCGCAAAGCTTAGAGTTCATCTCTACGTTTGACTTTAGACCTTCCGTTGATTTTGTACCCGGTTTGCTAGCATCCTTAGAGGTCA
Organism: Allium sativum; assembly: GCA_030737875.1. Taxonomy (NCBI): domain Eukaryota; kingdom Viridiplantae; phylum Streptophyta; class Magnoliopsida; order Asparagales; family Amaryllidaceae; genus Allium; species Allium sativum. Next base: position 415,806,741 of record CM060909.1, on the reverse strand, counting down.
GACTTACGCTTTTGGGATGGATCGGTGAGGAACAGCGAGATGACCCACAGTTGGCTGAGTTAGTAGAGAAGCTCAAAAGAGCGGAGTCATCGAGCCATCTCCATAGGTATACCCTAGACGATAAGGGTTGGTTACGTAGGGACGGTAGACTTTGTGTACCACGGGACGAGAATTTGAGGAAGACCATTCTTGATGATGCACATCGTTCGAAGATGACCATCCATCCCAGTGGGGACAAGATGTACATGGACATGAGACGAGTTTACTTTTGGGCCGGCATGAAGAGGGATGTGGCTGAGATTGTCGCTAGATGCTTGGTGTGCCAACGAGTAAAAGCAGAGCAAAAGAAACCCAGCGGGTTGCTTCACCCATTGGAGGTCCCACAATGGAAGTGGGAAAGTGTCTCGATGGACTTTATTGATGGGTTACCGAGATCGAGGAAGGGTAATACGGGCATTTGGGTCATGGTAGACAGACTTACTAAGAGCGCCCATTTCATTCCCGTGAAGAGTAAGAGGACTACTCCATGGTTAGCCTCCGTATACATTCGAGAGATAGTTCGTTTGCATGGTGTTCCTTCTAGCATAGTAAGCGACCGCGATCCTATCTTTACTAGGGAATTTTGGAATAGCTTGCAAGAGGCAATAGGGACTCAGTTATGTTAGAGCACCGCATATCATCCTCAGACGGACGGCCAGACCGAGAGGGTGAATCGTATTCTAGAGGACCTTTTGAGGCTATGTCTTAGACTTCTAAGGTACATGGGAGGAACATATTCCGTTGGTAGAGTTCACATATAATAATAGCTTTCAGTCTAGCATTGGCATGGCACCTTTCGAGGCTCTTTATGGACGGCTGCGTCGTTCGCATACATGTATGTGGAAGTCCAAAGATAAGATCTTGCTTGGGCCCGATATGACTAGAGAGACTTCGGAAAAGATCGATCTGATTCGAAGGAGGATAAAGACGGCGCAAGATAGGCAGAAATCTTATGCAGACAAGAGGAGGACAGATCTTGAGTTTGATATTGGGAACATTGTCTTTGTCAAGGTGTCTCCATTACGGAATGTGGTTCGCTTTGGATCCGTTGGGAAGTTAGCACCAAGGTTCGTAGGGCCGTTTCCTATTAAGGAGAAGATTGGGCAGATGGCGTATAGAGTGGAGTTGCCCGAGGGACTTAGTGGTGTACACGACGTATTCTATGTATCACATTTGAGGAAGTGCTTGCATGAGACCGCAGAAGTGGTAGAGCCGAGCTTGCTTAGAGAGGTGGAGATAGAGCGTGATGCAACGATTCGACGAGCTCCTACGTGTATTCTTGGGTCGAAGATTAAGAAGTTGAGGAGTCAAGAGGTCAAGCTAGTCAAAGTGCAATGGGGAGATGATGAGAGCAACGCTACTTGGGAGACGGTAGAGAAGATGCGTTCATTGTACCCTTTTCTTTTCGAGGGTATGTCTTTTAATTTCTCCTTTATCGCTTAGCTTGTACTTGTTTCATCTTTAGTATGTCCTCTCGCTAGTATCTTTGACCTTTAGATAGGGTAATCCTATGGTTGAATCATGTGTTTGAGACATGTTATGTATGATGGATGCATGTGGATGCAAGTGTTTGCTAGTGGTTGCGCGTGGATACATGTACACACACCTAAGGCACTAGATCGGCTCAGTCACTTCATATTGCATATTGCATATAAATGTGTGTGCATACTTAAGTAATGGATGCATAATGGTTGTACTATCATATGGATGTTGCATATTGGTGAACGGTTGTGCACACATGTAGAAATAATATGTATCGACGGGATTCTTTTGCATACATAATGGACGCATGGCACTATCATGGTTTGCATTAAGGAGGTCAACTGAATAAGTAGACCGCCTGATGTTGCATTAGATAGAGAACATATACACACACTTCTTGCATATGTTCATACAACATTAGGAATTTTATAAGGACAATGGATGCCTGTGTTTGATGGTTGAGTAGATGGTTGTTTGGTTTTTAGGATATGCATTCTCCTTAACTTGGAGATTTCGGGGGCGAAATCCTTTAAGGAGGGGAGATTGTAACACCCCGTATTTCTGTTAACACTATAATAACAAATTAAAGAATAACTAATCTCAGATGTGAGAATTAAGAGAAACGGGTTACGCCATTGTGTTCGTCTCGGAACTCTGGTTGAGATAGAATCCGAGTTTGCGTGAATTGGACTTCGTATGAAGAAGTTATGGCCATCGGAAGTTTCAGAAAATTTAAAACAGATTTCGAAAAATTCAAATTTCAGAGTCAAACGGGCTAGGCGGAAAAATTCCCGCCAGGGCCAGGTCAACCATAGGGTCGACCTGGGGGTCGACCTACCCTGACTAGGTCGACCATAGGGTCGACCTGGGGGACGACCTGCCCCTACCCCCCCCCCCTTGGGAAGATTTGATTGATGACATGTTTATGACTATGTGCTGACTCATTAGGATTTCTGATCTGCTCTGATTGGCTGTGATTAATTCTGGGTTGAGTGGACGACCTAAACTAATCCTAAACTCTATAAAAACACCTATAGACTCAAACCCTGAAATCAAAATAAAATTAGATTCATGGCCTCTATGTCATCACCTAGCAACTCAGAATAGCCGCCACCAATTAGAGAGGAAGAAAGCAAATCAAATTCAATTCTATTCAACTCTAACAACGAATCTTCTTCAAAGGAAAGCTAATTCAACTTCAGAACTCAAGACCTTCTTTAAGTTGTGAGTTCGATTTCTTTAATAAAATAATTAGCAATTTAATTGGATTGAGTTATGATGAGGATTATTTGGGTATGATGTGAATTAGTGACCGCATGTTATAATTATGTTGTAAATTATGATGTTATCATACATGTTGTAAATTCTATGATGTTATGTTGTAATGTTATCATCTATGTTATAAAGTCATCATCTATGTTGTAATTCTATGATATGCTTATGTATAATCAAATCATCATGTTGTTCATATGCTAGTTTGGTTATGTTGATTCATATGATAAATCATATGTATGTATGCAAGTTTAGATTTTGATTAAGACATGAATCATATGCAAGTTGGGGAAAATTATATGTAACCTTGCATGTTTCATGACATCTAGTTTATGTGAAAATTTGATCTAAAGTTAGGCTATGACATGTGTGAGTTCTATGATAAATTCTACATGCTAGCTTACATGTTTAGATGTAAGTTTACACCATTGTTATGTTGCATAAATCACATATGCAAGTTTATATAAATATATGAGTTTGGAATATGAATCATGTTATGCAAGTTTGTGGATATTGATTATGCAAGTTTACACCTTTAGATGTAGATCCGTGACATACATGATTTATGCAAGTTTGTGACCATTATCTAAACAAGTTCACACCTTTAGATTTGGATTTATGACATACGTAGTTTTATGCCAGTTGTAATTTTGGCCTATGCATGTTTTCGATGTAGAACATCATTCACACATGCAAGTTCACCCGTTATGTTTAGATCTATCTTTAATTATATGTTTGTTGTGATGTTTTCTCTTTATTGCATGAGTTAGACTATTCGAGTTTAACGTATATTTTACGTTAAACGAACGAACGTACAACGTGGGGTTATGGGATAATATTAAAAAGATTTAATATTAAGAATTGGCATAAATGCCTTAAATGGTATAAAATAAATTTGTGACGAAAATTGGTATGATTTTACATACCATATATAGATGGACATAATTGAGTCAATTATGGCTATAGTTAAATTTGGAATTGATTGATAATTTGAATAGGGAACGTAATTCAAATTAGGGAATGATTAATTAGGAGAAATTAATTGTCTCAGATACGAGGTTAGGCTCTTTTATGGTGTAAGACTGCCTGGACCCGCCCGGCAAATCCAGCTGCCACAAATGCCAGTCTAATGTGGGAAGTCTTAGGCATAAATTAAATACGTAACAATTGCAAAGACACAAGGTTAGGCTCTTTTGTGGTGCAAGACTGCCCGGACCCGCCCGGCAAATCCAGCTGCCACAAATGCGAGTCTAATGTGGGAGGTCTTTATGAGGTTACGGTCTTAATGAATTAAGAAACACTTAACCAGATAAACATGTAGTGGGACATGAGGGGGTTAAGTGGGTGCCTTGGGTGGCATGTGGAATCTAGTGGGTGCCTTGGGTGGCATTTGAAATACGATTAGAAATACTTAACCAAAATTGAAACATGTAAGTGAACATGAATAAGAAGAGGGTTACGTGGGATATAGTAGAGGGGACCAAGCTTAGGTGGATAGCTTGTGTCAAGCAATAGGGGCCCGTTTCAACCAGTAACCCATACGTATCTTTTTGGGCTCGACCCAAGTCGAGGACGGGACACGCATACCGGGCTTGACTGTAAGAGGCCAAACCAGGTTAGCGGTGGCAACGCAAGTCCAACGGGTTCATATGCGTGTGTGGACCCGGGCTGGTAGGTAAGACGTTGTTGCATCGTGTAAGTATAAGCCGTGCATTATTGGTGGTATCGGGTTGCCACTTTGGGGAGTGATACACCCCACTGTGGGGCCAGCGCGGGGATCTACGAGTTAGGGAGCCGATCGCATGGGGGTAGTGGGTACACCTAGTGAAGATAGGGGCAGGTGGCATCTATAAAGGCAACTAGGGGTGAACGAAACTACCATTATCATTATTAAAGTCTTGTAGGCAGGATCAACCTTAGGGTGACTAGTGGTGGTGCAGTATAGTAATTATCTTATAGTGGTTTAGGTGCGCTTTAACGTTATCTTTGTTCATCTTATTTCCATGTTTACTCTGTCTTACTCAATTGTTCACAGTCATTTCCTTATTTTCCAACTTATGCCTTGGCCTAGTTATTTTGGGTAATTATATTGTTAAAGTTATCGCACTCGCCAGACTTTATGTCTGACCCCCTTTGTTTCCTCCTCTTTTCTTCCTTCCCCTCCCCCCCCGCCCCCAGGTGCTCAGGTTGGAACTAGCACCAGTGGAGCTTGATTTTGGACAGGTGTATCTCTGCTTTTAGAAGTTTCTTGGATCGCTGAAGTAAAGTTCAGCCTCTCTTATTTATGGCTATTTTGTACTGGGGTTATGTCTTTCAATTTATGTACTTTGAGTTGGTCAAGATGGATATTATGTACTTTGACTCTGGTTTTGATGATGTAATCAAACTTATGTATTTTCCGCTGCAATGGAATAAATTTTTAAGGTTTTAGTACTGTTTATATCTGTCTTGTTGTTATGTTTCTGTTCTATACACACTTAAAAATGCTCCATGAAAGTTAATGCATTCCCTTTGTGAGTGACATTAATGGACGTGGGGTGTTACAGTTTGCCTGTGTGGCATGCTAAGATGCAAATGATCAAGGCTTTTGTTGAAAAGCAAAGTCTTGTGGTTGATGATCAAAGCACCGCCTGTGTGGCATAACTTTGTGTAGCGTTAATTCGCGAGCCTCACACTCCTGTTGTGAACCAGAAACGGGAGAGGACCTCAGGGAGGGCATGCGTTTCCTTCTAGCTAGGTTGGTGTCAGTGACCTACCATCCCTAACATTTTTATTATTTTCAACTGTGTGGTTGTTGGATTGTGAGGCGCTTCGGATATATCGGTGACTATGTGGAGCCAATGGAGTCATTTGGCTCATTTACGCCTCCAAAGGGCGGGGAAACGCAGTGTTCAGGCATTTTAATCCACATCGGTGGACTGTCCCTGTCGCTCCAAGGATCGATGCGTTCTGATCCTGAGACATCGGTTAGAATGTCTCGAAGTGGTGAGAACGATCCCTTGCCTCAGTTCACAGTTGGAAATCCAACTTCCAATACGTGACTTTGCAGTTTTGATTGTAGAGCCTAGTATGGCGACATAGTGGTATGGGACACTTATGCCATCTATGATTGATACTTATGATTGAAATTGTTTTGACACTATACACTTATAGTAATAATAAAAGATGAAATTTAGCGTATCAAGCATTCTTTGGCTATTATAAGGTAAAACCCTATCCTCCGGCTTGTGTTGCATTGTGTGATGGGACCTAGGTCTTATAATAGCTTCATTGTTCTTTATTTAGCACTGCGCTATTGTTTTATGCACTAGTATTCTTCGGAGGAAACCCGTTCCGTGTTATACGGCGTGGTCCCTTGATTTACCTAACTTAAAAATAAAGATTAATAACTGTTTTAGTTCTCACACTAGTCATATGACTGACCTGAAGTTTATTGTTTTAACCTAAACTTTGGGTGCCCTTATTTTGGCACGGGCAGCTAGTAGTTTTGGTTTTGCAGATTTATATTTACAGGAACCTGGTTTACAGCGGGAATGATATCCGGAAAGCTCTGTATCCGTATATTCTTTTCAGTTGTGTTTTGTATTCTTTTTCCGCTGTAGTAATGTAATTTAAATCTCTGATATTTTATGATGTGTAATATTTATTCATACTCTGTATATTCTTGTATTTTGATGGAATTGTTGTAATAAGCAATGAAATGTTCTTCTGTTTGTGGCCCGATGTGGCTTGTTCTCAACTCAATCCGTGATTTCCTTCACGAAGAAGATCGGGTCATTTCAATATATCGGTTATTATATTGAGTTATCAATTTGATAATCAAAATACGATTTACTTCGAATATATATAATTATCAAAATACGAGAACTAAAATAATTCAATTTGAAATTGAAACTGAGTCAAATTAATTCAGATGACTAATCAAAATTCTATTAAATAGAAACAATGATAATAATAATTTATTATCAAGGAATAAATTGTTATGAATTTAATTTATATCGATTAAAGTTGATATTTTCTCCATATGATCGAATTGCGCTTCGAAAACTGTTCCACTGTGTTCATGATAGTGGTATAACCCTAGGAATGTCGGTTGTTGCATTTATATAGCAGTTCGGAAACTCAAGATAATTTAAACTAAATGAATCTACATCGTTTCGGATAAATTTAAGGTCAACGTATATTATTTTCTTCCTTCTTAAGCTATAAGCTAATTTCTTTCCATCCCAAGCTTTCCAACGTTGTACACTAAAAGTCTTCCTCTACCTCATGTTTATGTGTTGATATTCACGCACCTACTTTGTACCATCTTCCTTCTACCTGAAGTGTTATTTTCCCCTATTTAAATGCGATAACTTCCCTTTGTTTCTTTTAGATTCGTTCATCTGGAAATTTGGAAGGGGTTAAAATTGAAAATGGCCCTCGCACCTCTTCTATTTAAAATAACGGCTATCCTCTTTGTCCATTTCTCTTCAAAATCGAACCACAAAAAGAAATGTCTGCCACATAAATTCCCAAAACAAATCCAAAAGAAACCATCTCGTTCCCTTCTAAAAACTAATTCAAAATCAATTCGGAAAAGGGGCAACAACAACTAGGGTTTAGTCGCGATGCTTCTAGGATTTAATCGAGTCACGATTTAGGCTTGGTCTTCGACAATAGATCGACGTCGAGCTTTATGGTATGAGTTTTCAATCGATTGAGGCACAGTGATCTTGGGACGACGCAAGGTGTTGAGCGGTTGGAGATAACGTGATGTCCGAAGGTGAAGTGGGTTGGTTGTGTTCGCTATCTAGGATTTTGAATGATAATGAAGCAGTTTCAGGGATAGTGTTTCAAAGGAGAAAGGGGGAAGTGGAAAACCGGTATGCTGGTAGTGGTTGGATCCACTTCGTTGGTCCATAGGAAAAGATGAGGTGGTAAATGCAGATGTCAGGAGAAGTGCATTTGCATTTTGGAGCCTAGAAGGAAACAATAAGTTATTGAAATTGGATCTATGAATATGCAGTAGGGGGATTCAATCTCTATATTTTTGGAAATAGTGGAAGCAGGCAATGGCATTGAGAGGTTGAATAGTTCAAAATGGTTTGGGTCTTTTGCAATAACGTAAGTTAAATAATTTCAAGATTGAAGGTTGAATTCGAGTAAATAATAAAAAGGTATAAATTTTTTTATTTATGTAAACTATAAAATTTTACTGCATGGTCTATAAAATTAGAACGCGTTATAATGGAGTTTTAGTTGCAAAGTAGATGAGTCGGAGGCTGTTTGGATTTTTCCGGAGTTAGCAGCTATTTTAAAATTTAATCGGATGTTTTATTTAAAATTTTAACGAGTGGCAATTAAAATCACGGTGAGTAAATCTCACTCATATTTTTATTTAGAATTATTTTATTCATTAAAATAATTGTTCGTTGGTTGTTTGCATGCATTGAAATATTATTGTGGCTATTAAATATAAATTATTTATTTAGGATTGGTGTTTGTGGTTATTATATATATATTGGTGATTGGATAGTTCCCGTAGTAACATTAGCGGATGCCCGCAATATCTTTAGCGGATGACCCTATACGCCCCACAATATGATAGTGGATGACCTTCTATACCGTGATATCCTACCTCGAAGCAGGGTGGGTATTATTTATGTTGGCTAAGGTCTGTAGATGTAGGAAAAACAGGTTAGAGGAATCCAAATGGATTCCTCAAAATTTATTATTGATTGTTCATTTATATATTATCATATATGATGTGTTAGAAAACCTATAATTGATACTTGAGTGTTTTAGATGTTTAAAATATCACTGTGCCTAAATGTTGATTTAAAGAAATATTGTGAAAAGGGAATTTTTAGATTTAAATGGTAAAATCTGTTTTCTCAAATAGAATTTGAAATTCTAATGGACTAGAAATATTAACTTGTTTTGAATAAATTAAACAAGTACTGAAATATATAAACAATGTTTATAAATGAATAATACCGGAAATTGAAGTATTGAAATTTATAATTGATGTTTATAAATTGAATAATGCAGGGATTGAAGTGAATTTATAAATGGTGTTTATAATTGGAAAGGGAAAAATTATCATTTAGATAATATGGGAAATGTAAATTCAGATGTGAATTTAAAAGAGGAAATTTATTTTTCCAAATTACAAATTTAATTTCAAAATGGAATTGAAATTGAGACTTGTTTAAATATATAAACAAGTAAAATAAATATGCTTATAAAGAAAGGTGAAAAATTATCAATTGGATAATTTAAATATTTAAATTAAAATATGAATTTAAAATGAGAATTGGGAACCGTGCTAAAAAGGGAAATGAGGAAATCTATTCCAATGTTCGGAATATAAATAAAGATAAATCGAAATGGATTTATGGCTAGAATATGACTATGTCAAATTTATAAAAATAAATTATATCTAGAAAGGATATTTAAATTGTATTAAATCAAAATTGAAATTAAATATGAAAATAGATTCACTGTACATATATATAAGTTAAAATCAATAAAATATTCCAGAATAGGATTAGGGTTTCAAATGGATTTGAAATGGACACTTGTTCTAAATTATAAACGAGGAAGTTAAATTTATAAACGATGTTTATAAATTAAGTGGGACAATTATCATTGGGTAATTTGAAATTTATAAATTCGAATATGAATTTAAAAGTGACTTGGGAAGCGTTTTGAAATAGAACGAGTGATTATATTCCGGAATCCAGAATATAAACTGTATTGAGAAAAATCCAAAGGATCTATAATTAAAATTCGATTATATCAAATTTTATAAATAATTTATTTATTAAGGAATTGGAATTTAAGATGTAAATGAAATTATAACTGGGTTAGTACTTTTATACGAAATAATCGACGATTTTGAAAAAAAAAGAGTTATTAAGTTAAAATTGTAAAATGGGTTAAATTTATATTAAAATATTAAAATAAGGTTGAAGTTTATATTATAAACGAACTTTAAACATTTATATTTAAATATAATTAAAACGTACTTGCCGCAACGCGTTAGTTCGTGATTTGGCGTTTTGAACTTCAATTGAGTATATAAGTGAAACGACCCGAAATCTCCCTTACGGGAAAGCCCGGATTGCTTTGAGAACACGATGCATCAGAACACAAACAAATTAACATTTCATTGCTATTACAACAATTTACATCAGAGTACAAGAATATATCCGAGTATGAGTAAATATTACATAGTGGAAATAAAATAATATCATTGATTAAAATACAAATAAGCGGAAATTAAATGTATAAATACAATGTATGGAGGAAAATACATCAACAACACAACTGAAAGAAATACACGAATACAAAGCTTTCCGAATATATGTAATAACTCGGAAATCTGGGCCAGTTTAAATTTTTTATTTTGGCAATTTTACGAATTTTGATTATTTAAAATGAATTATTTTAAATAATATCGACGAGAAATTTATTTTGAATATAATTCGAACGTATATATTATATAGTTCGTCGTTAGAAAATAAATAATTATTTATATTTATAAAAGAAATTGAAAATGGCGCGGTAGTTCGATAATTCGATTTCAAAATTCAAATGAATGTACCGGGTGCAAAATAAACTGGATTTTAGTGAAACCAAAAATATTAGAATCTATTTGTGAATATCTTTCCAACGAATCCGAAAAATCAAAATTTCATAGCGGGAATCAAAAGATATGTCCAGTTGAAATTTCTGAATAGTCGCTATGGAATTCAGGCCCTTAAAAATGGAAATTTTGCAAACGACCTCGGATTTCGACGAAACTACTTTTGTTGGATCCGTGATGTCAAATTATTGCTAGGTTTCAAATTTCATAATTTTTCGAATCAATATGTGAGTGTGGCAAAGGAAAACATGTTTGACCAGTTTCAGTTGATTTTAATCGATTGGAAATTGGCCATTTTTCAAACGGTCTCGGAATTTGACGAAATTAGTTTTGTTAGGACTGTATCGTCAATGCGAAGCTAGAAAATATTTTTATGGAATTTATAGAGTTCGTATGTGGCCCCAGTAAATTGGAATGCGCGTTCAAATTCAATATATAGAGTTATATGTTGGTTTTGATGAAAACTGATCGAATCGATCGAATCAGCTTACGATACATATCCCATTGTGTTCGGAATGGGGGTAATTAGCTAGGGACGACAATCGTTGGGTTCGATTATGAGTTCGAAAGAAAAAGTTACTTTAGGAGAATTTAAAATAAAATTAAATATATATTACTCTCCCTCTCCCCTCTCCTTTAGTCAACAACAGGTCAAAAAAAAAAAAGAAATCGCACCCCCATCGCAGCAGCGCCGCCGCCCACGTGCCCCCCCTAGCGACGCCGACCACCCCGAGATCCCCCCTCCCCCGCAGTCCCTCCTTCTTCCTCCCCTTCTCCTACGACGTGCCCCCCCCTTCTCGACATGCGCACAACGAAACCCCCCCCCCCCCCCCCCCCCCCCCCCGCCGCCTAGCCGATGCCCTACCCTCAGCAACCGCCTCCCCGCCTCCTTCTTTCCCCTCCTCCCTTCTCCCCAATCGCGGAAACCCCACCCGCGATGTAGACCGTCGTAGCCACCACGGTTCCAGCACCGACCGACGAAGCCTCTTCCTCCTTTGTAAAAGAAAAGGTGTGTTTTTATTTAATTAATTTATATAATCTGGTTTTTTTGTTTTAATCATTTTCAGTTTATAAAAGGATAAAGATTTAAAAACACAATTTTTATATAAATTATTTGAGAATAAAAGTTAGGTTTTTATATAGTAAAAGGTCGTATTTTTATATAGTAAAGAACCATATTTTTAACATTAAAAAAAGATTTGATTTTTATGAAGATAAAAATGGAATTTTTATCTGTATAGTAGCGATATAAAAATGAGATTTTTATCCATATAGAGTGATTGTAAAAATGTGATTTTTATATATTGAATAGCGAAGTAAAAATGTGATTTTTATATATTGAATAGCGAAGTAAAAATTCGATTTTTATATATTGAATAGCGAAGCAAAAATTCAATTTTTATATATTGAATAGCGAAGTAAAAATTCAATTTTTATATATTGAATAGCGAAGTAAAAATGTGATTTTTACATATGTAGAGAATACAAGCAAAGAAAGCGAAAAGAGGCAAGAGCGGCGAAGATTTCGACATAAGAAGAGTCGTGGGATTGGATTAGCTAATCAGTGAGAACTTCTCACCTTTTTAATTTTGTTTTCTAGTTAAAATATATACTAGGATGCAGACGGTGTTTAGTAGCACCCGACACCCGTCGTCCACAGACCATGGATGGCTTGTATGCTTGTTTGTTTGATTTTGATGTGTAGTTGATTGTGTGATGTGATGTGAAATGAAATAAAATATTTATATAGTCGAAATAAAATATTTTATAGTGGAAAATATTTTATAGTTAAAAATAGAATTTTTAACATGTATATGTAATAAAAATAAAGTAAAATAATAAACTGATCGGACGATTTGTTTATATACACACATTTGACTGATATTGATTGGGACGATAAATTTTACACATCGCCCAACTGCACAAATAAAATCTGTGTTTGATTGTTTGAAACCCCACACGGGTATTGGGATGATATTTGGCGTACACTAATCCCGATTGTTTAGTTGTATGTCGATCGATTAATTGACAGACTGTTATAAGCGTGGAATATTTATATTTGATGCTTATACAGTGTAGAATGCACTTTGGATGATGGTAGATTATTCATCGTTGTTATTGTATACATGTGTGGTAGAAAATCCATATAATTAACATTATATGGTAATTGATTGGGCCTCATTCCATATTTGAAAAAGAAACATTTGAAATATAAATATTTGAAAAAGAAATAATTGAAATAGAAATATTTGAAATAGAATATTTGAAAATAAAAGTATATGAAGCCGTGTTGATTAGATTGACGCCATTTTGACATGAACGATATTTATATCGATTTTATTCATTTTATAATGAATATCGAAAGTGATTTCAAAATCTGATATTTTGAAAAGAATTGAAATTCGAATTAAATTGAATAGAAATGAATTCGAATTAAATTGAATATAAATGAATTCGAATTGAAATCGAATAGAAATGAATTCGAATTGAAATTGAATTGAATTGAAAACGAACTGAAATTGAATTAGAAATCAATTTGAATTGAAATCAATTTGAAATGAATTTAAATCGAATTTATAAGGAAAAATTCAATTTTGATTTGAATTTGAAAAGAAGTTGAAATCGTTTTGAAAACGAATTTAAAAACGATTTATATAATACGTTTTGAATCGAAATCGACGAAGTATATATTATATATATTATATATATATAATATAATGGCCTGAATAGAACGCGCTGCGCCGCGGCAGTTCGCGAATTTCGACCATTGACTTCGAATGGATATTGTGGGAGATCCGACCGTCGGATTCTCCTAAAACCGGAACCGTTGGGTTCGTATCGAAAAGAGCTTTCTAACGAATATTAGAAATTTGAAATCTAACGGTTGGATTTGGAATTATGTCCAAATCAAATTTGGAAAAGGTCGCGGTAAGTGCAGTTCGATGGCCGTTGATGGAAATCGACTGTACGGGCCTTGATAAAATTATTAAAAATAGTAATAATTTGTGTAAAATCATAAGAAATGATTTGTGAAGAATTGGGATGAAAAACTCCATATTTGAAAAGATAAAAATAGATTTTTATCGAAATGAACTAGTTTTGAACTAGAATTAAAATTCTATTTATTTTTAAATAAATAAATTGAATTTGAAAATGGTTTTGAAAGTAACCAGAATTTCCAATAATTGAATTGGAATGGATTTGAATCGAAATGGTCTTTGGATTATTTCGATGTTGGATTTCGTGATTACACAGATATTGTTATGGAAATTTGAAAGATATATTTATATCGTTATTTCCAATACGATATTTGTTGGTCGAAGAATTTGATATTGAATATAAGCCGATATATTTTCTATTCAGAGCCTTGTATTTAATATCAAATGAGATTTGGGTTAGTCGTGAATGGTGTCTTCATTAACACTGTTCTTAAGCCCAGTTGAGAAAGGATTAAATCTTTTATTTAGATTTAATGAAGTGTACTAATTAAATAATATTTAATTGGAATTGGATTGATATTGATTTTTGGGTTTATCGTGAACAGTGTTTTAAATAACACTTGTTCTTTAACCCGATAATTAATGAATGTGATTTTTGGTTTATTGTGGGCCGTGTTTTAAATGACATTGGTTCTTTAACCCAGTTAAAGACAGGATTTTGATTTCTATGAAGATTAAAACTAAGTGGAGTTTTAATGAATCTTTAATTAGATTGAAATGATCGAGAATGGAGTATCACCAGTTTTGCTCTAGGCGATAGTTAAATCTTTAATTAGATTTGAACGTGAAATGGTAATTGAATTTACCGATAACACCGTTGTGTTAGATATGAAGTATTACCAGTTTTACTTCATGAGATGAATAGGTTGGGATTGGGGAATAAAATAAATGATTACTTCGGTGTGGTTCGCTAATCCCGACTAGTTTGAATTGATATTCAAAAAGGAGATTAAAGAATAAATTTAAAGAATTTATCTTTGATAAAATAAATGGGAACCTTTCGCAAAATATATGAATATTTGAATAAAAGAATATTCTGAATTGGAATGAGGCGTATGTTGTGTTTGTGTAACACTTATTTAAAATATACGCGAGTTATTCGGGAAGACCGGGTTTATCCAATTCTGAATAACTAATTCGACGTGGTGTCGAAGATGAAGACGGTGGTTGAAGACCGGAAGTCTTCACGTTGTTTGGGTGATTACTGATGATCTTGATTGGGCCGTGCACCCAAGAGGAGGGAATCAGTTAGTGATCTTCCAGATGTACTTAGAGATCGATGGATATGCGGGGTACTAGGTGCCTCCGGTTTCGTTCAAACCCAGAACGAACTTGTAAATGGACTGTGTGTCTAACATTGGATTTTAGTCTGTGTGATTGATTTCTAATAATATATCTGTTTGGCGATAGAGAATTTATTCTCTTGCTTAACGCCCTTCTCTGAGACGTACGAGCTCAGGGGTTATATATTGATGGATATCAAATGCATGGAGTGAATTGCCTGTGTGGCACGCCTAAGTGGTAATTGATCAAGGATTCTGTTGAAAAGCAAAGTCTTGTGGTGATGATCAAAGCACAGCCTGTGGGCCACAGCTTTGTGTAACGTGAATTCGCGAGCCTCGCACCCCGGTTGTGAACCAAAAACGGGAGAGGACCTCAGGGAGGGCATGCGTTTCTTTCTAGCTAGAAGTGGCGTAAGTGGTTTTACACGCCCTGACGAGTTTGACTAATGTGGTTGTTGGTGTTGCGAGGCGCCTCAGTTAGATCGGACGATCCGGGTCCGATGGAGTCATTTGTTGGCTCATTTATGCCCCATAGGGCGGAGAGACGTAGTGTTCAGGCATTTTAATCCACATCGGTGGACCGGCCCTGTCGCTCCAAGGCTTGACTGAGTACTTGCCTGAGACATGGGCTAGATTGTCTCGAATCGGTAGAGGACGATCCCCGGCCTCAGTTCATAGATGGAAATCCAACTTCCAAATACGTGACATTTGCGGTTTTATTTGTAGAGCCTAGTATGGCGACATAGTGGGATGGGGTGCTTATGCCGTCTATGATTGATACTTATGATTTGAAGTTGTTTTATACACTATGCACTTATGATAGTATCAAATGATTTGTTTTAAACGTATCAAGCATTCTTGGCTATTATAAGGTAAAAACCCTATCCTCCGGCTTGCATTGCATTGTGTGATGGGAACTGGGTCTTATAATAGCTTCATTTTTCCTTATTTAGCATTGCGCAGTTTGTTTTATGCACTGGTGTTCTTGGGAGGAAACCCGTTCCGTGTTATACGGCGTGGTCCCTTGATTTACCTAACTTTAAAAATAAAGATTAATAACTGTTTTAGTTCTCACACCAGTCCCATGACTGACCTGGAGTTTATTGTTTTAACCTAAACTCTGGGTGCCCTTATTTCGACACGGGTAGCTAGTAGTTTTGGTTTTGCAGATTTATATTCACAGGATCCTAGTTTACAGCTGGAACGATATACAGAAAGCTTTGTATCCGTATATCTCTTCTAGTTGTGTATTGTATTATTTTCCGCTGCTATGTATTTAAATGTAATTTAAATCTCTGATATTTCTGTGTAATATTCATTTATACTCTGTATATTCTTGTATTCTGATGAATTGTTGTAATATACAATGAAATGTTCTTCCGTCTGCGTTCTATTTGTCGTGTTCTCGAAACAATCAGGCGTTTCGAACGGTCTGGGTCGGTTTAGCGACTGATTTGGATCAAGCGGAATTCCTTTTCGTTACATTTGGTATCAGAGCTTTGGTTTACAAAGCTCAGAGAACAAGACACGATAGAACCATAAGAGAGAATTCATCAGATATTGGATTGGTAACATCCAATGAGAATGACTCGTTAGAGATGGGATCAGTAGCATCCTAGAACGAGTGTGAAGAGTATTTTTGAAATGAAAACGAATTTTTGTTTTGAAAATTTAAATCAATCATACGTATTTGATTATTTATTTATATTGATTTGGACAATCAAATATATAGAGATTTTAGTATACGTCTGATCCACGTGTATTGAAGCCTCAAATATATTCGATAGATATAGAATCACACTCTAGTCGCTCGGACATGATCCTAATGATTGACGCGTCATCATTAGAATTTATTTTCGTGTTTTGAAGGTGAGATTTCTATATATTTCCAATTGACTGGTGTGAGAACCAAAATTAGATAGGGTCTATTGTTGTGATTTGGCATCAAAAATGAGATTTTTGACTATATAACAAAATTATGTGTTTGAAATGCTAATTCAATAATTGATTGATGATTGTGGTGTTTGATTATTGGTTGATTAATTGAAATGTTGAACCTTTAACCAAATTGAACCAAATATTGAACTGTACTGAAAATTTGTCGCATTTGCATGCATATACATGTACTTACATTGAACAGGTCATAACAAAGAGGCTAGAGAAGAAGAATAAAATTGTTTGCCCAACAAATAGGTATATGTTTACCATAATTTACTGTTTTGTTTGGGTGATGATGATTTTATGAGCCGATTGGCTAGCCGCTTGGCTTTTTCTTTTTCTTTTTGAGATCAGAAGGCCTGTATGGCAATTTTGGGATTTTCCCGTGCTCCCGGTGCAGGGGAGGTTATGGCGAAATTTTTCGAAAATTTAGGATGTTAGCCAAATTTTTGAAAAAATTGAAAAGTTCTTAGAAACTGAAAAGTTGAAGAACTTAAGCCGTAGTGAAAACACTGGAAGTTGAGTTGATTTGTGAAACAACTTTCGGCTTTGTTCCTTTTCGGGGACGAAAAGTTTTAAGTGGGGGAGATTGTAATAACCCGGAAATCTGGGCCAGTTTTAAATTTTTATTTTGGCAATTTTAGCGAATTTTGATTATTTAAAATGAATTATTTTAAATAATATCGACGAGAAATTTATTTTGAATATAATTCGAATGTATATATTATATAGTTCGTCGTTAGAAAATAAATAATTATTTATATTTATAAAAGAAATTGAAAATGGCGCGGTAGTTCGATAAATCGATTTCAAAATTCAAATGAATGTACCGGGTGCAAAATAAACCAGATTTTAGTTAAACCAAAAATATTAGAATCTATTTGTGAATATCTTTCCAACGAATCCGAAAAATCAAAATTCCATAGCGGGAATCAAAAGATATGTCCAATTGAAATTTCTGAATAGTCGCTATGGAATTCAGGCCCTTAAAAATGGAAATTTTGCAAACGACCTCGGATTTCGACGAAACCACTTTTGTTGGATCCGTGATGTCAAATTATTGCTAGCTTTCAAATTTCATAATTTTTCGAATCAATATGTGAGCGTGGCAAAGGAAAACGTGTTTGACCAGTTTTAGTTGATTTTAATCGACTGGAAATTGGCCATTTTTCAAACGGTCTCGGAATTTGACGAAATTAGTTTTGTTAGGACTGTATCGTCAATGCGAAGCTAGAAAATATTTTTCTGGAATTTATAGAGTTCGTATGTGGCCCTGGTAAATTGGAATGCGCGTTCAAATTCAATATATAGAGTTATATGTTGGTTTTGACAAAAACTGATCGAATCGATCGAATCAGCTTACGATACATATCCCATTGTATTCGGAATGGGGGTAATTAGCTAGGGACGACAGTCGTTGGGTTCGATTCTGAGTTCAAAAGAAAAAGTTACTTTAAGAGAATTTAAAATAAAATTAAATAAATTAAATATATATTACTCTCCCTCTCCCCTCTCCTTTAGTCAACAGCAGGTCAAAATAAAAAAATAAAAAGAAAAAGAAATCGCGCCCCCATCGCAGCAGCGCCACCGCCCGCGTGCCCCCCCTAGCGGCGCCGACCACCCCGAGACCCCCCTCCCCCGCAGTCCCTCCTTCTTCCTCCCCTTCTCCTCCGACGTGCCCCCCCTTCTCGACATGCGCACAACGAACCCCCCCTGCCTAGCCGACGGCCTCCCCGCCTCCTTCTTTCCCCTCCTCCCTTCTCCCCAATCGCGGAAACCCCACCCGCGATGTAGACCGTCGTAGCCACCACGGTTCTGGCACCGACCGACGAAGCCTCTTCCTCCTTTGTAAAAGAAAAGGTGTGTTTTTATTTAATTAATTTATATAATCTATTTTTTTTTAAATCATTTTCAGTTTATAAAAGGATAAATATTTAAAAACGCAATTTTTATATAAATTATTTGAGAATAAAAGTTAGGTTTTTATATAGTAAAAGGTCGTATTTTTATATAGTAAAGAACCGTATTTTTAACAATAAAAAAAGATTTGATTTTTATGAAGATAAAAATAGAATTTTTATCTGTATAGTAGCGATATAAAAATGAGATTTTTATCCATATAGAGTGATTGTAAAAATGTGATTTTTATATATTGAATAGCGAAGTAAAAATGTGATTTTTATATATTGAATAGCAAAGTAAAAAATTCGATTTTTATATATTGAATAGCGAAGCAAAAATTCGATTTTTATATATTGAATAGCGAAGTAAAAATTCGATTTTTATATATTGAATAGCGAAGTAAAAATGTGATTTTTACATATGTAGAGAATACGGGCAAAGAAAGTGACAAGAGGCAAGAACGGCGAAGATTTCTACATAAGAAGAGTCGTGGGATTGGATTAGCTAATCAGTGAGAACTTCTCACCTTTTTAATTTTTTTTTCTAGTTAAAATATATACTAGGATGCAGACGGTGTTTAGTAGCACCCGACACCCGTCGTCCACAGACCATGGATGGCTTGTATGCTTGTTTGTTTGATTTTGAAGTGTAGTTGATTGTGTGATGTGATGTGAAACGGAATAAAATATTTATATAGTCGAAATAAAATATTTTATAGTGGAAAATATTTTATAGTTAAAAATAGAATTTTTAACGTGTATATGAAAAAGAAAAAAAAATAATAAACAGATCGGACGATTTGTTTATATACACACATTTGACTGATATTGATTGGGACGATAAATTTTACACATCGCCCAACTGCACAAATAAAATCTGTGTTTGATTGTTTGAAACCCCACTCGGGTATTGGGATGATATTTGATGTACACTAATCCCGATTGTTTAGTTGTATGTCGATCGATTGATTGACAGACTGTTATAAGCGTGGAATATTTATATTTGATGCTTATACAGTGTAGAATGCACTTTGGATGATGGTTGATTATTCATCGTTGTTATTGTATACATGTGTTGTAGAAAATCCATATAATTAACATTATATGGTAATTGATTGGGCCTCATTCCATATTTGAAAAAGAAACATTTGAAATATAAATATTTGAAAAAGAAATATTTGAAATAGAAATATTTGAAATAGAATATTTGAAAATAAAAATATATGAAGCCGTGTTGATTAGATTGACGCCATTTTGACGTGAACGATATTTATATCGATTTTATTCATTTTATAATGAATATCGAAAGTGATTTCAAAATCTGATATTTTGAAAAGAATTGAAATTCGAATTATATTGAATAGAAATGAATTCGAATTAAATTGAATATAAATGAATTCGAATTGAAATCGAATAGAAATGATTTCGAATTGAAATTGAATTGAATTGAAAACGAACTGAAATTGAATTAGAAATCATTTTGAATTTAAATCAATTTGAATTGAAATCAATTTGAAATGAATTTAAATCGAATTTATAAGGAAAAAATCAATTTTGATTTGAATTTGAAAAGAAGTTGAAAACATTTTGAAAACGAATTTAAAAACGATTTATATAATACGTTTTGAATCGAAATCGACGAAGTATATATTATATATATTATATATATATAATATAATGGCCTGAATAGAACGCGCCGCGCCGCGGCAGTTCGCGAATTTCGACGGTTGACTTCGAATGGATATTGCGGGAGATCCGACCGTCGGATTATCCTAAAACCGGAACCGTTTGGTTCGTATCGAAAAGAGCTTTCTAACGAATATTAGAAATTTGAAATCTAACGGTTGGATTTGGAATTATGTCCAAATCAAATTTGGAAAAGGTCGCGTTAAGTGCAGTTCGATGGCCGTTGATGGAAATCGACTGTACGGGCCTTGATAAAATTATTAAAAATAGTAATAATTTGTGTAAAATCATAAGAAATGATTTGTGAAGAATTGGGATGAAAAACTCCACATTTGAAAAGATAAAAATAGATTTTTATCGAAATGAACTAGTTTTGAACTAGAATTAAAATTCTATTTATTTTTAAATAAATAAATTGAATTTGAAAATGGTTTTGAAAGTAACCAGAATTTCCAATAATTGAATTGGAATGGGTTTGAATCGAAATGGTTGTAACAACCCGTAAAATCTGGGCCAGTTTAAATTTTTTATTTTGGCGATTATAGCGAATTTTGAATATTTAAAATAGATTATTTTAAATATAATCGACGAGAAATTTATTTTGAATAGAATTCGAACGTATATATTATACGCGTCGTCGTTAGAATATAAATAATTATATATAATTATAAAAGAAATTGAAAATGGCGCGGTAGTTCGAAAATTCGATTTCTAATTTCAAATGAATATACAGAATTCGTTATAAGTCAGAATTGAACGAAACAAGAAATATTTGAATCTGTATAACTATATCTTTGTAACGAAATTAACAAACTGAGATTTCATCTTAGAAATGATAAGATATGTCCAGTTTAAAATTAGAAATAGTCGCTGTGGAATTTATATATATTTTTATATATATAAGGCCCTTAAAAATAGCAATTTTGCAAACGACCTCGGATTCCGACGAAACCAGTTTTGTTGGGTCCGTGGTGTTAAGTTATTGCTAGATTTCAAATTTCATAATTTTTCGAATCAATATGTGAGCGTGGCAAATGAAAACGCGTTTGACCAGTTTCAGTTGATTTTAATCGACTGGAAATTGGCCATTTTTCAAACAGTCTCAGAATTCGACGAAACTAGTTTTGTTAGGACCGTATCGTCAATACGAAGCTAGAAAATATTTTTCGGGAATTTTTCTAGTTAATATGTGGCCCCGGGAATTTGAAATGTACGTTTAAAATTCAATATAATGATTTAAATGTAAATTCAACAGAAACTGATCAAAGTGATCGAATCAGCTTGCGATACATATCCCATTGTGTTCGGAATGGGGGTGAAACGCTAGGGGCGACAGTCGGTGGGCTTGATTTCGCGTTCAAACGAAAAGTCAACTTTAAAAGGAATTAAATAATTAAAATAAAAAAAAAACCCTTCTTCTATAACTTCTGGCCCCCCCCCTCATTTTCATTTCGATCCAGAAAAAAAAAAAAAAAAAAAGAGAGAACGGAAAGGGGAAGGAGACCGCGACGCCTCCCTCCGCCCAGACCTGGCGATCACCGTCGCCGCCTATGGCGAGACCCACCCCCCTCCAGCTCTCTCTCTCTCCTTTCTACTTCTCCACCTCGCGAAGACCAGAACCGACGACGCCTGAATCCGCCCTCCGCCTCACCCACCTTTCCTTCTCTCCCCCCCCCTTCCTTGCATCGCCGACTCCTTCTCCCCCCCCCCCTCCGACCTCGACGGCGCTGCAAATCCCCCCCTGTAAGTGCCCTGCTGTTTTTTTTTTATTATTTACTTTTTCTGATTTTTTTTTATTATTTTACTTCAACTGTTTTTTTATTTTATTCTACTTTAAACTGTTTTTTTTTAAAAAAGAATTTAAAACTGTTTTTTTTTTAAAAAGAATTTAAAACTGTAATTTTTATAAAAGAATTTAAAACTGTAATTTTTAGAAAAGATTTTAAAACTGAAAACATATTTATTTTAAACATAAAACTTGTTTATTTTAATTTAAAAAGCTATGATTTTTATATGTAGAGAATAAAAAGATTAGATTTTTATTTTATATATGAAGCGACAGAGAAGATTGAACTTTTCATATGAAGTGATATAGAGATAAAAATTCGATTTTTAAATATATGAGGTAATAAAAATATGATTTTTATATTTTTAAAGAATTAAAAATATGATCTTTATATTTTTAAAATATTAAAAATATAGTCTTTACTATATAGATGATGTCAAAATATAATCTTTGCCTAGTAGGAACTATAAAAATCAAATCCTTATTTTTTGAAAAAGGTAAAATCTTTATAGTTAAAAAGGCGAGATTTTTATATATTGAATAACGATAGAAAAATGGAATTTTTATATATTGAATAACGATAGAAAAATGGAATTTTTATATATTGAATAACGATAGAAAAATGGAATTTTTATATATTGAATAACGATAGAAAAATGGAATTTTTATATATTGAATAACGATAGAAAAATGGAATTTTTATATATTGAATAACGATAGAAAAATGGAATTTTTATATATTGAATAACGATAGAAAAATGGAATTTTTATATATTGAATAACGATAAAAATAGGGTTTTTATATATTGAACTTCGTATTGAACTTCGATAGAAAAATATGATTTTTATATATGGAATAGCGAAGTAAAAAATTCGATTTTTACATATGTAGTGGCTACGGGCAACGAAGAGGACAAAAAGGCGAAACGACGAAGACTTCTACAAAAGAAGAGTCAAGATGATTGGATAGCTAATTGTGAGAATTTCTCACCTTTCAATTTATTTTTCTAGTTATATATATATACTAGGATGCAGACGGTGCTTAGTAGCACCCGACACCCGTCCACAGACCATGGACTTGTTTGTTTAGTTGAATGATTGGGTGATTGATTTATTCGTTTGGTTGAATTGGAAATTGATTGAAATTGATTTGTGAATGGCGTGGGCCTTCACTAGACCGGGGATAAGGCTAGGCCTTGTCCCGTTTCTAGTATCGTGCCGTTATGCCGCCGAAATTTTCTAAAATGTGTTGGAAAATAAAAATATCATTTTATTGTGTAAATGAATTGAATAGAAATTCATAGGTTGAAATAAAATGTTTTGTCGTTAAAAATAAAATTTTTAACGTGAATGTGAGTAAATAAATATTCATTTACAAACCAGACGGTTTGTTTATGTACACCTATTTGAATGACGTTGATTGGGTCGATAAATTTTACACATCGCCTAACTGCACAAATAAAATATGTGTTTGATTGTTTGAAACCCCACACGGGTGTTAGGATGAAATTTGAAGTTCACTCATCCTGATTGATTAAATATGTCGATCGATTGATTGACAAGCTGCTATAAGCGTTAAATGTCTATATTTGATGCTTATACAGTGTAGTGCACTTTGGTTGATGGTTGATTATTCATCGTTGTTGATATATACATGTGTTGTAGAAAATCCATATAATTAACATTATATGGTAATTGATTGGGCCTCATTCCAGTTTCGAAAAAAAAAAAAAATATTTGAAATAGAATATTTGAAAATAGAAATATGTGAAGCCGTGAGGATTAGATTGACGCCATTTAGACGTGAACGATATTTATATCGATTTTATTCATTTTAAAATGAATATTGAAAAGTGATTTCGAAATCGAATATTTTGAAATGAATTGAATTGAAAACGATTTCGAAATGAATTGAATTGAAAACGATTTTGAAATGAATTGAATTGAAAACGATTTCGAAATGAATTGAATTGAAAACGAATTCGAATTGAATTGAAAGCGAAGTGAAATAAATTCAAATTGAATTGAAGTTTGAATTGAATAGAAATGGATTTTAAAACGAATTTATAAAGAATAATTCAATTTTGATTTGAATTGAAATGGAAGTTGAAAATGTTTTTGAAACGAATTCAAAACTATTTATATAATTCGTTTTAAATAGAAATCGACGAAATATATATTATATATATTATATATATAATATAATGGCCTGAATAGAACGCGCCGCGCCGCGGCAGTTCGCGAATTTCGACCATTTATTTCAAACGGACATTACGGGAGATCCGACCGTCGGATTCTCCTAAAACCGGAACCGTTGGGTTCGTATCGAAAAGAGCTTTCTAATGAAAATTAGAAATTTGAAATCTAACGGTTGGATTTGGAATTATGTCCAAATCAAATTCGAAAAAGGTCGCTGTAAGTGCAGTTCGATGGCCATTGATGGAAATCGACTGTACGGGCCTTGATAAAATTATTAAAAATAGTAATAATTTGAGTAAAATCATAAGAAATGATTTAGAAAGAATTGGGATGAAAAACTCCCTATTTGAAAAGATAAAAATAGATTTTTATCGAAATGAACTAGTTTTGAACTAGAATTATAATTCTATTTATTTTTAAATAAATAAATTGAATTTGAAAAGGGTTTTGAAAATAACCAAAATTTCCAATGATTGCATTGGAGTGGATTTGAATCGAAATTGTCTTCGGAATATTTCGATGGTGGAATTCGTGATTATACAGATGTTGTTATGGGGATTTGAAAGATATACATTTATATCGTTATTTCCAATACGACATTTGTTAATCGTAGAATTTGATATTGAATATAAGCCGGGATATTTTCTATTCAGAGCCTTGTATTTAATATCGAATGTGATTTGGGTTTGTCGTGAATGGTGTCTTCACTAACACTGTTCTTGAACCCAGTTGAGAAAAGATTAAATCTTTTTATTTAGATTTAATGAAGTGCACCAATTAAATAATATTTAATTGGAATTGAATCGATATTGATTTTTGGGTTTATCGTGGACAGTGTTTTAAATAACACTCGTTCTTTAACCCGATCATTGATGAAATGTGATTTTGGGTTGTCGTGAACGGTATCTTCAATAATACCGTTCTTAGACCTAAAGGAGTTAAGAAAATCAGAAACTAACTGGAGATTAGTTAAGTTAAATAGTTTCCGAGGTATTGATCCGATGTTGGTTTCGGCCTTCGGGATTCATACTTAGGGAATTGCTCACTTGCTAATTTACAATTAGGGACTGATTGAAATGTGATGTGATTTTGGGTTTATCGTGAACCGTGTTTTAAATGACACTGATTCTTTAACCCAGTCACAGATTAAAACTAAGTGGAGTTTTAATGAATCTTTAATTAGATTGAAATATTCGAAATGGAGTATCGTCAGTTTTACTCCAGGCGTTAGTTAAATCTTTAATTAGATTTGAACGTGAAATGGTAATTGAATTTACCGATAACACTGTGGTGTTAGATATGAAGTATTACCAGTTTTACTTCATGGGATAAATAGGTTGGGATTGGGAAATTAAAACCAATGATTACTTCGGTAAGGTTCGTTAATCTCGACTAGTTGAATCGAAATTCAAAAGAAGAATAAATTCAAGAAATTTATCTTGGATAAAATTAATGGGAACATTTCCCTATGAATGTGAAATTTAGAAACTAACTGTCGGTTGGCCAAGCAGAATGGTTTTCTGGATATTGATCTGATGTTGGTTTCGGCCTTCGGGGTTAATGTTTGGGGAATTATTCTCTTGATTAATTTACGGTTAGTGACTAATGAATTGGAATGAGGCGTATGTTGTGTTTGTGTAACACTTATTTAAATATACGCGAGTTATTCGGAAAGGCCGGGTTTATCCCATTCTGAATAACTGATACGACGATAAGTCGAAGATGAAGACGATGGTCGAAGACCGGAGGTCTTCACGTCGTTTGGGTAATTACTGATGATCTTGATTGGGCTGTACACCCAAGAAGATGGAAACAGTTAGTGATCGTCCAGACGTACTTGGAGATCGATGGATATGCGGGGTACTAGGTGCCTCCGGTTTCGTTCAGACCCAGGACGGACTTGTAAATGGACTGTGTGTCTGACATTGGATTTTAGTCTGTGTGATTGATCTCTATTAAATATATATCTGTTTGGCGGCGGAGAATTTATTCTCTTGCTTAACGCCCTTCTCTGAGACGTACGAACTCAGGGGTTATATATTGATGGATATCAAACGCATGGAGTGAATTGCCTGTGTGGCATGCCTAAGTGGCAATGGATCGAGGCTTCTGTTGAAAAGCAAAGTCTTGTGGTGATGATCAAAGCAAGGCCTTTGTGGCGTAGCTTTGTGTAACGTTTCCTTCGCGTGTTTCACACCCGGTATGAACCAAAAACGGGAGAGGACGTCAGGGAGGGCATGCGTTTCTTTCTAGCTAGAAGTGGCGTCAGTGGTTTTACACGCCCTGACGAGTTTGACTTATGTGGTTGTTGCTGTTGCGAGGCGCCTCGGATTGATCGATCGTTCTCGAACCGATGGAGTCATTTAGTTGGCTCGTTTACGCCCCATAGGGCGGGGAAATGCATGTTCAGGGTTTAAGTTTAATCCACATCGGTGGACTGGCCCTGAGGATCCAAGGCTTGACTGAGTACTTGCCTGAGACACGGGCTAGAGCGTCTCGAATCGGTTGAGGACTATCTTTTGCCTCGGTTCATAGACGGAAATCCAATTTCCAAATACGTGACTTTGCGATTTCGATTGTATAACCTATATATGGCGACATAGTGGTATGGGGCATTCATGCCGCCTATGATTGATACTTATGATTTGAAGTTGTTTTATACACTATGCACTTATATTAGTATCAAATGATTTGTTTTAAACGTATCAAGCATTCTTTGGTTGTTATAAGGGAAAACCCTATCCTCGACTGCGTTGCATTGTGTGATGGGACCTGGGTCTTATAACAGCTTCATTTTTCTTTATTTAGCATTGCGCCGTTGTTTTATGCACTGGTATTCTTGGGAGGAAACCCGTTCCGTGTTATACGGCGTGGTCCCTTGATTTACCTAATGATTTAAAATAAAGATTAATAACTGTTTTAGTTCTCACACCAGTCACATGACTGACCTGGAGTTTATTGTTTTAACCTAAACTCTGGGTGCCCTTATTTTGACACGGGCAGCTAGTAGTTTTGGGTTTTGCAGATTTATATTCACAGGATCTTGGATTACAGCTGGAACGATATCCGGGAAGCTTTGTATCCGTATATCTCTTCTAGTTGTGTATTGTATTATTTTCCGCTGCTATGTATTTAAATGTAATTTAAATCTCTGATATTTCTGTGTAATATTCATTTATACTCTGTATATTCTTGTAATCTGATGCATTGTTGTAATATACAATGAAAAGTTCTTCCGTATGCGTTCTGTTGTGGTTTGTTCTCGAACTATCCGTCGCTTTCCTTTACGGGGAAGTAACGGGTTTTCACAGTTGGTATCAGAGCTTTGGTTTACAAAGCTCAGAGAACAAGGCACATTAGAACCATACGAAAGAATTCATCAGATAATTGGATTAGTAATATCCAAGGGGATGACTCGTTAGAGATAGGATCAGTAGTATCCTAGAACGAGTGTGAAGAGTATATTTTTGAAAATGAAAACAAATTTTTGTTTTGAAAATTTAAATCACTTATTCGTATTTGATTATTTAATTATATTGATGTGGACAATCCAGTATATATAGATTTTGCGTATACGTCTGATCCGCGTGTATTTGAAATTTTAATATATTGGATAGATATAGAATCACACTCTAGTCGCCCGAAGATGATATTGATGATAGCGATCGCATCATCAACATTTATGTTCGAGTTTCGAAGGTGTGATTTCTATATATTTCCATTAGGCTGGTGTGAGAACCAAAACTTATATAGTTAGAACACCTTGTTGTGAATTGGCATCAAAAACAAGATTTTCAGTATATGTATCAAAATTATGAATTTGATAACTCTAATTCACTAATTGATTGATGTTTGTGTTGTTTGTTTATTTGTTTGCTAATTTTGAACCGTTTAGCCTAATTATATCAAATATTGAACGATATTGAAAATTGGTCGCATCTGCTTGCATATACATATATATCATTGAACAGGTCATAGCAAGGAGGCTAGAGCCGAAGAATAAAATTTGTTTGCCCGACAAATAGGTACATGTTTACTACATAATTTACTGTTTTGTTTGGGTGATGATGATTTTGTGAGCCTATTGGCTAGCCGCTTGGCTTTTTCTTTTTCTTTTTGAGATCTGAAGGACCGGGGAAGCTATTTGAAATTCCCCGATGCTCCCATTGCAGGGGAGGTTATGGCGAAATTTTTCGAAAATTTAGGGTGTTAGCCAAATTTTTGAAATTTTGAAAATTCTCAGGAACTGAAAAGTTAGAGAATGGAAGCCTGATCGAGCGTAGAGTTGATAATCAAACCACTTTCGACTTTGTTCCTTTTCGGGGACGAAAAGTTTTAAGTGGGGGAGATTGTAACAACCCGTAAAATCTGGGCCAGTTTAAAATTTTTATTTTGGCGATTATAGCGAATTTTGAATATTTAAAATAGATTATTTTAAATATAATCGACGAGAAATTTATTTTGAATAGAATTCGAACGTATATATTATACGCGTCGTCGTTAGAATATAAATAATTATATATAATTATAAAAGAAATTGAAAATGGCGCGGTAGTTCGAAAGTTCGATTTCTAATTTCAAATGAATATACAGAATTCGTTATAAGTCAGAATTGAACGAAACAAGAAATATTTGAATCTGTATAACTATATCTTTGTAACGAAATTAACAAACTGAGATTTCATCTTAGAAATGATAAGATATGTCCAGTTTAAAATTAGAAATAGTCGCTGTGGAATTTATATATATTTTTATATATATAAGGCCCTTAAAAATAGCAATTTTGCAAACGACCTCGGATTCCGACGAAACTAGTTTTGTTGGGTCCGTGGTGTTAAGTTATTGCTAGATTTCAAATTTCATAATTTTTCGAATCAATATGTGAGCGTGGCAAATGAAAACGCGTTTGACCAGTTTCAATTGATTTTAATCGACTGGAAATTGGCCATTTTTCAAACAGTCTCAGAATTCGACGAAACTAGTTTTGTTAGGACCGTATCGTCAATACGAAGCTAGAAAATATTTTTCGGGAATTTTTCTAGTTAATATGTGGCCCCGGGAATTTGAAATGTACGTTTAAAATTCAATATAATGATTTAAATGTAAATTCAACAGAAACTGATCAAAGTGATCGAATCAGCTTGCGATACATATCCCATTGTGTTCGGAATGGGGGTGAAACGCTAGGGGCGACAGTCGGTGGGCTTGATTTCGCGTTCAAACGAAAAGTCAACTTTAAAAGGAATTAAATAATTAAAATAAAAAAAAACCCTTCTTCTATAACTTCTGGCCCCCCCCCTCATTTTCATTTCGATCCAGAAAAAAAAAAAAAAAAGAGAGAACGGAAAGGGGAAGGAGACCGCGACGCCTCCCTCCGCCCAGACCTGGCGATCACCGTCGCCGCCTATGGCGAGACCCACCCCCCTCCAGCTCTCTCTCTCTCCTTTCTACTTCTCCACCTCGCGAAGACCAGAACCGACGACGCCTGAATCCGCCCTCCGCCTCACCCACCTTTCCTTCTCTCCCCCCCTTCCTTGCATCGCCGACTCCTTCTCCCCCCCCTCCGACCTCGACGGCGCTGCAAATCCCCCCCTGTAAGTGCCCTGCTGTTTTTTTTTTTATTTACTTTTTCTGATTTTTTTTTATTATTTTACTTCAACTGTTTTTTTATTTTATTCTACTTTAAACTGTTTTTTTTTTAAAAAGAATTTAAAACTGTTTTTTTTAAAAAAGAATTTAAAACTGTAATTTTTATAAAAGAATTTAAAACTGTAATTTTTAGAAAAGATTTTAAAACTGAAAACATATTTATTTTAAACATAAAACTTGTTTATTTTAATTTAAAAAGCTATGATTTTTATATGTAGAGAATAAAAAGATTAGATTTTTATTTTATATATGAAGCGACAGAGAAGATTGAACTTTTCATATGAAGTGATATAGAGATAAAAATTCGATTTTTAAATATATGAGGTAATAAAAATATGATTTTTATATTTTTAAAGAATTAAAAATATGATCTTTATATTTTTAAAATATTAAAAATATAGTCTTTACTATATAGATGATGTCAAAATATAATCTTTGCCTAGTAGGAACTATAAAAATCAAATCCTTATTTTTTGAAAAAGGTAAAATCTTTATAGTTAAAAAGGCGAGATTTTTATATATTGAATAACGATAGAAAAATGGAATTTTTATATATTGAATAACGATAGAAAAATGGAATTTTTATATATTGAATAACGATAGAAAAATGGAATTTTTATATATTGAATAACGATAGAAAAATGGAATTTTTATATATTGAATAACGATAGAAAAATGGAATTTTTATATATTGAATAACGATAAAAATAGGGTTTTTATATATTGAACTTCGTATTGAACTTCGATAGAAAAATATGATTTTTATATATGGAATAGCGAAGTAAAAATTCGATTTTTACATATGTAGTGGCTACGGGCAACGAAGAGGACAAAAAGGCGAAACGACGAAGACTTCTACAAAAGAAGAGTCAAGATGATTGGATAGCTAATTGTGAGAATTTCTCACCTTTCAATTTATTTTTCTAGTTATATATATATACTAGGATGCAGACGGTGCTTAGTAGCACCCGACACCCGTCCACAGACCATGGACTTGTTTGTTTAGTTGAATGATTGGGTGATTGATTTATTCGTTTGGTTGAATTGGAAATTGATTGAAATTGATTTGTGAATGGCGTGGGCCTTCACTAGACCGGGGATAAGGCTAGGCCTTGTCCCGTTTCTAGTATCGTGCCGTTATGCCGCCGAAATTTTCTAAAATGTGTTGGAAAATAAAAATATCATTTTATTGTGTAAATGAATTGAATATAAATTCATAGGTTGAAATAAAATGTTTTGTCGTTAAAAATAAAATTTTTAACGCGAATGTGAGTAAATAAATATTCATTTACAAACCAGACGGTTTGTTTATGTACACCTATTTGAATGACGTTGATTGGGTCGATAAATTTTACACATCGCCTAACTGCACAAATAAAATATGTGTTTGATTGTTTGAAACCCCACACGGGTGTTAGGATGAAATTTGAAGTTCACTCATCCTGATTGATTAAATATGTCGATCGATTGATTGACAAGCTGCTATAAGCGTTAAATGTCTATATTTGATGCTTATACAGTGTAGTGCACTTTGGTTGATGGTTGATTATTCATCGTTGTTGATATATACATGTGTTGTAGAAAATCCATATAATTAACATTATATGGTAATTGATTGGGCCTCATTCCAGTTTCGAAAAAAAAAAAAAAATATTTGAAATAGAATATTTGAAAATAGAAATATGTGAAGCCGTGAGGATTAGATTGACGCCATTTAGACGTGAACGATATTTATATCGATTTTATTCATTTTAAAATGAATATTGAAAAGTGATTTCGAAATCGAATATTTTGAAATGAATTGAATTGAAAACGATTTCGAAATGAATTGAATTGAAAACGATTTTGAAATGAATTGAATTGAAAACGATTTCGAAATGAATTGAATTGAAAACGAATTCGAATTGAATTGAAAGCGAAGTGAAATAAATTCAAATTGAATTGAAGTTTGAATTGAATAGAAATGGATTTTAAAACGAATTTATAAAGAATAATTCAATTTTGATTTGAATTGAAATGGAAGTTGAAAATGTTTTTGAAACGAATTCAAAACTATTTATATAATTCGTTTTAAATAGAAATCGACGAAATATATATTATATATATAATATAATGGCCTGAATAGAACGCGCCGCGCCGCGGCAGTTCGCGAATTTCGACCATTTATTTCAAACGGACATTACGGGAGATCCGACCGTCGGATTCTCCTAAAACCGGAACCGTTGGGTTCGTATCGAAAAGAGCTTTCTAATGAAAATTAGAAATTTGAAATCTAACGGTTGGATTTGGAATTATGTCCAAATCAAATTCGAAAAAGGTCGCTGTAAGTGCAGTTCGATGGCCATTGATGGAAATCGACTGTACGGGCCTTGATAAAATTATTAAAAATAGTAATAATTTGAGTAAAATCATAAGAAATGATTTAGAAAGAATTGGGATGAAAAACTCCCTATTTGAAAAGATAAAAATAGATTTTTATCGAAATGAACTAGTTTTGAACTAGAATTATAATTCTATTTATTTTTAAATAAATAAATTGAATTTGAAAAGGGTTTTGAAAATAACCAAAATTTCCAATGATTGCATTGGAGTGGATTTGAATCGAAATTGTCTTCGGAATATTTCGATGGTGGAATTCGTGATTATACAGATGTTGTTATGGGGATTTGAAAGATATACATTTATATCGTTATTTCCAATACGACATTTGTTAATCGTAGAATTTGATATTGAATATAAGCCGGGATATTTTCTATTCAGAGCCTTGTATTTAATATCGAATGTGATTTGGGTTTGTCGTGAATGGTGTCTTCACTAACACTGTTCTTGAACCCAGTTGAGAAAAGATTAAATCTTTTTATTTAGATTTAATGAAGTGCACCAATTAAATAATATTTAATTGGAATTGAATCGATATTGATTTTTGGGTTTATCGTGGACAGTGTTTTAAATAACACTCGTTCTTTAACCCGATCATTGATGAAATGTGATTTTGGGTTGTCGTGAACGGTATCTTCAATAATACCGTTCTTAGACCTAAAGGAGTTAAGAAAATCAGAAACTAACTGGAGATTAGTTAAGTTAAATAGTTTCCGAGGTATTGATCTGATGTTGGTTTCGGCCTTCGGGATTCATACTTAGGGAATTGCTCACTTGCTAATTTACAATTAGGGACTGATTGAAATGTGATGTGATTTTGGGTTTATCGTGAACCGTGTTTTAAATGACACTGATTCTTTAACCCAGTCACAGATTAAAACTAAGTGGAGTTTTAATGAATCTTTAATTAGATTGAAATATTCGAAATGGAGTATCGTCAGTTTTACTCCAGGCGTTAGTTAAATCTTTAATTAGATTTGAACGTGAAATGGTAATTGAATTTACCGATAACACTGTGGTGTTAGATATGAAGTATTACCAGTTTTACTTCATGGGATAAATAGGTTGGGATTGGGAAATTAAAACCAATGATTACTTCGGTAAGGTTCGTTAATCTCGACTAGTTGAATCGAAATTCAAAAGAAGAATAAATTCAAGAAATTTATCTTGGATAAAATTAATGGGAACATTTCCCTATGAATGTGAAATTTAGAAACTAACTGTCGGTTGGCCAAGCAGAATGGTTTTCTGGATATTGATCTGATGTTGGTTTCGGCCTTCGGGGTTAATGTTTGGGGAATTATTCTCTTGATTAATTTACGGTTAGTGACTAATGAATTGGAATGAGGCGTATGTTGTGTTTGTGTAACACTTATTTAAATATACGCGAGTTATTCGGAAAGGCCGGGTTTATCCCATTCTGAATAACTGATACGACGATAAGTCGAAGATGAAGACGATGGTCGAAGACCGGAGGTCTTCACGTCGTTTGGGTAATTACTGATGATCTTGATTGGGCTGTACACCCAAGAAGATGGAAACAGTTAGTGATCGTCCAGACGTACTTGGAGATCGATGGATATGCGGGGTACTAGGTGCCTCCGGTTTCGTTCAGACCCAGGACGGACTTGTAAATGGACTGTGTGTCTGACATTGGATTTTAGTCTGTGTGATTGATCTCTATTAAATATATATCTGTTTGGCGGCGGAGAATTTATTCTCTTGCTTAACGCCCTTCTCTGAGACGTACGAACTCAGGGGTTATATATTGATGGATATCAAACGCATGGAGTGAATTGCCTGTGTGGCATGCCTAAGTGGCAATGGATCGAGGCTTCTGTTGAAAAGCAAAGTCTTGTGGTGATGATCAAAGCAAGGCCTTTGTGGCGTAGCTTTGTGTAACGTTTCCTTCGCGTGTTTCACACCCGGTATGAACCAAAAACGGGAGAGGACGTCAGGGAGGGCATGCGTTTCTTTCTAGCTAGAAGTGGCGTCAGTGGTTTTACACGCCCTGACGAGTTTGACTTATGTGGTTGTTGCTGTTGCGAGGCGCCTCGGATTGATCGGTCGTTCTCGAACCGATGGAGTCATTTAGTTGGCTCGTTTACGCCCCATAGGGCGGGGAAATGCATGTTCAGGGTTTAAGTTTAATCCACATCGGTGGACTGGCCCTGAGGATCCAAGGCTTGACTGAGTACTTGCCTGAGACACGGGCTAGAGCGTCTCGAATCGGTTGAGGACTATCTTTTGCCTCGGTTCATAGACGGAAATCCAATTTCCAAATACGTGACTTTGCGATTTCGATTGTATAACCTATATATGGCGACATAGTGGTATGGGGCATTCATGCCGCCTATGATTGATACTTATGATTTGAAGTTGTTTTATACACTATGCACTTATATTAGTATCAAATGATTTGTTTTAAACGTATCAAGCATTCTTTGGTTGTTATAAGGGAAAACCCTATCCTCGACTGCGTTGCATTGTGTGATGGGACCTGGGTCTTATAACAGCTTCATTTTTCTTTATTTAGCATTGCGCCGTTGTTTTATGCACTGGTATTCTTGGGAGGAAACCCGTTCCGTGTTATACGGCGTGGTCCCTTGATTTACCTAATGATTTAAAATAAAGATTAATAACTGTTTTAGTTCTCACACCAGTCACATGACTGACCTGGAGTTTATTGTTTTAACCTAAACTCTGGGTGCCCTTATTTTGACACGGGCAGCTAGTAGTTTTGGGTTTTGCAGATTTATATTCACAGGATCTTGGATTACAGCTGGAACGATATCCGGGAAGCTTTGTATCCGTATATCTCTTCTAGTTGTGTATTGTATTATTTTCCGCTGCTATGTATTTAAATGTAATTTAAATCTCTGATATTTCTGTGTAATATTCATTTATACTCTGTATATTCTTGTAATCTGATGCATTGTTGTAATATACAATGAAAAGTTCTTCCGTATGCGTTCTGTTGTGGTTTGTTCTCGAACTATCCGTCGCTTTCCTTTACGGGGAAGTAACGGGTTTTCACAATGGTCTTTGTATTATTTCGATGTTGGATTTCGTGATTACACAGATATTGTTATGGAAATTTGAAAGATATATTTATATCGTTATTTCCAATACGATATTTGTTGGTCGCAGAATTTGATATTGAATATAAGACGATATATTTTCTATTCAAAGCCTTGTATTTAATATCAAATGAGATTTGGGTTTGTCGAAAATGGTGTCTTCATTAACACTGTTCTTAAGCCCAGTTGAGAATGGATTAAATCTTTTATTTAGATTTAATGAAGTGTACCAGTTAAATAATATTTAATTGGAATTGAATTGATGTTGATTTTTGGGTTTATCGTGAATAGTGTTTTAAATAACACTTGTTCTTTAACCCGATAATTAATGAATGTGATTTTTGGTTTATTGTGGGCCGTGTTTTAAATGACATTGGTTCTTTAACCCAGTTAAAGACAGGATTTTGATTTCTGTGAAGATTAAAACTAAGTGGAGTTTTAATGAATCTTTAATTAGATTGAAATGATTGAGAATGGAGTATCACCAGTTTTGCTCCAGGCGATAGTTAAATCTTTAATTAGATTTGAACGTGAAATGGTAATTGAATTTACCGATAACACCGTGGTGTTAGATATGAAGTATTACCAGTTTTACTTCATGAGATGAATAGGTTGGGATTGGGGAATAAAATAAATGATTACTTCGGTGTGGTTCGCTAATCCCGACTAGTTTGAATTGATATTCAAAAAGGAGATTAAAGAATAAATTTAAAGAATTTATCTTTGATAAAATTAATGGGAACCTTTCCCAAAATATATGAATATTTGAATAAAAGAATATTCTGAATTGGAATGAGGCGTATGTTGTGTTTGTGTAACACTTATTTAAATTATACGCGAGTTATTCGGGAAGACCAGGTTTATTCCATTATGAATAACTAATTCGACGTGGTGTCGAAGATGAAGACGGTGGTTGAAGACCGGAAGTCTTCACATTGTTTGGGTGATTACTCATGATCTTGATTGGGTAGTACACCCAAGAGGAGGGAATCAGTTAGTGATCGTCCAGAAGTACTTAGAGATCAATGGATGTGCGGGGTACTAGGTGCCTCCGGTTTCGTTCAGACCCAGAACGAACTTGTAAATGGACTGTGTGTCTGACATTGGATTTTAGTCTGTGTGATTGATTTCTATTAAATATATATCTGTTTGGCAGCAGAGAATTTATTCTCTTGCTTAACGCCCTTTTCTGAGACGTACGAGCTCAGGGGTTATATATTGATGGATATCAAACGCAAGGAGTGAATTGCCTGTGTGGCACGCCTAAGTGGTAATTGATCAAGGCTTCTGTTGAAAAGCAAAGTCTTGTGGTGATGATCAAAGCACAGCCTGTGTGGCACAGCTTTTTGTAACGTGAATTCGCGAGCCTCGCACCCCGGTTGTTAACCAAAAACGGGAGAGGACCTCAGGGAGGGCATGCGTTTCTTTCTAGCTAGAAGTGGCATCAGTGGTTTTACACGCCCTGACGAGTTTGACTTATGTGGTTGTTGGTGTTCCGAGGCGCCTCGGTTAGATCGGACGATTCGGGTCTGATGGAGTCACTTGTTGGCTCATTTACGCCCCATAGGGCGGAGAGACGTAGTGTTCAGGCATTTTAATCCACATTGGTGGACCGGCCCTGTCGCTCCAAGGCTTGACTGAGTACTTGCCTGAGACATGGGCTAGATTGTCTCGAATCGGTAGAGGACGATCCCTGGCCTCAGTTCATAGATGGAAATCCAACTTCCAAATACGTGACATTTGCGGTTTTATTTGTAGAGCCTAGTATGGCGACATAGTGGGATGGGGCGCTTATGCCGTCTATGATTGATACTTATGATTTGAAGTTGTTTTATACACTATGCACTTATGATAGTATCAAATGATTTGTTTTAAACGTATCAAGCATTCTTGGCTATTATAAGGTAAAACCCCTATCCTCCGGCTTGCGTTGCATTGTGTGATGGGAACTGGGTCTTATAATAGCTTCATTTTTCCTTATTTAGCATTGCGCTGTTTGTTTTATGCACTGGTGTTCTTGGGAGGAAACCCGTTCCGTGTTATACGGCGTGGTCCCTTGATTTACCTAACTTTAAAAATAAAGATTAATAACTGTTTTAGTTCTCACACCAGTCCCATGACTGACCTAGAGTTTATTGTTTTAACCTAAACTCTGGGTGCCCTTATTTCGACACGGGCAGCTAGTAGTTTTGGTTTTGCAGATTTATATTCACAGGATCCTGGTTTACAGCTGGTACGATATCCGGAAAGCTTTGTATCCGTATATCTCTTCTAGTTGTGTATTGTATTATTTTCCGCTGCTATGTATTTAAATGTAATTTAAATCTATGATATTTCTGTGTAATATTCATTTATACTTTGTATATTCTTGTATTCTGATGAATTGTTGTAATATACAATGAAATGTTCTTCCGTCTGCGTTCTATTTGTCGTGTTCTCGAAACAATTA
The DNA here is from genome assembly GCA_030737875.1 of Allium sativum. NCBI lineage: Eukaryota > Viridiplantae > Streptophyta > Magnoliopsida > Asparagales > Amaryllidaceae > Allium > Allium sativum. The sequence continues at coordinate 415,768,966 of CM060909.1, read as the reverse complement.
GGCATTTCGAACGGTCTGGGTCGGTTTAGCGACTGATTCAGATCGAGCGGAATTCCTTTTCGTTACAATATAGCCCCAGCTGTAGTCGAGGTTCCTGGAAAAAGAAATATCTGCGAAAACCAAAACTACTAGCTGCCTATGTGGACAATATGGGCACCCAGAGTTTAGGTAGAAACTATAAACTACTAGTCAGTCATGGGACTGGTGTGAGAACTCAAAACAGTTGTTAAACTTTACTCTAAAATAAGGTAAATCACGGGACCACGCCATATGTCACGGTATGGCTTTACTCCACATGAATCTCCGTTTAAAATAAAACAACACTATACTTTTTTGAAAAATGAAGCTGTTATAAGACTCAGGTCGCATCACATAATGCAATGCAAGCCGGAGGATAAAGTTTTCCCTTATAATAGACAAACATGCTTGATACGCATAAAAAAAATCATTTGATATTATTATTAGTGTCTAGATGTTTCAAAAATAATTTCAACATAAATGTATCAATCCTAGACAACGTAGCTTCCATATATTATGCCGCCATATAGGTTTACAATCAAAACCGAACGATGTCGTATTAGAAATTGTATTTCCGTATTAAGCCGAGGCAAGGGATCTTCCTCACTGGTTTCGAGGCACTTTAGCAAATGCCTCAGGATTACACACTCTGGGTAACCCTTGGAAGTGGCACGGCTGGTCCACACTTACTTTTGTGAATTAGTTATTCTTGAATACACGTTTTCTGGTCCTATCAGACCTATCTCTGAGCCAGTAGGGACTCAATATCCGAGGCACATCATTCCTTCATCCACATAAGGAAAAATGTCTGGGCTCCATACATGACACCACTCCTTGCAAGAAAGAAACATCGTGCACTCCCTGCGGTCACTATCCTGTTTTTGACTTATATCGGGTGTGAGGCTCATGAATTAACGCTATACACAAAGTTATGCCACTTAAAGCCATGCTTTGATCATCATCTACAAGACTTTGCTTTTCAACAAAAGCCTTGATCATTTGCATCTTAGCATGCCACACTGACAATTCATGTCATACAACTGATGTCTATCAATATATAATCTCTAAGCTCATACATCTCAGAGAAGGGTGTTAAGCAAGAGAATAAATCCTCTGCCACCAAACATATATATATTTAATAGAAATCGATCAACATGATTTGAAATCCAATGTCAGACACATATCCATTTACAAGTCCATTCTGGGTCTGAACGAAGCCGAAGGCACTTTATTCCTCGTCCCGTATGTCTAATGTAGAAGAGAGGTCCTCGCATATCAAGTCGATCTCCAAGTACGTCTGGATGGTCACCACTTATTGCCTTGTCTCTGGTGTACAACCCAATCAAGACATCAGTAATCATCTAAACAATGTGAATATCTCTGGTCTTTAACCACCATCTTCATCGTCGACTTTTTTAGAATGGGTTAAACCCGGTCTTTCCGAATAATTCGTGTATCTTAAAATCAAGTGCTATAAAAAACATTATATGCCTCATTCCAATCCAGAATTTTCTTTTATTCAAATATTCACATTTTTAGGGAAAGGTTCCCATTAAATTTATCAAAGATAAATTCTTTTAAATTTTCTCTTTAATCTCCCTTTGGATATCTATTTCAAAAGATTCCATTTTATCTTTCCATAATTCTAAACCAAATTAAGGTTTATAAAACTAGTCGGGATTATCGAGCCATACCGAAGTAATCATTATTATTTTATTAATCCCAATCCCAACCTATTCATCCCTTGGAGCAAAACTGGTAGTACCCTATATCTAACACCCACAGTGTCATTAGTAAATTTAACTACCATTTCACGCTCAAATCTAATTAAAGATTTAACTATTGCATGGAGTAAAACTGGTGGTACTCCATTCTCGATCATTTCAGGAGTTCGATAATTTATTTACCACGTTCTCATCTTAATCTACTTAAAGATTCATCAAAACTCCAACTTGGTTTTAATATCAAAAATCATTAATTTATGATTATTCAACTTTTAGGAAAATTATTCCTATCATTAACTGGGTTAAAGAACCAATGTCGTTTAAAACACAGTTCACGATAAACCCAAATCAGCTTCTATTAACTATGGAATCTTCACGGAAAGCAGATCAATGTATAGTCGGTATTAATTTCTGTATCAGACTAATAATATAAGTGGAATAACGGCCAAGCCTTTTAAATTCCATATATAATAACAGTCTTCCTTTACAGGAGCTCATTTCTGTTATTACTAAATCGAATTCCATTCAATTCCAATTAAATATATAACATTTAAAAACTTTACTTTGGAAATTTTCCATTAATTCTTAGTAAAAGATTTATAAATTCCAAATCACCTCTTCACCGTTAATTGGGTTAAAGAACAAATGTTATTTAAAACATTATTCACGATAAACCCAAAATCCAATTTCACTTCAATTCCAATTAAATATTAATTAATTGGTAAACTTCTCTAAGTCTTATTTAAAAGATTTATTCTTTTCCCATCAGGATTTAAGAAAAGTGTTATTAAAGACACCGTTCACGGCAAACCCAAAATCCAATTTGATATTAAACACAAGGCCCTAAATAGAAATTATATCGGCTTATATTTAATATCTAATTCTAAAACTAAAGGATATCGTATTGAGAATAACAATACCTGTATCTTCCAAATTTCCACAACAATATCCATATAATCACAGAATCCAATATCGAAATATTCTGAAGATTATTTCCATTTAAATCCATTCCACCTCATACATTGGAATTCCTGGTTATTTCAAAACCCCTTTACAAGTCCAATTATTAATTTAAAAACATAGGATTATTATTCTAGTTAATAACTAGTTCATTTCGATAAAAATATATTTTTTATTTTTCAAATTTGGAATTTTTCATCCATAATCTTTCCAAATCATTTCTTATGATTTTCCACAATTTTTGATAATTTTATTAAGGCCCTTACAGTCGGTTTCCAATAACAGCCACCGAATTGCATCCATAGCGACCTTTTTTGAAATTGATTTGGACATACCTTAAAATCTAACCATTAGATTTCAAATCTCCTATAATCATTGGAAATATCTTTTCGATACGAACCCAACGGTTTCAGTTTTAGGAGAATCTAACGGTCAGATCTCCCGTTACATCAATTTGAAGTTAATGGTCAAAATTTGTGAACAGTCGCTATGCGGTGCGTTATATTCAAGCCATTATATATATATATAATATTTATATCGTCGACTTCCATTTAAAACGTATTTTATAAATCGTTTATAACTTCTTTTTAAAACGATTTCATATTTGACTAACCTCACTTTTTCATGTCTTACTTCCTGTACTAGATCAAGACCGTGTTTCACTTGGGGAAAATCAGTGTTGTTGATAAATCGGGAATCATATTATAGTTTCGAAAGGAAGTGATGTAGTTTACGCCACTAATCACGCTATAATGTGTGTAAAGAGATACATGATGTGATATAAGACAAAATGGAACCGAGTTCAAAAGAGCATACCCTAATTTACGTAGCAATCAAATTTCTACTGCATTAAATATAGTTATTGATACAAAAATTAAGGTTCAAAATGTTAAAACATGTTAAGTATAAGGACCTATGACAAAATTACTGAAGTCAACATTTGGTAAATTCGACATATTCAGTGCATAAAAGCACAAACGACATGATGTGGTTAACAATTTGGTATCGATGTGAATATTCAGTATACATAGTAGATACTTAAAGTCAGTATCTTAGATTGAAAGAGGATGCAAAACTGTGATATTGTTACAACCGGTAACTACTCAAAAGAATATTAATTGATACATGAAACATCAATTAGTTTGTCAAATTTAGTACAATTTTTTTATAGTTTAAATAACATTAGCAGTTAAATTGTATAAGAGATGGTAATGGAAAACAATGTATAAGAAATGAAAATTTTGTGAATTGTCGATGCTATTAGACAATATAGCCGTAAAGGGTAGAAATAGCAAGAACATCGTAAACATCATACAATAAAACTTGGTAATATAGCAGTCGAGTAGTGAATTACCTTAATTTCACAACTGTCGACGCATGTTATGAATCAATAGGGGCTAAGACAAAGTTATACGGGTTTCTAGGACTGAAAATATAATGACTTAGAGGTCTGAAGGACATACAAGGGGAATATTTGGAAAAAAATTACAAGAGCAAAAGAATTTGAATGTCAAATAGCGCAGGGACATAGGTTTATAAAATTTGGGGGAAAATAATTTTGGATAAAAGGAGGAAATGGGATCATGGGAATGATTGTCGGTATTATTCACAGAAATAAAGAGCACACTCAATATTGATCTATTCTGAAATACAGTACTTCAATTGGGATGGGTCAGTCTACTTTGATTCATGTTTTCTATTCTAAGTAATAGCTATTACAATTGGTTATGTTTTAAGTAATCCACAAAAATTGTGCCACTACCTGTTCCCTATACAATCATCAAAATTAGTTTAGTGTAGTTCAACCACAGTCACTAACACCGTATCAATATCTCACATCTACCTACCATCAACTAATATCCGTTACTATACAATACCAATAATGCACGTGTGCGCAGCACGGGTTCAAACTAGTTACCATACAATTTATATGGATTTCATACATCGCATGTATTCAACAATAATGATAAATAATCATTAACCATTCAAACATCATCCAGAGTGCAATTTACAACTGTATAAGCATTAAAATAAATAAATAACGCTTATCACAGCCTGTCAACCTACCTTTGACATACAACTAAACAATTGGGATTAGTGTATGTCAAATATCATCTCAATACCCGTGCGGGGTTTCAACAAACAAATACTGATTATTATTTGTGTTGTTGGGCAATGTGCAAAATTTATCGTCCCAATTAATATCAGATAAATAGGTGTACATAAACAAGCCGTCCGACTTGTAAATGAATATTTATTCCAATTTCATTTTATGAAAATTTTATATAAATAATTTATATATTTCAGTTTCAGAAAAATTCAGCATTATAACGGCGCACTATTAGAACCGAAATAATGTCCAGCATTATCCCTCTCTAGATACTGGCTCGCGCCATACACAACAATCAATCAATCCAATAATACCCAAATACAATCAATTTTTCCATAACACAATCATATCACGTAAATCATCCAAGGTTTGTACAAAAAGTAGTGTATGGAGCTGCTAAGCCCCATCTGCAACCTAGGATATAATGATGTAACAAACTTGATTTGCGTGGGAGAGTTCTCACCTTTGATTTCCACTCTGCCAGTCTTTATTTAAGTACTGTTTGGGTTTATATTTGCCTAAAATTGCAGTTTGCTCCAAATTGGACCCAGTTAGTTTTATTGTCAAGTTCTCGACTCCACGATCGCAACGGATCCAGTGTCATGCAAATCAGATTTCATAGCAAAAAGTTATGAGCTCGCGAAGTTTAAATACATGAATTAATTAATTAAATACATTAACAATTTACCCTTAAACCCATTCGCGTTGTTCCTCCAATCCACTCCTGGAACCACCACTGTCAGGCCACCTGGGGCCAGACCGCAACCACCCACGGCTTCGTCGTTGACTGGCGCCGCTCCACCTCGAAACACGTACTCCCATACACCTCCAGCCGCCGGAACGTCTAGCTCGACCGGAAACCATTTGTGGCCACGATTCTCGGCCATCGCACCTCCATACGGTCGTGCACCACCACAGGCCGACGTGCCTCATCACCCCCTTCCGGTCAGCTTTGAACCCCTCAGCCCATTGATGACCGTGGCGGCCAGAAAATGTAAAAACCCATTGCAATTCCACCCAGTTCAATGTCGACATTCATCTCATGATTCCGGCTACCATAGGCCATATCAGGCCGAACCCGTCAAAGCAAACTTGTTGCCCTCTTCCTTTTATACCACATTCCCTTTGTTACCATCATAAAACTCTTCTTGGTTTGATCAGAATTCCCAAAAATCTGAAACCCTTTTCTGCGTTTGACCGTCGATTTCTCCCAATCCATGCAACGATAGCTCACCAAATTTTTGTGGTAGGTAGAGATCATCATAATACACAATACCTAGAAGCCGTTTGGGATAATTACTTGCGGATTGAGAGATATAAATCATTTTGTTTTCGGGGGATTTTCTATAGATTTTCAGAGGGGTTGCTGCCCATTTTTGGTGAAGGAGGGAAACGAGGGTTTGGGAAGTTATATAGTGGGGGGTTTATGATTTTTAATAATTCTCTAGTTCACGCTCTCTCCGTTTGATAGTTATCGATGCTACGGTCACGTACGAACTCCCTTGGCGATGAAAATTGACTTGCTGCTATGTCTTGACAATACGGTCCCAAAAAATGGTTTCGTTGAATTCCGAGTTAGTTTTCTCAAAAAGCTCTGTTTCTGGCTTAAATGGCCGATCGATTCACAACTTATTGTGCACGGCCACATACTAGCTCCAAAAATTACGAAAATTGGAATCTAGCAATAATTTAATATTCCGAGTCCAACAAAAGTGGTTTCGTTGAAAATGGGGATCGTTTGCAAAATGGCTATTTTCAAGGGTTATATATTATATTAAAATAAATATGAATTCCACACCGACTATTTTAAATTTTAAACTGGACATAACTTTCAATTTATAAAGTGAAATCTCAATTTCTTATATTCATTAGAAATACACAGTTAATACGATTCTAACGTTTCTTGTTTCGTCCAATTCTGATTTATTTTGAATCCTATACATTCAATTGAAATTTAAAATCGAATTTTCAAACTACCGCGCCATTTCAGGCTAGTTTTATAATTAAAATAAATTTATATGTTTTAACTTTGATTAAAATAAATTTTTAGTCATTATTATTTAAAATAAATCATTTTAAATATTCAAAATACATTAAAATAACTGTTATTCCCAAATTTATATACACATTGATATGGATCGGATCGGTTTATTCAGCAGAGAATAGATCAGGGTATTTGTTATTAGGTGGATCAGCCTAGGATGATGATGCGGGTCGGTCAGATTACAAACAATGGATTGGCTTATCCTTGAAGCAGTAGGTCGGCCTTCATCGCTTTAAGAGTGTATCGGGTCGGTCTATTCTACTTGCTATCGGGTCGGTCCTTCCAAGTGACAATGAACCGGTTGGTTCAACCCAGAATGGATTGGTGCGTTTAAATTGAATGGGTCAGTCTAATCAGAAAAAGGCGGGTCAGTCCTGTCATCAAGAGTGGATCGGTGCACTTTATCATGGAATGAATCGACCTAGCGCGGCGGATCGGATTGGACTGTTCTAAAGGAACGAATTGGTGTATTCATCACTGAATCGGATCGACATAGTTTGGACCGGATCGGGATGTCTCTGAATTGGTCAAGAACATAAAAGTTGGCAATTAGCTGACGATAGCTAGCGACAGTTGGCAGTGGCATTTTCATAAATACCCCATAGGCTGACCTAAAACATGAAAGCTATATTTTGGCCATTCCTCACTTCTATAAATAGGGGTTCAACTTCACTTCAAGGGGAAGGAATTTTCATGACCCCGGAGGGATGCCCAATTCAATTCTCAATATTTCCTAAAGGATTTAATCATCTCGAACCACTTCCAATTTAAGACCAATCTCCGAATTCATCATCAAGTCATGGAAATTCATCAAAAATTATGAGAAGGTGAAACACCCCACCTCCGTTTAGGTCACTCACAAAGGGAATTTATTAACTTTGGTGAAGCATTTTAGGTAAAAGACACAGATAATTTACAAGACAGACATATAAACAGCGAAAAACTGAAATTATTTATTAAATAGCGTGGTTCAGTCAAAACATTACAAGCATTGTCTCAAACCCCAACTTCTAAATTATTACAAAAAAACATTTGTCTTGATTTAAGTTTCCAAGTACCATAAAACAGAAGTAAAGCAGCATAAATTCCCAATAAAAATGTAACCACAGCCATAGCCCAAGTAAAGAGAATTCAAGCAATACATCTACTCTCTTCACGCTTGAAAAGGTCTGCACTAAGATGAAGTATTCCCTCCATGTGGATCTGGGGGGGGGGGAGGGGGGAGGGAATGGAAGAAAAGAAGGCGAAAGAAAATGGGTCAGACATAAGTCTGTTAAGTCCAGTGATTATTCAGCATGTAAACAGGTAAAAAGGATCATGACATGAATAAACCGAATATAGGACAATACCATAGAAATAAGATAACACAAGATAAGATGAACTGAATATGCTATCGCACTCATTTCTATTTTTCTGCACCTACAACGAAGGTTTCAACTCCTATCATGTGTTCATAACAAAGTGATCCCTTTCCCGATCGGCTTCTACTCACATGCATTCCTTACTTGTGTCATTCGGCCCCGCTTAATTATAGATACTTGTGCTTGTCCCACCATAAGGTGTATCAATTCCTGTGGAGTCAACCCGACACAAATTCTAGATGCACAATGTATACTACTGATGTCCAGTGCCTGCTTTTCCTGCTCCGGAGCATGTGCACGCCCGTCTCGAGACCTACACTACCGCACCACCCACCGCTATTTTGACCGCTTATAATTAGCCCATTAATCGTGCCCCACGCTGCCTAGTTCAGGGTACCGTGATACATCTGTGTGGGTTACTGCTGAAATGGGTCCCCGTTACTAGGATTTCCTAATCAACATGTTATAATGGTTAAGTGTTCTCAAATTAACCTAACCCCACCCTTCTGTTAAATTAACATGTTGTGTTGGTTAAATGTTGCCATAATTAACTTAACCCTACCATTCTTAGTCTGTCCGTTTCTTAGCTTTAATTCATTCATTAAAGCACCAACCTCTCACATTAGATCTATATTATTGCGGTCGCTGGATGTGCCGGGCAGTCTTACACCGCAACTCAATCTAACCTCGGGTTTTTGGGCTTAATGTGCTAACCTATCACATTAGTTCTATATTGTTACGGTTGCTGGATGTGCCGGGCGGTTTCGTGCAGTCTTACACCATAACTCAATCTAACCTCGGGTTAGACGTATTCATCTTTTAATTAATTTACATATTTACCATTCATGTTTATATGTAAATTATCCACAAGTGTTGTCAAATCAAGTCACGTCCCATTTACCCTCTAAATTATGTCTATAATAGGTATACAAATTATGCCATTTCATGCTACTAATCATTTACATGATTATGAGCCAATCTATGCCAATAACATGTAATTTAATAATTTCCCCCAACGTCTCCCTCATTATTCGTTCGCATAATTCACATAGAACGTTAGGCTCGCAAATTAGCCTAACTCATAAACAAGAAGGGAAAAGAAAAGGGACATGAAACATTCTAACAGGCATAAAACAACATAGATCAATATGGGTGATACAAATTCAACATAGAACAACATAAACGTAATTAAGCATATAGGCATGATCTTGCATTTAAATTAGATCCAATTAACATGCGAACTAGCATAAGTTTAATTGTATAAACATGAGCTTATATAGTTCTCAAACATGGGTACTAGCTTGGATCTAACATATAACATGTATGAACATAACTTAGCATGTAACTTACATATATGAAAGAACCACAAATTTAATACAACATAATAGGTTCAATGGTATCAGTCCCAATAGTCTCATAGGCGTGATAGGTTTTACTATGTCAGTCACAACGGTCCAATAGGAATGATAGGTTTTACTATGTCAGTCACATCAATCCAATAGGCATGATAGGCTTTACTATGTCAGTCACAACAGTCCAATAAGCATAAGCAATTTAGAATTGACAAAAGGATAGACATGAATAGAATTAGTCATAGTTCTAGATCCAGTTATTATAGTCATGATTTCTTATTAGGTGTTCACATCTAAATAATAATTGTACTTACAGAAAAAGGATGGATCTTGATTTCTGGGATCTGATTTCTGAATTTGAAAAGCTATCCTTTGATGTACATGTTTGATTCTTTAGTTCCTCTAATTGATTCCTAGTTTAAATTTGATTCTCTAGTTTGGGGTAGATGAATGGAGGCTAGGCCAGTTTGTAGACGAACCGCATGACGGCTTCATAGAATGAGTTCTAGGGTTGAGGTTTGGGGTGATTATATAGAAGTCTAGGTTTAATTCTAGCCTTTAGATTAGTCTAGGAGAAATTAGAGCCATCGAACCAAAGTGATGTGTCATCCAGCCAATCGTAGCATGACACATATGCCCTAGTACCTCAGAAATTTGAACTGTTTTCTGGTTTTAATTTATTATTTATATTTATTTTCTGCTTGAACTTGGAATCTTCTGAACTCCATAACTTCTTCATAGCAGTCCGATTCATTCAAACTCGGACTCTATCTCAAGCAGAATTCCGAGATAAACGCAATGGCATAACCCGTTTCCCTTATTTCCCACTTTTAAAATTAAGTATTCTTTAATTCATTATTTTAATGTTCCCAGCAAATACGGGGTGTTACAGAAGGCCCAGATTCTCTCAATCACTTGCCATATTTGAAGAACTCCATCAAGTCTCTCCCTAACCATTTCTAATAGATCTAAAGAGAGAGATATCGGAGTTAATGATGTATGTAATGAGAAGATATCTTTGATTTGTATATCTAGATATGATAATGGAACTACTCTCTAAAGTGGACATGGATCACGTTTGATCAAACCACTATAAAACATTGTGTCTTCTACTTGCATTTCTACTATTGTGAGGCTCCATTCCTTCTTTTTTCTTCATTTTGTGAAGTATTTGCAATACCCTTGGTGTTGGTTCTAATTTCGGGATCAACATTTGGTAGGGGTGACCAAAAAACCGAAACAAAACCGAAACCGAACTGATAAAAACCAAACCGAAAAAAATAAAACCGAAGAAAACCGAAACCGAAACCAAAAATCAAAAAACTGAACCGTACTAATATTTTAGTTTCAGTTTTAGGTCAAAACCAAACCAAAAAAACCTGAACCGAACCGAATTATAAAATGTAGCACATTGTCTCTTGCTGCCTGTTGCTCCGTATTATATACTATATACACACTGGCCACTGCTTCACTCATTTGATTTAGCTGAATACAGGATTAGGGGTAGACTAATATAAAATGTCCATTTCTTTTTTTTGTAAATTCTTGGATGTTTTGAATTGAAGATGTAAGTTGAGGTACCAGTAGACTATTTTCTAGAATTCCAAGTTGCTGCTAGTCATTTGTAGTGTGGTTCACTAGAGTGCTCCTGCTAATTTCCTTTTTGTGTTTCTTGTCTTCGGCTCAGAGCTAGCTAGCTTAGCTTTGTACTACTTTGGAATACTTATAGTCTATTAGTCTGTACTATGTACCTTGTGTTTCAATACACTCGGTTGAAACAATTTATTTTAATTTCTTTTATGGTTGTTTAAATTTATAATATTTTTTATTCAAATTGGTTTTCAAACCGAAACCGAACCAATAAAAACCAAAACCGAGGTTTTGAAACCAAAACCGAAACTGATGCTTTGGTTCCGGTTTCGGTTATCGGTTTTTAAAACTGAGGTCTTCCGGTTCTGATTTCGGTTTTACCCCAAAACCGAACCGAGCCGGGGTTTGCTCACCCCTAACATTTGGTGCCCACCGTAGGGCCCGCATTCAATCTTTCGTTCTCTCATACTCTCTGTCTCACAAGGTTCAAGGTTTTGCATTGAGAATCTAAGCCAAACTCACAACGATCTAATCCAAACTCTTGCCTGAAATCATGGGTAAACCGGGTAGACCATCAAAAAGGGTCACTAGTCAAAATGTCGAAGATACCGACGATGTCGCCAACAATGAAAATTCCCTCTTACTACTCAATTTGAAGTAGGCGAAGGTTCTAAGGCCGCAGCCTCTGTAATATGGCAAGAAGTAGATAAAGTTGCTGCAACTTTAACAAGCTAAATGGAAATTGCAAAAAAAGCCATGATGAAAAAACTCGAGTCGATGTTTTCCATGCAAGCTGCTATGGCAAAAGTCACCATGGAAACCGCTCGTGCTAAGTCCGTTCAAGTGGATCATACGGAAAACGCAGCTTCCTCTTCTTCGAGCCCGAATTGGGAAAATTCCGTTCAAGAGGTAACATATCCTAACGGTCCTCGAAAGGAAGGAAAGCCTCAAACATGCGACCGTTCCAATAAAGCGACTTCTCGATAAGCGCTTGGTGCCACCAATGGGGCACCTCCCCAAAAGGGAGGCAAAGGGCCCTAGATTCCAGACCATGACCGTTTGCTTAGGCAAATATCCGGTAGGGATGAAGGCGTCCTCTCCGTGGGCCAGCTCAATGAAGAAGAACATGTAACGGAAATGGTGCGCAGAATTATGGAAAAAATCTCGAGGAAGCCGGATGATCAGAAGGACTGGGGATTTGCTCCTACCAAAACCCCACTTACAGAAAGGATAAAAATGGAACCATACCTAAGCAAATTTAATCCACCAACAGTCCAGGCTTACAATGGAACAAGTGACCTCAACATATTTCTGTTCAAATACGATCATCATATGGACGGGGCACGGGCCACTGATTAGTTAAAGTGCTTGTACTTTCCGACTTATCTAGAGGGAGTGGCATCACTTTGGTTCACAAAGCTACCACCCAGATTTGTGGATGACTTTTCCACCCTGGCCAAACTATTTCGAGAACAATTCAGGCTTCAAGCGACGAAAGTATGAGATGTCATGGAGTTAGATGAGCTTGGGCAAAGGCCAGGGGAATCAATATGGGATTTTCTCACCCGTTTCAACACCGCCGCGACTGAGCTTGAAAACTACGAGCCACGTTTAGTTTTAATGGCTTTGAAGGGAGCTATAAGCAAGAAAACCAAGCTCGGCCAATATATTAAAAAGAAGAAACCAAGTACGCTAGAGGAACTGTTCGATAAAGCCTAGGAGTACATAGGCATGGAGGAGGATCTGACCTATACTATGGATGTTCCAGAAAGCAGTATATAGCCCAAGAAGAAGAAGAATATTGCCGAAAGTGGTCAGAAGAATCCTAGTAATTACAAAAGAGGGATTGATGAAAGAGACAACTGACCAAATAAAAAGCTTCGTTTCTTTAAGAATTCGGAATTGACTCCGTTGAATGATACTATCGAAAACAGCTTCATGGCGACTAAAGATACTGAAGATAACCCGGTACCAAAACAAGTGAAGGTCATTGATGCAGCGGGCAAGTCAGGAATGTTCTGCCGATTTCATAACTAGCTAGGTCACAATACAAACGAGTGTAGACACCTGAAAAGATTAATCAAAAAGTTGATAAGCAAAAACAAATTTCAGCAGTATACAAAGAACCCGCAGAATACCCAGAATTATCAAGGCCAAGGAAAGTCTACGGGACAACATAAGCAGAATGAGAATGCTTCGATCGCTGTTATCCCAAGGTTAATTATCAATACTATATCAGGTGGGCCACACCCAATCGGGAAAAGCTGGGGGGACTTTGTAAAATACTCTAATGAAACAAAGAACCTTCCGAAAGAAGAAGAACTTATGATCCTGGATGAAGTTTTGTCAGCAAAGATGCCGAGAATTCCGTGGGATGACATCATGTTCAAAGATGAGGATGCAAACGGACTCATAACTCCAGTGGTGGATCCCATGGTGATAACCATTGGCTTGGGACCAGCCATTGTTAGAAGGGTGATAGTTGATAGTGGGGCATTGATCAATGTCCTCTTCATCAGTGCATTTCATAGAATGAAACTCTCAATGGATGATGCAAAAGCTTGCCAGAGTAAAATTCATGGATTCACGGGCCGTTCAACCAATTGGCTTCATCAATTTGCTCGTTGAGCTTGGGGAAGTAGAGTGTAAGGCAACACTAAAACAAGATTTTGTCATAATAGATAAGTTCTCTCCTTACAACGTCTTCCTTGGAAGGCCAACCCTCAAAACATTTAGAATAATGATAGCTCCCTAGTGTCTCACGATGAAGTTCCCTTCTGAAAACGGAATTGGTGCAGTCTAGAGCGACCAACAAACAACAAGGGAGTGCTATCTGGTTGAGCTTGCCAAGGCAAGGAAGAAGGAAGTGAAGAAGGATGTAGAGCTTCCGCTCCGCATTCGCAATCCCCCCTTATAGCAAGTAAGGAGGGGCCCTCATACTGGAAAACATAGCAGAGCCCAAAAGGAAATTGATCCAAGAAAGACCAGTATGGGGGAAAACATAGCAGCACCGGCTGAGGACACCATCTCTGTTCCAGTACACGATAAAGATCTTGACCGAGTTCTAAAGATAGATTCGCAGTTGGGACTGAAATTGCAGAAGGATTTGATCTTGTTTTTAAAAGAAAACTTAGATGTATTTGCATGGACGCACTCTGACATGTGCAGAATATCACCAGATGTAATTGGTCATAAGTTGAATATTAATCCTGGTTTGACTCCTGTAAAACAAAAAGACGGATGCAAGGACCTGAAAGATCTATGGCATTAAAAAAAGAAGTAGATTGATTTTTCAAAAATAATTTTATAAGGAATCTACGTATCCCGCTTGGGTTTTCAATCCGGTCCTCATTAAAAAATCCAACGGAAAATGGAGAATGTGCATAGACTACTCGGACCTTAACAAAGCATGTCCCAGAGAGAATTTTCCGTTACCGAGAATTGACTAACTTTTCGATGCAACTGCGTGGCATGAATTATTAACCTTCATGGATGCGTGCTCAAGGTACAATCAAATCACGATGCATAAGCCGGATGAAGAAAACACGAGTTTCATAACCGATAGAGGCGTATACTGCTACAAAGTTATGCCATTTGGACTAAAGAATGCGGGAGCAACCAACCAACGCCTTGTGAATTTCATGTTCAAATCTCAAATCGAGAACATTGTGGAGGTCTATGTAGATGTTATGCTAGTAAAATCAAAGAAGGCAAAGAATCATCTGGAAAATCTAGCTAAGATGTTTCATGTCGTTAGAAAGTACAGTATGAAGCTAAATCCTCTAAAAATGCTCATTCGGAGTTTCATCAGGGAAATTTCTCAGATTTATAGTCAACGCTATGGGTATTGAAGCGAATCCTTTCCAAGTCATGTCATTACGAGAAATGCGAGCTCCAAGGATAAAGAAAGAACTTCAAAGCTTGAATGGGAAAGTTGCCGCCCTTAACCGGTTCATCTCAAAAGCAACTGATCGACTTTTCAATGCTTTGAAAAGGGGAAAGAAAGATTTTCAGAGGACTCCAGAATATCAAAAAGCCTTCGTAGACTTGATTAAGCACATGGAATCACCACCGATGCTTTCTAAGCCTAGAGATGGAGAGGAGCTTTCCCTATATTTAGCCGTCTCGTCACATGCCACACTTGTCTGGGAGGATGCTAGAGTCCAATGGCCGATTTATTACATTAATATGCGGCTCGTGGGAGCCGAGTTAAACTACCCAAAGCTGGAAAAACTCGCATATTGTTTTCTTATTGCGTCAAAGAAGTTGAGACCATATTTCCAATCCCATCCTATAAAAGTTCTCACCGATCAGTCGCTAAGACAAATTCTATTTCACCCAGAAACATCGGGAAGGTTATTGAAGTGGAACATTGAGCTTATCAATATGACATCACTTATCACCCCCAAAGAGCTATTAATGGGCAAGCCATAGTGGATTTCATTGATGAATTCATGGACAGGGGAAAGGAAATTGAGGAACCGACAGAGACAGTAGCCAGTTGTAAGCTATACTTTGATGGATCCAGAAATGACTACTGTTCAGGGGCCGGGATTGTCTTAGAAACTCCAGATGGTCATTCTTTGTGCTATGCCTTGGGATTGGAGTTCCCATCAACAAATAATGAGGCTGAATACGAAGCATTAATAACAGGGCTGAAGTTAGCAAAGGAGTTGAATCTGAAAACCTTACAAATCTTCAATGATTCTCAATTGGTAGTATGTCATGTCCTTGGAGAATTCTAGACTAAAGTCGGAAACCTCCCTTATTATCTTCTCGAAGATATGGAACTTCACAACGACCTCGACCACTACACTATATCTCACATTCCGAGGGAAGAAAATTCGAAGGTAGATTCTCTTGCTAAATATGCCAGTTCTTCAGATGCACAGTTGTTGGGTCTTATTCCTATAGAAGTCCTTTCAACTCCCTCCATTGAGGAAGCGGATGTTGACTGTATCATAGAGACGATCGAGGAGTCCATGTCATGGATGACTCCGATCAAGGACTATATCCTCAACGGGATACCTCCCAAAGTGTCAAAAAAGCGAAGGAAGATATTACGCAAAGCTCCCCTATACCTTATTCAAGACGGAAATATTTATAGATGAGGATTCTCTATGCCATTGCTCTGGTGTGTAACAAAGGAGGAATCAAAAACAATCTTAGTAGAGTTACACGAGGGAGACTGCGGTGGTCACATAGGAGGTCAAACACTGGCCAAGAAAATTCTGCGATATGGCTACTTTTGGCCTAATGTAAACCTAGATGCGATGACCTATGTTAAATAGTGTGTATGATACCAAAGATTTGCAAAAATTCCAAGAGCGCCTCCCACTGAGTTGACCCAAATGGTCATCCCGTGGCTATTTGCTATCTGGGTCATAGACTTGATT
The DNA here is from genome assembly GCA_030737875.1 of Allium sativum. Lineage (NCBI taxonomy): Eukaryota > Viridiplantae > Streptophyta > Magnoliopsida > Asparagales > Amaryllidaceae > Allium > Allium sativum. The sequence continues at coordinate 415,752,411 of CM060909.1, read as the reverse complement.
GGAGCATTACCCACAGCCAAATCAAATATGAAGTACTCAATAGTAGCGGTCGACTATTTTACTAAATGGGTTGAAGCTAAACCGATAGCTACTATTACTTCAAAGAAGGTGATCAATTTTGTATTAAAGAACATCATCTTCAGGTTCGGTGTACTGCATAAAATAATCATCGATAATGGAACTCAATTTGAGAGAAGTGAGTTTCTGGGTTTTTGCGCCAAGTACAAGATCAAGAAAAGTTTTGCAGACGTTGCCTATCCGCAGGCCAACAGGAAAGTCGAAGCAATCAACAAAATCTTGAAGTCAACCATTAAAAAGCAGCTTGAAAAAGCTAAGGGTGCTTGGGTAGACGAGCTTCTGCTTGCACTATGGGCATACTGTACCACTCATAAAACTGCGACAGGGCACACTCCATTCTCGCTTGCATTTGGATCAGAGGCTATGATCCCGGTAGAACTAGAGGCTCCAACTCGTAGGAGAATCCATTTCAGCCAAGAAGAGAATGAGAAACTGCAGCTCGAGGCACATAACTTTCTTGAAGAGAGAAGAAGAGAAGCAGAATTCAGAGTCATGGCACATCAAAGAAGAATAGCTTGTCATTTCAATGCTAAAGTAAAGTGCTGAACCTTCTAAGTTGGGGACCTTGTTCTGAAAAGAATTATGACAGGAACGGGTGTACTCGGACCCAACTGGGAGGTGCCATATATGGTTAGCCAGAAATTCTCAGATAGTACATTTGAGTTGAAAAAACTAACGAAGTCCAACTTCCAAGGGCATGGGATGTTATACATCTTCGTCACTACTTCACTTAATGCTTCTTTCATGTGTTCTGAAAATTTGTAAATATCATGCAGCATCATTACAAGTTTTGTACATACTAATGAAAGAAATTGCTTTACTTGCCTAAATCGCACGATTTGCAAATTGTTTGCTAAGATTCAATTTTGATTGCAGGTCTCTTAAAAAGAACGTAGATGCACATACGACCTAATAAAACCTAGTGACCATTACAATACACCCCGATAGGGATAGCTCAAGTATCCATTGCTCAATGCTTAGAACATCATTCAGAACTAACTCATAGATGTGGAGCATATCAGAGCAAGGAGAGGACACCAGGGATTGAATGGTCAAATGGCATGGCATTTGAAGTTACAGGTAAAGCTTCAAGTTTCACAAAAGGGGCACCTTCTTAATTGCAAGGCTCCAAGCCCCAGTTCTAACATATCATGGTAAAAACCTGATAAATGAACTAGCGACTGCCCCGTGAAATAACGCAGCTCTAAAACTAAAGACCTCCCCCGAGGGGAACCTGGTTGATCATTGATTCCATTAATACATGGCTGGATAACGGAATAAACGCTGGGCTTCAAAGCCCAAGACCTCCCTAAGGGGCACTCGGTTATTCGTCGAAGCCATTAATACATGGTTGGAAAATGATACAAATGCTGGGTTCTAAAAGTCTCCTTCGGGGGCATCCGATCAGATGTTGGGTCTTCCAAATCCAGCTATTGATTCTGGGTCTTTCAAATCTAGTTACTGACAGATCTAAGGAACTTTTCGAAGGCGCCCTGCAAATTCTATAAGTGGCCGAGTCATTCAGTCACAATGAATAACGGGTCTACAGGCAAATCTCCTCAAAGGAACAAAGTGTAAGACCTCTTCGGGGGCATATGTTCAAATTGAATCTCCGAAGGGCCCGGATTACCGGGCTAGCGAGGAATATGATTGAATGTCTAATAAGACCTCACAAGCAGGGGCACGAAAACAGGATTCCATCCCTGTAAAAAGGTATAAATAAGACCAACCAAATTGGAAACCTTCGATCGGATTCATGCCAAAAGTCCGATAACAGGAAGAACACATGGTCTAAAGATTCCAAACCAAGTCGGTTGCATAACACTGCACCTAAATTATAAATTCTGTAACAAATTTTGGTATGGGAGCATCAACATCGCATTAAAGAGAATTAACGATGCTCATTCCTTAAGACATACCAAAAATTCGTCACAACTTCAAAATTAAGGGTTAAGCATTTACAAGAACGATTTTGACCAAATAAAAAGGAACTTTGACATGATAGAGGCAAAATCAATAACCCCGCTATTATGATATGTATAAATGCGGTTATTCATGTAAATCTCAAAATTTCCATAGTCAAAATCAAGGAAATCCGGCAAAATTGGTCAAGTTTGGTCCAACCAATAATGATTCGTGGCTATAACTGAAAAATCATTTTCTAAAAGTACCACATAATCATTTCAATATCAACTATTGCAATGACAAATGACTTGTAGTGTAAAGATTTTTTGTTGTAAGCATGAAAAGAAAAAAGTGTGTAATGCAAAGCAGCAAAGTACGACAAAACTCAAGTATAATAAGCAGAACACAGTTTCATTTTAGCAGCACAATATCAAATCACAAAGTAACAAGTCAAATACAAGGCATCAGACATAAGAATGTGCATAGAAGTAAGCGCAAAAGTAGAAGAGGAGGGCCGGCACCCGCATATACAACTGGTCTGAATGCAGAACATAAAAAGGAAATGATAAGAAATAAAGGAAAATGGTCGTAAGCGCTACTTCTTCTTCCCATTCTTTGGATCTTCGGACCTTGAACCCGTTCTGTCAGCTTTAGAGAGAGGAGAAGGGCCAACTGATTGACCTTCACCTTTGGTCAAAGGCCCACCAAAACTCTCCTGGGAGGATATAGTGATAATACCCTTCTTCTTCTTCTTAATAACCACCTTCTTGCTCTTTTAGCTCGATGATGTTCCTCAATTTCCTAGGGTTTCAGTGTCCTGCACCAGAGTTTCGTCGGTTTGCTTGGAATCTTCCCCACTTGGAACGTAGTCTTCATCGTTATCCAAGTCAGCAATTACAACGATCTTTGTATCCTGTGACCCCGGAGTTTTAGTATCAGGCAAAGATCCATCGCCTAGATGGGGAGTATAGGCTGGAGCAGGAGGTATCGATATCAGGGCCAAATCAGTAGTTATGGCTTCAGTCACCATTGCGGTAAATCCGCCAGAAGGAAGTTTTGGTGAAATCAGACCTAAAGAAGACAAACAGTGAGCCAAGTATGTGGTTGTACCAGAAGAAGGGAACAGGTAATCCAAGTTTGGTACAATGTGAGCAACTTCAGTTTTACCTGCAGTTGTAAGGATCGCCTCTATATTCCTGCATGTTTCAATCTCAAACCCACTTGCATTAAGGGTACCATCATCGCCGTCATTTCCACCCTAATCTTTTGGAGGTGCAGGAGGATCGGTAGGGGACTGTGAATTAGAGGTCTCAACATCAGAAGTAATTGCACGGGCTTCGACATTAGAACCCTAAATGAGTTCTCCTGAAGGCCCAGCTCTGTCATCAAGAAAGCCCATTGCCGCTGCCAACTGAGCCTTTCCCACGACCAAAGCTTCATGAGACTCTGGATCTAAGAGGTCTTCTAGGAGATCATCTTCGCTGTGCTCGCCTTTGTTAATCTCTAAGATTCGCTCCTACACAAGAGCTAGAGTGATCGTGAATTTGCCCTCTAAGTAGCGTAAACTCCCCTTGTTCATGACACTATAGACATAAAAGCTGAATAAAAAAAGGGTCAGAATTCAAGCGGGCATTTTAAAGATCAGCGACAACTTTGAGTTTTTCTACCTTCAGGGCCTATTGTGTAGAGGAAAGAGTTGTACTAAGGGAAGAGATCCTCTCATGAAGGGCAGTGTTCTCTTGTCGTAAAATGGCAGAATTATTTTTCTCTTTAGCTGATTGGGCCTTGGCGGATTACTGAGCAATTTGAGCTTCTTGAGCTTGCTTTTCAAGTGTATCTTCCTTATGTTTAGTGGCAGCAAGTTATTCTTTAAGTTTGGCAACCTCATCCTCTAAATCCTTTTTGGATTCTTGAGATTTGAGCGCATGAATTAGAGCAGCCTTGTCGTTCTCCAACATTTCAATGTGGTCAAAGCGGATTGAATTAAGCCTTTGGAGGTCGAAAGCAAATGTGTTCCATTCAAAAAGCTATTTTTTGACGCGATCCTTAAGCTTGTCCAATTTAACCTCAGCCTGGCTTTTTGCAACTTTGTATTAGGTAACCATACTGTTTTTAGTACCAGCTATTTCCTCAAGAAGGTCTCGTTTGTCATTGGGATGCAGATCCACATTGAAATACATTCCTCTTAAGTCCCAGCCATGAAAGCACTTAGCAAGCATTATACTGGTAGGCCTTATTTTATAACGAGGTCTTTCTATGATTACTTGGAAGTCATAAGAGGTAGGAGTCGCTGGAGGCGGGGCCAAAGGTGTGTTATCGTTAGTATTTTGTGTGTATGGCATTGAATAATCTAACATTGGAAGTTTGTCTGATCTAAGACGCTTCTCATGGCCACTATCGTCTTTACCTCTCCTCCCCCTCTTCTTATGATGCTTTTTCTGCTTTTCTTTCTTTTCCCTCTCCTAAGGTTTGAGCATTTCAAAATGATCGTGCCTCCACTTCCTTTGTTGTTCAGTCTTAATAAGATCACCAATCTGGGAAGGTTGATAGGAGTGTTGCGAGTATTGTGGGTATTTTGAATGTTGTGGAGGATGAGACTTCTTCAAAAAGGGCTTTGGGTCTTGGTAGCTTATCACTTCATTAAAATCTTTCAGGAATGAAGTCTTTGGCATCGTTTTTGTAACTGAAGGAAAGGATGTTACAAGGATTCGATGTTCATATCAACAAAAAGATAAGACAGGTTTAAGAAAGCAAGTACGAAAAACAAGTAAGCAATGAGAAAAGCAAGTGCTTGACAAGTGCCTATCTAGCAACGAACTTCTTCTAATAGTTTGTTCTAAAGCTGGAAGAGTGATAGGGGGTTCGACTATGTTTTCTGTTCTCATGACTTGAGATATGGAAGGTTGAATAACAATTTCACCCTGGACAATGTCTATGGCTGAACTAAGGTCACTTAAGCTCTTAAAAGTATCTATAGAACTCTCACCTATATTAACTTGGACAGTAGGACCTTTGTCAGACTTATCTGCAACATTCTTGAAAGGAGATCCCATGTCCCCAGAATGTTTGGCCATAGGATCAGAAGAAGTTTCTATTGAAACCTTCTCTTTTGCAGCCTACTCTGTATTCTTATCAACTTCCTTATTAATGTCCTCAAGTTGTTCAGACTCCCCTTCTTGAATAGAAGTCAATTTGGGTTTGGAGGATGTACCAGCAATGTCAGAACACTTTTGTAAAGGAGATTTCTTAGTGGAACTTTTGCTAACAGATTCTTTTCTTGAAAATAGAGCCAATTTCAGAGTACGAGAAGGGTCTAACAAATGATATTAGTAAAGAAATTGTTCCGTGATCAGGTATCTCCTACTTCTTTGTGCTTCAACTATAGTCTGCAAAGTGTCATACAATTCTTGGCCAGAAGTATCATCTGTGTTAGAGGAAAGAAGCACTACAAAAACAAAGGAAGAATTTAATGCTCGAGAACTTACTGTATGGGTAAACAAGGAAATATGATAATAAGTATCACCTCCTTCCATCCACTTTCCATATAAATTATCGGGGTAGCACACGAAGCAATAATTTTCTAGAAACCCCTTAGTGCTATCCATCAGTTCAGTTATGATTTTGGTGTATTTTCCTTCTAATTTGAAAATCGTTGGTGTAACGTACCTCTTTTTGAAAAGGTATAATGAACCGATTTCTTCAAAAGCAGGGCACGCTGTTTGGTCTTCATGAAAAGTATGTAAAGACCAATTATGATGGCATATCCGTTAGGATGCAATTGCATGGGGCAATGACTAAACGCTTCAAAAACATTTCTATGAATGGATTAAACGGAGGAACGCCACCCATTGTCATCATGTTTCAATTAACTGTAACATATCCAGAGGAGGTAAGTCTGCAAATTCATTTTCCTTCGGGAGTTTGGCTTCGGTCTCTGATAAACTAAATTGAGCCAGTTAGCTTTTGTATGCACGATTGCCCATTTTATTTTGTTTCCTGTCACTGGGCACTCCAGTTTGGGGCTTAGGAATAGGAAAATCTGGATTAAGGGCATTAGTAACCTGAATAGAAGTGTCAGCCTGTGTGGATTTTGATGTTGCCTCAGGCTGTTGGTGAGATTTTTGTCTAGTATCCATTTCTGCACAAATAAATGTGTTTGACAATAGGCTACAGGTATATCCTTTCTATAATAAAGTGTTGTGTGCAGCTAAACAAAAGTGAAGCTTGAATCATCATAAAATGATTAACCGATCTCGAGTTCCACTACGAGCTTGCACTTAAGTTTTCAAGTGAAATGGCTAATAGAGCCTTATGACATAAACAGGACACTTCGGCATGAAAAACGAAAGTTGCATGCAAAATTTTATAAAAATATTTTCTAAGTTATTATCAATACGAGCAATCGATAATAGAGTATGTTAGCCCGAAATGAATGTCTGAAATACAGGATAAGTGTCCACAAAAAAGAAGAAATTCCAGAGTATGAAAAACTAGTTTTGAGCCAGTGAGGGTGGTCAAGACTGATCCAAGACTGGATCAACCATAGTTGATCCAGAATTGGATTGGCCGTGGCTGATCCAGAAAAGGATCGGCCATGATTGATCCAGAAATGGGCCAGCCATAACCGATCCGGAAATGGATCAGCCATAGCTGATCTAGAAATGGATCGCCCATAGTTGATCCAGAAATGGATCAGTAGCCAATCCAGAAATGGATCGGCCATGGCCTGTCCAAAGAAGGGTCATCTATAACTGATCCAAAAATGGATCAGTTATAGCCGGTCCAGAATTGGATCGACCATGACCAATCCAAAACTGGATTGGCCTTCACTACCCAGAACGGATTGGTCGAAGCCAACTTTGGACGATTCATTAGTGACCAAAACCCCATGTGACGAGATGGAAATTCTAGCAAATGTGTGCAGCATAACGAGTTCAAGACTCAGACGAGAGGATGTACGAACACAAGAACGAAATGAGTACAAAGTATGAGTGTCCAACATAGTTCCCACATCACAAGCAATTCTACAAACACGTAGAGGGCGCCAAACCAAAATCTAGTCCGGTGAGGCGTAATACTACTCGAAATCACTGCATACATACACAAATTCACTACAAAAGCCCCAATTCTATTTTGCAAAACATCAGCATCGAAATCCATAACCTAAAGCCCTATTACCCAAAAACAAACTCAAATTGGAAAGTCATGAATTCCTTTCGTCACCTCATCCTTAATTCACTCTAAACCAAATTCAAAATCAAAGTTGCCAAGAAGAGTGCAAAATACCATAATTAGATGAGTTTGAAGAGCTGTTTCAGGTTTGGGGAGGCATGGTTTTGAAGGGATGAATCAATGGCTTGAGTAAATCGAGAGTTTGGGTGCAAATTAAAGTAAGAAGTTAAGTTGAAGTCACGAGATAAGTGAATTTGCTTCAAGAGGACGCTGCCGCCATTAAATAGCCCAGTTTAGGGGTTGTGAACAATGAAGAAGAATGAAGGGCCAAAAAGAGTTATATAGCTGACGTGTAAAGTGGATTGGCTCGTTTGATTGAAAGCAATCGACCCAATCCAAAGAAGTGTTACCATTGATCTAGAATTAAAACCTAAGGGCACGACATAGGTGATCCATCAGAACGTAATGGGTTAAAGGTGTTTCGGAGCCTATGCTTTTCTACAAACAAAAACCCTAGACTCCGAGAAGCAAAATGTTATTCCCAAATTTATATACACATCGATATGGGTCAGATCGGTTTATTTAGCAGAGAATAGATTGGGATATTTGTTATCAGGTGGATCAGCCTAGGATGATGGAGCAGGTCAGTCAGATCACAAAACAACGGATCGTCCTTATCCTAGAAGCAATGGGTCTCCTTCATCGCTTTAAAGTGGATCGGGTCGGGCTTTTCTACACGCCATCGGGTCGGTCCTTCTAAGTCACAATGAACCAGTTGGTTCAGCTCAAAATGGATCAGTGCATTCAAATGGAACAGGTTGGTCTGATCATAAAGAGGCGGGTCAGTCCTGTCATCAAGAGTGGATCGGTGCACTTTATCGTTGAACGGATCAGCCTAGTGCGGTAGATTGGACTATTCTGAAGGAACGAATCGGTGTATTCATCGCTAAAGTAGGTCGGAATAGTTTGGATCGGATCGGGATGTGCCTAAATCGGCCAGGAACATAAAAGTTGGCAATTAGCTGGCGATAGCTAGCAGCGGGATTTTCATAAATACAAAATAGGCAAACCCAAAACCTGAAAGCTAAATTTTGGACATTCCTCACTTCTATAAATAGGGGTTCAACTTCACTTCAAGGGGGAGGATTTTTCACGACCCCGAAGGGATGCCCAATTCAATTCTCAATCTTTCCTAAAGGATTTAATCATCTCCAACCACTTCCAAACGAAGACCAATCTCTGAATTCAACATGAAGTCATGGAAATTCGTCAAAGATCATGAGAAGACCTAGATTCGCTCAGTCACTTGCCATATTTGAAGAACTCCATCAAGTCTCTCCCTAACCATTTCTAATAGATCTAAAGAGAGGGTAGTAAAGTTAATGATGTATGTAATGAGAAGATATCTTTGATTTGTAAATCTAGATGTGATAATGGAATTACTCTTTAAAGTGGACGTAGATCACGCTTGATCTAATCACTATAAAACATTGTGTCTTCTACTTGCATTTCTACTATTGTGAGGCTCCATTCCTTCGATTTTCTACATTTTGTGAAGTATTTGCAATACCCTTGGTTTTGGTTCTAATTTCGGGATCAATAATAGCTAAAATAATTTTTTAAAAAAAATTGGTTCAGAAATTTTGGGTTGTTACAATCTCCCCCACTTAAAATCTTTTCGTCCTCGAAAAGGAACGGAGCTGAAAGTTGTTTAACTAACCAACTCAACTTTCATTCTAACTTTAGTTCTTCAACTTTTCAGTTTCTAAGAACTTTCTAATTTCCCAAAAATTTGGCTAACACCCTAAATTTTCGAAAAATTTCACCATAACCTTCTTTCTATAGGATGATCGGTAAAACCACAACTTGCCTCACAGGGCCCTCATCAATCAAAAAGAAAAAGAAAAAGACAAGCGGCTCATAACATCATCTAACCTAATGAATATAGTAAACATGTACCTGTTTGTCTGGCATACAATTTTATTCCTCTTCTTAGCTTCCATGCTATGACGAGTTCAATATATATATATATACATACATATATACATACATGTACATATATCCAATTGCAACCAATTTTCAGTTCAGTTCAATATTTGATTCGATTTGGCTTAATTCACCTTTAATTTTCTTATTGGTTTGATCATTCCAATATTTTTATTAATCAAACTAATAATCACATATCACAATCATCAATCAATTAGTTGGTTGGCTTTTCAAATATATAACTTTTCAAAAATCATATTTTTAATGCCTAATCACAAACATAAACCTTATCTAAGTTTTTGTTCTCACACCAATCAATTGGAAATATATAGATATCCCACTTTCGAAACTCGAAAATAAACTATTGATGCTATATAGTCATCAATAGAATCATCCCCGGGCAACTAGAGTATGAATCTATATCTATCCAGTATATTTGAGACTTCTAATATACATCCCGTCAGGCATATACTCAAAATCTTCTTATACTATATTTTCCAAATTCAATATAAAATAAAGTATTCAAATACATACAATAAGATATAATTTTCAATTTTTTTTCATAAATGATACTCTTCGAACTCATTCTAGGGTATTAATAACCCTATCTCTTACGAGTTTTCCGTATAGGATGTTACTAATCCTATCTCTGATGAATTCTTTCGTTTGGTTCTAATGTGCCTTATTCTCGAGCTCTGTAAACCAAAGCTCTGATACCACGACGAAACGAACTGAAATCTCCCTTACGGGATTGCTTTGAGAACAAGGCGCATTAGAATACAAACAACAGAACATTTCATTGCTATTACAACAATTTACATCAAAGAACAAGAATATATCAGAGTATGAGTAAATATTACACAGTGGAAATAAAAAAAATATCAGAGATTAAAATACAAAGCAGCGGAAATTAAATGTATGAATACATTGTATAGCAGAAAATACATCAACAACACAACTGCAATAAATAAACGGATACAAAGCTTTCTGAATATAGCTCCAGCCATAATCTAGGATCCTGGGAAAAGGAATATCTGCGAAAACCAAAACTACTAGCTGCCCATGTGGAAAATGTGGGCATCCAGAATTTAGGTAGAGACAATAAACTCTGAGTCAGTCATGGGACTGGTGTGAGAACTCAAAACAGTTATTAAACTTTACTTTAAAATAAGGTAAATCACGGGACCACGCCATATGTCATAGATTCGGTTTACTCCACATGTATCTCTGTTTCAAATAGAACAATGCTATGCTTTTTAAAAATGAAGCTATTGTAAGACTCTGTCCCATCACACAATGCAACGCAAGCCGAAGGATAGAGTTTTCGCTTATAATTGCCAAACATGCTTGATACGAATAAACAAAATCATTTGATATTATTATTAGTGTTTAGATGTTTCAAAAACAATTTCAACATAAATGTATCAATCCTAGACGGCATAGCTATTATATACTATGTCGCCATATAGGTTTACAATCAAAACTGAATGATGTCGTATTGGAAATTGGATTTTCGTCATGAGTCGAGGCAAGGGATCTTCCTCACCAGTTTCGAGACACTCTAGCAAATGCCTCAGGATTACACAATCTGGGCAACCCTTGGAAGCAGCACGGCCGGTCCGCACTTACTTTAGTGGATTTGTTATTCCTGAACATGCGTTTCCCGGTGCTATCGGACCTATCTCTGAGCCACTAGGGACTCAATATCCAAGGTGCCTCATTCCATCATCCACATAAGTAAAAATGTATGGGATCCATACCATGACAACACTCCTATATAGAAAAAATTGTCCACTCCCTACGATCACTATCCCTTTTATGACTCATACCGGATGTGAGGCTCGCTAATTAATGCTATAAACAAAGCTATGCTACTTAAAGTCATGCTTTGATCATCATCCACAAGACTTTTCTTTTCACCAAAACCTTGATCATTTGCATCTTAGCATGCCACACTGACAATTCACGTCATACAACTGATGTCTATCAATATATAACCTCTAACCTCATACGTCTCAGAGAAGGGTGTTAAGAAAGAAAATAAATCCTCCGCCCCCAAACAGATGTACATTTAATAGAAATCAATCAGCACGGAATGAAATCCAATGTTAGATACACATCCATTTACAAGTCCGTTCTGGGTCTGAGCGAAACCGAAGGCACCTTATTCCTCGTCCCATATATCCAATACAGGAGAGAGGTCCTCGCATATCCGGTCGATCTCCAAGTACATCTCGACGATCACCACTTATTACCTTATCTTCGGTGTACTGCCCAATCAAGACATCAGTAATCATCCAAATGATGTGAAGATCTTCGGTCTTCGATCACCGTCTTCATCGTCGACTTTTAGTTGTCGTATTAGTTATTTAGAATGGGTTAAACCTGGTCTTTCCGAATAATTCGTGTATCTTAAAATCAAGTGCTATAAAAACACATCATACGCCTCATTATAATCCAGAATATTCTTTTATTCAAACATTCACATTTTTAGGGAAAGGTTCCCATTAATTTTATCAAAGATAAATTCTTTTATATTTTCTCTTTAATCTTCCTTTGGATATCAATTTCAAAAGATTCCATTTCATCTTTCCACAAATCTAAACCAAATTAAGGTTTACAAAATTGGTCGGGATTATCCAGCCATTCCAAAGAAATCATTATTATTTTATTAATCCCAATCCCAACCTATTAATCACACGGAGAAAAACTGATAGTACCCCATATCTAACACCCACGGTGTTATTGGTAAATTTAATTATCATTTCACATTCAAATCTAATTAAACATTTAAATATCGCATGGAGTAAAACTGGTGGTACTCCATTCTCGATCATTTCATGAGTTTAATAATTTATTTATCACATTCTCATCTTAATCTACTTAAAGATTCATTAAAACTCCAACTTGGTTTTAATATCAAAAATAATTAATTTATGATTATTCAACTTTTAAGAAAATTAATCCTGCCATTAACTAGGTTAAAGAACCAATGTCATTTAAAACACAGTTCACGACAAACCCAAATAAGCTTCCATTAACTATGGAATCTTCATGGAAAACAGATCATTGTATAATCGATATAAGTTTCTGTATCAGACTAATAATATAAATGGAATAACGGTCAGTCCTTTTAAATTACATATATAATAACGGTCTTCCTTTACAGGAGCTCATTTCGATTATTACTAAATTGAATTCCATTCAATTCCAATTTAATATATTAAATTGGTAAACTTTACTTTGAAAATTTTCCATTAAATATTAATAGAAAGATTTATAAATTCCAAATCATCTCTTCACCATTAATTGGGTTAAAGAACAAATGTTATTTAAAATATTGTTCACAATAAACCCAAAATCCAATTTCAATTCAATTCCAATTAAATATTAATTAATTGATAAACTTCTCTAAGTCTTATTTAAAAGATTTATTCTTTTCCCATCGGGGTTTAAGAACCGTGTTATTAAAGACACCGTTCACAACAAACCCAAAATCCAATTTGATATTAAACACAAGGCTCTAAATAGAAATTATATCGGCTTATATACAATATCAAATTTTGAAACTAACGGATATCGTATTGGGAATAACGATATCTATGTCTTCCAAATTCGCATAACACTATCCATATAATCAAGGAATCCAATATCGAAATATTCTGAAGATTATTTCCATTAAAATCCATTCCAACTCATACGTTGGAATTCCTGGTTATTTCAAAACCCCTTTACAAGTCCAATTATTTATTTAAGAACACTGGATTATTATTCTAGTTAATAACTAGTTCATTTCGATAAAAATATATTTTTTATCATTTCAAACTTGGATTTTTTCATCCAAAATCTTTACAAATCATTTCTTATGATTTTACACAATTTTTTCATATTTTTAATAATTTATTAAGACTCTTGTGGGTTGTTTCCAATAACGGCCACTGAACTGCATCCATAGCGACCTTTTCCAAAATTGATTTGGACATATCTTAAAATCTAACCATTATATTTCAAATCTATTACATTCATTGGAAATCTTTTTTCGATACGAACCCAACGGTTCTGGTTTTAGGAGAATCGGACAGTCGGATCTTCTGTTACATCAATTTGAAATTAATGTTTGAAATTCGTGAACGGTCGCTGCGCGACGCATTCTATTTAAGACATTACATATGTAATATATATATCATCGATTTCCATTTAAAACGTATTTTATAAATCGTTTATAACATCATTTTAAAATGATTTCAACTTCATTTTCAATTTTAATTCAAAATTGAATATTCTATATCTTTATCATATTAAAAAGATAATATTTTCAAAATATTTGATTTTGAAATCCGTTTCCTTTTCATGTTCATTATAAAATGAATAAAATCAATTAATAAACCCTTTCGAGTTAAAATGGCGTTTACTATTTAACTCGGATTCACATTTCAATATTTTCATGTCCATCCAAAATCGGACATCAAAATCGCATTTTTTCTTCATTGGATATTATTTTAAAATATTCATTATTTGGAAATTTAAAATATTCTTTATTTCTGAATTGGAATATGACTCAACCAATTACCATATAATTTCAGTTATATGGATTTCATAAATCGCATGTACTCGACAATAATGATAAATAATCATTAACCTCTCAAACATCATCCAGAGTGCAATTTACAACTGTATGAGCATTAACATAAATAAATAATGCTTATCACAGCTTGTCAACCTATCAATTGACATATAACTAAACAATTGGGATTAGTTTATGTCAAATATCATCCCAATACCCGTGCGGGGTTTCAACCAACAAATACTGATTATTATTTGTACAGTTCGGCGATGTGTAAAATTTATCGTCCCAATCAATATCAGATAAATAAGTGTACTCAAACAAGCCGTCTGACTTGTAAATGGATATTTATTGCAATTTCTTTTTATGAAAAATTCATATAAATAATTTATATATTTCAGTTTCAGAAAAATTCGGCATTATAATGGCGCAATATTAGAACCAAAATAATGTCTAGCATTATCCCTCTCCTGATACTGGCCCGCGCCATACACAACAATCAATCAATCCAATAATACCCCAATACAATCAATTTTTCCACAACACAATAATATCACACAAATCATCCCATATTTGTAGAAAAAGTAGTATTCGGAGCTACTAAGCCCCATCTGCAACCTAGGATATAATGACGTAACAAAAATGATTGGAGTGACAGAGTTCTTACCTTTGGTTTCCACTTCGCCAGTCTTTAATTGGTGATTTTAGTACCGTTTGGGTTTGTATTTTCCCTAAATTGCAGTTTGCTCGAAATTGGACCTAGTCAGTTTTGTTGTTAAACTCTCGACTCCACGATCGCAACGGATCCAGTTTCATGCAAATCAGAGTTCGTAGCAAAAAGATATGAGCTCACGAAGTTTAAATACATGAATTAATTATTTAAATACATTAATAATTTACCCTTAAACCCATTCACGTTGTTCCCTCCAATCCACCGTTGGAACCACCGTCGTCAGGCCACTTGGGGCCAGACCGCCGCCACCTACGGCTTCGCCGTTGACTGGCGCCGCTCCACCTCGAAACCCACGCCCCCAAACGCCTCCAACGGCTGGAACTTCAAGCTCGACCAGAAACCATATGTGGCCATGTTTCTCGGCCACTGCGCCACCATAAGGTCGCGCACCACCACAGGCCAACGCGCCTCATTACCCCCTTCCGATCAACTTCGAACCCCTCAGCCCATCGACGACCGTGGTGGCCTGAAAATGTAAAAACCCATCGCTGTTCCACCCAGTTCAACGCCGACGTTCATTTCACAATTTCGGCCACCACAGGCCATATCAGGCCAAACCCTTCAAGGCAAACTTGTTGCCCTCTTCCTTGTCTACCACTTTCCCTTTGTTGCCATCATCAAACTCTTCTTAGTTTGATCAAAATTCCCAAAAATCCAAAACCCCTTTTTTGTCTTTGACCATCGATTTCTCTCAATCCCTGCAACGATAGCTCACCAAATTTTTGTGGTAGATGGAGATCATCATGATCTACAATACCCAGAAGCCGTTTGGGATATTTTCTTATGGATTGAAAGATATTAATCATTGTGTTTTCGAGGGCTTTTCTGCAAATTTTCGGAGGGGTTGCTTCCCATTTTAGGTTAAGGAGGGAAATTAGGGTTTGGGAAGTGGAAAAGATGTTATATAGTGGGGGTTTATGATTTTTAATTCTCTAGTTCGCGCTCTTTCCGTTTGACAGTAATCGATACCACGGTCACATATTAACCCCGTTGGCGATGAAAATTGATATGCTGCTATATCTTGACGATATGGTCCCAACAAAATTGGTTTCGTCTAATTCCGAGTACGTTTGCTCAAAAAATTAGGTTTCGGGCTTAAATGACTGATCGATTCACAATTTATTGTGCACGACCAAATACTAGCTCCAAAAATTACGAAAATTGGAATCTACCAATAATTTAATATTCTGGATCCAACAAAAGTGGTTTCGTCGAAAACGAAGATCATTTGCAAAATGGCTATTTTTAAGGGCTATATGATATATTAAAATATATATAAATTCCACAACGACTATTTTAAATTTTAAACTGGACATATCTTCCAATTTATAAAGTGAAATCTCAATTTCTTAAATTCGTTATAAAGATATAGTTAATACGATTCTAACGATTCTTGTTTCGTCCAATTCTGATTAATTTTGAATCCTATACATTCAATTGAAATATAAAATCGAATTTTCAAACTACCACGCCATTTTAGGCTCATTTTATAATCAAAATAAATTTATATGCTTAACTTCGATTAAAACAAATTTTTAGTTGTTATTATTTAAAATAAATTATTTTAAATATTCAAAATACATTAAAATAGCTAAAATAATTTTTTTTGAATTGGTTCAGAAATTATGGGTTATTACAATAAGACTCGATTTAAGTCAGAATTCTTTGAAATAAGAATCTTTGGGATCGATTTGATAATAGTTTTCTAATGAAAGGGAAAAAATGGATTTCGTAGTATAAATTTTGAGATATGTCAAAATCAAATTTTCAGCAAAGAAGCGTTATAACCATTATAAAACCATAACTGTTTATTAATTAAAATAGAAGTATTTTAAGTTAATAAAATATGGATTTTTAATTTAAAAATCTAAATTTGAGTTGTAAAATTATTACGAACTCAAGTTATGTAAATGAAATGATTTTTGAAACAAAAAATCAGATTTTTAATTTATTGAATAGAACTAACTAATTTGAAGAATAATTAGTTAAAGGAAATTTTGACTTAAAATTGGACTTTGAAAGGTAAATCAGATTTGTGTATTTATATCTAAAATATGAAATTTGAGTTAAAAATGGAATTCGATTGGTTGTAAGCAAGTTAAATTATATTTGAACGTGATATGTTCAAATAAAAAGTGAAATAGGAAAAAGAGCTAATTAACGAACAAATTAGCGGATTGAGTTAAAACTGATTTGATTGAGTTGGAATCAATTGGGAATGGACGTATATGGATTAGACAGGTAAGGTATGAACATTACAATTCGAGTGCTCGACAAAAAGGTACACGTTTAAATTCCATATGAGATTTTATGCGCCGAATCGGCAAACCGCTTGGCTTTTTGAAATTTTTTTTGAATGGAAAGGGCCTAGAGAGGCGAGTTGAGGTTTGAGCTATTGACCGGTACAAAGGAGGTTATGGCGAAATTTTCCAGAAATTTAGGGAGATAGAATATTTTAAGATAATTAATTAGAAATCTATATATCAATATATATATATATATATATAATCCGGTAAGGAAATGAACTTGAATACTATAAAAAAAGGAAATCTATAATTAAATCTAGTAAAAATAGTAAGAGAAACGTATACACATTTTAAAAATGAATAATTGGTTTATATGATGTTGATTATTCGAGATAAGTAGTCTTGTCCGTTTTTAAGTTAAGAATGTTATTCAGTCAAGGTCTGAGAGGTAGTTATACCCCAACTTGATTGATTTCATTATTAACCAATAAATAGCAAGATTCAAGCTCGAAGATAAATGTTTGAATAAGATTTAGTTGAATGCAGTATTCTGGGTTGTTGTAGCAATGTTTTACACAACATTCGTTTTAACCCAGATAAGTGGAATTTTGGAAATATAATTATAAATATTTCCTAAGTATAGAAATTAATGGTCGTGAAAGGGAGATGTACTTGGAATGTTTTCCAATTATTAATAAGAGATATTTTCTAAGTATAGAAAATAAAAGAAGGCGATATAGGGAAATGTTTTCCAAATAGCGTAAGACGCCAAGATGATTATTGAAAATATTTGGCTAACAAACATTGATAAGGAAATGGAGAAGTGATTTAATTAATGTAATATTAATTAAGGGGCCCAATGATTGTTTGATGCTTTGAATGGATGTTTGTTTTCTTTGATAGTTAAATAACCGACTATCGAAGTATTTGCCAATATCTTGTCAATATGGTGAGACCGGTTGGATTATTATCCGAGAACCACTCCGTATTGGCAGTAGCGTTGCAAATCTGATTATACGAAGATAATCGAAGATGGAGTAAAGTGCAAGGGCTTTTTCTGTTAATCCTAGGTAGAAATTGCCTAAGATGGATTAATGGAAATTGTAGCTTCAGTTTCGTTTAGTCCCAGAATGAAGTTGTATGGACGAAAGTTTGACAAAGTATTTCCAATGATCGCAAATGTTGGTCTGCACAAATATTTGTATGGTGATGGAGGATTTATTCTCTTAGCATAATATCCAAATCTATATTTGTGCAAATCAGTAATTGATTGACGGATCTAACAATGTGGCATACAAAGTGATTGTGCTATCAATGAATGGTAAGTAATTGTAGCCTCAGGCCTCTACAACCGAAAAATGACAAAAATCGGGCAGACAACATGGCTAATTGGGCAGATCCCAATTAGGGTGTATCATTACCTATCTAGAGAAATTGATTTCATTCTTTATTCTATTCGATGTTGTCCCATTCGGGAAAACGGTTGTTGATCCCAACCGTTGGTGATATACATTCGATACACTCAAGCGAAATGAGTGGTCGGTCATGTGTGGCCAGGTTACAAGATGTTCTTGTTGAACCAAGTGTATTCCTCTCTAGAGATACACTATCGGAAGGTGGTTCCATACATGGTCATAGTTGGAAATTCATTACCCAATAAATGCTCGCGATTTTGATTGTATATTATAAATGTGGAACATGGGATGCTAACGTTCCACTGGATTTCTATTTATTTGATTTAGACACTATTATAATGTCAAAAGTGTATTGGTATAAAAATTATCTTTTCATTCAAAAGGATTTTGAAAGTTAAATCTAGTGTTTTGGATTCTCATAAGGGAAAAACCCATTTCGTGTTATACGGCGTGGTCTTATGAGATACTGTCTATTTTCTCAAACTGTTTTAAATTGTTTACTCATACTAGTCCCATGACTGACCCAGAGTTTATTTTGTTTTGTTTTACCTAAACTCTTGGGTCCCCAAATTTTGTATGGGCAGTCAAGTAGTTCAGGATTTTACAGATGTATCTAAAGGAGCTTGGAGTAAGTGGCTTCAGCATTATTTAGTTATAGTTTTCCGTTGTGTTGTAAGTGTCGTACTCTGACAATTGTTTGTTATACAATAAAAAAATTGTACTCAAAAAGTTGATATATATATATTATATTTTGGTCCACTGCAATGTGAGATTCTGTATTGTTATTTTTGTTCTTCTTCTACCTTTTTCTTCTTTTTTTGATAATGATTTGTATTTCTGTGATATTTGCGGTCCATTACAGTTGGTATCAGAGCTTAGGTTGAGCGAACACCTAGGCTTTTGTGGGGGTTTACTCATTAAAGATAGGGTCAGTAGTACCCTAGAATGAGTTGGGAGTGTATATATATATATATATATATGAGAGCGCGTATTCGTTAATTGATATAAAAAATTATTTTATAATGTGTTGCATTGTTTATTGAGTGGATTATGAATTCTGTTCGAATCATAGGACGCCACGAAGTCGATAGGTATTTCTAAATACTTGAACATAGAAGTTTGACACAATATTGTTTTTAAGTAGGTAAATGAAATAGTTTTACCCAACATTCTATTTTGATATAGAAGAAATAATTTTCTGAAATTATTGTAAAATATGGATGTGTTGGTTGATATTATTATAATCAAATGAGATTATAAAATTGGAATGGTTATATATAACCAAATATAACTTGTATATGAATGAAATATACAAATGTGATGAACTGAAATTGGATTCAGAATCAGAATTAAGAATTTAAAATCTTGGGTGTTTGGAAAAATGTTTTCCAAAGTATATTAAAATAATATAGTTTCGGTTTAAAATATATGTGAATAAAAATCATATTAGATAGATTTTTGAAGTGATAAAGCACTAAACTTGCTTCAGTCGCTGGGAAATAATTCTAATGGTAACTGCAGCATCACAGTGTTCATTTTCGAGTTTCTAAGTGATGGATTTCTACCTTAGAAAAGTTTTTGATGGAAATTGGTTTGAAATAAACCAAGTTGGTTCGAAAATTCAAATGTTTTGAATTTGAAATGGAAATAAATATATGTATATACATATATGATTACAAAAAGGATTTGAAAGGGGAACCCAGGAATTTGAACTTGGAATTTAAATTTAACATAAGCAAGTTCAATAGATCGAAGTGAATATGTCGAATTAGAATCAATTTGAATGAATTAGAATGCATATGAATGGAAACCAAAAGTTTTGATTGGAATTAAATTTGTAGAAATATGAAAAGTTGAGTTTAAACATAAATAAGTCTTTTAAAAGTAATGGCTTCACACTATTTTTCCTGTCTTAGTAATTTCGGGGACGAAATTCTTTTAATGGGGAAAGAATGTAACGACCCAGATTTTGGTTCATTTATTTTTGAATATTTATTATTTACTTTAAATATTTAGTTGATAATATAAATCGGTTTTTATATTGATCTATCATGTTAATAATAAAAATACTATTTATTTCGAATATATATATATATATATAATTATCGAAATACGAGAACTAAAATAATTCAATTCGAAATTGAAACGAGGTCAAATTAATTCAGATGATTAATCGAAATTCTATTTAAATAGAAACGGCGATAATAATATTTTATTATCAAGGAATAAATTGTTTTGAATTAAATTTATGTCGATTTAAATTTATATTTTCTCCATATGATCAAATTGGGCTTCGAAACCTATTCCAGTGTGCTTAGGATAGTGGCATAACCGTATGAATGTCAGTTGTTGCATTTATATAGCAGTTTAGAAACTCAAGATAATTTAAATTAAATAAATCTACATCAGTTCGAATAAATTTAAGGTTAACGTATATTATTTTCTTCCTCCTTAAGCTAAAAACTATTTTCTTACCATCCTAAGCTTTCCAACGTCGTACGCTAAAAGTCTTCCCCCACCTCATGTCAATGTGTTGATTCATGCACCTACATTGTACCATCTTTCTTCTACCTAAAGTTTTATTTTCCCCTATTTAAACGCGATACCTTCCCTTTGTTTCTTTTTAGATTCGTTCATCCGGAAATTTGGAAGGTGTTCAAATTGAAAATGGCCATCGCACTTCTTCAATTTAAAATCACGGCTATTCCCTTTGTCCATTTCTCTTAAAAATCAAACCACAAAAAGAAATGTCTTCCACTTAAATTCCCAAAACGAATCCAAAAGAAATCATCTCGTTCCCTTCTAAAAACTAATTCGAAATCAATTCGGAAAAGGGGCAGCAACAACTAGGGTTGAGTCGCGATGCTTTCGTGATTTAATCGAGTCGCGATTTGGGCTTGGGCTTCGATAGTAGATTGACGTTGAGCTTCAGGGTTTGAGTTTTAAATCAATTGAGGCACAATGATCTCGGGACGAAGGCAAGGTGTTGAGCGGTTGGAGATAATGTGATGTCCGAAGATGAAACGGGTTGGTTGTGTTCGCGTTCTAGTATTCTGAATGACGATGAAGCAGTTTCAGGGATAGTGTTTCAAAGGAGAAAGGGGGAAGTGGAAGACCGGTATGCTGGTTGTGGTTGGATCCATTTCGTTGGTCCGTGGGACATGAGGTAGTAAGCGCAGCTATTAGGAGAAGTGCATTTGCATTTTGGAGCCTAGAAGGAAACAATAGGTTATTGAAATTGGATCCGTGAATATGCAGTAGGGGGACTCGATCTCTATATTTTTGGGAATAGTGGAAACAGGCAATGGCATGGAGAAGTTGAGTAGTTCAAAACAGTTCGGGTCTTTTGCAATAGGGTAAGTTAAATAATTTCTAAATTGAAGGTCGAATTCAAGTAAATAATAAAAAGGTATCAATTTTTTTTACTTATGTGAACTATAAATTTTTACTGCAAGGTCCATAAAATTGGAACGAGTTATAAAGGAGTTGTAGTTGCAAAGCAGATGAGTCGGAGGCTGTTTGGATTTTTTCGAAGTTAGCGGCTATTTTAAAATTTAATCAGATGTTCGATTTAATTTTAGAATCTGAACGGGTGGAAATTAAAATCACGGTGAGTAAATCTCCCTCATATTTTTATTTAGAATTATTTTATTCATTAAATTGATTGTTTGTTGGTTGTTTGCATGCATTGAAATATTATTGTGGTTATTAAATATATATTAGTTATTTAGGATTGGTTTTTGTGGTTATTATATATATATATATATATATATTGGTGATTGGATAGTTCCCGCAGTACCATTAGCGGATGACCCTATACGCCCCACAATATGATAGTGGATGATCTTCTATACCGCAATATCCTGCCTCGAAGCAGGATGAGTATTATTTATGTTGGCTAATATTTGTATATGCAGGAAAAACAGGTTGGAGGAATCCAGCTGGATTCCTTAAAATTTATTATTGTTTGTTCATCTATATATTATCATATATGATGTGTTTAAAAACCTGTAATTGATACTTGAGTGTTTTGGATGTTTAAAATATCAATGGGCCTAAATGTTGATTTATAAAAATATCGTGAAAAGGAAATTTTTAGATTTAAACAGGAAAATCTATTTTCTCAAATAGAATTTGAATGTCGAATGGACTAGAAATATTAACTTGTTTTTAATAAATAAAACAAGTTTTGAAATTTATAAACAATGTTTATAAATAAAATAATACAGGAAATTGAAGTATTGAAATTTATAAACGATGTTTATAAATTGAATAACATAGGAATTTGAAGTGAATTTATAAATGGAATGGGAAAAATTATCATTAGGTAATTTGGGAAATTTAAATTCAGATCAGAATTTAAAAGAGGAGATTTATTTTTCGAAAGTAGAAATATAATTTCAAAATGGATTTGAAATCAAGACTTGTTTAAATATATATAAACAAGTAAAATAAATGATGTTTATAAAGAAAGGTGGAAAATTATCAATTGGATAATTTAAATATTTAAATTCAAATATGAATTTAAAATGAGAATTGGGAACCGTGTTAAAAAGGGAAATGAGGAAACTTGTATTAAATAGAAATTGAAATTAAATATGAAAATAGATTCACTGCATATATATAAGTTAAAATCAATATAATTTTCCAGAGTAGGAATTGGGTTTCAAATGGAATTGAAATGGAAACTTGTTTTAAATTATAAACAAGGAATTTAAATTTATAAACAGTGTTTATAAATTAAGTGAGACAATTATCATCGGATAATTTGAAATTTATAATTTCAAATATGAATTTAAAAGTGACTTGGGAAGTGTTTTGAAACAAAAATGAGTGATTATATTCCGGAATTCAAAATATAAATTGTATTGAGAAAAATCCAACAGATCTATAATTAAAATTCGATTATCTCAAATTTTATAAATAATTTATTTATTAAGGAATTGGAATTTAAGTTGTAAATGAAATTATAACTGGGTTAGGACTTTTGTATGAAATAATCGACGATTAAAAAAAAGAGTTGTTAAGTTAAAATTGTAAAATGGGTTTAAATTACATTAAAATATTAAAATAAAGTTGTAGTTTATATTATAAACGAAGTTTAAATGTTTGTATTTAAATATAATTAAAACGAACTCGCCACCGCGTGGTAGTTCGTGATTTGGCGTTTCGAACTTCAATTGAGTATATAAGCCTCAATTTAAGTCGGAATTCTTTGAAACAAGAATCGTCAGGACCGATTTGATAATAGTTTTCTAATGAATGAGAAAAATCTGGATTTCATCGTATAGATATTGAGTTATGTCAAAATCAAATTTTCAAAAAAGTAGCTCCATAACCATTATAAAACCATAGCAGTTTATTAATTAATATCGTAGTATTTTAGGTTAATAAAATATGGATTTTTAATTTAAAAATCCAGACTTGAGTTGTAAAATAAATATGAACTCAAGTTGTGTAAATGAAATGATTTTTGAAACAAAAATCAGATTTTTAATTTATTGAATAGAACTAACTAATTTGGAAATAATTAGTTAAAGGAAATTATGAATCGAAATAGGACTTTGAAAGGTAAATCAGATTTGTGTATTTATATTTAAATTGAATATGATATTTGAATTAAAAATGGAATTCTATTAGTTGTAGCAAGTTAAAATTATATTTAATGTGATATATTCAAATAAAAAGTGAAATAAGAAAAAGAGCTAATTAACGAATAAATTACCGGATTGAGTAAAAACTGATTGGATTGAGTTGAAATCAATTGGGAATGGACGTATATGGATCAGACAAGTATGGTATGAAATGTATGAAGATTATAATTCGAGTGCTCGACAAAAAGGTACACATAAAAATTCCATATGAGATTTTATGCGCCGAATCAGCAAGCAGCTTGGCTTTTTTAAAAAATTTAATGGAAAGGGCCAAGAGAGGCGAGTTGAGTTTTGAGCTATTGACCGGTACAAAGGAGGTTATGGTGAAAATTTCCAAAAATTTAAGGAGTTCGAATATTTTTAATATAATTTGATAATTAGAAATCATTAATGTATCAATATATATAGAATCCGGTAAGGAAAGGAACTTAAAATATAATATTATAAAAAAGGAAATCTATAGATAAATCTGGTAAAAATAGAAAGAGAAACATATATGCGTTTTGAAAATGAATAATTGGTTTATATGAAGTTGATTATTTGAGATAAGCTGTCTTGTCTATTTTGAAGTTAAGAATGCAATTCAGTTAAGGCCTGAGAGGTAGTTATACCCCAACTTGATTGATTACATTATTAACCGATAAATAGCAAGATTCAAGGTTTAAGATAAATGTTTGAATAAGATTTAGTTGAATGCAGTATTTTGGGTTGTTGTAACGAAGTTTTACACAACATTCGTTTTAACCCAGATAAGTGGAATTTTAGAAATATAATTACAAATATTTCCTAAGTATAGAAATGATGGTCGTGAAAGGGAGAAGTACTTGAAATGTTTTCCAATTATTAATAAGAGATAATTTCTAATATGGAAAATAAAAGAAGGCGACATAGGGAAATGTTTTCCAAATAGCGTAAGAGGCCAAGACGATTATTGAAAATATTTGATTAACGAATGTTGATAAGGAAATGGAGAATTGATTTAATTAATGAAATATTAATTAAGGGGCCCAATGATTGTTTGATGATTTGAATGAATGTTTGTTTTCTTCGATAGTTATATAACCGACTATCGAAGTATTTGCCAATATCGTTGTCAATATGGAGAGACCGGTTGGATTATTATCCGAGAACCACGCCGTGTAGGAAGTAGCGTTGTGAATCAGATTATATGAAGATAATCGAAGACGGAGTAAAGTGCAAGGGCTTTTTCTGTTAATCCTAGGTAGAAATTTCCTAAGATGGATTAATGGAAATTTTGCCTTCGGTTTCATTCAGTCCCAGAACGAACATGTATAGACGAATGTCTGACAGTATTTCCAATAATTGCATAGGTTGGTCTATATAAATATATATGGTGGCAGAGAATTTATTCTCTTATCATAATATCTAGAATATATTTGTGAAAATCAATTAATGACTAACGGATTTGATAATGTGGCATTCAAAGTGATTGTGCTATCAATGAATGGTAAGTAATCGTAGCCTCAAGCCTCAACAACTGGGAAGTGACAAAAATCGGGCAGGCAGCATGGCTAAGTGCGTAGCTCCCAATTAGTGTGTATTATCACCTATCTAGAGAAATTCAGTTCATTCTTTATTTTATTCGATGTTGTCCCATTTGGGTAAACGGGGATCCCCACCGTTGGTGATATACATTCAATACAGTCAAGCAAAATGAGTGGTCGGTCATGTGTGGCCGGGTTACAAGATGTTCTTGTTGAATCCAATGTATTCTTCTCTAGAGATACACTATCGGAAGGTGGTTCATACCTTGTCATAGTTGGAAATTGATTACCCAATAAGAGCTTGCCTTTTTGATTGTATATTATATAATATATATATATATATATATAAATGGAGCGTGAGATGCAAACGTTCCACGTTGTTAATTATTTGATTTAGACACCATTATAATATCAAAAGAGTTCTGATATAAAAATTATCGTTTCTTTCAAAACGATTTTGAAAGTTTAATTTAGTGTTTTGGATTCTCATAAGGGAAAAAACCGTTCCGTTTTATACGGCATGGTCTTATGAGATATAGTTTATTTTCTCAAATTGTTTTAAATTGTTTACTCATACCAGTCCCATGACTGACCCATAATTTATTTTGTTTTGTTTTACCTAAATTCTTGGGTGCCCAAATTTTGTACAGGAAGTCAAGTAGTTTAGGATTTTACAGGTGTATCTAAAGGAGCTTGGAGCAAGAGGCTTTAGCACTATTTATTTATTTTTTTCTGCTGTGTTGTACTCTGACAATTGTATGTTATACAGTAAAAATTTTGTACTCAAAAGGTTGATACATATATATATATATTGTTCCGCTGTGATGTGAGATTCTGTATTGTTATTTTTGTTCTTCTTCCTTTTTCTTCTTTATTTTAACAATTATTCGTATTTCTGCAATATTTAGGTTGGATGTGTAGTGTATTTAGTCAACTCAGATATTACGGATTTGCGGGCCATTACAGAGGCGATCTAAATTCGCTATATTTAATAAGAGATGAGGTTTCATTAAGATATAACTAAAATATAATTTGTTACGATAATGGGAATGAATATCAAATTTTTGATTACAGCTGATATCTATCTTAAGATAAGAACGTTGTTGATCGAGGTCTGAGAGGTAATTAAAATACCCCAACTTGAATGACTTTAGGATTGTCGAAGAATGATATTAGTTGTAATGGTGGAGATGTTAGAAGTAGTTTATTTTGAGAAATAATAACGTAACATTATTTGAAGAATTTGGAAATATTTATAATGGGATTCCAAAAAATAGAGATAAAAACGGGCTTGAGAATTTGAAATGATATTTCCAGAATAAAAGAAATAAAGGAGATTTGGGAAAATATAATGATTTTCAAAGTAAAGAGATGAGATTTATAATGGATTTATTTTAAAAATGTAAGTAATGATTATGGTGTTCAAATAATGAAACAAAAGGAGATTTCGTAATGATTGTTTTACGAAAAATTGAATCGATTTCTAGATAATAAGTAGCAAATGTTTGAATGATATTTATATAAAGGAAGAATTGGATATGATTTTAAGATATTATTCCGAGTTTATAAATAAAATGATTTGAGAATATTAATATATTCAAACCGGTATTTTACTTTTAATGGCCAAGTGACGCTATGTAATAAACTAATGGATTTATTTTATCTTTATGATTGTTTACTTTGGTAGTAAATAACCAACTATCAAAATCATACCTAACGCGTTTTTGGTACGGAAAGACCGAGATCGAATTTATATTTGAAAATCATTCTGAACCAGCAAATATGTAAACGAAGAAGATATCAGATGCTGATTGAGATAAAGCAATTGAAGATCGTAATTCTTCAAGAGCAGGAGAAATATTGTTGAAATTTTCTGGTTGATCCCTGGAGATATTTCGACAGTAATTCTATTGTGATTGAAATCTACAGATTGCAAGGAATGCTCGCTATTGATCTGTAGGGTGATTCTTAGGATGTGGTAGGAGAGTGCCTTTGGTTTGTCCAGTCCTAGGGCAACTTGTTTGGACAAGTGTCTAACGGAGTATTTTCAAAGGATCACGTATATTTATTTCTACAAACATACTTCTGTTGGTGGCAGAGGAACTCGTTCTTACTGCTTAGACGCCTAGAGTATTTTTCTAGACATCAATTAGTGATTTAATGGATCTGATGATGTGGCATTCAAAGTGAAGGGTGGCTAGATATTCCAAAAGATTATAACCTCAAGTCTCATCAACCAGAAAATGACAGAAATCGGGAAGGCAACATGGCTAACTGGGTCACTCCCAATTATGGTGTATATCACTTATCTAGAGAAATTCCATTTCCTTCGGTAATCTATCAATGTTGTCCCTTTTGGGAAATGGTGGGTAGCTCCCAACCGTTAGTGATATATATTCGATACACTCAAGCGAAATGGGTGGTCGGTCATGTGTGGTCGGGTTGCAATATGTTCTTGTTAAACCCAGTGTATTCCCATCTAGTGATACCCTATCGGAAAGTGGTTCATACCTTGTCGTAGTCGGAATCCAATCTCTAATAAGCGTCCGCGGTTTTGAGTGTATACTATGTATGTGAAGCATGAGATACAAGTGTTCTGCTAGATTGCTATTTATTTTCATTAGACACTATTGTAATATCAGAAGAGATATGATTTTCAAAGTGGTTTGGGTAATCGTAAGGTGAAAACCGTATGTATTTATGTGTGGATTTGGTCTTACGATTATCCTTTTATTTCGAAAAGATTTTGACCTTAAAATCAAGTTGGATGATCTCTTAAACTTAATGAGTTTTATCATGCTGGTTCACCAGATTGATCCTAGCGTTTGGAATGCTCGGGTCAGACCGAATTTTACAGATCAAGGTTATCAGATGTCGTGAACTCCAGAGATGAGCTGAAGGTGTTCGGAGGTATGATATCTAGTATTTTTTCGCTATGTATTGTATATGACATATTTACATAATTGCCCAGATGTGTTGATGTACTCTGATAATTGTAAGTTTTATTTCAAGCTCTCAATAAAGATTTATTTCTGTATTATATTTTGTTCCGCTGCGATGTGAGGGTCTGAAGATAAGTTGGTTCTTCTTTTTATTCTTCTATTCTAATATTCTTTCTTATCTCACCATCTAATTTTTTCTATTAACTTTTTGGATTTTCGATACCTGAATTTAGGCACGGGGTGTATTAGTGTTGAGATTCAAATGTCGCAGTTTCCGTGGCACTACATATATTTAACCGAGAATGGTCATTGTGGAGTTATACTCAGCCAAGATAGGTCGTAATAAAAGGCACTTAAATACGTATATAGTGCTTGGCAAAAATAACTTTCTTTTGCTGATGCAAGTTCTAATCTGATGTTTGGATCCATTTTATGATGTCTTGTTGATTTACTGGCTACTATATGCTTTAGATCTAATTTATGATGGCTTACTGAAGTTGAAATTCTCTTATATCCTAAAAGTTATTCTAATATTTATTCATATATAGTGATCACGTGTAAGTTGAATTAACTCATATACGAGTTAATATATTGTCATTTAAGGGAGTTCTTGTATTATTCTTTAATGTGTTATCTTTGCGCTTAGGTTTAATGCTTAGCACCATTTATTGGGAATATACTCTCACTTGTGGTTATATGTGTTGTTCGTGAGATTACATATGTTGTTTTTGTGTTACTACCTCATGAATTAATTGTTGATTTGATCTCAACTATTTCCATTTCTGTAAAAAGGAATTCTTTTCTACATAACTTTAGATTTCACTTATTATATTATAATTGATATGTTT
Source organism: Allium sativum (assembly GCA_030737875.1). Classification (NCBI taxonomy): domain Eukaryota; kingdom Viridiplantae; phylum Streptophyta; class Magnoliopsida; order Asparagales; family Amaryllidaceae; genus Allium; species Allium sativum. Next base: position 415,723,363 of record CM060909.1, on the reverse strand, counting down.
AAGTTAGAATGCCTTGTGTATTTATACTCGGGTCAAACTGAGTTGTTTCAGGTTCATAGTTCGTCGTTGGTTTGTGTTTAGCTTTTTCACCGTGGAATTTATCTCGTGAAGCCGTTACTTAGGATCTGTAGTGTGTATTCATGTCATTGTGAATTTATCCTTTTGGAGTAAGTTGTTTATGTATATGGTTTATGCAAAACCATTGAAATATGTAAAATGTATTTGTTGTATTCTGCCATTGTCTCTATATGTATTATATTATGTGATCTGCTATCTGTGATGTGTTCTAATGGTTCTGAATATGATCCTTAGCCATCATATTTTTATATTGGATGAAGCAAAAATGTCGATCCTTTTGAGGTAAGAAATTTTTTTATAGACTTAATCGATATTTTTGATCCTCGTCTAATACTAAATTATGGATGATCGCACCTAACCAACCCTACTATCTTCTTTGACTGAGAGTAATATTCTGTACTACACTTTATTAGGGTAGGTCTTGGGTGGGATGTTACATTTTGGTATCAGAGAAAAATTCAGAATAAATTACCATAAACATAGAATAGAAGCGGAATAGTATATGTGTTACAACATGGAAGGATAACACTTATCTCCACTTTTATCACTTCCATTATTATCCTTAACCCGTGGTTCTTATCATCCGAGTTTTGAGTAAATCTTATCTTCAAGAATACGTCTAGGAATGTATTTCATTCTTTAGTATTCCTTGATTTGAAACTATCATTTGTAGTTTATCATAAATCCCCATCTTAAAAAGTCCCTTTAGTGTTTGATTCTTAGGTTAATTTTTTTATGTAATTAAACTCTGTCCTCATTTATATAGTTGATTGTTGAGTTAAATAAAATAAATTTGGATGGGTAAATGTATTAAATCCAAGATAATTTAATTGAAATTCAGGTTGAGGGTTAAAGAGTGCTAAATTGAAATGAATCAGAGTTGCATACCGAAAACAAGTGAATTGTTTTGGCGGTGCAAAATTTATTATATATATAAGAAGAATTAAGGGATGGTGATTATTGATGATTAAATATTTATTAAGTGCTGATTGGGTAGTGAATATAATCAATTGAATAACTAGTGAAACTCGGTGTTGGGTCGTTTTATTTGAAATAAAGCATGAGTATTTGTGATAATAAATCATTGAGACAACCATATGTGAACCAAAAATCTGTTATCATCTTGTGTTGAGTTGTCAGATAGGTATTTTAAGGTTCAAGTCGATACGTCTGATCAAGCATATTAGTAGGAATTTTTTAAACACTTATATGAGACGATCAAGCATAATATTTTGTGCAATAAAATGAATTCTGGGATGGAGTAGTATAAAATATTCATGTGAGAATAGTGTTGAACAACTATATGAGATGAAATTATAGTGTGATTTGTGAGGCAATAATGATATTATATCGACTTTGCAGCCAAATAATGAGGGGAATCGCTACAAATATGGTGGTTAGTATTATTCGAAACGTGTTAATAGGATGTTAAGTGAAAATTATGGTTTATGAAAATTTAGAGTATAAATATATATTGTGCTTTTGAGTATAGAAAGTAGCTTTAAGTGTGAAAATATCTTGAAACGGAATAATATTTTGAAAATATGTTCTCGTATTTGGGTTTAAAAGGTGGTTGCAACCATCAAGTTATTAGTAATAAGCAGATAATGGTGATGCTATCGTATATTATAATAAAGTTAGCAGCCATGATTTTTGTAATAAATACTAAGTTGAAGGCAAGGCAACATCCATTGCAAATTGAAGTCGGAGAAAAGAAAAGTGTGTATTTTAGTTATGTGCTATGTGAAAGATAAGTTATATTAACTTAAATCTTATATTTTTATTATTCAGGATGAGAGTTAAATCTCGTGCATACTATAGGAAAATTTGAATCTTTATTTTTATAAATTAATTAAGCTGGTAAAAGGTTATAAAGGAATTTCAAACATAATGTGTTTGGTTCTTAAACTAAGTTTTTCCCATGGAGATAAATTTGGGATGAGTCAATAGAAATTCAATTAATGATGAATTATCCAAAGTAAATTTCGAAGATGTAGTTCTTTAAGGGGAACTGTGTAACAACCCTGGTTTTTGCGTACCTGGGTTAAACAGATTATAACGTGCTTTATGATTTCAAACCTGAGAAGTACAGAATATGAGTTCTAGATCCTAACTTGTATAATAATTTAGGATGAGAAATTAAGAATTTGTGTGTACTAGAATAAATAAAAATCCATTTGGCGTAATAACAAAAAATTATTCCAAATTCTGTTTTTTAATTAACATTTTGGTAGTCCAAACAGATATTGAAAATATAAAATATTGATTAGGAATCAATATTTTAGTGAAATTTATTTTTAAAATGAAGTGTTAATAATTTGTAAATATGAGTAAGGAAAATGTATGTTGTAGAAATTTAAAATAAAATAAAACTTTTTCTAAAACCATGTTTGGGAATGTTTAAATAAGTTTATAGGGGTAATAATATAATTTTGAATTATGTTAAGACATAATAAACAATAAATTATTGTTAAAGTGAATTTTGCAGAGAAACAGTGATTGTTAAATTTAACCGAATGTAAATAAAAAATATGAAAGTGTAAATAATGATTAGTAATCAATAATTAAATGTATTAAAAATATTTTAATGAATTATTGAGTTATTTGATTCAAAACAATAATGTTGTAAAATTTTTGTTATATAAAATATGTGAGTTTTGAATGCTAGAAGGGAGAAATATTTTTTTTTTTTTTGCAAGGCCGACTGAATTTTATAGTGATCCGTAACACTTATCATAATAACAAAAAATAATTACAAAGGAATAAAGGAGGACGGAAGATTGCCAACCTACTACGTACGATTTTTATATTGGACCGACCATTGGGACTAAACTAGTTAACAGATCTGGAGCTAGAAAAAAATATCTATACTACAAAACATATCAAACTCCATGTAGGGAGAAGCTTACATTCCAATCTCCACATAGGGAGATATATTTCATTTGCCTAAGAAAAAATATTACATAAAGTTATGACATACACCTAACGAAGAACGTAGGCCAATACAAATCACACAAGCAGCTCAGGCACAACAAAATTGCACTTGCTTCACATTCCAGCAAAGTAGAAAACATGTAGCATAGGGTAGCTAACCCTACAGGCATGGTAAGAAAAGTGTACCAAGAGGCACATCACATCCATAAAGGACATTACAACAGGACTATCACTAAACAGTAACACATCGTATAGTTCAACACTAACCAAGACATGGTTAGAACAGTGTAGTATAGAGAACCAATCACATGCACAACAAAACAGCATCACGATGCAGGATGTTGACCATTACTGCTATGATAGAGCTCTAAATCACATGAATTGAGGCTAACTATCACCACCAGGACTTGACATTGGAGTACATACCTTGAAGGACATCAGCGCTGTAACACATAGCTTGAAGGAGAAATATTTATTTTTACTAAAACGTAATGTTATTGTGGTTGTATATAAATTAATATTAAAATGAGGTGAAAATACATTTATTACATGTTTGTATAACCTAGTAAATGGTACTACTAAAATCAACACTGATGCCCATCATCGGTGAAGGAGTATTGAACCTTACCTGTCTAGATTGGCACCAGCACAAAGCCGAAAGCATGAAAAAAGCACTTGGAACAACATGTAACCATCACCACCCAGGAAGGTGGAAGCTCGGAACCAAAAAGAAATGGGATAGTGGTAGGATAGTTCCCAAACAAGAAGACAACTGGCAAGGGAGTTAATTCCTAAAGCCAATTACTCCAAGCCTGAAGCAAATAAGAAAGAAATGACGAAAGCTTAGGATCTGAAACCAATGAGTTGACAAGAAGCATCAACCAAAGCAAAGAGATGAGAAAGGGATATCGGCATTCGCTGACTTAATGCTGATACCAAAAGAGATAAAAGACAATATAGGAACAAAAGGTCGAAACACAAGCATCCCGGAAGCTAGCTATCATTGTGACGGCAAGGAATTTCGCTCGGTCCGAACCAGTCGCTAAACCGACCCAGACCGTTCGAAACGCCCTATCGTTTGAGAACACGACAAAATAGAACGCAGACGGAAGAACATTTCATTGTATATTACAACAATGCATCAGATTACAAGAATATACAGAGTATTAATGAATAAATATTACACAGAAATATCAGAGATTTAAATTACATTTAAATACATAGCAGCGGAAAATAATACAATACACAACTAGAAGTAGATATACGGATACAAAGCTTTCCGGATATCGCTCCAGCTGTAAACCAGGATCCTGTGAATATAAATCTGCAAAACCAAAACTACTAGCTGCCCGTGTCAAAATAGGGGCACCCAGAGTTTAGGTTAAAACAATAAACTCCAGGTCAGTCATGGGACTGGTGTGAGAACTAAAACAGTTATTAATCTTTATTTTAAATCATTAGGTAAATCAAGGGACCACGCCGTATAACACGGAACGGGTTTCCTCCCAAGAATACCAGTGCATAAAACAAACAGCGCAATGCTAAATAAAGAAAAATGAAGCTGTTATAAGACCCGGGTCCCATCACACAATGCAACGCAGTCGAGGATAGGGTTTTCCCTTATAACAGCCAAAGAATGCTTGATACGTTTTAAAACTAATCATTTGATACTATTATAAGTGCATAGTGTATAAAACACTTCAAATCATAAGTATCAATCATAGGCGGCATGAATGGCCCATAACACTATGTCGCCATATATAAGTTTACAATCAAAACCGCAAATGTCGTATTGGAAGTTGGGTTATCATTTATGGTATGAACCGAGGCTAGGGGCAAGATCCTCAACCGATTCGAGACAATCTAGCCCATGTCTCAGGCAAGCGCGCAGGCAAGCCTTGGATCGTCAGGGTCGGTCCACCGATGTGGATTATTATGCCTGAACACTACGTTCCTCCACCCTTTGGGGCGTAAGCCTGGCCCGTCAGCCGACCAGAAGCATCGGCCGAAACCGATATCACGAGGCGCCTCGCTTTTCAGCAAGTATAATAAGTAACATCCACATGAGTCAAACTCGTCAGCCAGTTCAAGCACTGACGCCACTCATAACTAGAAAGAAACGTAGGTCCTCCCTGATGTCCGTCTCCCGTTTTTGATTCATACCGGGTGTGATACTCGCGAATCAACGTTACACAAAGCTACGCCACAAAGGCCGTGCTTCGATCATCAACCACAAGACTTTGCTTTTCAACAGAAGCCTTGATCATTTGCCTCTTAGCATGCCACACAGGCAATTCACTCCATGCGATTGATATTCATCAATATATAACCCCTGAGCTCGTACATCTCAGAGAAGGGCGTTAAGCAAGAGAATAAATTCCCCGCCGCCAAACAGATATATATTTAATAGAGATCAATCACACGGACTAAAATCCAATGTCAGACACACAGTCCATTTACAAGTCCGTTCTGGGTCTGAACGAAGCCGGAGGCACCTAGTACCCCGCACATCCATCGATCTCCAAGTACGTCTGGACGATCACCAACTGTTTCCATCTTCTTGGGTGTACAGCCCAATCAAGATCATCAGTTATCACCCAAACGACGTGAAGACTTCCGGTCTTCGACCATCGTCTTCATCTTCGACTTATCGTCGTATCAGTTATTCAGAATGGGATAAACCCGGTCTTCCCGAATAACTCGCGTATATTTTATAAAAGTGTTACACCAACACAACATACGCCTCATTCCAATTCATTAGTCACTAACCGTAAATTAATCAAGAGAATAATTCCCCAAATATTAACCCCGAAGGCCGAAACCAACATCAGATCAATATCCAGAAAACCATTCTGCTTGGCTAACCGACAGTTAGTTTCTAAATTTCACATTCATAGGGAAAGGTTCCCATTAATTTTATCAAAGATAAATTCTTTGAATTTATTCTTTATTCTACTTTTGAATCTCAATTCAAACTAGTCGGGATTAGCGAACCTTACCGAAGTAATCATTTATTTTAATTTCTCAATCCCAACCTATTCATCCCATGAAGTAAAACTGGTAATACTTCATATCTAACACCACGGTGTTATCGGTAAATTCAATTACCATTTCGCGTTCAAATCTAATTAAAGATTTAACTAACGCCTGGAGCAAAACTGGTGATACTCCATTTCGATTATTTCAATCTAATTAAAGATTCATTAAAACTCCACTTAGTTTTAATCTTCGACTGGGTTAAAGAATCAGTGTCATTTAAAACATGGTTCACGATAAACCCAAAATCACATTCCATTAATTATCGGGTTAAAGAACAAGTGTTATTTAAAACACTGTTCACGATAAACCCAAAAATCAATATTGATTCAATTCCAATTAAATGTTATTTAATTGGTACACTTCATTAAATCTAAATAAAAAGATTTAATCTTTTCTCAACTGGGTCCAAGAACAGTGTTAGTGAAGACACCATTCACGACAAACCCAAATCACATTTGATATTCAATACAAGGCCCTGAATAGAAAATATACCGGCTTATATTCAATATCAAATTCCACGACTAACAAATATCGTATTGGAAATAACGATATAAATATATCTTTCAAATTTCCGTAACAACATCCGTATAATCGCGAAATCCAACATCGAAATATTCCGAAGACAATTTCGATTCAAATCCACTCCAATGCAATCATTGGATATTCTGGTTATTTTTAAAACCTTTTTCAAATTCAATTTATTTATTTAAAATAAATAGAATTATATTTCTAGTTCAAAACTAGTTCATTTCGATAAAAATCTATTTTTATCTTTTCAAATATGGAGTTTTTCATCCCAATTCTTTCTAAATCATTTCTTATGATTTTAGACAAATTATTACTATTTTTAATAATTTTATCAAGGCCCGTACAGTCGATTTCCATCAATGGCCATCGAACTGCACTTACAGCGACCTTTTTCGAATTTGATTTGGACGTATCTCCAAATCCAACCGTTAGATTTCAAATTTCTAATATTCGTTAGAAAGCTCTTTTCGATACGAACCCAACGGTTCCGGTTTTAGGAGAATCCGACGGTCGGATCTCCCGCAATGTCCGTTTGAAATAAATGGTCGAAATTTACGAACTGCCGCGGCGCGGCGCGTTCTATTCAGGCCATTATATTATATATATAATATATATATCGTCGATTTCTATTTAAAACGAATTATATAAATAGTTTTAAATTCGTTTCAAAAGCAATTTCAACTTTCTTTTCAATTCAAATCAAAATTGAATTCTTCTTTATAAATTCGTTTTAAAATTCATTTCTATTCAATTCAAATTTCAATTCAATTTGAATTCATTTCAATTCGCTTTCAATTCAATTGGAATTCGTTTTCAATTCCTTTCGAAATCGTTTTCAATTCAATTCATTTCGAAATCGTTTTCAATTCAATTCATTTCGAAATCGTTTTCAATTCATTTCATTTCGAAATCGTTTTCAATTCAATTCATTTCGAAATCGTTTTCAATTCATTTCATTTCGAAATCGTTTTCAATTCATTTCATTTCGAAATCGTTTTCAATTCATTTCATTTCGAAATCGTTTTCAATTCATTTCATTTCGAAATCGTTTTCAATTCAATTCATTTCGAAATCGTTTTCAATTCATTTCATTTCGAAATCGTTTTCAATTCAATTCATTTCGAAATCGTTTTCAATTCATTTCGAAATCGTTTTCAATTCATTTCATTTCGAAATCGTTTTCAATTCAATTCATTTCGAAATCGTTTTCAATTCATTTCATTTCGAAATCGTTTTCAATCGATATAAATATCGTTCACGTCAAAATGGCGTCAATCTAATCAACACGGCTTCATAAATTTCTATTTTCAAATATCCTATTTCAAATATTTCTTTTTTTCAAAATAGTTGTTATTATCAAAATATTTCGTTCAACACATGACCAATCTCAATGGATGAGTATTGTCAACACATGAACTTTTATTTTATATTGATAAAGATGTAAACTTTATTATTAAAATATTTCGTTCAACACATGACCAATCTCAATGGATGAAACTGTCAACACATGAACTTTTATTTCATATAATATTCTTTATTTTTCAAATTGGAATGAGGCCCAATCAATTACCATATAAAGTTAATTATATGGATTTTCATACATTACACACATGTAATAGCATTGAAAAATAATCAACCATCAACCAAAGTGCACTACACTGTATAAGCATCAAATATAGATATCTAACGCTTATAACAGCCTGTCAATCAATCGATCGACATATTTAATCAATCAGGATGAGTGAACTTCAAATTTCATCCCAACACCCGTGTGGGGTTTCAAACAATCAAACACAGATTTTATTTGTGCAGTTGGGCGATGTGTAAAATTTATCGTCCCAATCAATGTCATTCAAATAAGTGTACATAAACAAACCGTCCGGTTTGTAAATGAATATTTTATTTATTCACATTCACGTTAAAAATTATATTTTTAACGATAAAACATTTTATTTCAACCTATGAATTTCTATTCAATTCATTTATTCAATAAAATGATATCTTTATTTTTCTAACTTATTTTAGAAAATTTCGGCGGCATAACGGCACGATACTAGAAACGGGATGAGGCCTAGCCTTATCCCCGGTCTAGTGAAGGCCCACGCCATTCACACATCAATCAAAATCACCAAACAACCAAATTCAAAGCCAATCATATAACTAATCTATGCAACCAAACAAACAAGTCCATGGTCTGTGGACGATTGTGTCGGGTGCTACTAAGCACCGTCTGCATCCTAGTATATATATATAATTAGAAAAGAAATTGAAAGGTGAGAAATTCTCACATAATGCTATCCTAGCTCCACGGCACTTCATTGATAGAAATCTTCATCGTTATCGCCTTTTTGTCACCTTCGTTGCTGCTTTCACTACATACGTAAAAATCACATTTTTACTTCGCTATTCAATATATAAAAATCGAATTTTTAGTTCGCCATTCAATATATAAAAATCGAATTTTAGTTCGCTATTCAATATATAAAAATCGAATTTTTAGTATAAAGATTATATTTTTAATATTCCTATGATGTAAAAATTATATTTTTATTGCTTTTAAAAATATAAAAATCATATCTTATATCTTTTACTTAATAAAAATTCCATCTTTTCTATTTTAAAGATCAAATCTTTTTCCTTTTAAAGTTAAAACCTTTTTTCTTTTTAAAGTTAAAACCTTTTTTCTTAAAAGTTAAAACCTTTTTATAAAATTCAGTTTTTATTCTCTATAAAAAAAATCAGTTTTTCAAATTAAAATAAACGAGTTTTCAGTTTTAAAATCAAAATATGTTTTCAGTTTTAAAAAAACAAACAGATGAATGAAAGAGAAAAGAAAAAAAAAAATTGAAAACTTACAGCCACCGAGAGGGAGGGGGACGAATGTTCGTGAGGGGGCCCTTCCACGGTGGTGCATGAACGACAGGGGGAGGCGAAAGGAAGCGGTCGGCGATTGGTGTGGGCAGCGGGTGGCTCGCAGTCAGGTGGTCCGATTTAGGGCAGAGGGATTCAATCGAACAAATGGGGGCGCGAGGTTTCACAGAGGAAGGGGGTGGAGGAAGCGGAGTTCGTCGATGGCGGCATGAAGGGGGCGGCGGCGGATGTAGGGTGGAGGCGATGGGGTCTCGACGGGTTTTAGGGCACCATGGTCTTCTTTTTTTTTTTGTTTACTGATTAATGAAATCGGGGGGGGGGGGGGGCAGAAGGAAGAAAAGGGGGGAAGATTATATTTTTTTATTTTTTTTTAAATATTTAATTATTTTAATTACCAAAATATTGACTTTTACATACGACCTCGAAACGAGGTCCACCGCCTGTCGTCCATAGCGTATTACCCCCATTCTGAACACAATGGGATATATATCGCAAGCTGATTCGACTGTTTGAATCAGTTTCCGTTTAATTTACATTTAAATCACTATATTGAATTTTAAACGTACATTTCAAATTACCGGGGTCACATACTAACTAGAAAAATTCCTGAAAAATATTTTCTAGCTTCGTATTGACGATACGGTCCTAACAAAACTAGTTTCGTCGAATTCCGAGGTCGTTTGCAAAATGTCCATTTTTAAGGGCCTGAATTCCATAGCGACTATTCAGAATTTTCAACTGGACATATCTTTTGATTCCCGATATGAAATCTCGATTTTTCGGATTCGTTGGAAAGATATCCACAATTAGATCCCATTATTTTTGGTTTCACTAAAATCCGGATTGTTTTGCACCCGGTACATTCAATTGAAGTTTGAAATCGAATTATCGAACTACCGCGCCATTTTCAATTCTATTTATAATTATATATAAATATTTATATTCTAACGAGGACGCGTATAATATATACGTTCGATTCTATTCAAAATAATTTTCTCGTCGATATTATTTAAAATAATTCATTTTAAATAATCAAAATTCGCTAAAATTGCCAAAATAAAAATTTCAAACTGGCTCGCATTTTACGGGTTGTTACAATCTCCCCCACTTAAAACTTTTCGTCCCCGAAAAGGAACAAAGTCGAAAGTGGTTTGATTAATCAGCACTACGCTCGATTTGGCTTCCATTCTCCAACTTTTCAGTTTCTGAGAATTTTCAAAATTGCAAAAATTTGGCTAACACCCTAAATTTTTGAAAAATTTCGCCATAACCTCCCCTGCAATGGGAGCATCAGGGAATTTCAAATAGCTTCCCCGGTCCTTCAGATCTCAAAAAGAAAAAGAAAAAGCCAAGCGGCTGGCCAATAGGCTCATAAAATCATCATCACCCAAACAAAACAGGAAATTATGTAGTAAACATGTACCTATTTGTCGGGCAAACAAATTTTATTCTCTGGCTCTAGCCTCCTTGCTATGACCTGTTCAATGATATACATGTATATGCAAGCAAATGCAACCAATTTTCAATATAATTCAATATTCGATCAAATTAGGCATAATGGTTCAAAATTATCAAACAACTAAACAAACAACACAAACATCAATCAATTAGTGAATTAGAGTTTCAAATTCATAACTTTGATATATAGTCAAAAATCAGATTTTTGATGCCAAATCACAACAAATAAATCTATCTATATAAGTTTTGGTTCTCACACCAGTCTAATGGAAATATATAGATATCACACCTTCGTCGCTCGAATATAAGTGCTAGTAACGCTGCAGCATTATCAGAACCATCCCCGGGCAACTAGAGTGTGATCCTATATCTATCCAATATATTAAAACTTCGAATATACGCGGATCAGACGTATACGCAAAATCTATATATACTGGATTGTCCAAATTCAAACATAATAACTAATCAAATACGAATAGTTGATTTAAATTTTCAAAACAAAATTTGTTTTCATTTGAAAAAAAAATATACTCTTCACACTCGTTCTAGGATACTACTGATCCTATCTCTAACGAGTCATTCCTGTTGGATATTACTAATCCAATATCTGATGAATTCTTTCGTATGTTTCTAATGTGCCTTGTTCTCTGCTTTGTAAACCAAAGCTCTGATACCAACTGTGACGGCAAGGAATTTCGCTCGGTCCGAACCAGTCGCTAAACCGACCCAGACCGTTCGAAACGCCCTATCGTTTGAGAACACGACAAAATAGAACGCAGACGGAAGAACATTTCATTGTATATTACAACAATGCATCAGATTACAAGAATATACAGAGTATTAATGAATAAATATTACACAGAAATATCAGAGATTTAAATTACATTTAAATACATAGCAGCGGAAAATAATACAATACACAACTAGAAGTAGATATACGGATACAAAGCTTTCCGGATATCGCTCCAGTTGTAAACCATGATCCTGTGAATATAAATCTGCAAAACCAAAACTACTAGCTGCCCGTGTCAAAATAGGGGCACCCAGAGTTTAGGTTAAAACAATAAACTCCAGGTCAGTCATGGGACTGGTGTGAGAACTAAAACAGTTATTAATCTTTATTTTAAATCATTAGGTAAATCAAGGGACCACGCCGTATAACACAGAACGGGTTTCCTCCCAAGAATACCAGTGCATAAAACAAACAGCGCAATGCTAAATAAAGAAAAATGAAGCTGTTATAAGACCCAGGTCCCATCACACAATGCAACGCAGTCGAGGATAGGGTTATCCCTTATAACAGCCAAAGAATGCTTGATACGTTTTAAAACAAATCATTTGATACTATTATAAGTGCATAGTGTATAAAACACTTCAAATCATAAGTATCAATCATAGGCTGCATGAATGGCCCATAACACTATGTCGCCATATATAAGTTTACAATCAAAACCGCAAATGTCGTATTGGAAGTTGGGTTATCATTTATGGTATGAACCGAGGCTAGGGGCAAGATCCTCAACCGATTCGAGACAATCTAGCCCATGTCTCAGGCAAGCGCGCAGGCAAGCCTTGGATCGTCAGGGCCGGTCCACCGATGTGGATTATTATGCCTGAACACTACGTTCCTCCGCCCTTTGGGGCGTAAGCCTGGCCCGTCAGCCGACCAGAAGCATCGGCCGAAACCGATATCACAAGGCGCCTCGCTTTTCAGCAAGTATAATAAGTAACATCCACATGAGTCAAACTCGTCAGCCAGTTCAAGCACTGACGCCACTCATAACTAGAAAGAAACGTAGGTCCTCCCTGATGTCCGTCTCCCGTTTTTGATTCATACCGGGTGTGATACTCGCGAATCAACGTTACACAAAGCTACGCCACAAAGGCCGTGCTTCGATCATCAACCACAAGACTTTTCTTTTCAACAGAAGCCTTGATCATTTGCCTCTTAGCATGCCACACAGGCAATTCACTCCATGCGATTGATATTCATCAATATATAACCCCTGAGCTCGTACGTCTCAGAGAAGGGCGTTAAGCAAGAGAATAAATTCCCCGCCGCCAAACAGATATATATTTAATAGAGATCAATCACACGGACTAAAATCCAATGTCAGACACACAGTCCATTTACAAGTCCGTTCTGGGTCTGAACGAAGCCGGAGGCACCTAGTACCCCGCACATCCATCGATCTCCAAGTACGTCTGGACGATCACCAACTGTTTCCATCTTCTTGGGTGTACAGCCCAATCAAGATCATCAGTTATCACCCAAACGACGTGAAGACTTCCGGTCTTCGACCATCGTCTTCATCTTCGACTTATCGTCGTATCAGTTATTCAGAATGGGATAAACCCGGTCTTTCCGAATAACTCGCGTATATTATATAAAAGTGTTACACCAACACAACATACGCCTCATTCCAATTCATTAGTCACTAACCGTAAATTAATCAAGAGAATAATTCCCCAAATATTAACCCCGAAGGCCGAAACCAACATCAGATCAATATCCAGAAAACCATTCTGCTTGGCTAACCGACAGTTAGTTTCTAAATTTCACATTCATAGGGAAAGGTTCCCATTAATTTTATCAAAGATAAATTCTTTGAATTTATTCTTTATTCTACTTTTGAATCTCAATTCAAACTAGTCGGGATTAGCGAACCTTACCGAAGTAATCATTTATTTTAATTTCCCAATCCCAACCTATTCATCCCATGAAGTAAAACTGGTAATACTTCATATCTAACACCACGGTGTTATCGGTAAATTCAATTACCATTTCGCGTTCAAATCTAATTAAAGATTTAACTAACGCCTGGAGCAAAACTAGTGATACTCCATTTCGATTATTTCAATCTAATTAAAGATTCATTAAAACTCCACTTAGTTTTAATCTTCGACTGGGTTAAAGAATCAGTGTCATTTAAAACACGGTTCACGATAAACCCAAAATCACATTCCATTAATTATCGGGTTAAAGAACAAGTGTTATTTAAAACACTGTTCACGATAAACCCAAAAATCAATATTGATTCAATTCCAATTAAATGTTATTTAATTGGTACACTTCATTAAATCTAAATAAAAAGATTTAATCTTTTCTCAACTGGGTCCAAGAACAGTGTTAGTGAAGACACCATTCACGACAAACCCAAATCACATTTGATATTCAATACAAGGCCCTGAATAGAAAATATACCGGCTTATATTCAATATCAAATTCCACGACTAACAAATATCGTATTGGAAATAACGATATAAATATATCTTTCAAATTTCCGTAACAACATCCGTATAATCGCGAAATCCAACATCGAAATATTCCGAAGACAATTTCGATTCAAATCCACTCCAATGCAATCATTGGATATTCTGGTTATTTTTAAAACCTTTTTCAAATTCAATTTATTTATTTAAAATAAATAGAATTATATTTCTAGTTCAAAACTAGTTCATTTCGATAAAAATCTATTTTTATCTTTTCAAATATGGAGTTTTTCATCCCAATTCTTTCTAAATCATTTCTTATGATTTTAGACAAATTATTACTATTTTTAATAATTTTATCAAGGCCCGTACAGTCGATTTCCATCAATGGCCATCGAACTGCACTTACAGCGACCTTTTCCGAATTTGATTTGGACGTATCTCCAAATCCAACCGTTAGATTTCAAATTTATAATATTCGTTAGAAAGCTCTTTTCGATACGAACCCAACGGTTCCGGTTTTAGGAGAATCCGACGGTCGGATCTCCCGCAATGTCCGTTTGAAATAAATGGTCGAAATTTACGAACTGCCGCGGCGCGGCGCGTTCTATTCAGGCCATTATATTATATATATAATATATATATCGTCGATTTCTATTTAAAACGAATTATATAAATAGTTTTAAATTCGTTTCAAAAGCAATTTCAACTTTCTTTTCAATTCAAATCAAAATTGAATTCTTCTTTATAAATTCGTTTTAAAATTCATTTCTATTCAATTCAAATTTCAATTCAATTTGAATTCATTTCAATTCAATTTGAATTCATTTCAATTCGCTTTCAATTCAATTGGAATTCGTTTTCAATTCCTTTCGAAATCGTTTTCAATTCAATTCATTTCGAAATCGTTTTCAATTCAATTCATTTCGAAATCGTTTTCAATTCATTTCATTTCGAAATCGTTTTCAATTCAATTCATTTCGAAATCGTTTTCAATTCATTTCATTTTGAAATCGTTTTCAATTCATTTCATTTCGAAATCGTTTTCAATTCATTTCATTTCGAAATCGTTTTCAATTCATTTCATTTCGAAATCGTTTTCAATTCAATTCATTTCGAAATCGTTTTCAATTCATTTCATTTCGAAATCGTTTTCAATTCAATTCATTTCGAAATCGTTTTCAATTCAATTCATTTCGAAATCGTTTTCAATTCATTTCATTTCGAAATCGTTTTCAATTCAATTCATTTCGAAATCGTTTTCAATTCATTTCATTTCGAAATCGTTTTCAATCGATATAAATATCGTTCACGTCAAAATGGCGTCAATCTAATCAACACGGCTTCATAAATTTCTATTTTCAAATATCCTATTTCAAATATTTCTTTTTTTCAAAATAGTTGTTATTATCAAAATATTTCGTTCAACACATGACCAATCTCAATGGATGAGTATTGTCAACACATGAACTTTTATTTTATATTGATAAAGATGTAAACTTTATTATTAAAATATTTCGTTCAACACATGACCAATCTCAATGGATGAAACTGTCAACACATGAACTTTTATTTCATATAATATTCTTTATTTTTCAAATTGGAATGAGGCCCAATCAATTACCATATAAAGTTAATTATATGGATTTTCATACATTACACACATGTAATAGCATTGAAAAATAATCAACCATCAACCAAAGTGCACTACACTGTATAAGCATCAAATATAGATATCTAACGCTTATAACAGCCTGTCAATCAATCGATCGACATATTTAATCAATCAGGATGAGTGAACTTCAAATTTCATCCCAACACCCGTGTGGGGTTTCAAACAATCAAACACAGATTTTATTTGTGCAGTTGGGCGATGTGTAAAATTTATCGTCCCAATCAATGTCATTCAAATAAGTGTACATAAACAAACCGTCCGGTTTGTAAATGAATATTTTATTTATTCACAATCACGTTAAAAATTATATTTTTAACGATAAAACATTTTATTTCAACCTATGAATTTCTATTCAATTCATTTATTCAATAAAATGATATCTTTATTTTTCTAACTTATTTTAGAAAATTTCGGCGGCATAACGACACGATACTAGAAACGGGACGAGGCCTAGCCTTATCCCCGGTCTAGCGAAGACCCACGCCATTCACACATCAATCAAAATCACCAAACAACCAAATTCAAATCCAATCATATAACTAATCTATGCAACCAAACAAACAAGTCCATGGTCTGTGGACGATTGTGTCGGGTGCTACTAAGCACCGTCTGCATCCTAGTATATATATATAATTAGAAAAGAAATTGAAAGGTGAGAAATTCTCACATAATGCTATCCTAGCTCCACGGCACTTCATTGATAGAAATCTTCATCGTTATCGCCTTTTTGTCACCTTCGTTGCTGCTTTCACTACATACGTAAAAATCACATTTTTACTTCGTTATTCAATATATAAAAATCGAATTTTTAGTTCGCTATTCAATATATAAAAATCGAATTTTAGTTCGCTATTCAATATATAAAAATCGAATTTTTAGTATAAAGATTATATTTTTAATATTCCTATGATGTAAAAATTATATTTTTATTGCTTTTAAAAATATAAAAATCATATCTTACATCTTTTACTTAATAAAAATTCCGTCTTTTCTATTTTAAAGATCAAATCTTTTTCCTTTTAAAGTTAAAACCTTTTTTCTTTTTAAAGTTAAAACCTTTTTTCTTAAAAGTTAAAACCTTTTTATAAAATTCAGTTTTTATTCTCTATAAAAAAAATTAGTTTTTCAAATTAAAATAAACGAGTTTTCAGTTTTAAAATCAAAATATGTTTTCAGTTTTAAAAAAACAAACAGATGAATGAAAGAGAAAAAAAAATTGAAAACTTACAGCCACCGAGAGGGAGGGGGACGAATGTTCGTGAGGGGGCCCTTCCACGGTGGTGCATGAACGACAGGGGGAGGCGAAAGGAAGCGGTCGGCGATTGGTGTGGGCAGCGGGTGGCTCGCAGTCAGGTGGTCTGATTTAGGGCAGAGGGATTCAATCGAACCAATGGGGGCGCGAGGTTTCACAGAGGAAGGGGGTGGAGGAAGCGGAGTTCGTCGATGGCGGCATGAAGGGGGCGGCGGCGGATGTAGGGTGGAGGCGATGGGGTCTCGACGGGTTTTAGGGCACCATTGTCTTCTTCTTCTTTTTTTTTTTTGTTTACTGATTAATGAAATCGGGGGGGGGGGGGGCAGAAGGAAGAAAAAGGGGGGAAGATTATTTTTTTTTTTAAATATTTAATTATTTTAATTACCAAAATATTGACTTTTACATACGACCTAGAAACGAGGTCCACCGCCTGTCGTCCATAGCGTATTACCCCCATTCTGAACACAATGGGATATATATCGCAAGCTGATTCGACTGTTTGAATCAGTTTCCGTTTAATTTACATTTAAATCACTATATTGAATTTTAAACGTACATTTCAAATTACCGGGGTCACATACTAACTAGAAAAATTCCTGAAAAATATTTTCTAGCTTCGTATTGACGATACGGTCCTAACAAAACTAGTTTCCTCGAATCCCGAGGTTGTTTGCAAAATGTCCATTTTTAAGGGCCTGAATTCCATAGCGACTATTCAGAATTTTCAACTGGACATATCTTTTGATTCCCGATATGAAATCTCGATTTTTCGGATTCGTTGGAAAGATATCCACAATTAGATCCCATTATTTTTGGTTTCACTAAAATCCGGATTGTTTTGCACCCGGTACATTCAATTGAAGTTTGAAATCGAATTATCGAACTACCGCGCCATTTTCAATTCTATTTATAATTATATATAAATATTTATATTCTAACGACGACGCGTATAATATATACGTTCGATTCTATTCAAAATAAATTTCTCGTCGATATTATTTAAAATAATTTATTTTAAATAATCAAAATTCGCTAAAATTGCCAAAATAAAAATTTCAAACTGGCTCGCATTTTACGGGTTGTTACAATCATACTCAAAGCTTGTTGGCTACTTTGAAGCAACTTCAACATGTAGTAAACCGAAAGCACCCTTACGAAAGAACAAGATACCCACCTCAGAGATCCACCGAAAGTAGGCCAAAGTCTCTGGGAAGAAGAGTTACCCACGCTAACATACTTAGTGTCGATACCAAAAGGGGTGACGACTCCCGTAACGGAAACGATAAAGGCACAAAGGCAAACATCATGAAAACTTAAACACAAGAGCGAAAGCTTATGACTGAAAGCCGAAAGATCTTCTCAAAGCTCCATACCAACAAGCCTGGTATCGATATGAATGGTAGGAACAACTTCAAATAAAAGCTCCATAGATAGGAACCATCCTCCCGAAAGAAAAGACCGAAATACTAAAGGATGTGTCATATCTCATAACAACCGAGACCCAGATAACCGAAACCGAAAGGAGAAAAGAGGCCGACACCTAGCTGCTGCACCTGAATGAAGACTTTGCTAACCCAAAGTCAAAAGGAGTCCCGATTTGTCTATAAATAAAACCCCTAGGTCACATTTTGGGAACTGAGTTCTCATTTCTCAATTTTGTGCTCTTTTCTTTTAGAGTAAACCTAATTCTTAAATCAATTTGGGGATTGTCATTGTAAACACTTGTACACTCAAATCAACGAGCAATGCAGAATTGGTTGACACTGAACTTAATTTTCATGGGTTGATTCAATTTCTTCCTTAATGTGCCATCTTATGCTTCTTACACAACGATGGATTCTTACCTATGTCCAGCCCTTCCTCCAGATTATTTTGAAACCTCTTTCTTCAAGCCTTTTAGCTTTTTATCTTGTGTTGGGCTTAGAAGCCCTTATCCGAAGGTTACTGTTTGTCCTTAGAGTCCCGAGGCGTGATACTCACCCCTTGAGGGAAGAGTAACTAATCTTCAGGCTTATGGCCTTGATATCTAGGAAACAATTTACTAACTCAAGCTTGTAGAAACTAGATAATCCCATTTTTCCATTAGGTCCATCTCCTTAGACCTATCTAAGGTGTTGATGAAAAATATCATTAACATTTTAGCGCTAGACAGAGGGCTTAAACTCTCCGACCTTGTGGTTAACCTTTCTACATTTCTAACTGTGTTGTTCCATCTCCGTTCGGACAAGTTTTGAAGAAGCAGGGTTATGGGCAAAGGGTCCCAAAAATAATCTTCTAGAGCTCAAATGGCTATATCAGGAATTACTGACCTAAGTGTGAAATAAGAACAATGGTTAAGAGCGTAAGCCTTGAGGATCATTAATTGGAAAAAGGAAATGAATCAATATGAACCTGTTGTTAGGACAAAAACCCTTTCTACTTAGAGCAAATCCCAACCTTTACTTTAAGTAGTTATACAATAGAGGAGTATAATCCGTGAGCAAACTAAAGGAACGGTATTCGAATGAGGAATTATGAGAGATTCAACCATTTTACATTGAAATGGTCTAAAAGAATAACACTTCAATCTCAAAAGGCCTTAAAAAGAGGGGTCGAAGATACGAATGAAGCTGCAAGGCCAAATGATAAAAGGACTAGGCTCCAACAACAAAGAGAAAGCTTCACGTCAAAACTACCCAAAGGGTGCCACCTTACCACTTCAATGGAAAATATCTACTTCTTAACCAAACATGAGTTTAATTTCTAGCCATCCAAAAAGAAGAAACTCAAGTAAGAAAGAAAATTAGGAGGACCTTATTGCCATTATCATATGATGAACGGACACAAAACCAACCAATGCAGAATTATTGAAGGGATTATCATCAAGTTACTTAATCAATGTCTGTTACAAGAATTTGCAAAAGGATCAAACTGAGTCCAACGAAAATACTTTGGAAAAGGAGTTGTTCACATAGCTGAGGGTACAGAAACCTTCTCGAACTTTGGAGTATCTCGAAAAGGGTCAAATTAAAAATGGACAAAAACCCTTGTCACAGCCAAGATAGCCAGGGGAAGGCACCCTTCAGAGTGGTGATGTGTAAGCCTTTCTCCATGCCCAATTCAGAAAGGGCCAGGTTAAAGCATCAAAAGCATAAGCCTCTGATCCATGCCAAAAATGGTTATTACGGAGCATCTAATTAGCACGCCCTTCCTCTACTCACAAAATAGTATGTCATGCCTTTACTACGAACTAAGCACGTCCTACCTCTGCTCGTAGAAGAGCAAGTCCTATCTCTGCTTATGTTCTTCGTTACCCGCAAAAGGGAACAAAAATCCATATCCGCGCCTACGATGGCCAGTTTAAGGCACCCCTTGGAGGATGGTGGAGTGTAAGCCTCTAACACCGCCTATGATGGCTAGTGTATCAAAAGAGTAAGCCTTAAAGTCGCGTCTACGATGACCCAGTGTAAGCATCTAAGCCCTTATCACTGCCTACGATGGCTAGGGTAATGTAACACCCGGTATTTTTAAGATAATAAAATAAGAATAACTTAATTAAATAATGAGAATTAAGTAAAACGGACTGTGCCATTGCTTCCATCTCGGAATTATGGTCAAGATAAACACCTGGTTTGCATAAAACGGACATCATATGAAGAAGTTATTAAGCCTAGAAGTTTGTATACGCACAAGAGAAATATATATATATATATATATATATATATATGCAAGCAAATTAAAATGTAAAATAAAGAATAAAATAAGGATTGCATATAATAAATACATGCACTGAAAAAAATGTAATGCATGTGTAACGACCCGTAAATCCGTACTATTTGAATCGACTGAATACAACTCACGTCCAACCCAAATTGCACGAAAATAAGAATCATTAGTAGAAAGAAGTTAGAAGATGCGAAATAGAAAGAAATAAATTTAGAATAGAAGAAAATAGATAGAAGATCGAATTGAACAATACCACAGAATCTCACATTCGCAGCAGAACAAAATATAATATATAAAATCACCTTTGAAATACAAACTGGATTTTTAACTTACATACATCATCAGAGTCCATCACATATACAATACAGCAGAAATAAACTCTAAATATATAACGTTGAATACTCTTGCTCCAAGCTCCTCCAAATAAATCTGTAAAATCCTAAACTACTTGACTTCCCGTACAAATTTGGGCACCCAAGAGTTTAGGGAAAACATAGAAAAATAAACTCTGGGTCAGTCTGGTATGAGTAAACGATTTTAAAACAAACTGATTCTGATAAAGGATATCTCATAAGACCGCGCCGTAAAAACGGAATGAGTTTTTCCCTTATGAGGATCCAAACACTTGTTTAACTTTCAAAAACGTTTTGAAAGAAAAGATAATCGTAAGACTGATCCACACATAAACATGGATGGTTTTTATCTTACGATAACCCAAAACATTTTGAAAACGATATTCTTCTGATATTATAATAATGTCTAAATACAAATAAATATCAATCTTGTAGAACGCTTGCATCTCACGCTCCACATATATAGTATACAATCAAAACCGCGGGCGCTTATTGGATAATGGATTTCCAACTATGATAAGGTATGGAACCACCTTCTGATAGTGTATCTCTAGAGAGGAATACACTGGGTTCAATAAGAACGTCTTGCAACCCGGCCCACACATGACCAACCACTCATTTCTCTTGTGTGTATCGAATATGTTGTCACCGTACAGCTGTGCAGCTACCGTTTCCCGGGAGATACAGAAATGAAAAGAAGTAACCAAATGAATACTCTTTAAATGGTGACAATACACCCTAATGGGAGCGACCCACATAGCCATGCTGCCTACCCGATTTTTTGTCATTTTCCGGTTGTGAGGCTTGAGGCTGAATTTACCTTTGACAAATAATTTCTTTGAATGCCACATTGTCAATACCGCCAATCACTAGTTGACTTCCCGAAAAATATTTTACGGTTATAAAGCAATATAAATGAATTCCTCTGCCACCAACATAAATACTTTTGAAGAGATCAACGTATGTGATCGGTTAGGCATACTCTATCAGACATTCGTCCATACAAGTTGTCCTGGGATTGGACAAACCGAAGGCACTATCCTGTAAACAGAACAGCCCTTGCAATAGTCCATCTTCAATGGTCTTCAATAAAATCTCTGACTTATAACGCATATCGAATCTAAGTGGAATTTAGATTCTGGTCTCTTCGAAAACGATAATGAAAAGGTCTAGAAATGATAGTTGGTGATTTAACTATCAAATATAAAATAAAACAAGTTTAACACCATGGGATTTACTAAGTCATAAAATAATCTTTATTCGAATATTAACTTTGTATTAAATTCTGTGTTGCTTTACAGAATTTACAACTTAGCAGTTCCCACGGCATATATCAGTTCTGATATTTGGTTCGTCAATCTAATTTACGCAAACAAGCATGTAAGTACAATACAACATTTTCTACTGATAACATAACATCTCAACACATAATTACTGATAAAAATATAACAAAACTAATCAATAGCAGAACGGTGTTTATTTCTGCTAATAGGGTGGTTTTACAATCTAGTCAATCAAGTAGATAGCGGAACAATGTTTAATCCTATTAACAGATGTCAAATAAGAATATATAATTACGATTTTCACAATTAAACATAACAAAATTAATAAAATAGTTAATCAATTTAGTATTTACTGCATTACAGATCATTACTGATCGTTTACGCATAATCTCCGTTCACGTCTAATTTTACGTTTGAAATTTTTTAAATGATATTTAGTATCAAATCACTTTCAATAAATCAATTTATTAGAATTAAATTGGTTAAGCTCAATACTTATATTGAGTTACAGATATAAACTATTGATTGAATCAATTGTACTTATACGAACCAAATTCTATGCGAACATCAGTTCTTGATCTATTATATACATTTATATAAATAGTTTAACATATAAATATATTTACCTCATAATTTAAATTAAAGTGGTTTTTAGGTTTTCTTTATATACATATATACAGGCTTTGGCCCAGCCCATTAACCAACCCGTTTTCCATTTAAAACTTTGCACCACTTTTTTTTCTACCCTTCTCTTCTGTTCTGTCCTACCTTTCCCTTTATGACGTCCGTAGATTTCTATCCTTCTCGTTTTCCATTTAATTTTTATCTTGCGTAAAACAGTATCCAAATATTGTTGATGGACGAAAACACTAAGCACATACCATTCACAACAAGGCTTCTAGCAAGAGTACGTCCAATGTGAAATGCTCATCAGGTAAGATTATGCTACAATGTAAATTGGTGATTACATATCAAGTACTGACTTATGCATTGATTTGAACCTCCAGTGAAGTCATATTTCATCACTTACCTTTGCGTATCAGCCTTGTCTAACTCCTTCTTTACTGTTGTCATCCCCCTCCACTTCTTCTCTTCCTCTTTGTTTAACTCAGACCCTTGCTTTGATCATTACCGAACCTTACATGATCAGGTGCAAATCCTGATGACTTCAACAGTAACACTAAGTAAGTTATGCCAATTATTTTCACCTCTTTTGATTATATCTTTCCACTTCAAAACTTGCGCATCTACAAGAGGAATTTATGCTACCTGATGTTGCTTCTAACCTTACTCACTATGTACACGCTCATTTTTTCTTTCTGTTGTTTTATATTTCTATTTCTCATTTTTCTATTGACTATCTCTCTTCTCATTTCCAAGTATACTTCATTTTGTAAGTTAAAAAATGATTCCATTCAAACATGTCCCGGCATAATACAACTTCCAGACCAGTTGAGGCTTCATTCTTATTTACTGTTTTTCGTTATTCTTCTTTTTAATACTCTTTTTTTAACCACTTTTTTCTAGGTATTGAGAGAGTATGGATCTGGAAGGAGATTTACCGCAAAAATTTATGATCAGCCCCTGTTGATCACCTTAATTATCTTCTGCCCAATCACAAACCTGACACTTCAAAAATAGTGATCAATACGTCTGATCACCACAAAAAAACTTGCCTGGCCTCATCTCCTTCTTCACTTGGTCTCCCTTGTGCACCTCCTAGCTGTGCACATGCACAATATCGACGGCCACCGGTACTTCACCGCGCCACTGTTAACAAACCCCACTACACCCCAGCATCCCTATGACCAACCCCACAACAGTCCACTAATTCTTCCCCAAAAACACAATGCCGCCATTAATGCTCGAACCCCATGAGTTAAAACACCTCACCAAAATGCCTCACATCACCTCATCCCTTGGTCTGTCATCGCCAAAATCAACCAGTATAAAGCTAATCTGAGCCTTGATCTTCCCACCAAATACGGTGACACTCGACATTCCTATCATGGAGCAGTTCGGTGATGAACAGCAGCTAACCAAAAGAACCCAAAACCCTTAAATCAATCTCACTCACACAAATCCCTCATTAGAAAAATCAAATTGTATTTTTCCTAAGTCCCCCGTACCATCCAGCATATCCACGCCAAACCAAACCCCTTCCGATTGCTTCCTCCACCGGAAATTTCCTTGAACCCATTTTTCGATCATCCTCACATTCCCATTGAATTACACTATTAAAAATTCCCAAATTACTTCCTAAATTCATGATTTTTGATAGCAAACCCGATCAAATACAAAAATCTCAAAAGTTTAATGGTCGAAGATTCAAGTTTTAAAAACTATTTAATGTATATAGCCTATGTCTGCACCTATGAAGTTATATGCGAATTGAAATGATTTTATTTTATTTTATTTAAAAACTTCAGATATAAACGAACAACTTATATATAGAACTCATGTCCTGATATTCATTGGAATAAAAGATATGGATTATTTTGAAAGCAACAAGAGGTGAAATTTTAAACTCCTGTTAATTTCTCTTGACGGTGCCTTGATCAAATCATACAATCCAAGTGCTTGATTTATATGTAATACCATACACCCAATACATGTATATATATATGTATATATATATATATTTATATAAGTCATGTTATTCAAGAACCTAGGATAGAATTTTAAATGAAAAATAGAAGCGAGGTTTTGCTCACTTTCCACTTTGTCTTTTACTTCAGGCAATACATAATTCAAGTAATAACAACTATTTGTAGTCATTTAACTTCAACAAACACCCATACTTTTTCAATATAAATTCATATGTATATTGGCATATATACTTTCATAAATTATCATGTTTCAATGCATGGAACAGGAAATAAAAAGGTGTTTACTCACCATTGTTCCCTGTTTACTTTTTCTTTTCTTCCTTTGTTTCAAGGTTGCTCCAGCTCTGTTTTCAGACTTGCTTGAGCTTGGTTCAGGTGATTCATGTGAGGGATAATGTAGTATAGAGGTGTATATATAGTTGGAAATAAGATTAAAATATGGGTTTCGTTTATTGTTTTACAGGGTAGATGGAATGTTTGATAAGCCGCCTTAATAAATGGATTAGAGAGGTCATAGCTTTATATATTTAGCTACTTAATGTATCAGTATATAGGGTATATTTTCTAGAGATGAGATGTTTTGAAAGGCTGTTTCAATGAATTGAAAAGAAAGGTGCTAGCTGTTTTCTTCACATCTTAGGTGTTTATCAACTGATCTCGTCATGTGCTAGTGCACGACCATGTTACTTCAGTACAGGATTTGTACACCTTCCATGTGCGAAAGGTTTTCAAACATAGGCTTTTCCTAGGGTAGATATAGGTGCAGTTTTGAAAACAGGGCTGCTGTCATTGTTTTGATCGAAAAAGGTTGGTGATGTTAAGGCTTTAGATTTGATTTGAAAGAGCTGTGTGCAGGGTATTTATGTGCTTGTACAGGCTAGATGATGTGTACATTTATGTGTACAAGCAAATCTGTAAAAGATTTGGAAAGGCCAGACTTGGTTGTTAAGTAAAATAGAGCATTAAAAGGCCCAAGTACTAGCTATCTATATTTGACCCGAATGTGTATACGCTTAGTCTTACAATACTTTTTATATTCTTCTTCACAATAAAAATAACAAAATCAATCTTTTAGTTTTACATATACATACATATTTAAGCCATGGTTTAAAATAGAACAATCTATCCTTGTACATATGTATACTTGTATGTTGATTTTATAAGGAGTATAGACGAGTTAAATTATACAACAAAATTTTAAAACATTACTTATATGTATATATGTACATTGGTTTCAGGAATTTTAATACAAGTTTAAATTCAACAAAATGCTTAAGCAACACATGATTTTAAATACCAATTTTGAAATAAGATTTCAGGATAACAAAGGTGTTAAGCATCATTCATTTGTTCATATATAAATAAGACGAATTAAAAATACACATATATGATTTTTAAATTAATAGTTATTTTAGTTTCTAAAATATTTAGATCCAATATCATTTATTTGAATAGATTTAACATATACAATATGTGATTATAGTTTAACAAAATTAGTCGAAAATCCAGGACATTACAGCAAGCATTGAAAGAAAGAAAGGATTGGTTGCATGCAATGTAAATATGTTGCATGCACTGATTTGCAAATATAATGCATTAACATTAAAAGAAAAAGATTCATGCAATGGTTTAATTTAAGTATTGTAACTAACGTGAAAAAGAGAAGTAAGGAGAGAAAAATAATTATCATTGTTCTAAGACTTATTAACAAAAGACTTCATAGCTTAGTTGGTTAAGGCATGTGATTTGTAACATAGAGGTCGGGGGTTCGAACTCCGGCGGTGGCATAATTTTTATCTTTGTTTTAGAGAGGGCCAACTGAACATGCAGATATATGTACGTATACAAATTCAAAATTTGAAACGATAAGAACGTACATATAAGGAAATAAAGAAAATATACATATATATATGAGAATATATATATATGCATAAATATATGTATACAAAATATAAAATTCAAGATAAGGCTACAGTCAATGAAATATTGCAAGAATCAAATAACGGTGCAACATCGTTTGAATTTTGAAAATAAAACGAAAATTGTGCGTATATTTATACGCGTAAAATGGTCGGTAGAGGAGTTGTATACATATAACAATATTTCATGTGAATAAAACAGTTAAATAAATTCCAGAAATTCAAAAGTTCAAAAATCAAATTTCTGCACCAAAACAATTCAAACATTCAAAATTCAAATTTCTACGCCAAAACAGCTTACGGAACCCAATGTTGACTCAGTACTGCGTTTACAATAAGATTTGGCTAGATTCATTTCCGAACCTAGACTATTTTCTTAACTGGGTTCAATGCTGACTCAGCGCTGCGTGCACGATAGGGTCTTGAGCACCAATAAATAAGACCTTAGACCTAACCCTAAACAACATAACTCGGCGGCTGTGCTGGAGCTCTGCCATGGCTCCCTCTCTCTATCTTCTAAATCTATTCTGAAATTAAAATGATAGCCTAGGAGGATTATGAATTCAGATCTAGAAGAGGGAATCAACGTTAATAAAAAGATTATTGAATAATGAAAGCAAGGTAAACCTCTAAGGACCAATCTATTTAAATTATTTCTCTTTCCCTTCTCTTTTCATGAAATAATAAATCCATGGTCGTTAGGTCATGAATAAAATTAAAGGGCAAAGGAAAACCATGGATGATATAACGGATCAGATCCAAAATTTGGGGAAAGCTTAAAGGTGAGTTGGATCAAGCTATAGGCTTTAATTAATGTTATGACTATCGTTTAGCATTCCCCTTTTTAATAAATTTTGAAATGGCTAGTTTAATTATAAATTGTTGTTGTAACGAATTGAAATGTTGATATGAATATGTCAGGAAATTCCTATGTTGAATTGGCTAAGTTATTGAATGTTTACATGTTGGAGAAAATAAACTTGTCAAGAAATGAATAGCCAATTCAGTGATTGTAATTACATGCTTTACTCAGGACATATTATTGATTGAACGACATGCTAAAATAATTACCTGATTGAATGTTTACATGTCCTAGTATAATTAAACCTATGTTGAAAATGACATGCGAGAAACTATAGGCAAAAATTGGATGACATGTAAATTAGATTACTGTAAACTATATTACAGTAAAAAGGATAATATGTCTAAAATTTTCATGTAATGAACATAACATATATTATGTTTCGAGATTTCAATTTGGAAGTGCAATTTGATATGAACATAGGTGATTGAATGAAAATAAATATGCCTAGGATTACAATTAGAAATTGTAAATACACTTATGGAACGAGGTTAGGTTGCATTAGTGGCGGAAGTCTTCCCGGACACGACCGACATATCCAGCGGCCATTAATGTTGAACCTAATGCGAGAGGCCTAAGTGCAAGAATTAACAACATGTACTAAGACACGAGGTTAAGTAAGCTTGTGGTAGAAGTCTGCCCAGACCCGCCCGGCAAACCCAGCGTCCACAAGTGTAGCCTTAATGTGAGAGGTCTAGTGCTTATGTATATTGTAACACCCCACGTCCGTTAATGTCACTCACAAAGGGAATGCTTTAACTTCCATGGAGCGTTATTAGTGTATAGAACAGAATAAAACAAGACAGATACAAATATTGGTACTTGAAAATTTTAAAACAACTTTTATTGCAGCGGAGAAAAGGTTTGATTACAACAACTTCATAAACCAAGTGCAATTAATATCCACCTTGACAAATTGTTTTCAGAGTACATAAAGTAAAAAAGCATAACCCCAAACACGAGTAGCCATAAAAGAGATGAGCTGAACTTTACTTTCAGCAATCCAAGCACTTCCAAAAGAGAGAGAAAGAGATCCAAATCAAGCTCCGCTAGTACTAGTCCCACCCTGAGGACCTGGGGCAGAAAAAGGAAGAAAAGAGGCGAAAACAAAGGGGGTTAGACATGAAGTCTGGCGAGTACCATAACTTTAACAATACAATTATTAAAGTAATTAGGATAAGGCATAAACTGGTAAAACAAGGAATGACTGTGAAGCAAGTGGGCAAGACAAAGCAAACAGAGGAATATTTTGGTGTTAATTGCGCTCTTAATCACTATAGGATAATTACTATACTGCACCAATGCTAATTACACTGCACCATTACTAGTCACCCTAAAAGTTGATCCTGCCCACTGATGATAATAATAATAATAATGCTAGTTTCGTGTACCCCTAGCTGTCTTCATAGATGTCGCCTGCCCCTATCTCCACTAGTTGTACCCACTACCCTCCCCATTCTAATTACAATGTTTATTCATAATATGGTAGTTATACTCCTAGCTGTCTTCATAGGTGCCGTCTGCTCCTATCTCCGCTAGTCGTACCCACTACCTTCCCCATTCGATCGGCTCCCTAACTCGTGGAGCTCACAAGGATACTTAATGGGTTACTGGTTTGAAAAGGGTCCCCACACAAGCTTTCCCCCTATGCTTGGTCCCCACTAGAATTTCCCACTTAACCCCTTCTTATTCATGTCTTCTTACATGTTTTCAACTTGATTAAATGTTTATAGTTATATCCCACATGTCACCCATGTTATTCACCAAAAAAATCAACATGTGTTATTGGTTAAGCTTGTCTTAACTCTATCCGCTTATTAGATCAATATATTATTGGTTAAGCTGGTCTTAACCCCATCCACTTATATCTTATTGGTTAAGTTGGTCTTAACCCTATCTGCTTATCAAGTCAATATGCATTATTGGTTAAGTTTGTCTTAACCTTATCAGATCAATACATATTATTGGTTAAGTTTGTCTTAACCCTATCTGCTTATTAGATCAATATATTATCGGTCAAGCTGGTCTTAACCCCATTCACTTATCAGATTAATATATATATATATATATATAAATTATTGGTTAAGCTTGTCTTAACCCTACCCACTTACCATTTTTTTATGATTAAGTACATCTTAGTTCACAGATACATTGGTTAAGAGAATAACTCCCAAAGTACCAACCCCGAGGACCGAAATCAACATCAGATTGTTACTCAGAGAATCACTCACTCAAAAAAACTTCTGTTTGTCATTCATATTCGTCTTTGCTCAGCATTAATTAATTATTACTGCACAGACCTCTCACATTAAGTCGATTACATGTGGCCGCTGGAAATGCCGGGCGGTTCCGGGCAGACTTCCACCACAAGCAAGACTTAACCTCGTGTCTAAGCATTTTTTTAATTTATGCCTTTGACCTCTCAGATTAGACTACCGTTTGTGGTTGTTGGATTTTCCGGGAGGGTCCGGGCAGTCTTACACCACAAACGAGTCTAACCTCGTGTCTTAGGCCTTTATTACTTATTTAATTTGTGCCTTTGACCTCTCACATTAGACTACCATTTGTGGTTGATGGATTTGTCGGGCAGGTCCGGGCAGTCTTTCACCATAAACGAGTCTAACCTCGTGTCTTAGGCATTTATTATTACACATTATTATTCAACCCCAATTTGAATTAATATCCCTATTTCGAATTGCCAATAACTTCCAATTTTAATCCATGTCCATGATTGTCACTTAAATTATGTCCATAATTACTATGCATATAAATTAGGCCAATTAATGTCTCAAATTAATTATATGCCTTTATGCCATTTTATGCCAATTCACAATTATGCATATTTAATATTTTCCCATTATCCCCGTGTCGTGCGTACGTTGAACGTGAAATATGTTAGACTCGCAAATAGTCCAACTCATAAAAAGGAAATAAACATCACAACTTGCATAACACACAAAATAGATCTAACTAGCATAACATGGATCAAAACTAGCATGATTATGATTCATATTAACATAAATTTGCATAATCAACACTTGCATCGGCAATAGTCATAAAACATAAATTTGTATAAACTATGTACTGTCATGGATCTAAATGTATAGATCTAAACATGTAATTATGAACTTGCATATATGGATATGGTTTTCCTATGACTTGCATATGAATTTCATACAGACTTACATTCAAACTAGCATATGATTCACATACAAAACTAGCATAGGAACCTTAAATTGGCATAAGTATGTTACTGCCTTGGATCTCAATATAGATCTAATATCAAAATGTGAACTTGCATATGGATTTAAACATAGATTTAAACATAAAAATGTGAACTTGCATACGGATCTAAACACATAAATTAATGTCACACTTTTCGCTTATAAACTAGCATATGTATATACTTGATTCACATATGTTTTACATCACAATTTGCATAAGATTCACATATGTTTCAACATCCTAAACTTGCATACATATGTTTTAACATTGCAAACTTGCATAAGATTCGCATATGATTTAACACATAGATTTGCATAAGATTCACATAACATAAACTTGCATACGATTCACCAATTAACATGTGTAGACTTGCATAAAATGAATCAAATTAAACATGTATAGTTGTACATGTAAATAAATCTACCAATCTTACAACAACAATACTGTCATATGTTCACAAACAGACAATATCATCACATATTTCAACAGACATGTTCTCATAATCCAATTACAACCCATCATAATTAATTTATCAATTATATTGTGAAAGAAATAGCACTCACAATCAAAAGAACAGTCTTGTTTTTCTAGGATCTGCATTCTGAAACTGAATTGCTCGCCTTTGATGTAGACTAATTGTTATTCTAATTTGAATTTAGATTTGATTTTGATTCTTCCTTCTATCTTGCTTTTAAGTTGAAGAAGGAATGGTGGCTAAACTAGAATGATCATGGACGGCATGGTAGCTCCTTAGAATGAATTTGTGTGATTTAGGATTTAAGGATTATGGTTGCTTTTATAGAAGTTAAATCTTATGTGAGCCGTTAGATCGTTTTAGGAGAAATCAGAGCCATCCCACTAAAGCAAGTGTCACTCAGCCAATCATAGCATGACACATAAACCCTAACACCTTAGAATTTGTCACAAATACAATCAGAGAAGGCCACTAAAAAACACAATCCTTGACCAACAAAAAATGCGCCATGTGCGCCACATGATGCGTACACGTCTTATATACATATATGTATATATATATATTTTTTCTATATATTTTTTTCTTTTTATCTATCTTCCCAATTAACCATTTTCACACTAAACCACTTTTTGAACTGCGTTCACATTAAGCCACTTTTTAGCCATTCCCCTAAAACAAAAATATGGCGCTGGCGGGGATCGAACTCTGTACCTCTTGTATGCAGATCACATGTTCTAACCAAATGAGCTACTAAGTCTTTTGCTTACAAAACTTAGAATAGTGCTAAACATTTTTCTTTTCTCATTCTTCATTTTCATGTTTTGCTGCAATATTTAATTTAAAGATATCTTCTTCATATGGAGTCCGATTTACGCAAACTTGGACTCTATCTCAAGCAGAATTCCGAGGTGAATGCAATGGCGCAACCCATTTCCCTTAATTCCCACATTTGAAATTAAGTATTCCTTAATTCGTTAATTTTAATATATAAAATCACGGGGTGTTACATTCTCCCATCCTTAAAGGATTTCGCCTCCAAAATCTCCAAGTTAAGGAGAATGCATATCCTAACATCCAATCATCCATCTACTCAACCATCAAACACAGACATCCATTGTCCTTACAAGATTTCTAATGTTGTATGAACATATGCAAAAAGTGCGTCTTTATGTTCCTTATCTAATGCAAAATCAGGCGGTCTACTAATTCAGTTGACCTCCTTAATGCAAATCATGATAGTGCCATGCGTCCATTATCTATGCGAAAGAATCCTATCGATACAAATTATTCCTACATGTGTGCACAACCATTCATCAAAATGCAACATCCATGTGATAATACAACCATTATACATCCATTAATTTAAATATGCACACACATTTATATGCAACATGAAGGTGATTGAGCCGATCTAGTGCCTAATGTGTGTGTACATGCATCCACGAGCAGCCACTAGCAAACACTTGCATCCATTTACATCCGCCAAACATAACATGTCTCAAACACATGTTTACAACCATAGCGTTCTTCCTAACTAAAGATCGAAGATGTCATCGCAAAGATAATATTAAATGATAGGACAAGTATCAACAAAGTGGTAGAAAAAGGAGAAGTTAAAACATACCCTCAAAAAGGAAAGGGTACAGCGTACACATCTTGTCTTCCGTCTCCCAAGTCACGTCTCTTTGATCATCTCCCCATTGCACTTTGACCAACTTGACCTCTTTGTTGCGTAGCTCTTATACCTCCGACCCAAGGATGCATGCAGGAGCTCGTCTAATCGTGGCATCTCCCTCTACTTCCACTTCTCTAAGCATGTTCAGCTCCACTACTTCCGCAGTATCTTGTAACACTTCCGCAAATATGATACGTGAAAACATGTCATGGACATCACTAAGCTAGTTGCCTCTTCTTATGTCCTTCCAAAACCTAGAATACATAACCTCAAAAGATCTTCAAGGATTTTGTTCACCCCTTTCTGTCCGTTCACCCATCTATAGGTGATAACTGATACTCGTACTTGCCGCCTTTTGCATATCACCTTTTCCTCTTGCACCAAAAACTGCTCCAAGCCCTGTCTCGCAAGCACCAGTATACACTGTGAATGGCTTACTTCCATCTGGCAAAAGTAAAACTAGAGCGGTAGCCAAAACCCTCTTCAAATGTTGGAAAGCATCTTCACAATCAACATACCAAGCAAAAATCAAGTTCTTCTTTGTTAACCGAGTAAGTGGGGTTGATATCTTCGCGAACTCCTTAATGAGCTTCCTATAATAACCAGCCATCCCTAAAAAGCTTCTTACTTCTGTTGCGTTCTTAGGAATCTTCCAATCTTGGGTTGCCACCACCTTTGCGGGATCCACAGCTATCACTTCCTTAGAGACCACGTGTCCTAAGAACCTCACTTCTTTTCTCCAAAAATGACACTTGGAGAACTTAGCTTTAAGTTGATGCACTCATAGGGTCTCTAAGACTTCCCTAAGATGTAGGGCATGCTCTTCTTCACTTTTAGAGAAAATCAGGATATCGGCCACAAAGACTATCACAAACTTGTTTAGAAACTCCCTAAACACCCTACTCATTAATTCAACAAAGTATGCGGGTGCATTCGTCAAACCGAAAGGCATGACAAGCCACTCGAAGAAACCGTCAGGAGTTCTAAATGCAGTCTTATCTATGCTATCTTCAGCCACCCTTAGCTGATGAAACCCTATAGCCAAATCCAGTTGCGAAAAAAACGAAGCACCCACCAACTGATCGAATAAATCATCTATCCTCGGCAATAGGTGTCTGTTCTTCTTTGTTAGCTTATTCAGCTCTCTATAGTCCACACATAATCTAAGTGAACAATCAGCTTTTGTAGCAAAAACGACTGAAGCGCCTCACTATGAAATACTCCTTATGAACCCCTTCTCAAGCAATTCTTTCACTTTCTTACTGAGTTCTCTTCTCTCTCTCAGAGCCATTTGGTGCACTGGTAATGCAACTGGCTTTGCATTATCTACTAGGTATATTCGAAAGTCTACTTCGCGCCTCGGGGGTAAACCTCGAACTTCATCTAAGACGTCACTATATTCACGGACCACACGAACAGATTCCAAATCATCATTGGATGCGTCAAGGGATTCTAGATAGCTAAGCATTACCGGACCTCTAGGGTCACAAGAAATATCGAGGGTCTTTCCACAACGAGTCAACAATCTAACTACCCTTCTTTTACAATCTAGGATGGCACCGTATCTCGCTAGCCAATCCATACCTAGAATCAAGCCGTAGCCCATGAAGCCAAGAACGAAGGTGTTGCATTCAAACCCAATGCCCAAGATAGACACTCTCAAATCCTGACAAATCATTGAAAGATGAGCCGAACCACCAATAAGATTTGAGACTACTATGGGATCCATAAGTAGACTAGTATTTAGGTGTAGTGTTTCAACTAAGGAAGCAGATACAAATGAGTGTGAAGCACCAGAATTCAAACAAGGTTCAACATGATGATCAAAAAGAAAAACCAAATTTCCAACCAAGATATATTTCTACCTCTATCAGGTACGTCAGTCGTGAGGGAACGCGTCTACCCTCCAGAAGATCCTGTACCTTGTCCTTAACTTTTCCTTTTGCTTCTTTGGACGATCCTAATAAGATGTCTTGTAATGATAACAACTAGTATTCTTCTTCTTTCTAACATCTTTATTTAAGTAGTCTGGTATTCCACAAGTGTGGCCCTTCCTTTTCTCTTGGCCCCTTGTTATCCTTATCGCCTTTCTTTGGATCTACTTTATCGTGTGTCCTTTCCATGTCTCTCTTGCACATTCTATGTTCGTGGCCCCCTACCAAATGAGGCTTCGTTCTTCATTAACCAAGCAGCTAATTGAACCTTCCTCCCGTCGTCTTCCTAAAGGTACCAACAAGTCCTCCACTTCCTCCTAGTTTTGACAGACGTCCCAGTCCCATGAAGTGGTTTTCCACCCATCGTACAGAAGTTCTTACATATCTTAGAAAAAGCGTCTATATGCGTGGAGGAAGAAATTCAAAAAGGAAAGCGGAAGAGATTCAAAACAAAGAATCGAAGGAAAGATATATGGCTTTTGGGGGTTATGTTTTAAAAATAAACAAACTTTTCTCTTAAAAATACTCCCCTTAAAAGATATTTTTGAAAGTATTTCTTTACAAAATGCTTTTGAAAAACAATTTTTTCAAAATTCATATCTGTTCTGGTAACCTTCAGCTTTGATACCACGTGTAACACCCCACGTCCATTAATCACAAAGGGAATGCATTAACTTCCATGGAGCGTTATTAGTGTATAGAACAGAATATAACAAGACAGATACAAATATTGGTACTTGAAAATTTTAAAACAACTTTTATTGCAGCGGAGAAAAGGTTTGATTACAACAACTTCATAAACCAAGTACACTTAATATCCATCTTGACAAATTGTTTTCAGAGTACATAAAATAAAAATGCATAACCCCAAACACAAGTAGCCATAAAAGAGATGAGCTGAACTTTACTTTCAGCAATCCAAGCACTTCCAAAAGAGAGAGAAAGAGATCCAAATCAAGCTCCGCTAGTACTAGTCCCACCCTGAGAACCTGGGGGAGAAAAAGGAAGAAAAGAGGCGAAAACCAAGGGGTTAGACATGAAGTCTAGCGAGTACCATAACTTTAACAATACAATTATTAAAGTAATTAGGATAAGGCATAAACTGGTAAAACAAGGAATGACTGTGAAGCAAGTGGGCAAGACAAAGCAAACAGAGGAATATTTTGGTGTTAATTGCGCTCCTAATCACTATAGGATAATTACTATACTGAACCAATGCTAATTATACCGCACCATTACTAGTCACCCTAAAAGTTGATCCCGCCCACTGAAAATAATAATAATAATAATAATAATAATGGTAGTTTCGTGTACCCCTAGCTGTCTTCATAGGTGCCACCTGACCCTATCTCCACTAGTTGTACCCACTACCCCCCCATTCTAATTACAATGTTTATTCATAATATGGTAGTTATACTCCTAGTTGTCTTCATAGGTGTCGTCTGCTCCTATCTCCGCTAGTCGTAGCCACTACCTTCCCCATTCGATCGGCTCCTTAACTCGTAGATACCCGTGCTGGTCCAACAGTGGGGTGTATCACTCCCCAAAGTGGCAACCCAATACCACTAAAGATGCACGACTTATATTTACACGATGCAACAACGTCTTACCTACCAGCCCAGGCCCACACACGCACATGACCCCGTTGGACTTGCGTTGCCACCGCTAACCCGTTTTGACCTCTTACAATTAAACTCAGTAAGCGTGTCCCATCCTCGACTTGGGTCGAGCTCACAAAGATACTAAATGGGTTATTGGTTTAAAAAGGGTCCTCGCACAAGCTTTCCACCCATGCTTGGTTCCCGCTAGAATTTCCCACTTAACCCCTTCTTATTCATGTCTTCTTACATGTTTTAAACTTTGTTAAGTGTTTATAGTTATATCCCACATGTCACCCATGTTATGCACTAAACAAATCAACATGTGTTATTGGTTAAGCTTGTCTTAACCCTATCCACTTATTAGATCAATATATTATTGGTTAAGCAGGCCTTAACCCTATCCACTTATATCTTATTGGTTAAGTTGGTCTTAACCCTATCTGCTTATCAAGTCAATATACATTATTGGTTAAGTTTTTCTTAACCCTATCAAATCAATACATATTATTGGTTAAGTTTGTCTTAACCCTATCCGCTTATTAGATCAATATATTATTGGTTAAGCTGGTCTTAACCCTATCCACTTATCAGATTAATATATATATATACACATATATTATTGGTTAAGCTTGTCTTAACCCTACCCACTTACCATGTTTTTTATGATTAAGTACATCTTAGTTCACAGATACATTGGTTAATAGAATAACTCCCTAAGTACCATCCCCGAAGACCGAAATCAACATCAGATTGTTACTCAGAGAATCACTCACTCAACCAAACTTCTGTTTGTCATTCATATTAGCCTTTGCTCAGCATTAATTAATTATTAATGCACAGACCTCCCACATTAAGTCGATTACTTGTGGCCGCTGGATATGCCGGGAGGTTCTCGGTAGACTTCCACCGCAAGCAAGACTTAACCTCGTGTCTAAGCATCTTTTAATTTATGCCTTTGACCTCTCACATTAGACTACCGTTTGTGGTTGCTGGATTTACCGAGCGGGTCCGGGCAGTCTTACACCACAAACGAGTCTAACCTCATGTCTTAGGCCTTTATTACTTATTTAATTTGTGCCTTTGACCTCCCATATTAGACTACCGTTTGTGGTTGCAGGATTTGTCGGGCGGGTCCGGCCAGTCTTACACCATAAACGAGTCTAACCTCGTGTCCTAGGCATTTATTATTACACATTGTTATTCAACCCCAATTTGAATTAATATCCCTATTTCAAATTGCTAATAACTTCCAATTTTAATCCATGTCCATAATTGTCACTTAAATTATGTCCATACTTACTATGCATATAAATTAGGCCAATTAATGTCTCAAATTAATTATATGCCTTTATGCCATTTTATGCCAATTCACAATTATGCATATTTAATATTTTCCCATTATCCCCGCGTCGTTCGTACGTTGAACGTGAAATATGTTAGACTCGCAAATAGTCCAACTCATAAAAAGGAAAGAAACATCACAACTTGCATAACACACAAAATAGATCTAACTAGCATAACATGGATCAAAACTGGCATGATTATGATTCATATTAACATAAATTTGCATAATCAACACTTGCATCGGCAATAGTCGTAAAACATAAATTTGTATAAACTATGTACTGTCATGGATCTAAATGTATAGATCTAAACATGTAACTATGAACTTGCATATATGGATATGGTTTTCCTATGACTTGCATATGAATTTCATACAGACTTATATTCAAACTATCATATGATTCACATACAAAACTAGCATAGGAACCATAAATTGGCATAAGTATGTTACTGCCTTGGATCTAAATATAGATCTAATATCAAAATGTGAACTTGCATATGGATCTAAACATAGATTTAAACATAAAAATGCGAACTTGCATATGGATCTAAACACATAAATTAATGTCACACTTTTCGCTTATAAACTAGCATATGTATATACTGGATTCACATATGTTTTACATCCCAACTTGCATAAGATTCACGTTTGTTTCAACATCCTAAACTTAAAACCAGAAAAGGGGAAAACCTAAAACCAGTTAATGGGGGAAAATATGTTGTACTTAATAATAAATTAAGTAGTCTGGAGTCTAAAACCCGTTGGTAAGAATAACATGTTTAGACTTGTCCTGGGGACAAGGGGAAATTATAACATAGGTTATAATAAATGGGTAGAGAAACTTGTTAGTGGGCCTTAGTTAATATAACTAAGTTAATAAGTAAACAACGATAAGTCGTATTGACGACGTAAAGTGGAATTATGATTAAATGAGAGAGGATGAGGAAAACTTATGAAATGGAATAAGTTATATATAATCATAAATGGTAAATTACATGTTAATTGGAAACATGTGAATTAGATATACTTAATTACATATTAAGTAAAACATGTCATTGAAATCAAACAAGAATATAAAAGGGATTGTGGATCCCAGACCTTGGGCCACAATCTAGAGAATAACATGTTGTAAGCTTATTAATAAACTTAAATGAATTAAGTTTTATGACTGAAATTAATAAACAAGAGAAAATTGGTAATTTGAATAAGAATTCAATATGAATTTGAATAACCAAGTTAACTGGAAACCTGGTGTGGTGAGACAAGCGTGTAAAAGAATGTTTAGACATAGGGTCTAACAACATGCTAAAGTGAGGCGCTTAGACCAGTCCGTACGGTTGAGGGTGAATAACCCAACAGGGTAGATCATCGAGGTGTTATAAGGCACGAGGGGAGCGCACACTCATCTGATTGTTTGATGGCTCCAAAGGATTGGAAGGGGAAGCACGTGGCTTTCGGGGACGTAGGGTACTCTTGGTATTCCTCTGTGAGTGGCAGATGATCCGCCTGTACTCAAGAGGTTAGGTCTGCGTAGGTGCACCAATGAGTATGCCTTGATTGCAATAATAAGGGGCAATCAAAAGACTAAGATGGACCAGCGTGATTCGGTGAGACCAGTTAGTGCCCTATGATAGCAACTCATCGTCTACATACCATCTTCATTCAGTACGTAAAGCGGAAATGCGAAGAACTCCAAAAGACCATACACTTTTCTATCTAGTTATGGGTGAGGTTGGCCAATAGGTTTGAAGGGCATAGAGGGTCGGGGTTAAGTTCTCATTCCTGATATTTTTGGGTGCCTTTCATTAGTTGAGGGAGGGGTCTAGTGGGACCATAGCCACTGTAAAAGATGACCTTAGCATCTTTAATCGGCAGATATCTAAAAGCTCCCGACCGAGTTTCGTTTTTCTTGATTAGCCCTGCCACGGGACTCGGGAGCACATATAGAGAACATGTGCAATAGACATCGAGAACGACTGATGATACGTACGTGGGAAAGTCTAGGTACACTCATGTCGCTCTGGGTTGTGGATCATAAGACTAGAGGGCATTATTCGAGGACGGAACCTAATTCGACCGAATGGTTCAAAGATGGCAGTCCGAACGCTTACGTAATATAGAAGTAGTGGTTCTTTGCAGACGTAGCATTGACATATATACAGTAATCCGTACGACATTCGGGCGTAGGATTAGGGACTGCTATATTCCTGCAATGATATGGTAGAGACCGTGCGAGTGGGTTACCATGGGGTGTATCTCAATATTGAGAGATAGCTACATATATTGTATTAGGTTAATTCACTGGAAAGTAAATGGGAACGACGTATATGTAAGCCTTGAGTGATGTTAACCCAAGTAACCTAATAAATAAGAAAATATGATTGAACGGTATATGTAAGATTTCCTAAAGTGTATAGCTTAAATCCAGTCACCGGAACTTGTGCTCTGACCCCATCCTCATAACACACTCGCAGGTTAGATTGTAGTAGAGACATGATAGCTTTGGATACTGGTTAGGCAGTATTAATAATATGGTAAGGCTATGTTTTGATTATACTATATTTTTTCCTTTCCGCTGTGAGATATTTTTTCTGAGCTCTGACATGTTTTATGTCTCTGTCTTTTCTGCAGGATACCAGAGAAAACCAATCCGAGTTTCGATAGATTGGAATTTTGAAAAAGAATCGGTAGGTCGAAATTGGGGTTGTCACATCTGGCATCAGAGCTTAGGTTTAGAATTCCTATATAAAAAGTGAGTGAACGTATTTGTAACACCCCATGTCCGTTAATGTCATTCACAAAGGTAATGCATTAACTTCCATGAAGCATTATAAGTAAACAGAACAGAATATTACAAGACAGACACAAAATGTAGTACTAAAAAAAATCATATCTTTATTACAACAGAAACAGAAATAAGTTTGGTTACATTCTTCCATAATCACAATACCAAAACCCAAGTACACAAGTATCAGTCTTATACCAAAATCCTACAGAATGCATAATTTTAAAACCATAATCCCCGACATAAACTGCCATAAGAAGGTAGAGTCAAAGCCAAGCAATACTTCAAGCACTTCAAGATGAGAGATTCTGAATCAAGCTCCTATGTTTCCACCCTGAGCACCTGGGGGGGAAACGGAAAGAAAAGGAGGCGAAAACAAACGAGGTCAGACATAAAGTCTGGCGAGTCCAGTGACTTTCAGCAAATAAACAGGTAGTAGTATCATGACATGTAAATTAAGATGGATGATAGATTACAGCAACAGAAGTAGCAGGTATGCTTAAGTTAAACAGAAGAAACAGAATGATATAGATCAAGATATGCTTCTTACCTATATCTTACTTCTCTGCACTAATACCAGTATAACAGGATTAGGTGTTACCCTAATGTCCAAACTGAAACAGAAACGGAAACAGAATAATCTCTATAGAAACAAAATACTAGTAATGGGCCTTTACCACCCCAACAGAGACAAAAGGTACAGAAACATAATGCTAACAACGGGCCTTTACCACCCCAACAGAGGCAGAAGGTACAGAAACAGAATGCTAATAATGGGCCTTTACCGCCCCAACTAATGGGCCTTCACCACCCCAACAGAACCAGAAGGTATAGAAAAAGAATGCTAATAATGGGCCTTTACCACCCCAACTAATGGGCCTTTACCACCCAACAGAAACAGAAGTTACAGAAACAGAAACAAACGAACCTAGGTGTACCCTAAATTCTACCCCAAGCGATCGGCTCCCTAATACATAAATACCCTATGACGGCCCCACAGAAGGGTGTATCATTCCCTAAAGTGACAACCTACAGACACAGACCTATTTACAAATGTCACGGTGTCTTACATCCTCATAGCAGACAGGATCCATGCACGCACATGACCCGGTTGGAATGCGCCATCGACACCCCTCGCCATTATCAGAGTGAACCTCTTACAATTAGTTCAGTAAGCATGCTCCGGACCCCTCCTAGTGTTGGGTCATAGTTTTGATACCAGAAAAGGGTTACTGACTAATATGGGTCCCACAAAACAGATGACACAAGTAATTTCCCCTCCTAACCTTGTGTCCCTAGACTAATAGATTTCAGATTAACTTGCTTACATATTTCAGATGTACAAAGTTCAGATTAACTAGGTCTCAGATCAGACATCCAGGATAACAAGTTTTCAGACTAACGGATCAGATATACAGAATTAATAGACTTACAGATTGTTTCACCTAACCTTGTATTGGGCCTATAGATTTATGAAACGGGTTTATTAGATTCATCCGCCCATTTGATTTAACCTTATCCACCCAACACGTTTTAGGCATCATATTTATCCTACATTTGCATTAATTAATCACTAATGTACAGACTTCTCACATTAGGTCTGTAGCTTGTGGCCGCTGGATGTGCCGGGTGGTTCCGGGCAGACTTCTGCCACAAGCCAGACCTAACCTCGTGTCTAAGCATCTTTTAGCTATGCCTACGACCTCTCACATTAGACTGACAGTTTGCGGTTGTTGGTTAAGCCTGTTGGGTCCGGGCAGGCTTCTACCGCAAATAGAGTCTAACCTCGTGTCTCAGCATTCTTATTTTTAGCTAAAGTATTTGTTCACAGATTATGCCAATATCAGACTAATTATGCTAATTCAACAAATTAAACTTCTTTACAAGTTGCAGCAGATTATTAAAAGTTCTATTAACTTGTTTTGCTCAATTTTAGATCGAGCCTACAGATTTTTATACCCCAAATTACCGTATTCAGTCTCAACAGATTTAGCAGATTAAGCAATTAACCAGGTTTAATCATCCCTTAAAATTCCATTGACATACCTCGCCTAATCATAAAATTAAACCTAATTTTACATGCCCAAATTATGGTCATAATTCACAATATAACATATGCCCCAAATTTTACATAAATTTACACAGTACAGAATATTCTCTAAAAACCTCAAATCATGACGTACAATACGAATTATGCCAAATTGTAGCCTTTGATTTCAGCGTATGCCAAATATCGAAAATCCCCATTTAGGCGTATTCACATTTAATAGTTATCCTATTATAATATAGATCTTTACGCCTAAGTCATATACACAATAATTCTCCTTCTTCCAAATCATAGACTATCATATATAGTATGCCCAGATCCAGATCTTGAATTACAACATATGTTCTTTTCTCAAATCAGTCATGAATCAGTCATGTCTAATTATGCATCATTCACTATTTCCCCAAATTTAGCGTTTGTGCGTTAATCTCTTATGAGATTTGGCTCAGGCTTGTGGTAGCCTGGCTATAGAACAGAAGGAAGGAAGAGATGCAGAATAGTTACTATAATATTAATAAGATAGATCTACACAGAAAAACAGTTCTGATAAACAAGAAAATGCATAATCTCAGATTCAGATTTATAACCGTGTCATAATTAAATTTCATATCCGAGAATAACTGTACTCACCTTGGTTGGATTCTAAAAGAAAAAAGGTTTGTAGTTGTTCTCTTTTAATCCTACTCAGATTGGATTAAGAAGGAGCACTAGTCCTAACTTAGGTTTCAGTAGAGTAGCGACACCATTGATTTATTTTAATATGAATTAAGGCAGAGTATAGGCGTAATGAAGTTGTGTAGAGAAAACTGTAGCCTTAGGGGTGTTTATATAGCATAGGGTTCAACGAATCTAGTCAGAACGGATGTCCAAATGCAGAAAACGAACCTATCCACGGATCTGGAAATATGGGGGAGGTCGACCCCTAGGTCGACCCCCTGGTCGACCAATGTGACCCAGGTCGACCCCCAGGTCCACCCCCTGGTCGGCCTAGGTCTTGGGCGGGGAATTTCCTGCCCAGCTCGGATGTGTGTTTTGAATTTCGAACTTTTAAATTTTGAATTCGGGCTGGTTTTTATTTTAAATTCCTGAAACTTCTAAGTGCCATAACTTCTTCATACGAAGTCCGATTTATGCAAACTCAGACTCTATCTCAAGCAGAATTCCGAGCCGAACGCAATGGCACAACCTATTTCCCTTAATTCTTCTTTTAAAAATTAATTATACTTTGTTTTGTTACTTTATGTTCACAGAAAATACGGGTGTTACATTCTCCCCTCCTTAAAGGTTTTCGTCCCTGAAATCTTCAAGTTAAGAAGAATGTGTCCTACCATCCAGTCACCCATCTACTCAACCATCATCCACTAGCATCCATTGTCCTTAGAAAACTTCTAGTGTTGTATGAACATATGCAAAAGTGTGTGTATATGTCACTTATCTAATGCAAAGATCAGGCGGTCTACTGATTCAGTTGACCTCGTCAATGCAAATTATGTTAGTACCATGAGTCCAATTATGTATGCAAGAAATCCTATTTGATACACATCATTTCT
Organism: Allium sativum; assembly: GCA_030737875.1. Taxonomy (NCBI): domain Eukaryota; kingdom Viridiplantae; phylum Streptophyta; class Magnoliopsida; order Asparagales; family Amaryllidaceae; genus Allium; species Allium sativum. The sequence continues at coordinate 415,678,947 of CM060909.1, read as the reverse complement.
ATATGAGTGCATAGCCATTCATCCAAATGCAACATCTATGTGATGAGTCAATCATTTTGCATCCACAAAAATTGAAAAATGCGCACACATCCATATACAGTATGAGAGTGCTTTTGAGCCGATCTAGTGCCTAGTGTGTGTATATGAATCCACGAGCAACCACTTGCATCCACTTGCAACCATCAAACATAACTTGTCTCAAACACATGTTTACACCTATTAGTTTCTACCTAAAGGTCGAAGACTCAATCGATAGGATACAGCCGAGTGATAGAAGTAAGTACAATTTAAACAAAAGTTTTGTTTCCATTAGACATTGGTTAAGAGAATAAATCTCTAAGTATCAAATCCGAAGACTGAAATCAACATCGGATTGACACTCAGACAATTACTCCCATTAAACAATGTCAAAACTGGAAATCTACTTCACGCTTTGAGTAAAAATCCCTATCCTTTTCAGAAATATTCAGATACTTACAGACTACTGGTACAGATCAGATTATCAAAACCTAGAATATATGCGTCATAGTAAAATTAACGCCCAACACAAATACCCCCAACTTATCACAAATAGATGAGTCGTAACCCTTATGGGGTTTGAGACTATAGCGGGATCAGAAACAAGACTAGTATTAAAGTGCAGAGTCTCAATTACAGAATCAAAATTCCAGAATCAAAAAGAGTTTTAACCCAATAATCAGATAAGGAAATTAAACCTTCTACAGAAATTTTCCTATCCCTATCTTATCCACCAACCACATGAGCATTCACCTGCCCTTCATAAGTAGGTCCTGTCCTCTGTCCTTGCCCTTGTTTCTTCGGGCAGCCCCTAGTGAAGTGTCCCATCTCACCATAGTTGAAGCAAGTGCCCTTCCTCTTTCTGCAATCCTTGTTAGATGAGTCAAGCTTCCACAAGTAAAGCACCTTTTCCCCTTCTTATCTTTAGACTTTTCATCCTTCTTTTGTGTTTCCTTTTTAGGCCACGCTTTCTTGCTCTGTGGTCCTTCAAGCTTTTCCTCTTTTTTCTCACTTTTGACTTCCTCTTCATGCATCAATGCCATGTCAACCAATTGCTCGAAGGTAGCCCCCATAGGAATGTGGGTCATAGCCAACCCGTGTAGCGGTTCATTCAAACCTTTAACGAATCTCAGGGCCTTCTTTTCAAGGGTGTTCACCAAGTCTAAGCCATATCTTCCCAACTGATTGAACTTGTTAACGTACTCCTTTACTAATAAATTTCCCTGCTTCAACGCCAAGAACCTCTCCATATATAAATTCTCTTCTACTCGTGAGAGAAATTTCATCTCGGACCTATGCCTGAAATCCATCCATGTCTCCACTAGGCGCTCTCCATTCATGACCTCCCACCAAAACGGGGCTTCGTCCCTCATTAACCAAGCAACTAATTGGACCTTCCTTCCATCTCCTATCTCGAAGATACCAAACAAATCTTTCGCTCCTTAAGCCAATTTCGAGCTTCAACAAAAGTCTCTGACCCGTGAAAAGGTTTCCCGTCCATTTCCCGAAAGTCTTTGCATATCTTCGAAAAAGTATCAACGCGTGGAGGGGGAGGAGGAGGAGCGGCTGCAGCTGGGGGAGGAGGAACGTCTGCTGGGCCTGCGGCGATGGCCCTAGCCTCTAGATACTGTCTGAACCAGGTTGGTATTGCTATGCCCTCGGGTATCTCAGGTACCCCAGACATGCTGAAAAGAAAAAGGAAGAGATTCATAACGGAGAAACGAAAGACAAATATATGGCTTTTCGGGATTATGTTTTTCAAAATATTCTTTACTTTTGAAAATACTTCCTTTTTAAAACCTTTTTGAAAATAGTTTTCCAAAACTTTTTACCAAATCTGGTAACCTTCAGCTCTGATACCAAGTGTAACACCCTATGTCCATTAATGTCATTCACAAAGGGAATGCATTAACTTCCATGAAGCATTATAAGTAAACAGAACAAAATATTACAAGACAGATAGGAAAACTAGTAGTAAAAAAATTTATATCTTTATTATAGTAGAAACATAAATAAGTTTGGTTACATTCTTCCAAAATCACAATACCAAAACCCAAGTACACAAGTATCAATTTTATACCAAAATCCTTCAGAATGCATAATTTTAAAACCATAATCTCCAACATAAACCGCTATAAGAAGGTAGAGTCAAAGCCAAGAAATATTTCAAGCAGAGAGAATATGAATCAAGCTCCTATGTTTCCACCCTGAGCACCTACGCGGAGGGGGGGAATGGAAAGTAAAAGAGGCGAAAACAAACGAGGTCAGACATAAAGTCTAGCGAGTCTAGTGACTTTCAGCATATAAACAGATAGCAGTATCATGACATGTAAATAAAGCTGGATGAGAGATTACAACAACAGGAGTAGCAGGTATGCTTAAGTTAAACAGAAGAACAGAATGATATAGACCAAGATACCTATATCTTACTTCTCTGCACTAATACTAGTATAACAGGATTAGGTGTTACCATAATGTCTAAACTGAGACAGAAACGGAAACATAATTATCTCTACAAAAATAGAATACTAGTAATGGGCCTTTACCGCCCCAACAGAGAAAGAGGGTACAGAAACGGAATTCTAATAACGGGCCTTTACCACCCCAACTAACAGGCCTTTACCACCCCAACAGAGGCAGAAGGTACAGAAACAGAATGCTAATAATGGGCCTTTACCACCCCAACTAATGGGCCTTTACCACCCCAACAGAAACAGAAGGTACAGAAACAGAATGCTAATAATGGGCCTTTACCACCCCAACTAATGGGCCTTTACCACCCCAACAGAAACAGAAGGTACAGAAACAGAAACAAACGGAAATAGATGTACCCTAAATGTAGGATCGATAATAACCCTAGAGGGGGGGGGGTGAATAGGGTTTTTAACAAAAATTAAAACAAACACAGAGATATAAAATATGTAGTAAAGGAAAATCAAACGCAGAGATACCCAGCTTCGGCAAACTGTGGCTACTGCTGCCTTACTAAGATTTCTACTAGGAGTTACAAACAGATCCCGCTTACAATCCTATGTAAACTTGCAGCTCCTGCTCCTGTCTAACCCTAAGCTCAAAATCATAGACTGGCCTATGTACCCTAGACCAGATTTTTCTCAGACTACAATCCAGCAAACTGTAATCCTAGTTTTACAAGAAACTAGAAAAAGAAATCTTTTAAAGAGCAAAAAAAACACCAACAATTACAAAAGCAATTCAAAAAGAAAAACAAAAATAAAGGCAGCCCCTTTATAAAAGACTTGGCTTAGCCAAGCAACCTAGGCCGGCTCCTTTTGTAATTGTTTCACCCGTTCATTGTTTCAGCCCGATCTCCTTCTTCTGAAAAAATGGCAGCTAAAAAAAACTAGGGTTTTCTCTGTTGCCCCAAAATCGAATCGCAAATTGATGGTTCGGATAAACTCAAAAGCTTGAATTCTTTGATGCACTATCGTCGATGGATTTTGCAGTGGTTGCGACCGAAAACAAGTGAGTAATTTCTGATTTAAATTGCTTTCTGCTCTTTGAAATTTGTGTGAATATTCGATGCTCTGTCGATGATGAAGTGTGTGTATTTATAGGGTTTTTACAACCCTAATCTCTGATTTTGCTGTGTAAGCTTGCCCCTTTTGATTATTGGAATATTCGGATCTGATTTTTGATTTCCTCAAAAACATGCTGTCCAATTTTAAAGCGAGTTAAACCCTTCTGTTTTTGCACTAGTTCTTTTCTATCAATTCGAAGGTTTATATTTTGATTTTGTTGCCAAATCAATTTTTGATTACATCCTTTCTGTTTTTTAGAAACCGATTTGCTGAGAAATAATTTGCCAGGTCATCAATCCAATTTTTTTTCCATTTTTGCTTTGACAGAGAACTTTAAAACAGGAAATATTATTGAAAGCAATTTACACAGAATTCCCTGATTTGTTCCATTTACACACTCATGCCGTATGTTCATAGTCATACCAAGAATTGGCTTTCTGTCCGAACCATTTGTATAAAAAAATGTTTTCTGTTTCTTTCTTATGTTCAAATGGATTGTAAGTATACACACCCATTTTCATTACTCTTAAATCACTGTCTCGACCCATACACCATTCATGTACACTAGCTTGACACTTTATTTTTGGTTGCCTCGACAATGTTGACTTGATCATGGTCTTGCTTGTACATAAGCTTGCCTTTTCTATTTTCATTGTTGTACATAATTTGCCATTTGCACTGATCTGGAAATATGAACATGAACTGCCAATATGTACTGTGTTCGGCCAATTTGCTTGACCTTGATCTTCACTGTTATTTGCTGAAATATTTGTGCCTTGGCCATCCATGCTTATGCACCCATATTTGAGAACTTTGAGCATTGCTGACAGTCTTCATACTCCATATACACATTTATGTCCAATTTAGCTTAGCCATTTCATGTTTGCATGTATATGTTGTGTCTTGTGTTCATTGCTCCACTCTATGTCTTCTTTGCTGATATGTTAGCTGAAACATCACTTGTATTTGACTTGAGCATTGCTGTGTGACCTCTCCACCATGCTTGATCATTGTTGTCCCTGAAATGCTGATCACTTAAAACATGAAACCTGGAAATGATATTTTTGTTGAATCCATGCTTGTTGTTCTGGTTCATTGATACTTTAGTTGTGTTCATGCATATTTGAAAAGTGATATGCTAATTTTATTTTATTTTGTTTGAGCAGTCTTTATGGCTTTTGTTGAAATCTTCTTGACACAATTGTTTCATGCTTTGAATTGTTACCTGAACATGTAATATCCACTGTGCTTACACATGTGTGCTTGCAGCTAAAACCATGCTTTCACTTTGTATACTTGAACACATATCAGAACTGTTTGCACTACTGATCTTGCTATGAATCTGAACCAAAACTGGCTTGAAATTTTTGACATTTTCGACTGTTGGCTTGTGCACTTTTCATTTGATTTGCTCATTGTTGTTCTGCAACTCATGTAGACATGAATATGCTGAATTGTACTTGCACCATTCCTTTGACTTGTTCACTTCGATTCTGTCCTGAAACACAAAGAAACAAAAGCAGCAGTCAAACTGTACTGTGTTGAGGCTGGTCAGAATCAGCTGGTTCTGATCAGCAAACTAGTATGGTTATGGCGTGGCTGTTCAAGTCAGAAAAATGATGAGAAAAACACACAAAAAACTGAGACAAATAGAGAATCAAAATCTATAAAATTCTATTTGTTCAGTGTTTTATTTTAGTTCCAGTGTACAGTGTGTATTTTCTTTTATGTGACAGGTTTCAGAATGATGCAATAGGAGCTGGGACAGCAGGAGTGTGCAGAACAGAATTTGTCTAGCAGAGAGTTGTGTATGATGTGTAAAGAAAAATTGAGAGTTGTAAAGACATTTGTATTGAGTTCATTTGTAAAGTGAATTGAAATGAGTGTTCCAAAAGAAATTTGTATATAATTGTTTTGTGAAATAAAATAAATGTTATTGAATAACAAATGCTTGTGTAAATTTCCGGTATACTGTGTAAAGCACTATTAAGCAATAATATTTATTATTCCACTATGAAACACATCAATAAAATCTATTTGTTATCATCAAACAAAAAATCATTTATTCAACAAACTCCCCCTTTTGATGATAACAAACAGACTTAAGATTTTTGAGGATAACAGGATGTGTTTGAAATGAACTCCCCCTATATTTGTGCTCCCCTACCAGTTGTAAACAGACATAAAATAAGAAGTTGGAAAAAAATAGAAAATAATTAAACGCTTAGCATTAATGGCAAAATAAAATCTATAGATGTCTGTAAACAACACAAAATCTTAACTCCTTCTCCCCCTTTGTAATCATCAAAAGAAGAATAGTTCTGAACATTTGCAAAAGACACAGACTATAGTTAGAAATCAAGTCATTTGACAGAAACAGAGCCGTAAAACCCAAGCAATCAAATAAAAAATCATAATAATTCGTAAATTAGGAACACATTTCACAAAAACAGAGGATGGAATGGAAAGTTATTTAATATATACCAGGGAGGATTTTATCAGATCTATATACAAAAAAAATTATATATATACTTCAAGAGCACACTAACCACGCATAACCAGAGCTTGGATTTTTAAATGGGATTAGTTGCAGTATGAAAATAAGTAAACTCTTAACCGTGCATGACCAGAGCTTGGATTTTTAAATGAGGTCAGAGAACTACTTATTATATATATATATATATATTATATTATATTTTCCTTTTTTTTTAAATCCCCTTAATATATATATAAAACAATGATGGATGGTAGAAGAGGGATAAAGATAGAGATGATATGTGAAAAACAAATTCCTAAATTACTCATATTATAGAATATATTAAATCACATCGGTGTTGTAGAAGAACTTTCAACCATCTCATATTTTGAAAAACTAACACAGCCATAATTTTATCATAAATGTCCAAAAAATAAAAACTGTTCTTTTCTTGATGGTTTGAAGGTTGGATTATTTGTCAGAAAATGAAATTGATAACAGAACATCTTAAGAGAAAATTTACCCAGAAATGCAGAGAGATTAATTTATTTCTATAATTCCCAAATCCAATCGTAATCTGCAAAACCTATCTTCGGGAAGGGGTTTAGTGAAAATATCAGCAAGCTGAGATTCTGTTGGAATAAATTCAATACAAATGTCCTCACTAGCAATATGATCTCTAAGAAAGTGGTGTCTCACATCAATGTGTTTTGAGCGTGAGTGATGTACTGGATTGTTTGATAAATCAATCGCACTCTTACTGTCACATTTTAAAGGAACTCGTTTATAGCAAAAACCAAAATCAGATAGAGTCTGCATCATCCATAAAATCTGTGCACAACAACTTCCTAAAGCAATATATTCAGCCTCAGTGGTGGATAAAGCAACACAGTTTTGTTTACGACTTGACCAAGAAACAAGTGAATGCCCTAGCATGAAACAAGTTCCACTAGTGCTCTTCCTATCTGTGAGTGAGCCAGCATAATCAGCATCGGTAAACCCAACTAAATTAAAGTTATCACAAGAAGGATACCATAGACCCAGATTTGGTGTGTGTACCAAATATCTCAGAATTCGTTTTGTGGCTTTTAAATGAGATTCTTTTGGATCAGATTGAAAACGAGCACACAAACAAACAGAAAACATAATATCGGGAATAGAGGCAGAAAGATAAAGAAGTGAACCGATAATACCGCGATATTTTTTCTGATCAACAGCAGCACCTTTTTCATCTTTGTCAAGCTTGGTTGTTGGACTCATTGGTGTTTTCATCGGTTTTGCATCTTCAACTCCAAATTTCTTCAGTAACTCCATCACATACTTTGTCTGAGAGATAAAGATACCTTTGCTGCACTGTTTGATTTGAAAGCCAAGAAAATATTTCAGTTCTCCCACCAAGCTCATCTCAAATTTGTCCTGCATAACTTTTTCAAATTTTTCACACAAGACATCATTAGTAGCACCGTATATGATATCATAAACAAAGATTTGAACAATCAAAAAATCATCACCGTCATGTAATAAAACAGAGTTGTGTCAGCACACCCCTTTTTAAAACCGTTTTCCAAAAGATAAGTACAGAGACAGTCATACCAAGCTCGAGGAGCTTGCTTAAGGCCATACAATGCTTTTTCTAGTTTATACACATGATTTGGAAAATCGTGACTCTCAAAACCTGGGGGTTGTTCAACATAAACCTCTTCTTTTAGTTCTCCATTCAGAAAAGCACTTTTTCACATCCATTTGTTTCAGTTAAAAACCTTTTAAACATGCAAAGCTCAACAAGATTCTAATTGCTTCTAACCTAGCAACTGGGGCAAACGTCTCATCAAAGTCAATGCCTTCGATCTGATTGTATCCCTTAGCAACCACCTAGCTTTGTTTCTAATTACATTTCCAGACTCGTCAAGCTTATTTTTAAACACCCACTTTGTTCCAACTACTGGATAGTCTTTTGGCCTGGGTACCAAGTTCCAGACTTTGTTTCTCTCAAACTGGTTAAGTTCTTCTTGCATAGCTAACAACCAAAATTCACCATTAAGAGCAATATCATAAGAACCTGGTTCTATTTCAGATACAAAAGCAGTATGAACACAAAAAGTACAAACATCCTTATTGAGAGAGGAACGTGTACGAACACCAGCTGTTGGGCTTCCGATTACCAAATCTGGAGGATGACTGGGCTTGAATTTCAGTCTTTCAACATTTGCTGCTGCTTCACTGGCTTTTTCGTTGTTTGCTTCAGCATCGTTGCTTTCTTGTTTAACTTCTTGTGCACCACCATCATCTTTATCATCTTCAGAGATCATATCCTCATCTGATTCATTGAACTTAACATTGACAGTTTCCACAATTGTTCTTGATTGTTTATTGAAGATTCTGTAAGCTTTACTTCTTGAGGAATAACCCATGAAAATTCCATCAATTGTTTTTGGCTCAAATTTCCCAAGTTGTTCTCCTGTGTTCAAAATATAACAAGGACATCCAAACACTCTAAAGTATGAAATGTTAGGCTTTTTGCCAGACCAAAGTTCATATGATGTTTTATTAAGTATTGGTCTAATCATAACTCTGTTCATTACATAGCATGAAGTATTTACTGCCTCAGCCCAGAAGGTTTGAGGCAAATTATATTCACATAACATAGATCTAGCCATTTCTTGTAATGTACGATTTTTCCTTTCAACCACCCCATTTTGTTGAGGTGTTCGAGGAGCGGAAAATTCATGTTTAAAACCATTTTCTTCACAAAGTTTTTCAAAGTCTAAATTTTCAAATTCACCTCCATGATCACTTCTCAAAGTTTTAATTGAAACTCCTTTTTCATTTTGAACAAGTTTTGAAAGCTTTGAAAAATAATCAAAAGCTTCAGACTTTTTGGCTAGAAAGTAAACCCATGTAAATATAGAGTAATCATCAACCAATACATAACAATAACGTTTACCATTTAAGCTAGCAGTGTCAGTAGGTCCAAACAAATCCATATGAATCAACTCAAGCACGCGTGAAGTACTAACAACATTTTTTGGACGAAAAGATGAACGACTAAGTTTTCCCATGGTACAGGCTTTACACACTTTGTTATTTTTGAACTTCTGATGTGGTAAACCTCTGACAAGTTCATTTGTTTCCAGTCTTTTAAGAAGACCCATACTTGCATGTGCCAGCCTTCTGTGCCATAGAATTGCCTCCTCTTCCATTGCTACCAAGCACCTAGAAACAGTTACATCGTCGAAGGAGAGTGTGTAGACATTTCCAATTCTTTTCCCTGTAAAAACAACCATTCCAGAGGATATTTCTATGATTTTGCAAACATTACTATCAAACACAACATTCATTCCTTTATCACAAAGTTGACTGATAGAGATAAGATTGTGAAATAGATTATCAACATATAAGACATCGGTTAAGGCAAAAATATTGTTACCTACTTTTCCTTTACCAATAATTTTACATTTGTTGTTGTCACCTAGGGTCACATTCCAACCTTTATGTTTTTCAAGGATAAGGAACAGTCTTTTGTCTCCTGTCATATGTCTGGAGCAACCTGAATCCAAATACCATTTCTATTGCTCCTTAGCCCGCCAACATACCTACACATACAGAGAAGAGGATGACCCAAAGAATCTTCTAGGTCCAATCATATCAGTAGTAGAAAAACGATAATCATAAGATTCTTTTGGAACCCAGATTTGATTTTTCCCTTTATTTGTGTTCCAACCATTACGACAATTGTGTGCCAAGTGTTTAGGAACCCAAACCTTTTTGAACTTTTGAATTTTATTATTATTCCTGCAGTTTTCATGACAGTGACCAATTACTCCACATTTTACACATTTGGGAAAGATACCTCTACCTTTAGCATTGTCAATCCTAGTCATTTTTTCTTGTATCTTTCCAAAACCAAGTCCTTTTCTATTATTTGCAAACAGTTGGTTTCCAAGTAACATTTTAAAAGATGTTTGACCAATTGAAAACTTATTCAAAGTAACTTCAAGATCTTGAACTCTCGTTCTTATGATTGTGTTCTCATTCACAAGTGAAGTGCATCGTTTAACGTAATTCTTTCTTTTGGTGTCATCATCTTCTTTTAGAGTCAACTTTTCTTTTTCAAGATTCTCAATAGTGCACTTGAGTGTTGAGAGTTCTAGATTCACAGCCTTACAAATTTCACAATCTTGATTATTGATTTTTGAATCATTTTCAAGTTCAGATTTCAACTTCTTATTATTGTGAATAAGATCAAGGTTTTTTGCTTTCAGTTTCTCTGCTTCTGATTCTAATGTGTCAATAATTTCAGAAAGATGTTTACACATCAAAACTAGATTATTATAACTGTATACCACAGTGGTTTCCTCGTTGGCATCTTCTAGATCTTACTTTGCCATGAAGCATAGATTGCTTTCTTCCTCACTGTTGTCTGAATCTTCTTCTCCTTCCTCGTCATCCCAGGTTATAGCAAAAGCTTTCTTCTTCTTCTTGTTTCTTTTGTGTTGGAGAAGTTGACAGTTTGGTTTTATGTGTCCAGGCTTTTGACAGTTGTAGCAGAGTGGTTCGTCATCTGAATTGTTGATCATTGGTTTATTTCTCCGAGGTTTGAATTTGCTCCACTTCGTGAGTTGTCTGACTGTCATAGCAAGCTGTTCAATAGGATCTTCACTATCGCTGGTGACAGTGTTAGACAGAGCTATTGACTTCTTCTTCAGAACTGAGTTGTTGCGATCTTCTCTTGCTTTTAGCTCCATTTCATACGTCATTAGATTCTCGATAAGGTCTTCCATGCTCAGCTTACTCAGATCTTTAGATTCTTGAATGGTTGTGACTTTTGCTTCAAAGTTCATTAGCAGAACACGCAGAATCTTTCTCACAAGCTCCACTTCTGTATATATCTTTCCAAGTGCTCTAGCATTGTAAACCAGCACTAAGAAGCGACCATACATGTCCATGATGCTCTCATCCTTCTACATGATGAAGTTTTCATATTCATTGCAGAACATGGCAAGACGAGATTCTTTAACCTGAGAAGTTCCTTCATGTGTCACCTCCAGAGTATGCCAAATTTCCTGAGCTGTATTACAATGAGAGATTCTGTTATATTCTGTTTTATCAAGAGCACAAATCAGAGCATTCATAGCTTTAGAATCAATAGAGTACAGTTTCTTATCATTCGCATCCCACCAACTTTTTGGTTTAGGTGTTACAGTTCCGTTAACAATTTCAGTTTGAGGTTTATATCCAGTTTCAATGATATCCCAAACATCGTAATCTACAGACACAAGATAAATTTTCATTCTAGCTTTCCAATACGCGTAATCACCACCATTGAACATGGGTGGTCTAGCAATAGATTGTCCTTCAGAAAAAGCATTGTTCATTGATGTCATGATTCTAGGGTTAAATACTGGTTCTGATACCAATTGTAGGATCGATAATAACCCTAGAGGGGGGGTGAATAGGGTTTTTAACAAAAATTAAAATAAACACAGAGATATAAATTATGCAATAAAGGAAAATCACACACAGAGATACCCAGCTTCGGCAAACTGTGCCTACTGCTGCCTTACTAAGATTTCTACTAGGAGTTACAAACAGATCCCGCTTACAATCCTATGTAAACGTGCAGCTCCAGCTCCTGTCTAACCCTAAGCTCAAAATCATAGACTGGCCTATGTACCCTAGACCAGATTTTTCTCAGACTACAATCCAGCAATCTGTAATCCTAGTTTTACAAGAAACTAGAAAAAGAAATCTTTTAAAGAGCAAAAAAAACACACACCAACAATTACAAAAGCAATTCAAAAAGAAAAACAAAAATAAAGGCACCCCCTTTATAAAAGACTTGGCTTAGCCAAGCAACCTAGGTCGACTCCTTTTGTAATTGTTTCACCCGTTCATTGTTTCATTCCGATCTCCTTCTTCTGAAAAAATGGCGGCTAAAAAAACTAGGGTTTTCTCTGTTGCCCCCAAATCGAATTGCAAATTGATGGTTCGGATAAACTCTGAAGCTTGAATTCTTTGATGCACTATCGTCGATTGATTTTGCAGTGGTTGCGACCGAAAACAAGTGAGTAATTTCTGATTTAAATTGCTTTCTGCCCTGTCGATGATGAAGTGTGTGTATTTATAGGGTTTTTACAACCCTAATCTCTGATTTTGCTGTGTAAGCTTGCCCCTTTTGATTATTAGAATATTCGGATCTAATTTTTGATTTCCTCAAAAACATGCTATCCAATTTTAAAGCGAGTTAAACCCTTCGGTTTTTGCACTAATTCTTTTCTGTCAATTCGAAGGTTTAAATCCTGGTTTTTTGCCAAATCAATTTTTGATTACATCGTTTCTGTTTTTGAGAAACCGATTTGCTGAGAAATAATTTGCCAGGTCATTAATCCATTTTTTTTTCATTTTTGCTTTGACAGAGAACTTTAAAATAGGAAATATTATTGAATGCAATTTACACAGAATTCCCTTATTTGTTCCATTTTCACACTCATGCATTATGTTCATAGTCATACCAAGAATTGGCTTTCTGTCCAAACCATTTGTATAAAAAAAATGTTTTCTGTTTCTTTCTTGTGTTCAAATGGATTGTAAGTATACACATCCATTTTCACAACTCTTAAATCACTGTCTCGACCCATACACCATTCATGTACACTAGCTTGACACTTTATTTTTGGTTGCCTCGACAATGTTGACTTGATCATGGTCTTGCTTGTACATAAGCTTGCCTTTTCTGTTTTCATTGTTGTACATAATTTGCCATTTGCACTGATCTGGAAATATGAACATGAACTGCCAATATGTACTGTGTTCGGCCAATTTGCTTGACCTTGATCTTCACTGTTATTTGCTGAAATATTTGTGCCTTGGCCATCCATGCTTATGCACCCATATTTGAGAACTTTGAGCATTGCTGACAGTCTTCATACTCCATATACACATTTATGTCCAATTTAGCTTAGCCATTTCATGTTTGCAGGTATATGTTGTGTCTTGTGTTCATTGCTCCACTCTATGTCTTCTTTGCTGATATGTTAGTTGAAACATCACTTGTATTTGACTTGAGCATTACTGTGTGACCTCTCCACCATGCTTGATCATTGTTGTCCCTGAAATGCTAATCACTTGAAACATGAAACCTGGAAATGATATTTTTGTTGAATCCATGCTTGCTGTTCTGGTTCATTGATACTTTAGTTGTGTTCATGCATATTTGAAAAGTGATTTGCTAATTTTATTTTATTTTGTTTGAGCAGTCTTTATGGCTTTAGTTGAAATCTTCTTGACACAACTGTTTCATGCTTTGAATTGTTCCCTGAACATGTAATATCCACTGTGCTTACACATGCGTGCTTGCAGCTAAAACCATGCTTTCACTTTGTATACTTGAACACATATCTGAACTGTTTGCACTACCGAGCTTGCTATGAATCTGAACCAAAACTGGCTTGAAATTTTTGAAATTTTCGACTGTTGGCTTGTGCACTTTGCATTTGATTTGCTCACTGTTGTTCTGCGACACATGTAATATGTATAACTAAAATGTTATTTTCGTTTACACAAAAACATCTTAACCAAAAATGGTTTCTTAATCTAATATAACACTTCTAACAAAGGTGATAATTCTAATCAACATATAACATTTCTAACAAAAATGTCCATTTTGATTCGTATACTAATCTTGATGTATAGCATAACATATAAACATTGTTATTGTAATTTATATACAAATCAAATAAAATAATAATATTCTTATTTTCATATGGATCTATTTTAACATAGCACATAAAAAGAATATTTTTATTTTGCATCTAATTCTAATTTTAATCATGACAAATAAACATGGTATTTTATTGTTTTACTCTTTTCTATGTGTTTTAACAACAAATAAAAGAATCCTTTTATTTGTTAATACTTTTCTATACATTCTAATAACATATAAAAGAATATTTTATACGTCAAGAGTTTCTATGCATTTCAATCACAAATAAAAGGAGTTTTATTTGTAAGTTAACTTCTATACTCTAATATGACAAATAAAAGGAATTTTATTTGTCAAAACAATTTCTATATTTTTATATGACAAATAAAAGAGATTTTATTTATAAACTAAATTTAACAGACATGAGACACACAAATCCATCCAACGATACATCACAATCATACAACAATTACCACTTAAACAATATATACACAGCATCAATATAAATTACACAGTAGAATAGATTATAAATTTTAAAAAAATATAGAAATCTCACCGAATAATTTAGATCTAAATTTTCGTCAAATTTGATCGGCTCAGAAATGGTTGTAGTTAGCTTCATGTTGTAGTACTCGAAAATACGAATCCAACGCAATTCGTTTCGTCAATTTCTGATTTGATACGAAGAAGTTATGGCATTTTATAACTTGATTAATCAATTAATTAATAATTAAATATGCTAATTACATCATTTGGCCGACACCCTTCTTCTTCTTTCAGCGCATGAACTGGAACCCGTGACCCACTCCTTCAATTTTAACTCCCTCCTGCGTGCGCCCCTATGGATCGCCGGAGCATGATCAGTCTGCACCTCCTCGAAGGCCGAGACTCCTCCTCCCATCGCCCAAGAACAGGCGCAACTCGGTGGTCCCCATCCCCCTAGAACGACGCACGAACGAACCAGCTTTGAGCTGCAAATTCTCCCAATCCGTTCGCCTAAATTCGATCATAGCCATACCGATTTAAAGATCTTTGAATTCCCTTCGATTTGATATATGGTATGTGATTTATCATTGAGCGGATTAAAAGATATTAGCATATGAATTTGGGACGATTTCAGCCTTCGAAGGCTACAGGCGGCGGCTCCATTGAAATTAGGGTTAGCCTGAATATTTTAATAATATTTTAATATTAAATCTCGAAAATTATGCTTAAAAGGTGGATTTTCGGACTTTCTCTGATTTGGGCCTGCTTACTGTCGTTCTTAAGGTTTTGACACCTTCTAAACGCAATGGGATAGGTCCCGTGGACCAATTCCAAAATCTGTATGATTTTTTTTAAAATTGCATTAAAAATTAATTAATTAAATATTGACCGTACATTAAAATATGCCGGGGCCACATATGACCTCAGAAAATTCTAAAAAAAATATTTTTAGCTTTCTTTTGACGATACGGTTCTAACAAGACTAATTTCATTGAATTTCGAGATCGTTCGAAAAATGGCCATTTTCTGGTCGACCCGATTTGACTGAAATGGACAAAACACGTTTTTTCTTTGCCACGCTCACATATTAATTCAAAAAATTCTGGAAAATTAAAGTTAACAATAATTTGACATTCCGGTTCCAACAAAAGTCGTTTCGTCAAAAACCGAGGTCATTTGAAAAATGACTATTTTTAAGGCCAATATATTTAATATTAAAAATACATTTTTAAACAAATAATTTTCGAAACTCAAAATATATAAGTGTTTACTATTTTTAAATGCAGAAACATCATTCCGAACTCAATGGAAGTGGTTTCGAGTCGAAATTCCTTCATATATGAAAAGTAGCCTTTCGGGCCATATATAATATAAATTCTACAACGACCTTTCTAAATTTTAATTTGGGCATAACTTTTGATTTCCGCTATGAAATTTCGATTTTTCGGATTCGTTAGAAAGATATTTTTAAATAGATTCTAATATTTTTGGTTTCACTAAAATCCGTTAAATTGTGCATCTTGTACGATTAGTCAAAGTTCAAGTTTGACTTTTCAAACTACCGCGCTACTTCTAACTCTTTTTATAATTAAAATTAAATTATTCATTCTAACTTCGATTCAAATCAACTTTCAATCATTTTTATTTTAAATAAATTATTTTAAATATCGAAAACTCATTAAAATCACTTAAAATAAAATTTTAAATTGGCCCCAAAAATCAGGGTTGTTACAATCCATGCTTGCTGTTCTGGTTCATTGATACTTTAGTTGTGTTCATGCATATTTGAAAAGTGATTTGCTAATTTTATTTTATTTTGTTTGAGCAGTCTTTATGGCTTTAGTTGAAATCTTCTTGACACAACTCTTTCATGCTTTGAATTGTTCCCTGAACATGTAATATCCACTGTGCTACACATGTGTGCTTGCAGCTAAAACCATGCTTTCACTTTGTATACTTGAACACATATCTGAAATGTTTGCACTACTGAGCTTGCTATGAATCTGAACCAAAACTGGCTGGAAATTTTTGACATTTTCGACTGTTGGCTTGTGCACTTTGCATTTGATTTTCTCACTGTTGTTCTGCGACTCATGTAGACATGAATATGCTGAATTGTACTTGCACCATTCCTTTGACTTGTTCACTTTAATTCTGTCCTGAAACACAAAGAAACAAAAACAGCAGTCAAACTGTATTGTGTTGAGGCTGGTCAGAATCAGCTGGTTCTGATCAACAAACTAGTATGGTTATGACGTGGCTGTTCAAGTCAGAAAAATGATGAGAAAAACACACAGAAAACTGAGACAAATAGAGAATCAAAATCTATAAAATTCTATTTGTTCGCTGTTTTATTTTAGTTCAAGTGTACTATGTGTATTTTCTTTTATGTGACAGGTTTCAGGATGATGCAACAGGAGCTGGGACAGTAGGAGTGTGCAGAACAGAATTTGTCTGGCAGTGAGTTGTGTATGATGTGTAAAGAAAAATTGAGAGTTGTAAAGACATTTGTATTGAGTTCATTTGTAAATTGAATTGAAATGAGTGTTCCAAAAGAAATTTGTATATAATTGTTTTGTTAAATAAAATAAATGTTATTGAATAACAAATGCTTGTGTAAATTTCCTATATACTGTGTAAAGCACTATTAAGCAATAATACTTATTATTCCACTATCAAACACATCAATAAAATCTATTTGTTATCATCAAACGAAAAATCATATATTCAACACTAAATTCTACACCAAGCGATCGGCTCCCTAATACATAATTACCCTATGCCGGACCCGCAGAAGGGTGTCTCATTCCCTAAAGTGGCAACCTATAGACACAGACCAATTTATAGATGTCACGGTGCCATACATCCTTAGAGCAGACCGGATCCATGCACGCACATGACCCAGTTGGAATGCGCCATTGACACCCCTTGCCATTATCAGAGTTAACCTCTTACAATTAGTTCAGTAAGGGTGCCCCGGACCCCTCCTAGTGTCGGGTCATAGTTTTGATATCAGAAAAGGGTTACTGACTAATATGGGTCCCACACAACAGATGACACAAGTAATTTCCCCTCCTGACCTTGTGCCCCCAGACTAACAGATTTCAGATTAACTTGCTTATATATTTCAGATGTACAAAGTTCAGATTAACTAGTTCTCAGATCAGACATCCTAGTTAATAAGTTTTCATACTAACGGATCAAATATACAAAATTAATAGACTTATAGATTGTTTCACCTAACCTTGTATTGGGCCTATAGATTTACGAAACGGGTTTATTAGATTCATCCGTCCAGTTGATTTAACCTTATCCACCCAACATGTTTTAGGCATCATATTTATCCTACATTTCCGTTAAATAATCACTAATGCACATACCTCTCACAGTAGGTCGGTAGCTTGTGGCAGCTGGACGTGCCGGGCGGTTCTGGGCAGACTTATGCCACAAGCCAGACCTAACCTCGTGTCTAAGCATCTTTTAGCTATGCCTACGACCTCTCACATTAGACTGACAGTTTGCAGTTGCTGGTTAAGCCGGTTGGGTCCGGGCAGGCTTCTACCGTAAAAAGAGTCTAACCTCGTGTCTTAGCTTATTATTTTTAGCTAAAGTATTCATTCACAGATTGTGCCAATATCAGACTAATTATGCCAATTCAACAAATTAAACTTCTTTACAAGTTATAGCAGATTATTCAAAGTTCTATTAACTTGTTTTGCTCAATTTTAGATCGAGCCAACATATTTTTATACCCCAAATTACCGTATTCAGTTTCAACAGATTTAGCAGATTAGGCAATTTAACAGATTTAATCATCCCTTAAAATTCCATTGACATATGCGCCTAATCATAAAATTAAGCCTAATTTTACATGCCCAAATTATGGTCATAATTCATAATATAACATATGCCCCAAATTTTAGTTAAATTTACATAGTACAGAATATTCTCTAAAACCTTAAATCATGATATACAATATGAATTATGCAAGATTATAGCCTTTGATTTCAGCGTATGCCAAATATTCAGAATCCCCTTTTAGGCGTATTCACATTTAATAGTTATCCTATTATAATATAGATCTTTACGCCTAAGTCATATACACAATAATTCTCCTTCTTCCAAATCACAGACAATCATATATAGTATGCCAAGATCCAGATCTTGAATTACAACATATGTTCTTTTCTCAAATCAGTCACAAATCAGTCATGTCTAATTATTCATCATTCACTATTTTTCCCAAATTTAGCGTTTGTGTGTCAATCTCTTATGAGATTTGGCTTAGGCTTGTGGTAGCCTAGCTGTAGAACAGAAGGAAGGAAGAGATACAGAATAGTTAATGTAATATTAATAAGATAGATCTACACAGAAAAACAGATATGATAAACAAGAATATGCATAATCTCAGATTCAGATTTATAACCATGTCAAGATCATAATTAAATTTCATATCTGAAAATAACTGTACTCACCTTGGTTGGATTCTAAAAGAAAAAAGGGTTGTAGTTGTTCTCTTTTATTACTATTCAGATTGGAAGAAGAAGGAGCACTAGTCCTAGCTTTGGTTTCAGCAGAGTAGCGACGCCATTGATTTATTTTAAGATGAATTAGGGTAGAGTATAGGCGTAATGAAGTTGTGTAGAGAAAACTGACGCCTTAGGGGTGTTTATATAGCATAGGGATCAATGGATCTGGTCAGAACGGGCGTCCAAATGCAGAAAAACGAACCTGTCCACGGATCTGGAAATAGGGGGGAGGTCGACCCCCAGGCCGACCCCCAGTTCGACATATGTGACCCAGGTCGCCCCCAGGTCGACTCCCTGGTCGACCTTGGTCCTGGGCGGGAAATTTCCCGCCAAGCTCGGGTGTGCGTTTTGAATTTTGAACTTTTAAATTTTGAATTCGGGCTGGTTTTTAATTTAAATTCCTGAAACTTTTAAGTGCCATAACTTCTTCATACGAAGTCCGATTTATGCAAACTCGGACTCTATCTCAAGCAGAGTTCTGAGCCGAATGCAATGGCGCAACCCGTTTCCCTTTATTTTATTTTTTGAAAATTAAGTATACTTTGTTTTGTTACCTTATGTTCACAGAAAATACGGGGTGTTACGGTATTTGTATTTTTAAAAATATAAATATATTATATATATACCTAGATCCATAGGGGAACCCAATAAATAAAAAGAGCATAATATGGTATGAAATGGGATGTTTGTTTTGTACACTAAAGGAATGAATAAGGAAATTTGAGACCCTTAGGAAGTTTGGTTAGGAAGTGTACAATATACTTTGAACGGAAGGAAAATAAATCCTATATGATTAGTATTTTGGAAAAAAGTTGAACAGTGAAAAATGGATTAGGAATGTATATACATGCGAGAATTGACCTAGGGGAGTGTCTAGGAGAGCCTAGAAAAATTGGAAACCCGCATTGAGTCTAACCCCATTATTAACTTTTTAGAACTTGAGATTATAAAAGTTTGGGAAAAAATGGTTTATGGTGTTTTCAAGTTTTAATGTTAAAAGTTATAGTTTTAAAATATGTAAAGAAGTACATATTGAGTTTTAAAGTAAAATTCTCTCAGTAAAAGGTGCATATTATAGAGCATGTATAGCTCGCTGGTTTTTCTAGTTATATTTCATACAAGAATTTTTAATCAAGAAAGTTTTGAAGTCTCTATTCTTTTGACAATTATTTTTGATAAATTGTTTAAAAGAGAATTTTGTTGGGTGGACAAAATAAGTTGTAGAAAATGAGAATAGAGTGGATGTTGGCACCTTGTAGTAGGAGACTGAACTGACTTTATAGGTAAGAAAAAGTCATAAACCTGATTAAGGAAAATAGTTGTCCGTATCTACTCCAGTTTTGCGATTTGAAAAAAAAAATTGTACAATAAGACGGAAAAAAAAGCTACAATAAAGAAAATTTTCTTATGTGGGATGTGCTTGGATAGGAAAATAGGAAATCTTTATACATTGTTTCATAAAATCCAAGTACGGTTGGAAAAAGGTATATAAAAGAAAAATGGAAGGTGTGAAATTTTCCATTTTTCCACCTTTTTGTAACATAAGAAAATGAATTTAGAAAATTAGATTTTTCTGAAATTCGAAAAATAAATTTGGTTGGTAGGATTATGGATGCAACAATTGGATGAACTATGCTTTTACATAGTAAGAGTGTGGGAAAATTTGGATGAAAAAGCATTTTGATTTTCAAAATATTGCATTCATTTAGAACTGCCAGTATATCTAGGATGTGAGCATCATATTTTAAGAAGGATTTTTGAGAAATTTTCATACACATAGAAGATACTGCTTAGGCATACATGCATTATTATGTTGTATTTTACTTTTCACAAGTGCAATGTATGCTAAAATTGGATGCACACATGATGGATGTATATAATGCAAGGGGTTAATTGATTTTACCCTTATTAAATTTCGAGGACGAAATTTCCTAAGGGTAGGAGAATGTGACACCCGATATTTTTAAGATAATAAAATAAGAATAACTTAATTAAATAATGAGAATTAAGCAAAACGGACTGTGTCATTACGTCCATCTCGGAATTCTGGTCAAGACAGACATTTGGTTTGTGTAAAACGGGCATCATACGAAGAAGTTATTAAGCCTAGAAGTTTGTATACGCACAAGATAAATAAATAAATAAATAAATAAATATATATGCAAACAAATTAAAATGTAAAATAAAGAATAAAATAAGGATTGCATGTAATAAATACATGCACTGAAGAAAAAAAATGTAATGCATGCATTGAAAGAAAGAAAGGACTGGTTGCATGCAATGTAAATATGTTGCATGCACTGATTTGCAAACATAATGCATTAACATTAAAAGAAAAAGATTCATGCAATATTTTAATTTAAGTATTGTAACTAACATGAAAAAGAGAAGTAAGGAGAGAACAATATTTATCATTGTTCTAAGACTTATTAACAAAAGACTTCATAGCTCAGTTGGTTAAAGCATTGGATTTGTAACATAGAGGTCAGGGGGTTCAAACTGCGGCGGTGGCATAATTTTTATCTTTGTTTTAGAGAGGGCCAACAGAACATGCAAATATATGTATGTATACAAATTCAAAATTTGGAAGGATAAGAACATACACATAAGGAAATAAATAAAATATATGTATATATATGAGAATATATATATATATATATGCATAAATATATGTATACAAAAGATAAAATTTAAGATAAGGCTACAGTCAATGAAATATGGCAAGAATCAAATAACGGTGCAACATCGTTTGAATTTTGAAAATAAAACGAAAATTGTGCGTATATATACACGTAAAAGGTCGGTAGAGGAATTTTATACATATAAGTATATTTCATGTGAATAAAACAGTTAAATAAATTCCAAAAATTCAAAAGTTCAAAAATCAAATTTCTGCACCAAAACAATTCAAACATTGGAAATTCAAATTTCTACGCCAAAACAGCTTACGGGACCCAATGCTGACTCAGTACTGCGTGTACGATAAGATTTGGCTAGATTCATTTGTGAATCTAGACTATTTTCTTAATTGGGTTCAATGCTGACTCAGCGCTGCGTGCACGAAAGGGTCTTGAGCACCAATAAATAAGACCCTAAACCTAACCCTAAACAACATAACTCGGCGGATGTGCTGGAGCTCTGCCATGGCTCCCTCTCTCTATCTTCTCAAATCTATTCTGAAATTAAAATGATAGCCCAGGAGGATTATGAATTCAGATCTGGAAGAGGGAATCAACGTTAATAAAAAGATTATTGAATCATGAAAGCAAGGTAAACCTCTAAGGACCAATCTATTTAAATTATTTCTTTTTCCCTTCTCTTTTCATGAAATAATAAATCCATGGTCGTTAGGTCATGAATCAAATTAAAGGGAAAAGGAAAACCTTGGATGATATAACGGATCAGATCCAAAATTTAGGGAAAGCTTAAAGGTGAGTGGGTTTAAGCTATAGGCTTTAGTTAATGTTTTGACTATCGTTTAGCATTCCCCTTTTTAATAAATTTTGAATGGCTAGTTTAATTATAAATTGCTATTGTAACGAATTGAAATGTTGATATGAATATGTCAGGAAATTCATATGTTGAATTGGCTAAGTTATTGAATGTTTACATGATGGAGAAAATAAACTTGTTAGGAAATGAATAGCCAATTCATACGTGCTTTACTCGGGACATATTATTGATTGAACGACATGTTAAAATAATTACCCGATTGAATGTTTACATGTCCTAGTAGAATTAAACCTATGTTGAAAATGACATGCGACAAAATATAGGCGAAAATTGGATGACATGTAAATTAGATTACTGTAAAATATATTACAGTAAAAAGGATAATATGTCTAAAATTTTCATGTAATGAACATAACATATATTATGTTTCGAGATTTTAATTTGGAAGCGCAATTTGATATGAACATAAGTGATTGAATGAAAACAAATATGCCTAGGATTACAATTAGAAATTGTAAATACACTTATGGCACGAGGTTAGGTTGCATTAGTGGCAGAAGTCTGCCCGGACCCGACCGACATATCCAGCTGCCACTAATGTTGAACCTAATGTGAGAGGCCTAAGTGCAAGAATTAATAGCATGTGCTAAGACACGAGGTTAAGTCAGCTTGTGGTAGAAGTCTGCCCAGATCCGCCCGGCAAATCCAGAGTCCACAAGTGTAGCCTTAATGTGAGAGGTCTAGTGCTTATGTATATATAAATAAATATATGTACATAACAAGATCTGAATGAATGGCAAGGATGGTAATTAAATGTCTAACTCAAAAAATAAGAAAGGAAGGGATGACATGAACTGAGTTAGTGTGATAAGAGGGAAAAGTGATGTATTTCCATAAATGACCTATTTCTGAAAACGTTGTTGCAAGTAAGCCACAATAAATATAGAAAAGTAAAGAAATTACTTGCTACCATGGATTTAGATGGGAAAACGTTAAAAAATAAATCATTGATTCCTTCTATCAAATTGTTAAGGTGCATGAAGTGTTTTCCTTAATATAATAAGGAACATATATTACAGAGAATGAAGAATAATGGTTTACAACAGTAAATGGTTTAAAAGGGGAATGATAATAACCTATTATAAATAAATAACATAAATGAAAATGTTGTATAATAGGTAGACTTGTCCTAGGGACAAGTGAATATTATAACTTAGGTTATAATAAACTAGTAAGGGAATGAGATAACTGGTGAATTAAGTTATGTGACACTTAATTGTAAATTAAGTAACCAGAAAAGGGGAAAACCTTAAACCATTTAAGAAAAGGGGGGAAAATATATTGTACTTAATTATAAATTAAGTAGTCTGGAATATGAAACCCGTTGGTAAGAATAACATGTTTAGACTTGTCCTAGGAACAAGGGGAAATTATAACATAGGTTATAATAAATGGGTAGAGAAACTTATTAATGGGCCTTAGTTAATAGAACTAAGTTAATAAGTAAACAGCGATAAGTAGTATTGACGTTGTAAAGTGGAATTATGATTAAATGAGAGAGGACGAGGGAAACTTATGAAATGAAGTAAGTTATATATAATCATAAATGGTAAGTTACATGTTAATTGGAAACATGTGAATTAGATATACTTAATTACATATTAAGTAAAACATGTCATTGAAATCAAACAAGAATATAAAAGGGATTATGGATCACAGACCTTGGGCCACAATCTAGAGAATAACAAGTTGTAAGCTTATTAATAAACTTAAATGAATTAAGTTATATGACTGAAAATAATAAGTAAGAGAAACTTGGTAATTTGAATAAGAATTCAATATGAATTGGAATAACCAAGTTAACTGGAAACCTGGTGAGGTGAGACAAGCGCGTAAAAGAATGTTTAGACATAGGGTCTAACAACATGCTAAAGTAAGGCGCTTAGACCAGTCCGTACGGTTGAGGGTGAATAACCCAACAGGGTAGATCATCGAGGTGTTATAAGGCACGAGGGGAGCGCAAATTCATTCGATTGTTTGACGGCTCCAAAGGAATGAAAGGGGAAGCACGCAGCTTCCGGGGACGTAGGGTACTCTTGGTATTCCTCTGTGAGTGGCAAATGATCCGCCTGTACTCACAGAGGTAAGGTCTGCGTTGGTGAACCAATGAGTATGCCTTGATTGCAGTAATAAGGGGCAATCAAAAGACTAAGATGGACGAACGTGATTCGGCGAGACCAGTTAGTGCCCCGTGATAGCAACTCATCGTCTACCTACCATCTTTAGTCAGTATGTAAAGCGGAAAGGCAGAGAACTCTAAAAGACCATACACTTTGCTATCTAGTTATGGGTGAGGTTGGCCAATAGGTTGGAAGGGCATAGGGGGCCGGGGTTAAGTTCTCATTCTTGATATTCTTGGGCGCCTTTCATTAGTTGATGGAGGGGTCTAGTGGGTCCATAGCCACTGTAAAAGCAGACCTTAGCATCTGCAATCGGCAGATATCTGAAAGCTCCCGACCGAGTTTCGTGTTCCTTGATTAGCCCTGCCACGGGACTCGGGAGCGTATATAGAGAACATGTGCAATAGACATCGAGAACGATTGACAATACATACGTGGGAAAGTCTAGGTACACTCATGTCGCTTTGGGTGGTGTATCATAAGACTAGAGGGCATTATTCGAGGATGGAACCTAATTCGATCGAATGGTTCAAAGATGGTAGTCCGAACGCTTACGTAATATAGAAGTATTGATTCTTTGCAGATGCAGCGTTGACATATATACAGAAATCCGTACGACATTCGAGTGTAGGATTAGGGACTGCTATATTCCTGCAATGATACGGTGGAGACCGTGCGAGTGGGGTACCATGGGGTGTATCTCAATATTGAGAGATATCTACATATATTGTATTAGGTTAATTCAATGGGAAGTAAATGGGTATGACGTATGTGTAAGCCTTGAGTGCTGATAACCCAAGTAACCTAATAAATAAGAAAATATGATTGAACGGAATATGTAAGATTGCCCAAAGTGTATAGTTTAAATCCAGTCACCAGAACTTGTGTTCTGACCCCATCCTCATAACACACTCACAGGTTAGGTAGTGGTAGAGTCATGATAGCTTTGGATACTGGTTAGGCAGTATTAATAATACGGTAAGGCTATGTTTTGATTATACTATATTTTATCTTTTCCGCTGTGAGATATTTTTTTAAGCTCTGACATGTTTTATGTCTTTGTCTTTTCTGCTGGATACCATAGCAAACCAATTTGAGTTTCGATAGATTGGAATTTTGAAAAAAAATTGGTTCGTCGAAATTGGGGTTGTCACGGGTAAGGCACCTCCTAGAGGGAGGTCCGGTAAGTCATTGGGACATGCTTGAAAGTAAGCTAGCCAAGTGCGCCAGATGCACAAGCCTGGAGAGTGGCCAACAAAGCACGTACATCCATTGCATTGACGAATGAAAGCCCAAAGTGTGGCTAAGTAAGCACGTACATCCTCTGTTTACCTGAAATCCTGATCAAAGAGAACAAAAGGCTCTGGAGGAGCATTCTAAGAAAGCAGTTGCCTCTACATACACAAAATCCCATAAAAAGGGGATGAAGGCTCAAGGATGGAGACCGCAAAGCACGTACGACCTCTGCTTTAAGAAATAAGCCAGGAGTCGGCTCAAACAATAGAAAATACCAGAGGAAGATTTACGTTCTTCCATATACCAAATTACCTGAATTTGGGATAGTTCAAGACCTCTATTGGTACTTGAAGAGAATGTCTGATCTTTCACCCATTAATTACCCGAATATGGGTCGGTGTAAAGCTTCTATTATTACCAGAAGGGAACCTCTAGTTTGTTAAACAATACCCATATCCAAAACGATAGGCATTTTCAATTTTTCGCCCAGTGAAAAATTCCCCCCTTTACTAATGCCCTAATCTGGGTCACAAGAGGTTAATTATCAAGAAAGGATCTGCTATCAATATTCGAGACAAGGACTCGAGCCTATGACTTTAAAGCCTTCAAACGAAAATAGTGATCTTCCATACTGCTCAGGGAGATTTTCTTAACACATATGCATGATTTTCTTGCGTATTATTCGAATGAAATATGTAGTGCAATAATCACACTATCTTCATTGCAAAGATAGTACATACAAATTACACTCTGTATAGCACTTAGCATGAGACCACCTTTAGGAGAATTTCTGTTATGCGAGAGGGTTATTCGCAAAACGCAAAATACGAATGAACATACTACTCCGCCACGCTTTCGTTCATCATGACAATACAAGGCACATGTTGCTTCACGCCATAAACTAGTTACTATGTACATCCATCATTCATATCCTATGTTAAATTCCAAACAGTGTAAGTTAAGTTTGCGCAGGATGATTCAGTGGGACTTACACGAAAGAACATCCTCAGCAAAGGCAGAGATTACGTGCCAGGTGATATCCTTACAGCTCACAACTCTATTTGTCACGTTATTTGATAATTAACATATATAAAGCATAAGTAATACCCAGTAGCTGACATTCTACATATTTGCTCATAAGAAAGTTTTTACTAAGTATGTATGTCCCTAGTAAGAGAAAAACAATCAAGCTTTAATATCGAAACCCAAGTATAATCATAGTCAAGTTCTCAAAAAGACCATCGGGAACTTACTTGAATAATTCTTAGGACAAGCAACAGGCTCTCTTAACTATGTTCAAAGATTTAGCGGATAAGGCAAGCGTGACATCAAATGGAATCCCAAATCCTTCTGGTGTATAAACCAGAGGTTGTTTACGGTAATCCCATTCTCCGGTCGGAGGACTGTCATATCCTCGAGTCAACCTTGACCAATATGTTCGAATCTCATTTAAAAATTTATACTTCTCCTCACGTGAGAAATCAAGTTGAATTTGAGAGCTTCGGGCGCTAACCTTCTCAAAGTCTTTGATAAAACGATACCACGCTAATGTCGAAAATTTAATGAGAAGAGATTTCTCGTGATACTCCCTCTTCAACCTAATATAATCTCCTAGAAAATATTTGGAAAGAAAATCCATGGAAGGGGACAAATTCTGAAGAGAATATTGAGGAATTAGGGAAACATAAGCACCATTACATTGGAAATTGAAAGAATATACACATTACAAATTATCCTCATGTTCATACAAAACAGCTCTTAAAAGTTTCAGACATAAATTTGTGCTTGTTAAACTTGAGTTTTTCTAGTGGTAGTTCTTTGGGAATCGAAGAGACTCATGGAAGATTCCAGCAAACAGCCAGATGAGGATTAACGCCGTATTCATCTAGATATCTTCTATGCAGACGCATATGCAAGCCTCCGCTATTGTCACCTAAAAAGGAAAATCCACGGTTTCATATTTGCTGTAAATTCAATACAAAAAGTCTACTAATACGTCCTTATCTTCAGTTAACATCTAGAACAGGGTCAATAGTTCAGCATTTTCCCTCAAGAGTCTTTTGCATCGCAATCGAGCAGTTTTAAACCTGGGGCAGCATCCCTCTCTTTGAATAACAGTAGCTTCGCTAAACTTTTGTCAAGAGGATGTTATCTATCCGACAAAACCTTATATTTACGTATTTGTTTATCTAGCTCTCTAGTAAGATGGACCACTGTTACACCCTGAATTTTTGAATAATCGAATTAACTAAATTAAAGAATAATTAATCTCAGATATGAGAATTAAGGGAAATGGGTTGCGCCATTCTGTTCATCTCGGAATTCTGGTTGAGATAGAGTCCGAGTTCACGTAAAACGGATGAAGGAGATATAGACAAACAAAGTTAGGCGGAAAAATCAGAAGAAAAAATATAATCGCACTGGCGCACTTGTGAAGTGCGCTAGTACAAAATTTGCATTGGCGCACCTGTCAAACGCGCCCAGGCCGAGCAAAAATCCTGCACAGCTTTCTGGTGTAATCTGATCCATATTGTGACTCATTGCTGAGTCCTTTCTGACTCCTGCTGAGTCATTAGGGCTGAGGTGCCACCCTATCCTGACTGAGTGGTTTTGATTAACCCTAAGATCATCCGACGGCTATAATAAAATTGAAATTCTATATAAATATGGGTAGACTCAAACCCTAAAATCAAATAAAAATCTGAATCATGGCCGTCATGCTGTCATCTTGTAACCTAGAGTAGCCGCAACCAACTAGAGGGAAATCAAAGCTAATCAGTTCAATTCTATTCAACTCTAATCTAAACAATAACGAATCTACTACAAAGGCGAGCTAAATCAATTTCAGAACTCAGATTTCAGAACGCAAGACCTTCTTTTTGTGAGTTTGATTTCTTTAATAAGATAATTAACAATTTAATTAGGTTGAGTTATAATTTGGATTATATGGTTATGTTGTGAATCATTGACCGTTATGTTATTATCTATGTAGTAAATCTATGATGTTATTATCTATGTTGTAAAGTTGCGTTGTTATCATCTATGTTGTAAATCTATGTTAATTGTTGGCTTATGTACAATCAATTCATAATGATGTTTCATAGCTAGTTTGGTTATGTTGTTGGAACTAATTCATATGTTAAATCATATGTATGTGTGCAAGTTTAGATGTTAATTTAGATATGAATCATATGCAAGTTAGTGAGAATCATATACAACCTTACATGTTTCATGACATCTATTTTATGTGTAAATTGGATCTAAAGTTAGGCTATGACATGTGTGAGTTAGATGCAAGTTTACATCATAGTCTATGTTGCATAAATTACATATGCAAGTATATATGTATTGGAGTATGAATCATGTAAAGTTTGTAACTATTGCCTATGCAAGTTTACACCTTATGATTAGATCTATGACATCCATAGTTTATGCAAGTTTGTGACTTTGGCCTATGCAAGTTTTAGATGAAAAACCTTATTCACACATGCAAGTCCACCCCTTATGTTTAGATCTAGTTTTTATTCTATGCATGTTGTGATGTTTTCTCTTTATTCCATAAGTTAGACTATTCGAGTCTAACGTATATTTCACGTTAAACGAACGAACGTACAACGTGGGGCAATGGGGTAACATTAAAAGATTTAATATTAAGAATTGGCATAAATGCCTTAAATGTGATGTTAATTGGTATAATTTTATATACCATAAATAGATGGACATAATTGAGTCAATTATGGACATAGTTAAATTTGTAATTGATTGGCAATTTGAATAGGGAAATTAGTTCAAATTGGGGATAATTAATTATGTGTAATTAATCGCCTAAGACATGAGGTTAGACTCTTTTGTGGTGTAAGACTGCCCGGACCCGCCCTGCAAATCCAGCTGTCAAAAATGCCAGTCTAATATGGGAGGTCTTAGGCATAAATTAAATGCATAACAGTTGTAAAGACACGAGGTTAGGCTCTTTTATGGTGTAAGACTGCCCGGACCCACCCGGAAAATCCAGTTGCCACAAATGCCAGTCTTATGTGGGAGGTCTTTACAAGGTTACGGTCTTAATGAATTAAGAAACACTTAACCAGATAAACATGTAGTGGGACATGAGGGGGTTAAGTGGTTGCCTTGTGTGGCATGTGGAATTTAGTGGGTGCCTTGGGTGGCATTTGAAATACGACTAGATGCACTTAACCAAGATTGAAACATGTAAGAAGACATGAATAAGAATGGGGTTAAGTGGGAAAAACCTTTGAGGGGACCAAGCATAGGTGGAAAGCTTGTGTCATGCATGGTGGCCCTTTTCAAACCAGTAACCCATTAGTATCTTTGTGGGATCGACCCAAGTCGAGGACGGGACACGCTTACTGGCTTTGATTGTAAGAGGTCAAAATGGGTCAGCGGTGGCAACGCAAGTCCAACGGGTTCATATGCGTGTGGGGGCCCGGACTGGTAGGTAAGACGTTGTTGCATCGTGTAGATTTAAGCCGTGCATTTTTGGTTATATCGGGTTGCCACTTTGGGGAGTGATACACCCTACTGTAGGGCCAGCACGGGTATCTACGAGTTAGGGAGCCGATCGAATGGGGGTAGTGGGTACACTTGGTGGAGATAGGGGCAGACGGCACCTATGAAGGTAGCTAGAGGTACACTAAACTACCATTATCATTATTAAGTTCCGTAGGCGGGATCAACCTTTAGGGTGACTATTGGTGGTGCAGTGTAATAATTATCTTATTGTGATTAGGGGCGCCTTTAACATTATCTTGGTTCATCTTATTTCCTCGTTTTGTTCTGTCATACCCAATTGTTCACAGTTATTTCCTTATTTTCCAGCTTATTCCTTAGCCTAGTTATTTTGATAATTATATTGTTAAAGTTATGGCACTCGCAAGACTTTATGTCTGACCCCCTTTTCTTTCCACCTCTTGTCTTCCTCCCCCCCCCCTCAGGTTTGCAAGGAGGGAATACTACAGCTTAGTGCTGATTTCTTTCAGTTGCTTGAAGATAGTAGATGTATCACTTGGGACTCTCTCATCTTTATGGCTTTGCTTATGCTCAGTGGGGTCTTATGCATTTATGTTATTTAAGTATTTGCTTCTTTATGTACTTTGAAGTTTTTGGAAAAGGCTACTGCTCCTGTTGTAATGGTTTTGGAAACTGCTTATGTAAACTCGTTTTGAGTTATGATGAAATAAAATAAGGTTTATCTTCCGCTGTGTTGTTTTATTTATTTATTCTTATAATTTATCTGTTCTATACAAACAATAACGCTTCATGGACACTGATGCATTCCCTTTGTGAGTGACATTAATGGACGTGGGGTGTTACACGTGGTATCAGAGCTATGGTTACAAGAACAGATAAAAAGTTTTGAAAAGTGTTTTCAAAAGAATTATTAGAAAGTATTTTCAAAAACTTGTTTTAAAGAAGCTATTTTTAAGGAAAGTTTACTCTAAAGAGCATAATCCCCGCAATCCATACATCTCTCTTTCGCTTCCCTTGTTTTAAAACTCTTTCTTTTTGTTTTCAGCATATCTGGAGCATCTGAGATACCGTAGGGTGTACATGTACCCGGTTGGTTTCGTCAATATCTCGAGGCCAGGGCCACTTCTGCGGGACCGGCCAACGTTCCTCCTCCTCCCCCAGCTTCAGCCATTCCTCCGCGTGGATATACTTTCTCCAAGATATATAATGGGTGGAAAATCTTTTAGTGGGTCTGAAATGTTCATTGAAGCTAGAAATTGGTTGAAAGAAGTGGAGGATCTGTTTGGCATTTTCGATTTGGACGATTGTAAGAAGGTCCAATTGGCTGCTTGGTTGATGAAGGACGAAGCTTCGTTTTCGTGGGAGGTCACTAATGGAGAGCATCTAGTTGATACATGTCCGGATTTCAGGCGTAGGTTTGAGGCAAAGTTGTTCTCACGGGCTGAAGAGAATCGATACATGGAAAGGTTTTTGGCATTAAAGCAAGGGAATCTATCAGTGAAAGAATACGTCAACAAGTTCAATCTATTGGCAAGATTTGGCTTGGCCTTGGTGAATACACCCGAAAAGAAGGCCCTGAGATTTGTTAAGGGTTTGAACGAGCCACTACATGGGTTAGCTATGGCCCACATCCCTTTGGGGGCCACCTTTGAGAGGCTAGTTGATATGGCGCTTATGCATGAAGAGGGGAAAGGCGCCAATGCTAATAAGGCACCCGAGAAGAAGGGGGATCAAAAGAAACCGCGGCAGCAACAACAAATCAAGAAAGGCGGGAAGAACAATAATGGCAAAGGAAAGAAGAAGTGCTTTAATTGTGGGACACCAGGCCATCTGAGTAAAGACTGTAGGAAAAAGAAGAAGACTGGTTGTTTCCACTTTGGAGAGGCAGGTCATCTAGTTAAGGACTGCCCAAGGAAACAGGGACAAGGGAAAAGAACTTCTGGAGGGCAGCTTCGGGCTCTCATGGCACCAGGGCAGGCAAGGGAGCAGGTCCAGGCTCTCACGGTCCCACCGCTGCAAGAATGAGGTAGAAACATTTCCGTTGAGAGTTTAGTTTTTCTATTTGATCATCCTATCCGTACCTTATTCGATTCTGGCGCATCACATTCATTTATCTCTACATCATTAGTTGAAACACTGCACTTAGATACTAGTCTTGTTGTGGATCCCATTGTAGTCTCAAATCCTATTGGTGGGTCGGCTCATTTATCCATGGTCTGTAGGGATTTGAGATTGTATATCTTAGGCGTTGGTTTTGAATGTAATGCTTTTGTGCTTGGTTTCATGGTATATGGGTTGATTCTAGGGATGGATTGGCTAGCCCGATATGGCGCCATCCTAGATTGTGAACGAAGGGTAGTAAAATTGTTGACTCTTAGTGGAAAGACCCTTCACATTTCTTGTGACCCTAGAGGATTGGTGATGCTTAGTTATCTTGAGTCACTTGACGCATCCAACGATGATTTACATTCTGTTCGTATAGTCCGTGAATATGTTGATGTCTTCGATGAGGTGAGGGGTCTACCCCCAAAACGTCAGATAGACTTTCGTATTTATCTTGTAGACAATGCAAAACCAGTATCTCTGCCAGTACGCCACATGGCTCCTCGTGAGAGGAGGGAGCTCAATAAGCAAGTAGGGGAGTTGCTTGAGAAAGGGTTCATAAGACGTAGTATATCGGAGTGGGGTGCTCCAGTAGTATTTTCCACGAAGGCGGATGGGTCCCTCAGACTTTGTGTGGACAATAGAGAGCTTAGTAAACTTACTAGAAGAATAGGCACCCACTGCCGAGGATTGACGATCTCTTCGATCAGTTAGTTGGCGCCTCAGTGTTTTCGTAGTTGGACTTAGCCACTGGTTTCCATCAGTTGAGAGTGGCTAAGGATAGCATAGACAAGACTGCCTTTAGGACTCCGGGCATTTTCTATGAATGGCTTGTGATGCCCTTCGGTTTGACAAATGCCCCCGTATACTTTGTTGACTTGATGAGTAGGGCGTTTAGGGAGTACCTTAATAAATTAATGGTGGTTTTTGTGGAAGACATCTTGGTCTTTTCTAAGAGCGAGAAAAAGCATGCCCTACATCTTAGAGAAGTGTTGGAGACCCTTCGAGCGCATAACCTTAAAGCTAAATTTTCTAAATATCACTTTTGGAGGAAGGAAGTGCAATTCCTAGGGCACGTGGTTTCCAAAGAAGGGATAGCTGTGGATCCCGCGAAGGTGGTGGCCATCCAAGATTGGAAGGTCCCTAAAAATGCTACAGAGGTGAGGAGTTCCTTGGGGTTGGCAGGCTACTATAGGAAGTTTATCAAGGACTTCACAAAAATATCAGCCCCATTAACACGCTTGACAAAGAAGAACCTAGCTTTTACGTGGGAAGTAGATTGTGATGATGCTTTCTAACGTTTAAAGAGAGCTTTGACCATAGCCCCAGTCTTAGTGTTGCCAGATGGGAGTAAGCCATTTACCGTTTATACCGATGGTTGTGGGACAGGACTAGGCACAATCTTAATGCAAGAAGGAAGGGTAATAGCCTATGGAGGAAGACAGTTGAGAGTACATGAGAGAAATTACCCTACGCATGACCTAGAGTTGGCCGCTATTGTTTTCGCGCTTTAGTCTTGGCGCCATTATCTTCTTGGCCAGAAATTCGAATTGTTTACAGACCACAAATCACTAAAATATTTGTTCTCTTAGAAGGACTTAAACTTAAGGCAGCAAAGGTGGATGGAATTCTTAGCGTCCTACGATTTCAAGATAGCATATACCCCTGGAAAGGGTAACGTGGTGGCAGACGCCTTAAGTAGGAAAAGGTTGTCCTTGAGTCCGTTGTTTGTTGAGCGGCGAAGCTTAGTGTTCATCTCTATGTTTGACTTTAGACCTTCCATTGACTTTGTACCCGGTTTGCTAGCATCCTTAGAGGTCAGACCTACGCTTTTGGGACGGATTGGTGAGACACTGCGAGATGACCCATAGTTGGTTGAGTTAGTAAAGAAGCTCATAAGGGGGGGAGTCATCGAGCCATCTCAGTAGGTATACCCTAGATGATAAGGGTTGGTTACGTAGGGACGGTAGACTTTGTGTACCACGAGACGAGGACTTGAGGAAGACCATTCTTGATGATGCACATCATTCGAAGATGACCATTCATCCCGGCGGGGACACGATGTACATGGACATGAGACGAGTTTACTTTTGGGCCGGTATGAAGAAGGATGTTGCCGAGCTTGTCACTAGATGCTTGGTGTGCCAACAAGTAAAAGCAGAGCAAAAGAAGCCCAGTGGGTTGCTTCACCCATTGGAGATCCCACAATGGAAGTGAGAGAATGTCTCGACGGACTTTGTTGACGGGTTACCGAGATCGAGGAAGGGTAATACGGGGATTTGGGTCGTGGTAGACAGACTTACTAAGAGCGCCCATTTCATTCCCGTGAAGAGTAAGAGGACTGCTCCATGGTTAGCCTCCGTATACATTCGAGAGATAGTTCGTTTGCACGGTGTTCGTTCTAGCATAGTGAGCAATCGCAATCCTATCTTTACTAGCGAGTTTTGGAAGAGCTTACAAGAGGCGGTGGGGACTCGGTTATGTTTGAGCACCGCATATCATCCTCAGACGGACGGCCAGACCGAGAGGGTGAATCGTATTCTAGAGGACCTTTTCAGGCTATGTGTTTTAGACTTCGGAGGTACATAGGAGGAGTATCTTCCTTTGGTAGAGTTCGCATATAATAATAGCTTTCTGTCTAGCATTGGCAGGGCACCTTTTGAGGCTCTTTATGGACGACCTTGTCGTTCGCCTACATGTTGGTAGGAATCTACGGATAAGATCTTACTTGGGCCCGATATGATTAGAGAACTTCGGAAAAGATCGATTTGATTCGAAGGAGGATGAAGACGGCGCAAGATAGGCAGAAATCTTATGCGGACAAGAGGAGGACAGATCTTGAGTTTGACATTGGGGACATGGTCTTTATCAAGATGTCTCCATTACGAAATGTTATTCGCTTTGGTTCCATTGGGAAGTTAGCACCAAGGTATGTAGGGCCGTTTCCTATTAAGGAGAGGATTGGACAGATGGCGTATAGAGTGGAGTTGCCCGAGAGGATCAGTGGTGTACACGATGTATTCCATGTATCACATTTGAGGAAGTTCTTGCATGAGGCCGCGGAAGTGGTAGAGCCGAGCTTTCTTAGAGAGGTGGAGATAGAGCGTGATGCAACGATTCGACGAGCTCCTTTGTGCATTCTTGGGTCGGAGATTAAGAAGTTGAGGAATCGAGAGGTCAAGCTAGTCAAAGTGCAATGGGGAGAAGATGAGAGCAACGCTACTTGGGAGACGGAAGAGAAGATGCGTTCATTGTACCCTTTTCTTGTCAAGGGTATGTCTTGTAACACCCCGTATTTTCGGTGATCGTATAAGTAACAAATCAGAGAATAATTAAATTATAAAATAAGAATCAAGGGAAACGGGTTGTGCCATTGCGTTCGTCTCTAAATTCTACTTGGAAATGAGTCCGAGTTTTCGAGAAACGGAGTCTGTATGAGGGAGATATGGCCCTCCGAAGTTTCAGAGAATTTCAGAATCGAAAACAGCTCGAAAATTCGAATTCGAATTCAAAATCCCAGAACAGGCTGGGCGGGAAAATTCCCGCCCATGGACCTGGTCGACCTGGGGGTCGACCATAGTGTCGACCTCCTAGGGCCAGGTCGACCATAGTGTCGACCTGGGGGGACCAGGTCGACCATAGTGTCGATATAGTGGTCGACCTGCACCCGAAACCCAGTTTTTTTAACCTGGTTCATTCTGATGTATCCGGTCTAGTTTCTGTCTAGATTCGTCCGCCTAATCCTATATAAACAGCCCCTAGCCTCATCTTCTATACACAATTTCATTCTATCTATATTCTGCCTCTGTTCTAAATAGAAATAAAAATGGCGTCGCTACCCTGCTGGAATCAAAACTTGGACTGATGAATCTTCTTCCAACCTGAATAAAATTAGAAGCTAAATAAAATCTCAAATCCAAGTTTAGAGCTACGACAATTAAAGAGGAATAATTCAACATTTCTGCATCAACGCTAGTTTATTTCCTTTCTTAAACCACGAAAGGCAAGTACAGTTATTTTCCGCTATAAACTGTAATTATAATTGTGACATGATTATAAATCTGAATCTGAGGTTATGTTTATTCTTATCTGTCGGATCTGTTTTTCTGTGACTATTCTGTACCTCTTTCTTCTTTTTGTTCTATAGCCAGGCTACTACGAGCCTGTGCCGAATCTCATAAGAGATTAACGCACGAACGCTAAATTTTGGGACAAATAATAATGCATAATTGGACATGAAACTATTGCCTATGAGACTATTGCCTATGACTATGATTCATTGACTATGAGACTATTGCCTATGACTATGGTTCATTGACTATGAGACTATTGCTTATGACTATGATTCATGACTATGAGACTATTGCCTATGACATTGAATAAGAAACTATTGTAATTATTCGCCCATGAATATTGTGGTTAGTTGCCTATAACTATTGTAGATAGTTTCTTATGCCTATTCCCTTAATGATGTTAGATCTCATATCTATTATGTAACTTTGCTAGTTTATTTCCATTCACTGTTATGTACATCGAGCCTATAGGGCCATTTCATGAGTATTTAGAGAACTTGTGGAAACATGTTATACGGGGATTGGGCGTAGATTAATTAGGTAAATCTGGCATAACAAATATGTTGGCATAATCTGAGTTGGCTATAATAGAGAATGATTTACATTAGTCTTGGACATAAATGGTGAACTAGAATATTAAATCTAGTTTTGACATGAACTATAAATGGGAATATTAAGGCTAAAATTTGGGCATATATTGTATTATGAATTATGACCTTAATTTAGGCATATAAGTTTAGGCTAAATTTATGATTGGGCAAGATATGTAAATAGAGTTTTAGATATATATAATCTGCTAAATCTGTTATCTGCTAAATCTGTTATGTTGCCTAATCTGCTAGTTCTGTTATATTGCCTAAACTGCTAATTAGATTGAATTGCCTAATCTGCTAATTATGTTAAATTTCCTTATCTGCTAAATCTGCTAAATAGCCTAATCTGCAAGATCTGTTATCTGTTTAATCTGTTGAAGGACGTAATCTGTTGGAACTGAAATGCTGGAATTTGAAGTATGTAAATCTGTAGGCTCGACTTAAAATTGAGCAAATCTTGTTAATAGAACCTCGAATAATCTGCTGTAACTTGTACAGAAGTTTAATCTGTTAAATAAACAGAATTAGTATGATATCTGAAAAATCTGTATTGGAATGAATTGGCTATGACACGAGGTTAGACTCTGTTTGCGGTAGAAGCCTACCCGGAACCAACCGGCTTAACCAGCGGCTGCAAACTGTCAGTCTAATGTGAGAGGTCGTAGGCATAACTAAAAATATGCTTAGACACGAGGTTAGGTCTGGCTTGTGGCAGAAGTCTGCCCGGAACTGCCCGACATATCCAGCGGCCACAAGCTACCAACCTAATGTGAGAGGTCTGTGCATTAATATTAATGCAAATCTGCGATAAATATGATGTCTAAAACGTACTGGGTGGATAGGGTTAAACCAATTGGACTAATGAATTAAACAAACCCGTCTCGTGAATCTAGGCCCAATTACAAAGTTAGACAAATCTGTAAATCTGTTAAATCCGTATATCTGATCCGTTAGTCTGAAAACTTGTCTGATATGTGAACTAGTTGATATGAACTCTGTATGTCTGAACTTGTAAACAAGTTAATCTGAAATCTGTTAGTATGGGGACACAAGGTTAGGAGGGAAATTACTTGTGTCATGTGTTGTTTGGGACCCATATTAGTCGGTAACCCTTTCTGGTAGGGTCTGGGCACGCTTACTGAACTAATTATAAGCGGTTCATTCTGATAATGGCGAGGGGTGTTGATGGTGCGTTCCAACCGGGTCATGTGCGTGCATGGATCCCGGTCTTCCTCTGAGGATGTAAGACGCCATGACATCTGTAAATAGGCCTGTGCCAATTATTTGTCACTTTAGGGAGTGATACACCCTATTGTGGAGCCGACACAGGGTATTTATGTATTAGGGAGCCGATCGCTTGGGGTAGGGTTTTAGGGTACACTTAGTTCTGTCTATTTCTATTGGTACCGTCTGTTTATGTTAGGTGGCAACATCTGTCTGCGTGGTACCGTCCGTTCGGGTGGTTAAGGTCCATTTACTAGTGTACACCTAATTCTACATTCTGTTTCCGTAGGGATTAATCTGTTTCTATTTCTGTACCTTCTGCTCGGGTGGTAAAGGCCTATTATTAGCATTCTGCTTCTGTCTGTTTCTGTTCGGGTGGTAAAGGCCCATTATTAACATTCTGTTTCTGTCTGTTTCTGTTGGGGTGGTAAAGGCCTATTACTAGCATTCTCTTATGTGGAAATTATTCTGTTCCCGTTTCTGTTTCAGTTTAGACATTAGGGCGACACCTAATCCTGTTATACTAGTATTAGTGCAGAGAAATGAAAAGTAATATTATTCTGTTTAACCTAAGTACATCTGCTGCCCCTTTTACTGTTATCTCTCACCCAGTTTTATTTGCATGCCATGATTATTATTATCTGTTCATATGCTGAAAGTCACTGGACTTGCTAGACTTTATGTCTGACCTTGCTTGATTTCGCCCTTTTTTCTTCCGTTTCCCCCTAGGGTTTCCAAGGAGGGAATACTTTAGCTTGATCCGGATTTCTTCTGCTTGAAGTACTTAGAGTGCTTAAAGTATGGCTTGACTCCTTATGGCAGCTTCTGTGGGGATTATGATTTTAAAGTTTTATACTCTGATGATTTTCCGAACAAGGCTGATATTTATGTACTTGAGTTTTTGGGAAAGATGTAACCAAACTAATTTCTGTTTTCCGCTGTAATAATTTATAATTTCTCAAGTATTGTTTATCTGTCTTGTAAATTTCAGTTCTGTCTACTAAAACGCTCCACCAAAGTTAAGGCATTCCCTAGTGAGTGACCTTAATGGAGGTGGGGTGTTACATGTCTTTTAATTTCTCCTTTATCGCCTAGCTTGTACTTGTTTTATCCTTAGTTTGTCCTCTCGCTAGTATCTTTGACCTTTAGATAGGGTAGTCCTATGGTTGAAACATGTGTTTGAGACACGTTATGTATGATGGATGCATGTGGATGCAAGTGGTTGCTAGTGGTTGCTCGTGGATGCATATACACACACTTTAGGCACTAGATCGGCTCATTCACTTTCATATTGCATATTGCATATAAATGGATGTATTTAGTAAAATGAATGTACATTGAATGTGTGTATCATATGAATGTTGCATTTAAATGGATGGTTGTGCACACATGTAGTAATGATATGTATAGGATTCTTTGCATACATGATGGATACATGGCACTATCATTATTTGCATTAAGGAGGTCGACTGAATCAGTGGACGCCTGATTTAGCATTATTATACAGACATATACACACACTATGCATATGTACATGAAAAACATTAGAAAACTTTTAAGGACCATGGTTGCTAGTGGTTGATGGTTGAGTAGATGGATGATTGGATGGTAGTACATTCTTCTTGACTTAGAGATTTCGAGGACGAAATCCTTTAAGTAGGGGAGAATGTAACACCCCGAATTTTTGAATAATCGAATTAACTAAATTAAGAAATAATTAATCCCAGATGTGAGAATTAAGGGAAACGGGTTGCACCATTGTGCTCGCCTCGGAATTCTGGTTGAGATAGAGTCCGATTTTGCGTAAAACGGATACCAGATGAAGGAGATATGGATGAACAAAGTTAGGCGGAAAAATCAGAAAAAAAATATAATTGCACTGGTGCACTTGGGAAGTGCGCCAGTACAAAAGTTGCACTGGCGCACTTGCCAAGTGCGCCTAGGCCGAGCAGAAAGCCTGCACAGCTTTCTGGTGTAATCTGATCCATATTGTGACTCATTGCTGAGTCCTTTCTGACTCCTTGCTGAGTCATTAGGGCTGAGGTGTCACCCTATCCTGACTGAGTGGTTTTGATTAACCCTAAGATCATCTGACGGCTATAATTAAATTGAAATTCAATATAAATACGGGTAGACTCAAACCCTAAAATCAAATAAAAATCTGAATCATGGCCGTCATGCTGTCATCTTGTAACCTAGAGTAGCCGCCACCAACTAGAGGGAAATCTAAGCTAATCAATTCAATTCTATTCAACTCTAATCTAAACAATAACGAATCTACTACAAAGGCGAGCTAAATCAATTTCAGAACTCAGATTTCAGAATGCAAGACCTTCTTTTTGTGAGTTCGATTTCTTTAATAAGATAATTAACAATTTAATTAGGTTGAGTTATAATTCGGATTATATGGTTATGTTGTGAATCATTGACCGTTATGTTACTATGATTTTATTATCTATGTTGGAAAGTTGTGATGTTATCATCTATATTGTAAACCTATGTTAATTGTTGGCTTATGTACAATCAATTCGTAACGATGTTTCATATGCTAGTTTGGTTATGTTGTTGGAACTAATTCATATGTTAAATCATATATGTATGCAAGTTTAGATGTTAATTTAGATATGAATCATAAGCAAGTTAGTGAGAATCATATACAACCTTACATGTTTCATGACATCTATTTTATGTGTAAATTGGATCTAAAGTAAGGCTATGACATGTGTGAGTTAGATGCAAGTTTACATCATAGTCTATGTTGCATAAATTACCTATGCAAGTATATATGTATTGGAGTATGAATCATGTAAAGTTTGTAACTATTGTCTATGCAAGTTTACACCTTATGATTAGATCTATGACATCCATAGTTTATGCAAATTTGTGACTTTGGCCTATGCAAGTTTTAGATGAAAAACGTTATTCACACATGTAAGTCCATCCCTTATGTTTAGATCTAGTTTTTATTCTATGCATGTTGTGATGTTTTCTCTTTATTCCATAAGTTAGACTATTCGAGTCTAACGTATATTTCACGTTAAACGAACGAACGTACAACGTGGGGCAATGGGATAACATTAAAAGATTTAATATTGAGAATTGGCATAAATGCCTTAAATGTGATGTTAGTTGGTATAATTTTATATACCATAAATAGATGGACATAATTGAGTCAATTATGGACATAGTTAAATTTGTAATTGATTGGCAATTTGAATAGGGAAATTAATTCAAATTGGGGATAATTAATTATGTGTAATTAATCGCCTAAGACACGAGGTTAGACTCTTTTGTGGTGTAAGACTGCTCGGACCCGACCGACAAATCCAGCTGCCACAATTGTCAGTCTAATGTGGGAGGTCTTTGGCATAAATTAAATACATAACAGTTGTAAAGACACGAGGTTAGGCTTGTTTGTGGTGTAAGACTGCCCGGACCCGCACGGCAAATCCAACTGCCACAAATACCAGTCTAATGTGGGAGGTCTTTACAAGGTTATGGTCTTAATGAATTAAGAAACACTTAACCATATAAACATGTAGTGGGACATGAGGGGGTTAAGTGGTTGCCTTGGGTGGCATGTGGAATTTAGTGGGTGCCTTGGGTGGCATTTGAAATACGATTAGATGCACTTAACCAAGATTGAAACATGTAAGAAGACATGAATAAGAATGGGGTTAAGTGGGAAAAACCTTAGAGGGGACCAAGCATATGTGGAAAGCTTGTGTCATGCATGGGGGCCCTTTTCAAACCAGTAACCCATTAGTATCTTTGTGGGCTCGACCCAAGTCGAGGACGGGACACGCGTACTGGATTTGATTGTAAGAGGTCAAAACAGGTCAGAGGTGACAACGCAAGTCCAACGGGTTCATATGCATGTGTGGGCCCGGGCTGGTAGGTAAGACGTTGTTGCATCGTGTAGATATAAGCCGTGCATTTTTGGTTGTATTGGGTTGCCACTTTGTGGAGTGATACACCCCACTGTGGGGCCAGCACGGGTATCTACGAGTTAGGGAGCCGATCGAATGGGGGTAGTGGGTACACCTAGTGGAGATAGGGGTAGATGGCACCTATGAAGGTAACTAAGGGTACACTAAACTACCATTATCATTATTAAGTTCCGTAGGCGGGATCAACCTTTCGGGTGACTAGTGGTGGTGCAGTGTAATAATTATCTTATAGTGATTAGGGGTGCCTTTAACGTTATCTTGGTTCATCTTATTTCCTCATTTTGTTCTGTCATACCCAAATGTTCATAGTCATTTCCTTATTTTCCAGCTTATGCCTTAGCCTAGTTATTTTGATAATTATGTTGTTAAAGTTATCGCACTCGCTAGATTTTATATCTGACCCCCTTTTTCTTTCCACCTCTTGTCTTCCTTTCCCCCTCCCCCCTCAGGTTGGCAAGGAGGGAATACTACATCTTAGTGCCGATTTCTTTCAGTTGCTTGAAGATAGT
This sequence comes from Allium sativum, assembly GCA_030737875.1. NCBI lineage: Eukaryota > Viridiplantae > Streptophyta > Magnoliopsida > Asparagales > Amaryllidaceae > Allium > Allium sativum. The sequence continues at coordinate 415,636,388 of CM060909.1, read as the reverse complement.
AGATGTATCAATTGGGACTCTCTCATCTTTATGGCTTTGCTTATGCTCAGTGGGGACTTATGCATTTATGTTATTTAAGTATTTGCTTCTTTATGTACTTTGACGCTTTTGGAAAAGATTAATGATCCTGTTGTAATGGTTTTGGAAACTACTTGTGCAAACTCGTTTTGAGTTATGATGAAATAAAATAAGGTTTATCTTCCGCTGTGTTTTATTTATTTATTTATTCTTATAATTTAGCTGTTCTATACAAACAATAATGCCTCATGGACATTGATGCATTCCCTTTGTGAGTGACATTAATGGACGTGGGGTGTTACACCCACTTCCAATCGTGCCTTTCCAAGAAACTGGTGCTTAAAACCCAATGTTATCCTTTTCGTCTATGCGGAAATGAAAAACAAAAAGACAATTATTGAAAATGAAAGCTAAAAGTAAGCCAAAGGAGCTATGAAACCTTGGAAATAGGGACGGAATCCTGTCTAATCTCAATAGTTTCAGGATCTTTGTTAAGTGCTTTACCACAATCAACAAAAGCTAGGGTGGCACCATTGGCATCCGTAGGGGCATCATCACCAATGCACATGTCTTCATTGCAATTAGAAACTCGTGACTATCATTATCAGTAGTAAAAGTAGCTTTTGATGCCAAAATCACATTTTTCTATCATTAGCACTTGACTCATTTAAGGGGATATCCTCTATAAACATAATTTTGGCTACATCAATCTCCTTTCACGGGAAAGGCACCTCCCTTCCTCATATTAGTTACCTTGGACATAACTCTTTCTGCCAAGGATGGTTCGAGAGAAGAAAAGTTCAAATTTGAACACTTGTTGTCTGCATATATGAGTAAAAGAGCATCCTCAAAAGAATTAGCCATAATCTCGTGCAAGGTAGTCTAGAGAAAGCAAGAAATCCTTTGCTTAGCATCCCTAATTACTTCAATAGCTTTGCTTTGAGAGTCCCTCTTCTTATCAAGTTTATTCCTAAGAGAAGCACTCTCCTGCTCAAGAAGGGAGTTTTGTTGTTGCAAAGAAGTGCAACGAGAATTAAGTGTAGAAATCTCCTTTCTGGACTTTTTCAAAGTCACTTTCAAGGCTCGGATTTCCTTAGATAGACCCGATTAATTTCCTTCTCTCTAGCAAGAGCTATCTCCAATTCTCGTTGCTTTTCTCCTACGCTCTACTTGGCGTTGAGAAAACACTATTTTCCTTCCTAAAAAATGAGATATTTTCTTGAAATTTCAAAAAATTAGCAGAGGGTCTAAGAATCTCTTCTTCAATTAAACACCATTGTTTGAGGGCTTGAGAGAAACAACAGGTACAACAATTACAAGTAAAACGATCAGAAGATGGAAAGAAAAGAAGGAATACATACAAGAGCAGTTGCTCAACCAAAGCACGGTGAGGAGTGGAGGAATCAGATGGAAGATCAATATTGGAAAATTTGGAGGAAGAGATAATTTGTTTGACCAACACATCAAAACCTTCTTTAGAGGGAGGGTGAGGAAGATTTGGGGGAATAAGGTCTTCTTAGGAAGAGGAAAAACATATTGCATGGTGCAGTGCATTAAAAACCTCAGGGGACACAGAAACGTGAGCATTCGCAAGAGATGCCGCCTTTGCAGAAATTGTTGCAGGCGAATCGGAAGTCCCAGTGGGGTAAAGAGTCAGAACCGCAGAATCATTTGACCTTTTTGATGGAGAACCTTCCAAGTCCATACCCACAAGTTTCCTCTTAACATTTTCTCTAGACCTGAACAAAGCTTCTTTAAGAGATGAAACCCCTGATCTTAAAGCTAATAACATTGAATCAGTTTTATTAACCCCAGAATGAATGACCTCTATATATCGAGAAAGGAATTTAGGAAAATTGGAACCAAAATTGTGTTTATGTCAAATCTCGATGCAAAAATAAAGCATACCGGGATTTTCAGAAAAAGAGGAGAGTTGGGGGAAAAGGAGCATTTCACCTTAGAGACAAACAGAGAACTCCTTTGCTAAAGGAAATCAAAGGATGTTTCCCAATAATAGATTGGAAGGGAGGCAAAAGATAGTGCTTTCGAAGAATAGCAGAAGTCAGCAATGAGGATTCGTTACCCAATCTTTCTGAAGCAGCACAAAGAAGATCCACCAGCCCTTTGTCCGAAAAGCAAGGAAGTTTGGGAGCTGTACCTACAGTAAAATGTAGAATGAGAATAATCGTATATGTTTATATACAAAAATTAAGGGGACAAGAAGAAATAGACTCAAATTTTATAGTAGGAGTATTAAAGCCACCAGAAATACTGGAAGGGCATCGTATGAGGGAAAATTGAGTTTCCCAGTCTTTGAATCTCATAGTGCCATTAAATAACAATTTCTTTGTGGGGTTCACCTAGAATATTTGATGATTCACATCACTAACCTTAGTGGGGGCGAATTAGATAATCGAGGGGAGAAGGGCTCAATGGGTTGCCTGATTCTAAGGATAAGAGTTCTAAGCCTGAAAGGTAAGTATAAGTATTTAGGGAAAGTTGAATAGGGGCAATACTTAAGTATTTTTGACGGCCTAACCCGCACCATCAAACATCTCCCCCGAAATGCGTTGTGCCAATGCCCGACTAGCATGGGATAGTCATCAAAAGAAAGAGATTTGAAACTATGAATCATCAAGAACCTATAGTATATCTCACAGCGCATGGAATAAAATATAGTAGTAACATAACTTGATACAAAACAGGAGAGACAGTGCATAAGCTGAAAACTGAACCATCATAGCAGTGAAATCTAAAATACAACTTATGATTTAAACCGTTATTACAATTTCAAAATACTGTCTCTAAAAGGAAATGAAAGAGGTACACTGCTAATGCCCAAAGCAGTGACTAGCAACAACACAAGGAGAATATGTAAATAGTACGTGGAAGCCTCCTGCTCATCTTCGGGCATCTACTCGTGCATAACCACCTAACATGTCTCTAGTCTGCTCGTTTAGAAGCACCCAGAGTAATAAGAAGAGACATAAAACTCTAGGTCAGACGAAAGTCTGATATGAGCGATAGCAACAAAATAAAACAATAACAGGTATAACTAATCAAACCTGACCTTGACCTGCAACCAAAGAGTTAGCACAACAAGATGTACAATAGTCTAAGGTAACACTAACATCGGGTGTAAAATGGAGGTGTGAGTGCCATGGTGATAGAAAACATCAAACATAGCAATCATCCTCACATCTCTCACTCAGTGAGTAAAACATACAATATCCACCGCTTTGATCACCAGATCCATTGGGGCCGGGACGGAGTCCAACTCCATACAACTATTGCTACGACCACTTTACCCTTTGGGGCCCTGACGGAGTCCTACTTCATGCCACCTCTGACCCCACTGCAATGGTACATAGTCAATAAACCTAACTGGTCAACTAGTCCACATAGCGCTGGCCTTAGTTCGTCTACATACCCCCTTTCTCAATGGTGAACCAATGTTATGGATATTGAAAACCCCTTTGCACATGTCCAGCAGCAAAGCCAACTCTTGAAATTAACTCATTGGTTCACATCTAGATCCTGAGCCATAACATTTCATTTGGACTTCCTTTGCATCTCGGGTTTTGGTCAAATTGGAATTGGTCTTCAGAAGAGTTCACGATCGTTGTCGCGTAGTAGTGGTAGAGGCTCAAATCTGGTTTGGTTCGGACATATGGTGTTCAAGTTCCCTATTCGGTTCGGCTCGGCCTCACTTTTTCAGTTCGATTCGGATATATGGGTTCCAAGTCCTTCGTTCGGTTTGGTGTACTGATCTGATCCCATGCCAAGCGCTATCCCGCTCTACTCTAGCTCGATCCAACTCCAGCTCCATTCCAATTCGATCTAAGCTGGGCCTTCCTAGTTGTTCTTGTATTTGCGCACTTTTGAAGGTGCCAAACTCTAGTCCGATCCGATCCCACCTGCTCGATCCGGTCGAGTCGAACCGAAAGCTTGCACCTTTTCCAACGAGCTTGTCTCGTCCATTCTCACCATACGATGGCGTTTTCAACCATTCCAACTTTACTAAACAATCATAAAGCATCCCAAACAATAGTAATAACATGTGTTATAAATCAAAAACATTAAAACATCAATCACATGTGTTATTTAGGATCAAACATACCCAAATCCATGGTTTTCCTCTTAATCCCCTAAATTCCGGGATTAGCAAACTTAATCCAAATTAATCAAAATTTATATCAGTGACATAAAATAATATTTTAGAATTTTTACGTATTTTCCATATTTTTCTGGGTCATAATTTCACTAATTATCGCTAATCACCCCTAGTTAGCCATAATTAGTGAATAAATATGTTAATCACTCACCTTAGAAATAAATAAATGATAGATCTAAAACTTCTACTAATTTGGCTCGAATTGGTGCAGCAGCTCTAACTCAAATTTGATGCTAATCCGACTTAATTTAATGTAGATTTGATTAATTAGTGATTTGAAAGTGATTAGAGAGAGATTTAGAAGATGGAGGCCATTATTAAGGTTCAAGAAATGTTTGTGGCGGCTGGAAAAATGAAAAGTAATGTTTCTCCAAACCCTTTCAGCCCTCCCATAACCCTAATCCCAAAATGGGTTATGAGCCTAGCTGCTAATCACCATATTAAACCCGATTAAGTTGCTTTTCAATCTTCCAACCTTATTTCAGTCATATCTCCCAAACGGTAAGTCTGTTTGATTAATGTGACCACTCTACGGAATGGGAAACCATGATCCGAATCCAATAGAAGTAGTTTCAGGTCAAAATTCCTTTCCTATCAAAAGTTATGGGCGAAACAAGATTCTCCAGGGGCAAAACGGTAATTTAAAATTCAGAAAAAATCGTGAATGTGGGAAATGACCCCAATAATCGTTTCCCAAAGTTACACGACCATATGACTTCATATGAAAATAAAATAAATATTCTACGATCCACCGATACGTAGAATGTGGGTCGATACACTCTCCCCCCTTAAAAAATTTCACCCCCGAAATTCCTTGACCAAGAAAACACACAATGGTTCCCCGCATGCCTAGCAGCCATTTACAAGAAATCAACATACATAATAACACAACAAGCCTATCCTAGCATGCAATTTACTAATAAGGGAATAACTATATCGCGATTAAAATCTTACCAGGTAAAGAGTTCTGGATATGACTTCCTTATGCTTTCCTCGGTTTCCCAAGTACAGTCATTCCCATTATCACCCCACTGGACCTTAACTAGTTTCACCGTCTTCCGCCGAAGTTGCTTCGCAACGTGTCCGAGAATACGAATCGTTCTGCGGTTTCTAACTACCTCTGATTCTACCTCAGTATCATCCAACTGGTCTGGTGAGATAGTCATATCAGAATCGTGCATGAACTTCTTTAACTGAGAAACATTAAATTCATTGTGAACTCAAGCCATCTTGTCAGGTAATCCAACTTTATAAAATAAATTCCCAAATTGTTCCAGAACTGGAAATGGACCAACAAACCTTGGTGCCAACTTACCTCTCCTACCAAATTGAATCACACTCTTCAACGGAGAAATCTTGATGAATACCAAGTCGCCAATGAAGAATTTCAAATCTCTTCGCCTTTTATTAGCATAACTCTTCTGCCTATCTTGGGCATCCTTCATTCGCTGTTGAATAACCATGATCTTATCTGAAGTTTCTCTTATTACATCTGGCCCAAGCACAAATTTCTCATCGGTTTCCAACAAACATGATGGTGAGTTGCACGGTCTTCCGTACAAAGCTTCAAATGGAGCCATACCAATACTGGACTGATAACTATTATTATATGCAAACTCAACCAGAAGCAAATGGTCATTCCATAACCCTCCAAAATCCAATATACAAGCTCTCAAGAGATTCTCTAATACACGATTCACCCTCTCTATTTGACCATCTGTTTGGGGATGGTATACGGTACTGAGATGTAATTCTGACCCTAAAGCCTCTTGTGAGCTCTTCCAAATCCCACTAGTAAATAATGAATCTCGGACACTCATAATACCTTTAGGTACTCCATGAAATCTCACTACCTACTTCATATACTGTTCCGCTAACTTAGCTGCTGTCTATTCGACTTGACCGATATGAACCTTGCACTTTTGGTCAATCGATCCACAATCACCCAAATACTGTCATGACCCAATCTAGTCCTTGGTTAACCATCAATGAAATCCATTGAGTCTTGTTCCCATTTCCATTTGGAAATTTCCAACGGTTGTAACAAACCACTAGGCTTCTTTTGCTCGGCTTTAACTAACTGGCAATTCATGCACTTGGATATAAACTTCCCAACGTCTCTCTTCAACCCTTCCCAATAGTAGGTCCGCTTCATGTGTCGATACATCTTGTTATCACCAGGATGTATAGTAAGTTTCGACTGATGACACTCTCTAAGTACTTCACCTATCAATCCATTAACATTGGGTACAACCAGTCTCCCATTTTTTCGAAGCCACCCCCGATCAAGTCCATACTTGTTCATTTCTTCACAGTCGATACCCATCTCTGCCTTGGAGATGATTCCCAATAGGTTAGGATCATCCCTATGACTGGAACTGATCCGCTCAATCAGAGTCGGTCTGATCGTCAAACTTGCTAACATCTCTGGATCTAATTCACACTTAGGTCTGAAATCATATCCCACGATATACTCTAGTTGCTTCCATTCCAAAAACATAGCCCCCAAATTGGCATGTCCCCTACTCAATGCATCAGCTACTACATTGCCCTTACTGGGTATGTATGCGATATTGAAATCATATGAAGCCGAGAACTTTAACCATCTCTGCTGACGAAGATTTAAATCCTTCTGAGAGAGAAAATATACTTTAATAACTTATGATTGGTAAACAACTCGAATCTTTCTCCAAAGAGATAGTGTCTCTATATGTTCAACACGAACACGGTCGCTGCCAATTCCAAATCATGGGTAGGATATCTTTTCTCATGTGGTTTTATTTTCCGACTTGCACAAGCTACAACCCTACCTCCTTGCATCAGTACAGCACCTAGTCCGGTACCAAAAGCATCTGTGTATACCGTCATCTCTTCGTTCACTTTAGGGATAACAAACACTAGTGTGCACGTCAACTTCTCATTTAGACTCTTAAATGCATTCTCACACCTTTCGTCCCAAAAGAAAGCTTGACTTTTGTAACACCCCACCTCCGCCAGGGCCAATCACGGGTGATTGCACTCGCTTTGGAGGGGTGTTGTCTAGGTAAACATGCACAGAGATATCACAAGACAGAACATAGATAAATAAATAAGTAAAGCAGCGGTAGAAATTCAAAAAAACCGTGCTTAACCATTTCAAAACCAAATAGTCAACTTACATCAAAGTACTTAGTCATTATTTTCCAACTACCACAAGTCTAGAAAACATAAACTGAAAATAACATAAAGTAAACTATCCCCAAGATAGATGTGGTGAAGCCATAGCAAGCTGAAGTCCAAACCGTACATGAGCTGTCAAGAAAGCAAGCCAAATGTCCAAGCTAAGCACTAGTGTTCCCTCCCTGAGAACCTGGGGGGGGGGGGGGAACGGAAGAAAAGAGGCGAAAGAAAAAGGGTCAGTCAAAAAGACTGGTAAGTCCTACCTACTATTAGTATAAAAACTAATGAAGTTAACTAAACATGAGAAACTGAGATGAAACATAAAGATGGTAACTAACTGGCATGATAAAAGATAACAAGGTAGATCAAGTGTGGCATCGCATATACAAGGTTTAGTTTGCACCAATAGTACTAGTATTCCAACCCATGTCAAGTATAAACAAGAAATGATCCCCTGGCCCAATATCATGAGATGACCCGAGTCAGGGTCCAACTGTACGGTCTAGTCGATCGGCTCCCTATAAGCCTAACTCGTCGAGTGTCGGTGTCATACGGCCCAATCACGAAATGTAGTCAAACTGTGCTAGGTCCACCCTAGGGTGTATCAAGCCCTAGGGTGCCAACCACTGACACTAATCAAGCACGCACAGTCTAAACCTACTAGTGCCCGTGTCTGCTTTTTCAACTCCGGACTATGTGCACGACCATAGTCCGCCTGAACCTACACCGGCGCACCTACTCAGCCGTCGTTCTGGTCGCTTACAATCAGCCCAGTAATCGTGCCCCACCCTAGCCTAGTCCCTAGGGTATCATGATACATCCAAGAGGGTTACTGCTGAAAAGGACCACGTAACTAGGGTTTCTAACGGGTTAAGTGTGGTTAACCCTGTCCAATCATGTATCAAGTTGGTTAAGTGTACCCAAGTGGTTCATGACTTAACCCTAACTTGTGGCATTAATTAATTTAATGCACCCAACCTCTCACATTAGACTTTGTTGTGGTTACTGGATATGCCGGGCGGGTCCGGGCAGATTTACACCACAACCTAGTCTAACCTCGGGTTTCAAGCGCGATATGACCAACTACTCACATTGGATCCTATTGTTTGTAGCCACTGGATTTGTCGGGCGGTTCCGGACAGATTTACGCTACAAACTCAACCCAACCTCGAGTTGGCCACTTTATGGTTTTCTACATGTCATGACCACATTCACGTTTTCAAGCATAATCTAGTTTCATGTCACATTTCAAGTCATGTTTTTCATGTCATTTTCAAGTTTTCCTAACTACCCATAATGTATTCCCATTCGCACGTAAATTCGCATCAATACAAATAGATCAAGAAGGGGAACATAACAACATGACAAAGATGGGCATAAGGTGATAAAGTTGGTCATAAGTTAAACAAGATGATATTTGAGGCAAAGGTGTTCATCACAACTAGCATATAGGATTATTGGCCTCAAAACATGTACGACATCAAACTTAGCAAATAAACTTGTGGGTAGCATGTAGTTCAACATCATAGGCAAAGGTGATAACATGATAATAGTTGACATAGAGTGATAAGCTAGTGGGTAGCATGTAGTCCAACATCATAGGCAAGTTAACATCAAGGTTATGAGGGGTTCTATGTTGCATTATGCATAATCCCCAAATAAAGCTCATAGCTTTCTACCCAAAAATCAAGGTAAATGGTACTAGGTTCATGATAGTGCCACAATCATAGATCAAAAGAGTCATAAATGGATCTATGCATACAAATATAGCCCCATGACAAGTATTACACCAAAAATCCCATTTCAACTTGCTACATGTTCATATTAATTTCATAGTTTAAATCTAAGAGTAGAGTGGGGCTTACAAATCGTGGCTATGAGAACTAGAACCAAATAGAACAAGATAGAGATGTTGTAGAAGCTCTAGGAATGATGTAGCAACACTAGAAGCCTTGAGAATAAGTAGCTCCTTTGATTTGATGAAGAAAGATTGCTCCTTTTTGCCTTAGAAGCTCTCAAGATGAAGATGGAGGCCATGATTAGGGAGCATTTTGGCAGAATTTAGTTGTTAGGATGTTTTATGATGGTTTAGGCTAGGTATTAGGGTGTTTTTATAGGTGTAGAGACTAGTTTAGGCCATAGGATTAACCCTAGTTTAGATCTGAACCATCAAATCCCGTCACAGGCTAGTTGAGCAGACCAAAGGAGCAAACAGGTGCACCAGGGGAAAACCTGGCCGACCAGGGTGGTCGACCCCCACGTCGACACCCAGGTCGACTCCCCAGTCGACCTGGGGGGGGGGGGGGCAGGTCGACTCCCCAGTCGACCTGGGGCTGGGCGGGAAATTTTCCCGCCCAATCTGTTTCTGGCTGAATTTGAATTTCGGGCTGAATTTTCTGAAATCTTCTATGGGCCATATCTTGGTCATATGGACTCCGATTTACGAAATTTCGGACTCGTTTTCAAGTAGAATTTCGAGACGAACGCAATGGCGTAACCCATTCCCATTAATTCTTAACTTATAATTTAATTATGCCCTGATTTCTTGTTTTAACATGTTATAAAAATTCGGGTTGTTACATTCTCCCCACCTTAAAGGATTTCGTCCCCGAAATCTCCAAGTTAGGAAGAACGTATCCTACCATCCATCATCCATCTACTCAAAACATCATCCACAAGTAATCTTTGTCCTTAAAAGATTTCTAATGCTGTATGAACATATGCAAAAGTGTGTGTATATGCACCTATCTGATGCGAAAATCAGGCGGTTACTAACTCAGTAAACCTCCTTAATGCAGAATATGTTAGTGCAATGAGTCCAAATGTATGCAACTTCCTAACATAATTTATAATCTCTACATGAGTGCACATAACATTCATCCATATGCAACATCCACATGATAGCATAACAAGTTTCATCCATGAATAAGCATAAACACTCATGCGTGTGAGCCGATCTTAATGCCTAACGTGTATCATGCATCCACGAGTAACCACTTGCAAACACTTGCAACCATTTGCAACCATCAAGCATAACATGTTTCAAATACATGTTTCATCCAAAGGGTTTCTACCTAAGGTTCTCATGACAAGATTAACGGAATAACAAGATAAACATGGATAGCAAAAGAAAGATATGCTAACTAGGAAAGGAGATTGAGAATGTACCCTCAAAAAGAAATGGATAAAGCCCACGCATCTTCTCCTCGGTTTCCCAAGTTGCATCTTCATCGGCTTCACTCCACTGAACCTTTACTAACTTGACTTCTCAATTTCTCAGCTTCTTGATCTCCGTTCCCAAGATACGAATCGGAGCTCGCCTCAGGGTTGCCTCTTTCTCTACTTCCACGTCTTCAAGAATGCTAGGCTCAACTACTTCGGCTGATTCATGTAGGCATTTTCGGAGATGCGAGACATGAAAAACATTGTGCACTCCAACTAGCTTCTCGGGCAATTCCACCCTATAAGCCATTTGCCCAATCTTCTCGATGATAGGGAAGGGTCCTATGAACCTTGGTGCTAGCTTTCCAACTACTCCAAAACGAACCACATTTCGCAAGGGAGAAACCTTCACAAAGACCATATCTCCAACCTCAAACTCTAAGTCTGTCCTTTGCTTGTCTGCATAGGATTTCTGTCTATCTTGGGCCGTTTTCATCCGCCTTCGAATCAACTCAACTTTCTCGGATGTGTCCCTTATCATGTCGGGCCCAAGTATAAGCTTATCCGTCGTCTCCCACCAACATGTTGGTGACTTGCACGGCCTCCTATACAAAGCTTCGAATGGTGCCATCCCTATGCTTGCTTGGTAGCTGTTATTATAAGCAAACTCTACGAGAGGAAGGTGGTCTTCCCAAGTGCCACCAAAGTCAAGAATGCATAGCCTCAACAGATCTTCTAGTACCCTATTCACCCTTTCGGTCTGGCCATCCGTCTGTGGGTGATAGGCTGTACTTAGATTCAATCGCATACCCATCGCTTCTTGCAGACTACTCCAAAATTGGCTAGTGAAGATTGGGTCACGATCGCTCACTATGCTAGAAGGAACTCCATGCAATCGCACTATCTCTCGAAGATAAACAGATGCTAGCCCTGATGCGGTCCTCTTGCTCTTCACTGGAATGAAATGAGCGCTCTTCGTGAGTCTATCCACTATGACCCATATGCTAGTATTCCCCTTCCTCAATCTCGGCAATCCATCCACAAAATCCATAGAGATACTTTCCCACTTCCATAGCGGGACCTCCAATGGATGCAGTAGCCCACCGGGCTTCTTCGACTCGGCCTTTACTTGTTGGCAAACAATGCATCTAGAAACAAACTCTGCAACATCCTTTTTCATCCCATCCCAAAAGAAAATGCGCTTCATATCCCGGTACATCTTATCCCCTCCGGGATGTATGGTCATCCTCGAGTGATGCGCCTCCTCAAGAACTTTATTTACTAAGTCTCCCACTTGTAGGACACATAGCCTTCCATCACGCCTTAGCCATCCCTTGTCATCAATAGTATATCTAGCGAGGTGACTTGACGTCTCACCACGAATCAACTTGTCCATGATCTCGACTATCTGCGGGTCTTCCCTCTGTGAAGCCCCAACTTGATCAAGAAGTGTAGGTCTAAGCTCAAGGGATGCTAACGAACCAGTCATCGACTCAACAGCAGGTGTAAAATCAAAGGTTGCCAAGAACTCTAGGCTCCTCATCTCAACAAACAAGGGACTCAAAGTCAACCTTCTTCTACTTAGCGCATCCGCCACAACATTAACCTTGCCAGGGGTATAAGCTATATCGAAGTCATATGATGCCAAGAATTCCATCCACCTTTGCTGCCTTAGATTCAAATCTTTCTGCGAGAAGAGGTACCTGAGCGACTTGTGATCAGTATATAACTCAAACCTTTCGCCTAGAAGATAATGGCGCAAAGATTTGAGTACAAAGACGATCGCCGCCAACTCCAAATCATGAGTGGGGTAGTTCTTCTCATGAGCTTTGAGTTGCCTACCCCCAAAGCATATCACTCTCCCTTCTTGCATCAGGACAGCGCCTAATCCCGTGCCACATGCATCGGTGTACACGGTAAACAACTTCCCTCCATCGGGAAATGCTAGAACTGGAGCTGTGGTGAGGGCTTTCTTGAGCCTTTGAAAAGCAAGCTCACACTCTAAGTCCCATGTAAAGACTAAGTTCTTCTTCGTTAACTTAGTAAGAGGGGCTGAAATCTTAGCGAAGTCCTTAATGAACTTCCTATAAAATCCTGCCAGACCGAGAAAGATTCTCACTTCAGTGGCATTCTTCGGAACTTTCCAGTCTTGTACCGCCACTACTTTAGCGGGATCCACAGCTATGCCTTGCTTAGAAACTATATGCCCAAGGAACCGAACTTCCCTTCTCCAGAAATGGCATTTGGAGAACTTAGCTTTTAACTGATGAGCTCTAAGCATATCCATAACCTCCTTGAGATGTGTAGCATGCTCTTCCTCGTCTTTAGAGAAGATCAGAATATCATCCACGAAGACAACCACAAACTTGTTAAGGAACTCCCTAAACACCCTACTCATCAAATCAACGAAGTATGCGGGTGCATTAGTCAAACCGAATGGCATGATGAGCCATTCAAAGAATCCATCTGGAGTCCTAAACGCAGTCTTGTCAATACTATCCTCAACCACTCTAAGCTGATGGAATCCGGTGGCTAGATCGAGTTGAGAGAAAACAGAAGCACCTACAAGCTAGTCAAAGAGATCATCAATCCTCGGTAACGGGTGCCTATTCTTCTTTGTCAGCTTGTTTAACTCATGATAATCAACACATAGACGAAGCGAACAATCCGCCTTAGTAGCGAATACCACAGGAGCACCCCATTCAGAAATGCTTCGCCTAATGAAATTTTTCTCAAGCAACTCCTTGACTTGCTTAGTAAGCTCTCTTCTTTCTCGCGGGGCCATGTGCCTAACAGGAAATGAAACTGGCTTGGCATTATCAACCAGATAAATACGGAAGTCTATCTCGCGTTTAGGGGGTAACCCCTTCACCTCATCAAAAACATCAGGATATTCTCGGACCACCCTCACAGATTGAAGATTGTCAATAGACGAGTCGAGGGATTCAAGATAACACAACATGACGGGATCCAGAGGATTACAAGCAATCTCTATGGTATTGCCAAGGCGAGTCATAAGCCTCACTACCCTATGCTCACAATCGAGAATGGCTCCATAACTAGACAACCAATCCATGCCCAAAATCAACCCGTATCCCATGAACCCGAGAACATAAGCATTACATGTGAATTCTACGGTCAAGATAGAAATCCTCAAATCCATACAAATCATAGATAGATGGGCGGAACCCCCAATTGGATTTGAAACACTAACGGAATCCTCAACTAGACTAGTACTTAGGTGCAAACTTTCAACAATGTCAAAAGAAATAAAGGTATGCGATGCGCCAGAATCAAATAAAGTTCGAACAGGAAAACCAGAAATGTAAACAAGGCTTTCTACAGAAATACTACCTCGGTCCGGAGCTGGAGTAGTGTTGAGAGCATGCATCTACCCTCCAGAAGGTCCTGCCCGGTGAGTCTGTCCTTGCCCATGTCCTTGCTTCTTTGGGCAATCCTTACTGTAGGTTCCAGACTCTCCGCAATGAAAGCATTCTCCCAACTTCCTCTTCTTCTTCCTACAATCTTTGGCTATGTGTCCAGTGATCCAACAGAAGTTGCACTTCCTTGTCTCCCTTGTCTTGTTGTTGTTGGCCTTGTTACCCTTGTTGTTCTTGTTGTTCTTGTTGTTCTGGTTGCTCTGATTGTTCTGGTTGCCTCCCCACTTGGAGTCCGTCTTCTTGGTTTGAGTCTCATTAAGCTTAACTTCTTTCTTTCCATTCTTATCATCTCCTTGAAGCAAGGCCATATCCACTAAGCTCTCAAAAGTGGCCCCCATGGGTATATGAGACATGGCCAAAACTTGTAATGGCTCATTCCTCGAGCAAAGCGTAGAGCCTTCTTCTGAGGTGTGTTAACCATGTCTAAACTGAATCGAGCAAGCTGGTTAAACTTATTCACATACTCCCTCACGGTCATGTCCCCTTGCTTTAAAGATATAAACTTCTCCATTTGCAGATTCTCCTCAGCAGATGATAGAAACTTAAGCCCAAACCTCATCCTAAAGTCGGCCCAAGTCTCTATAGGCCTAGTAGCGTTGGTGACTTCCCACCAATAAGCAGCTTCCTCTTTCAATAGCCATACTGCCAACAGAACTTTCCTACGGTCTTCTACTTCAAAGATAGCAAAAAGGTCTTCAGTTTCTTTTAACCTGTTTCTTGCCTCAACATAAGTCTCTGTCCCAACAAAATTCTTGCCACCCATCGCCTTAAAGTCTTTGCAAATCTTCGCGAAATCCGCTTGTGGACGCTGAGGAGGAGGAGGAACCTCAGGTACGGGAGGAGGAGTGGGAGTGTTTGCTGGGCCCGCATCGTTGGCCCTAGCTTCCAAGTACATTCGGAACAATCCGGGTATGGGTACTCCCTCGGGAAGGTTAAGATCGGCCATGCTGAAAAAGGAAAAGATATATTTAGAACAAGGAAATGAAGGATAGTGCTAATGGCTTTTGGGTAATAGCCTTTTAAAACAAACTAGACTTTCCTTGGAAAAGTACTTAATTGGTTTTGAAAATAGTTTTTCAAAAAGGGTTTTTAAAACTTTTGTCCGGTCTAGTAAACCTCATGCTCTGATACCAAATGTAACACCCCACCTCCGCCAGGGCCAATCACGGGTGATTGCACTCGCTTTGGAGGGGTGTTGTCTAGGTAAACATGCACAGAGATATCACAAGACAGAACATAGATAAATAAATAAGTAAAGCAGTGGTAGAAATTTAAAAAACCATGCTTAACCATTTCAAAACCAAATAGTCAACTTACATCAAAGTACTTAGTCATTATTTTCCAACTACCACAAGTCTATAAAACATAAACTGAAAATAACATAAAGTAAACTATCCCCAAGATAGATGTGGTGAACCCATAGCAAGCTCAAGTCCAAACCGTACATGAGCTGTCAAGAAAGCAAGCCAAATGTCCAAGCTAAGCACTAGTGTTCCCTCCCTGAGAACCTGGGGTGGGGGGGGGAATGGAAGAAAAGAGGCGAAAGAAAAAGGGTCAGTCATAAAGACTGGTAAGTCCTACCTACTATTAGTATAAAAACTAATGAAGTTAACTAAACATGAGAAACTGAGATGAAACATAAAGATGGTAACTAACTGGCATGATAAAAGATAACAAGGTAGATCAAGTGTGGCATCGCATATACAAGGTTTAGTTTGCACCAATAGTAATAGTATTCCAACCCATGTCAAGTATAAACAAGAAATGATCCCTTGGCCCAATATCATGAGATGACCCGAGTCAGGGTCCAACTATACGGTCTAGTCGATCGACTCCCTATAAGCCTAACTCGTCGAGTGTCGGTGTCATACGGCCCAATCAGGGAATGTAGTCAAACTGTGCTAGGTCCACCCTAGGGTGCATCAAGCCCTAGGGTGCCAACCACTGACACGAATCAAGCACGCACAGTCTAAACCTACTGGTGCCCGTGTCTTCTTTTTCAACTCCGGACTATGTGCACGACCATAGTCCGCCTGAACCTACAACGGCGCACCTACTCAGCCGTCGTTCTGGTCGCTTACAATCAGCCCAGTAATCGTGCCCCACCCTAGCCTAGTCCCTAGGGTATCGTGATACATCCAAGAGGGTTACTTCTGAAAAGGACCACGTAACTAAGGTTTCTAACGGGTTAAGTGTGGTTAACCCTGTCCAATCATGTATTAAGTTGGTTAAGTGTACCCAAGTGGTTCATGACTTAACCCTAACATGTGGCATTAATTAATTTAATGCACCCAACCTCTCACATTAGACTTTGTTGTGGTTACTGGATATGCCGGGCGGGTCCGGGCAGATTTACACCACAACCTAGTCTAACCTCGGGTTTCAAGCGCGATATGACCAACTACTCACATTGTATCCTATTGTTTGTAGCCACTAGATTTGTCGGGCGGTTCCACGCAGATTTACGCTACAAACTCAACCCAACCTCGAGTTGGCCACTTTATGGTTTTCTACATGTCATGACCACATTCACGTTTTCAAGCATAATCTAGTTTCATGTCACATTTCAAGTCATGTTTTTCATGTCATTTTCAAGTTTTCCTAACTACCCATAACGTATTCCCATTCGCACGTAAATTCGCATCAATACAAATAGATCAAGAAGGGGAACATAACAACATCACAAAGATGGGCATAAGGTGATAAAGTTGGTCATAAGTTAAACATGATGATATTTGAGGCAAAGGTGTTCATCACAACTAGCATATAGGATTATTGGCCTCAAAACATGTACGACATCAAACTTAGCAAATAAACTTGTGGGTAGCATGTAGTTCAACATCATAGGCAAAGGTGATAACATGATAATAGTTGACATAGAGTGATAAGCTAGTGGGTAGCTTGTAGTCCAACATCATAGGCAAGTTAACATCAAGGTTATGAGGGGTTCTATGTTGCGTTATGCATAATCCCCAAATAAAGCTCATAGCTTTCTACCCAAAAATCAAGGTAAATGGTACTAGGTTCATGATAGTGCCACAATCATAGATCAAAAGAGTCATAAATGGATCTATGCGTACAAATATAGCCCCATGACAAGTATTACACCAAAAATCCCATTTCAACTTGCTACATGTTCATATTAATTTCATAGTTTAAATCTAAGAGTAGAGTGGGGCTTACAAATCGTGGCTATGAGAACTAGAACCAAATAGAACAAGATAGAGACGTTGTAGAAGCTCTAGGAATGATGTAGCAACACTAGAAGCCTTCAGAATAAGTAGCTCCTTTGATTTGATGAAGAAAGATTGCTCCTTTTTGCCTTAGAAGCTCTCAAGATGAAGATGGAGGCCATAATTAGGGAGCATTTTGGCAGAATTTAGTTGTTCGGATGATTTGTGATGGTTTAGGCTAGGTATTAGGGTGTTTTTATAGGTGTAGAGACTAGTTTAGGCCATAGGATTAACCCTAGTTCAGATCTGAACCATCAAATCCCATCACAGGCTAGCTGAGCAGACCAAAGGAGCAAACAGGTGCACCAGGGGAAAACCTGGCCGACCAGGGAGGTCGACCCCCAGGTAGACACCCAGGTCGACTCCCCAGTCGACCTGGGGGGGGGGGCGGCGCAGGTCGACTCCCCAGTCGACATGGGGCTGGGCGGGAAATTTTCCCGCCCAATCTGTTTCTGGCTGAATTTGAATTTCGGGCTGAATTTTGAATTTTCTGAAATCTTCTATGGGCCATATCTTGGTCATATGGACTCCGATTTACGAAATTTCGGACTCGTTTTCAAGTAGAATTTCGAGACGAACGCAATGGCATAACCCGTTCCCATTGATTCTTAACTTATAATTTAATTCTGTCCTGATTTCTTGTTTTAACATGTTATAAAAATTCGGGTTGCTACAACTTTTCTTAGTCAACTGAGTTAACGACATCGCTATCTTGGAGAAGTCTTGGACAAATTTACGATACTATCCAACTAATCCCAAGAAACTTCTTATGTCCATTGCATTCTTAGGTGTAAACCAATCTTGTACTGTAGCCACCTTCGCAGGGTTCACAACAATACCATTCTCTGAAACAATATGGCCGAAGAACCTCACTTCCCTCCTCCAGAAGTGACACTTAGAGATTTTGCTTTCAATTGGTGTTTCCTTAACACCTCCATCACTGTCCTCAAATGTTCCTTCTGTTCTTCCTCTGTCCTCAAGTAAACCAAGATATCGTCCACGAACACAAGAACAAACTTATTTAACCGATCTCTAAAAACCATATTCATAAGATCCACAAAATATGCGGGTGCATTGGTCAATCTGAACGGCATGACCAACAACTCATAGAATCCAGACGGAGTACGAAATGCCGTTTTAGGTATACTCTCAGCTGCTACTCGGAGCTGATGAAATCCTGCCGCGAGGTCCAACTGGGAGAACAGTCTTGCTCCATTTAATTGATCAAACAAATCATCTATCCATGGAAAAGGATACTTAATCTTCCTAGTCACCTTGTTCAACTCGCGGTAGTCCACACATAAGCAAAGGTAATCATCTGCCTTAGTAGCAAACACAATTGGTGCTCCCCACTTGGAAACATTTCTTCCGATAAATCCCTTTTTCAAAAGATCTCTTACTTGCACCTCGAGCTATTGCTGCTTCCTTGGCACCATACGACGAAGTGGCATCACTATAGGTCTGTCATCTTCCGCTAAATCAATCTAAAACTCGATCTCTCGGTGTGGTGGAAGTCCGGTCACTTCCCCGAAGATGTCCGGATACTCGCCAACAATAGGCACATCTGATAACTCGTCATGCGGGATTTCGAGGGAATTTAGAAAACTAGCCATCACCCCATCACTAGGTAGGCAGCCCAATACCACCTTCCACCCGTCATCCGCTCTAATGGTCACCGAAGACCCCTCACAGTCTACCACCACCCCATAACTTTGGAGCCAAATGACTCCTAAAATAATGCCAAACCCAGTAAAGCCCAAAACAAAGTGATCAGAAGCAAACATACATCCATGACTGGATAAGACCAAATTACGACAAATCATATTAAGGCTAGTCGAACCACCGATCGGGTTCATCACAACTAAAGGTCTATCGACAATCTCGGGTTCCAATTCCAACCAATCTACAAGGTCACTAGACACGAAGGACTGGGAGGCCCCAGTATCAAACAATACTCAAACAGGAACATCATAAATAGAAAGAATACGTTGAATAACGACACCTTTTCCCTTCTCCGCCGCGGTTGGGGCATTCGACGAAGAAGGAACAACGTTGATAGCATATGCTTTCACAATATGCTTCTCCTTAGGGGTTTGGGGACATTTATCCTTGTGATGCCCCCACTTGGCCACAATTGAAGCACTTCATGTTCGCTAGCTTTTCTCGACAATCTCTGGCATAGTGGCCCTTCTTGCCACAGTTAAAAACTCGACATTTTACTTATCCTTATTTTTCTGACCATCCTTGGTTTTGTTCTGTTTCCTTGATAGTATATACGGATGCATGTGGCATAGGGCTAGGTGCTGTATAGATGCAAGGAGGTAGGGTTGTAGCTTATGCAAGCCGGCAACTGAAACCGCATGAGAAAAGATACCCTACCCATGATTTGGAATTAGCAGCGATCATGTTCGCACTGAAGATGTGGAGACATTATCTCTTGGGAGAAAGATTCGAGTTGTTTACTGATCATAAATCATTAAAGTATCTCTTCTCTCAGAAAGATCTAAATCTCCGGCAGCAAAGATGGTTAGAATTTTTAGCTTCCTATGATTTCGACATCGCATATACACCAGGAAAGGGCAATGCGGTGGCTGATGCAGTGAGTAGAAGACATGCCAGTTTAGGGGCTATGTTTCTTGAATGGAAGCAACTGGAGTACATCGCTAGGTATGATTTTAGACCAAAGTGCGAATTGGATCCAGAAATGTTAGAAAGTTTGACGATCAGACCCAATTTGATTGAGCAGATTGGTTCCAGTCAGAGGAACGATCTTAACCTATTGGAAATCATCTCAAAGCTAGAGATGGGAATCGATGAAGAGATGAACAAGTATGGGCAAGATCGAGATGGATGGCTTAGAAAGAATGGAAGACTTGTTGTGCCCAATGTCAATGTATTGAGAGATGAAGTGCTTGGAGAATGTCATCACTCAAAACTGACTATACATCCCGGTGGTAACAAGATGTACCGAGACATGAAACAGACCTACTACTGGGAAGGGATGAAAAGAGGCGTTGGGACGTTTATATCCAAATGCATGAATTTCCAGCTAGTTAAAGCTAAGTAAAAGAAGAGCAGCGGTTTCTTACAACCACTAGAAATTCCAGAATGGAAATGGGAACAAGTCTCGATGGATTTCATTGATGTGTTACCAAGGACTAGATTGGGACATGATAGCATTTGGGTGATTGTGGAACGATTGACTAAGAGTGCAAGGTTTATACCCGTCAAGTCAAACAGGACGGCAGCTAAGTTAGCGGAACTGTATATAAAGTGGGTAGTGAGATTTCATGGAATACCCAAAGGCATTGTGAGTGACCGAGACCCTTTGTTCACTAGTGGATTTTGGAAGAGCTTACAAGAGGCGTTAGGATCAGAACTACATCTCAGTACCGCGTATCATCCTCAAACGGATGGTCAAACAGAGAGGGTGAATCGTATATACAGTTCTCATACCGAGGTGTGAGGCTTGCGAATTCACGTTATACACAAAGCTATGCCACAAAGGCCGTGCTTTGATCATCAACCACAAGACTTTGCTTTTCAACAGAAGCCTTGATCAATTGCCACTTAGGCGTGCCACACAGGCAATTCATGCCATGCGACTGATGTCCATCGATATACAACCTCTGAGCTCGTACGTCTCAGAGAAGGGTGTTAAGCAAGAGAATAAATTCTCTGCCGCCAAACAGATGTATATTTAATGGAGATCAATCAACACAGAATAAAATCCAATGTCAGACACACAGTCCATTTACAAGTTCGTTCTGGGTCTGAACGAAACCGGAGGCACTTTCCTCGCATATCCATCGATCTCCAAGTACGTCTGGACGACCACCAACTGATTCCCTCATCTTGGGTGTACAGCCCAATCAAGATCATCAGTAATCACCCAAACGATGTGAAGACTTCCGGTCTTCAACCACCGTCATCATCTTCGACTTATCGTCGAATCGGTTATTCAGAATGGGTGTAAACCCGGTCTTTCCGAACAACCCGCGTATATTAAAAACAAATGTTACACAAACACAACATACGCCTCATTCCAATTCATTAGTCACTAACCGTAAATCAGTAAGAGAGCAATTCCCCAAATATTAACCCCGAAGGCCGAAACCAACATCAGATCAATACCCAGGAAACCATTCTTCTTAACTAACCTACAGCTAGTTTCTGAATTTCAATTCTTATGGAAAGGTTCCCATTAATTTTATCAAAAATAAATTCTTTAAAATTTATTCCTTAATCTTCCATTGGATGCCATATCAAACCAAATTATGGTTTTCCAAACTAGTCGAGATTAGCGAACCACACCGAAGTAATTATTTATTTTATTTCCCAATCCCAACCTATTCATCCCATAAAGAAAAACTGGTAATAATCCATATCTAATACCACGGTGTTATCGGTAAAATTAACTACCATTTCACGTTTAAATCTAATTAAAGATTTAACTATCGCTTTGGAGCAAAACTGGTGATACTCCATTCTCGCTCACTTTCCAAATTTGATAATTTAAATTATCAATTTACATTTCAATCTAATTACAGATTCATTAAAACTCCTTTTACTGGGTTAAAGAACTAATGTCATTTAAAATACAGTTCACAATAAACCCCAAATCGCATTTTATTTATTATCGGGTTAAAGAACAAGTGTTATTTAAAACACCCTTCACGATAAACCCACAAATCAATTCTATTTAAAACCCATTTCAAATCCAATTTATTTATTTAAAAATAAATGGGTTTTAATTTCAGTTCAAAACTAGTTCATTTCGATAAAAATCTATTTTTATCTTTACAAATGTGGGATTTTTCATCCCAGTTCTTCACAAATCATTCCTTATGATTTTACACAAATTATCACTATTTCTAATAATTTTATCGAGGCCCGTACATTCGATTTCCAACAACGGCCATCGAACTGCACTTACAGCGACCTTTTCCAAATTTGATTTGGACGTATCTCCAAATCCAACCGTTAGATTTCAAATTTCTAATATTCGTTAGAAAGCTCTTTTCGATATGAACCCAACGGTTCCGGTTTTAGGAGAATCCGACGGTAGGATCTCCCGTAATGTCCGTTCGAAGTCAATGGTCGATATTCATAAACTGCCGCGGCGCGGCGCGTTCTATTCAGGCCATTATATTATATATATAATATATATTTCGTCGATTTCTATTTAAAACGAATTTTATAAATAGTTTTAAATTCGTTTCAAAAACATTTCAACTTCCATTTCCAATTCAAATCAAAATTGAATTTTTCCTTATAAATTCGTTTTAAATTCATTTCAATTTAATTCAAATTTCGATTCAATTTGAATTCATTTCAAATCGATTTTTATTCTATTTCAATTCGTTTTCAATTCAATTCGAATTCGTTTTATATTCAATTCAATTCGTATTCGTTTTATATTCAATTCAATTCGAACTCGTTATATATTCAATTCAATTCGAATTCGTTTTATATTCAATTCAATTCGAATTCGTTTTATATTCAATTCGAATTCGTTATATATTCAATTCAAATTGAATTCGTTATATATTCAATTCGAATTCGTTTTATATTCAATTCAATTCGAATTCGTTATATATTCAATTCAATTCGAATTCGTTATATATTCAATTCAATTCGAATTCGTTTTATATTCAATTCAATTCGAATTCGTTTTATATTCAATTCATTTTGAATTCGTTTTATATTCAATTCAATTCAAATTCGTTATATATTCAATTCAATTCGAATTCGTTTTATATTCAATTCAATTCTAAAAACGAATATAATCGATATAAATATCGTTCGCGTCAAAATAGCGCATCTCTAATCAACACGGCTTTATATATTTCAATAATTCCGTTATTTTATTCAACATATGAATATTTATCCTATTCAATACATGTAACACGCCACGTCCATTAATGTCACTCACAAAGGGAATGCATTAACTTCCATGGAGGTTTTAAGTGAATATAGAACAGAAAAATTACAACAAGACAGATAATAAGTAGTACTTGAAAATCTAAAACTTTATTTCATTGCAGCGGAAGTTAAACATGTTTGTTACATCATAAAAACCATAAATCAGAGTCAAGTACAATATCCATCTTGATAAAACAAAATACATAACCCCATTAAATAAATAGCCATTAAAGAAGATAACAAGTTGGACTTTACTTCAGCGGTCCAAGCTTTCCAAAAGAGAGATAAAGCAATCCAATCAAACTCCACTAGAGCTGGGTCCACCCTGAGTACCTGGAGGGGGAAAAAGATAGAAATGGTGGGGGTCAGACATAAAGTCTGGCAAGTATGATAATTCTAACAATACTATTATTAAAGTAACTAGACTAAGGCATAAGCTGGAAAACAAGGGAATGTCTATGAACTATTGGGTATGGAAGAGCAGATAAGGATAACGTTAAAGGAACACCTAATTACTAACGAATGATTACTACACTGCACCGCACCAGTCACCCTAAAGGTTGATCCCACTCACTTCACTAGGAATTATATAAATAACTTCGTGTACCCCTAGCTGACTACATAGGTGCCGTCTGCCCCTATCTCCGCTAGGTGTACCCCACTACCCACTTAGAAATTTTATAAGTAACTTCATGTACCCCTAGATGACAACATAGGTGCCGTCTGCCCCTATCTCCGCTAGGTGTACCCCACTACCCACTTGCGATCGGCTCCCTACTCGTAGATACCCGTGCTGGCCCCACAGTGGGGTGTATCACTCCCCTAAAGTGGCAACCCGATACAACTTGAGAATGCACGGCTTATACCTACACGATGCAACAACATCTTACCTACCAGCCCGGGTCCACACACGCATATGAAACCCGTTGGACTTGCGTTGCCCCCGCTACCCCGTTTGTCCTCTTATAGTCAAACCCAGTATTTGTGTCCCGTCCTCGACTTGGGTCGAGCCCACAAAGATACATTTGGGTTACTGGTTGAAATGGGCCCCCACAAGCTACCCACCTAAGCATGTCACCACTAGTATATCCCACTTAACCCTCTTCTTAATCATGTTCATTTACATGTGTGTTTGGTTAAGTCTTACTAATCGTATTTCACATGCCACTAAGGGCACCCACTAGATTCCTCATGCCACCCAAGGCACCTACTTAACCCCCATGTCCCACCTTACATGTTTATCTAGTTAATTATTTCTTAATTCATTTAGGCCATAACCTCATAAAGACCTCTCACATTAGACTGGCATTTATGGCAGCTGGATTTGCCGGGCGGGTCCGGGCAGTCTTACACCATAAAAGAGTCTAACCTCGTGTCTTTACAACTGTTATGCTTTACTTTGGGCCTAGGACCTCTCACATTGGACTGACATTTGTGACCACTGGATTTGCCGGTCGGGTCCGGGCAGGTTTACGTCACAAACGAGTCCAACCTCGTGTCCTAAGCATTGATTATCACTTATAATCTTTTACCCTAGTTTTGAATATATCCCTATTCAAATTATTAATTAACTTCAATTTTAATGATGTCCATAATTGACTCAATTATGTCCATCCTCTCGTGGCATGCAAAATCATATCAATTGCACCCCAACTTCTTAATATTAAATCCTTAATATTACCCCTACCCCACGTTATACGTTCGCTTATTTAATGCAAAATATACGTTAGACTCGAATAGTCTAACTCATTGCACAAAGATGAATTATCACAACATATAGACAAATAAAATGGATCTAATCATAATAGGGGTGAAACTTGCATAGAACTACACAGGTTATGGGTCTAAAGGTGTCAACTTGTTAAATGTCACAATTTACATGAAATGATCATAACCCAAATTCATGTATAAACTTGCATATGGGGTTTTATGCAACATAATGATGGTGTGAACTAGCATCTAACACATAGAGCTCACATATGTCATAGCACAATTCTAGATGTCATGATTCTAGGTCTAAATAGATGTCATGGCATATGTTCATAATCCTTACTAACCAATCTAAACTTGCATACATGATTTGTCATATAGATCAACATAGCCCAAACATTATGGTTTGATTAACATGAACTAACTAGCATAGATAATAACATCATGACTTTATAACATGTATGATTTATCACAATTTAGCATAGAAACTTTCAACATATATAACATCATCATAGCATGATTTACAACATATAGGATATTATCATCACATAACATAGGATTTTAAACATACATGATAGCATAAGGTTTACAACAACATATATGACAATCCACATCATTCACTTATAATCCATTCATAACTTAATCTAATTAGTTTAATAATAATCTTGTTAAGATCATCATACTCACAATTAGAAGAGAAAGAGAGTCTTGATTTGCTTTAGAGTTGAGTAGAATTAGGGTTTTGATTAGCTTATTCCTTCTTAGTTGGCGGCGGCTACACTGAGTTCCATGGCGGCGGTATGACGGTGGCTATTCTATTTTTCATGTGAATTAGAGTGAGAGACTACCTAGGTATTTATAGAGTTTAGGATTTATTTAGACCGTCAGATCAACTCAGAACTAAACTGAACCGTTAAATTTGCCAACTCAGCCCTAGCAGCTCAAGATTGGGCTCAGCCAAACCCTAGCCGACTGGACCAGGTCGACACCCAATTCGACTGCCCAGTCGACTCCCCAGTCGACCTGGGGTGCTGGGCGGGAAATTTCCCGCCTAGCCTGTTTGACTCCGAATTTTGAATTTTAAATTTTCTGAAATCTGTTTTGAATTTTCTGAAACTTCCGATGGCCATAACTTCTTCATACGAAGTCCAATTCACGCAAACTCGGACTCTATTTCAACCAGAATTCCGAGACGAACACAATGGCGCAACCCGTTTCCCACAATTCTCACGTCTAAGATTAGTTATTCTTTAATTTGTGAATATTAATATTAACAGAATTACGGGGTGTTACATTCTCCCCTCCTTAAAGGATTTCGACCCCGAAATCTTCAAGTCAAGAAGAATGTATATCCTAACATCCAATCATCCATCTACTCAACCATCAAACACAGGCACCCATTGTCCTTATAGACTTCTAATGCTTTCATGTTTAAATGCACAGTGTGTGTATATGTCCATATCTAATGCAAAATCAGGCGGTCCACTGATTCAATTGACCTCCTTAATGCAGATCATGATAGTGCCATGCGTCCATTATGTATGCAAAAATTCCTTAATGCTACATATTATCTCTATATGCGTGCACAATCATCATCTGAATGCAGCATCCATATGAAAAAAAATCCTCATACATCCATTTTACTAAATACATCCATTTATATGCAATATGCAGTACGAAGTGACTGAGTCGATCTAGTGCCTAATAGTGTGTGTATATGCGTCCATGAGCAACCACTAGCAAACACTTGCATCCACTTTGCATCCATCATACATAACATGTCTCAAACACATGCTTCAACCTTAGGATTATCCTAACTAAAGGTCGAGGATACTAGCGAGAGGATACTCTAAAGGTAAGATAAGTACAAGATAAGCGATAAAGGAGAAATTAAAGGACATACCCTCGAAAAGAAAAGGGTATCGTGAACGCATCTTCTCTTCTATCTCCCAAGTAGCGTTGCTCTCATCATCTCCCCATTGTACTTTGACTAGTCTGACCTCTCGATTTCTCAGCTTCTTAATCTCTGACCCAAGAATGCGCATAGGAGCTCGTCGAATCGTTGCATCACGCTCTATCTCCACCTCTCTAAGCAAGCTCGGCTCTACCACTTCCGCGGTCTCGTGCAAGCACTTCCTCAAATGTGATACATGGAATACGTCGTGTACACCACTAAGTCTCTCAGGCAACTCCACTCTATACGCCATCTGTCCAATCTTCTCCTTAATAGGAAACGGCCCTACGAACCTTGGTGCTAATTTCCCAACGGACCCAAAGCGAACGACATTTCGTAATGGAGACACTTTGATAAAGACCATTTCCCCAACTTCAAACTCAAGATCTGTCCTCCTCTTATCTGCATAAGATTTCTGTCTATCTTGCGCCGTCTTCATCCTCCTTCGAATCAAGTCGATCTTTTCCGAAGTCTCTCTTATCATATCGGGCCCAAGTAAGATCTTATCCGTAGATTCCCACCAACATGTAGGTGAACGACAAGGTCGTCCATAAAGAGCTTCGAAAGGTGCCATGCCAATGCTAGATTGAAAGCTGTTATTATATGCGAACTCTACCAACGGAAGATGCTCTTCCCATGTACCCCCAAAGTCTAGGATACATAGCCTCAAAAGATCTTCTAGAATACGATTCACCCTCTCGGTATGGTCGTCCGTCTGAGGATGATATGCGGTGCTCAAACATAACTGAGTCCCTACCACCTCTTGCAAGCTTCTCCAAAATTCGCTAGTGAAGATAGGATCGCGGTCGCTCACTATGCTAGAAGGAACACCGTGCAAACGAACTATTTCTCGAACGTATACAGAAGCTAACCATGGAGCAGTCCTCTTACTCTTCACGGGAATGAAATGGGCACTCTTAGTAAGTCTATCTACTATAACCCAAATTCCCGTATTACCCTTCCTTGATCTTGGTAATCCATCCACAAAGTCCATCGAGATACTTTCCCATTTCCATAGTGGAACCTCCAATGGGTGAAGCAACCCACTAGGTTTCTTTCGCTCCGCTTTAACTTGTTGGCACACCAAGCATCTAGCGACATACTCGGCCACATCCCTCTTCATACCGACCCAAAAGAAAACTCGCTTCATGTCTTTGTACATCTTGTCCCTGCCGGGATGAATGGTCATCTTCGAACGATGTGCATCATCAAGAATGGTCTTCCTTAGGTCATCGTCTTTTGGTACACAAAGTCTACCGTCCCTACGTAACCAACCCTTATCATCTAGGGTATACCTACGGAGATGGCTTGATGACTCCCCTCTTTTGAGCTTTTCTACTAACTCAACCAACCGTGGGTCGTCTTGTTGTGCCTCGCCAATCCGTCCCAAAAGCGTAGGTCTGACCTCCAAGGATGCTAGCAAACCGGGTACAAAGTCAACGGAAGGTCTAAAATCAAAGGTAGAGATAAACTCTAAGCTACTTCGCTCGACAAACAAAGGGCTCCATGTCAACTTTTTCCTACTCAAAGCATCTGCCACAACGTTGCCCTTGTCAGGGGTATATGCTATCACGAAATCGTAGGACGCCAAGAACTCCATCCACCCTAACATATCTCCCTTCCCTAGAGACCACATGCCCTAAATTCCTTACTTTCTTCCTCCAAAAATGGTATCTTGGAGAACTTAGCTTTAAGCTGGTGCACGTGTAGGGTCCCTAAGCTTTCCCTAAGATGTAGGGCATGCTCTTCTCTGCTTCTAGAGAAAACCAGGATATTATCCCATGTAAAATCGTCACAACTATCCATCTCTCACGTAGACCATCCTAGTCGAATTCGACATCCCCCAAGTGAAAGCCCCAAAGGCCTAAACCAATATCAGACAAACACCCAAGGGATACCTCCTTCGAATTCAGACGACCTACGTGAGATGATACTAGTAAGACGGTCCATCAATTAAGCACTTGACCGACTCTAGCTGTCCTTGCCAGTCTTGTTCCAAAACTACCGCTGATTACATAACGGGCTTTGCTTAATCTATTAAGCACATACGAAAACTTATTTCGCGCCTATGGGTAAACCCCGCACTTTATCAACGATGTCTCCATACTCACGGACCACACAAACAGATTCCTAATCATCGTTAGATGCGTCAGAAGATTCTAGGCAGCTAAGCATCACTGAACCCCTAGGGTCGCAAGAAATATGAGGTTTTTTTTATAACGAATCAATAGTCTAACTACCCTCCCTTCACAATCTAGGATGGCACCCCGCTTGGCTAGCCAATCCACCCCTAGAATCAAACTACAGCCCGTGAAACCAAGGACAAAGGCGTTGCATTCAAACTCAACGCCCAAGATAAACACTCTCAAATCCCGACAAATCATAGAAAGATGAGCCGAACCACCAATAGGATTTGAGAATACTAAGGGATCAGTAACAAGACTAGTATCTAGGTGCAGTGTTTCAACTAATGATGTAGAAATAAACGAATGCGATGCGCCCGAATCGAATAAGGTACAGACAGGGTGATCAAACAGAAAAACTAAGCTTTCAACAGAAATGGTTCTACCTCGTTCTTGCAGCGGTGGGACCGCGAGAGCCTGAACTTGTCCCATTTCCTGCCCTGGTGCCATAAGAGCCTGCACCTGTCCTCCCGAGGTAGACCCTGTCCACTGCCCCTTCTTTGGGCAGTCCTTCACTAGATGTCCCGCTTCACCACAGTGAAAACAGCCAGTCTTCTTTTTCTTTCTGCAATCCTTGCTGAGATGGCCTGGTGTCCCGCAGTTAAAGCATTTCTTCTTCCCCTTAGCATTATTTCCCTTGCCACCTTTATTTTGATCCCCTTTCTTCTCGGGTGCCTTATTAGCATTAGCGCCTTTCTCCTCGTGCATGAGTGCCATATCTACTAGCTTCTCAAATGTGGCCCCCATAGGGATGTGGGTCATAGCCAACCCTTGCAACGGTTCACTCAATCCATTAACGAACCTCAGAGCCTTCTTCTCTGGCATGTTCACTAAGTCCAAGCCAAACCTTGCTAACTGATTAAATTTGTTAACATATTCTTTCACTGATGAGCTTCCTTGCTTTAATGTCAAGAACTTTTCCATGTATAGATTCTCCTCTGACCTTGAGAGAAACTTTGCCTCAAACCTACCCCTGAAATCCGCCCAAGAATCAACAGGACGCTCCCCATTAGTGACCTCCCACCAAAACGAGGCCTCTCCCTTCATTAACCAAGCTGCTAATCTGACTTTCCTCCCTTCTTCTACTTCAAAGATTTCTAGCAATTCTTCCACCTCCTTAAGCCAATCTATAGCTTCCATAAACGTTTCTGACCCTTGAAAAGGTTTTCCACCCATAGCCTTAAATTCCTTGCATGTCTTTGCAAAAGTATCAGCGCAAAGAGGAGGAGGAGCGGGTGCAACTGGTGGTGGAGGAACATTGGCTGGACCTGCAGCAGCCCTAGCCTCTAATAACCTACTATACCATCCTGGTATCGTTACACCATCCGGAAGGTTAAGATTTTCAGCCATGCTGAAACGAAAAAGGAAAGATTCAAAAATGGAGAATTCGAAAGATTAAGATATATGGCTATTGGGGATTATGTTTTTCATAAAAACTTTCCTCTTAAAATCACTCATTAAGACATGATTTTGAAAACACTTCTTCCAAAAATACTTTAGAAAAATAGTTTTTCTAAAAAAATTATCTGTTCTGGTAACCTTAAGCTCTAATACCACGTGTAACACGCCACGTCCATTAATGTCACTCACAAAGGGAATGCATTAACTTCCATGGAGGTTTTAAGTGAATACAGAACAGAAAAATTACAACAAGACAGATAATAAGTAGTACTTGAAAATCTAAAACTTTATTTCATTGCAGCGGAAGTTAAACATGTTTGTTACATCATAAAAACCATAAATCAGAGTCAAGTACAATATCCATCTTGATAAAACAAAATACATAACCCCATTACATAAATAGCCATTAAAGAAGATAACAAGCTGGACTTTACTTCAGCGGTCCAAGCTTTCCAAAAGAGAGATAAAGCAATCCAATCAAACTCCATTAGAGCTGGGTCCACCCTGAGGACCTGGAGGGGAAAAAAGATAGAAATGGAGGGGGTCAGACATAAAGTCTGGCGAGTATGATAATTCTAACAATACTATTATTAATGTAACTAGACTAAGGCATAAGCTGGAAAACAAGGGAATGTCTATGAACTATTGGGTATGGAAGAGCAGATAAGGATAACGTTAAAGGCACACCTAATTACTAACGAATGATTACTACACTGCACCGCACCAGTCACCCTAAAGGTTGATCCCACTCACTTCACTAGGAATTATATAAATAACTTCGTGTACCCCTAGCTGACTACATAGGTGCCGTCTGCCCCTATCTCCGCTAGGTGTACCCCACTACCCACTTAGAAATTTTATAAGTAACTTCATGTACCCCTAGCTGACTACATAGGTGCCGTCTGCCCCTATCTCCGCTAGGTGTACCCCACTACCCACTTGCGATCGGCTCCCTACTCGTAGATACCCGTGCTGGCCCCACAGTGGGGTGTATCACTCCCCTAAAGTGGCAACCTGATACAACTTGAGAATGCACGGCTTATACCTACACGATGTAATAACGTCTTACCTACCAGCCCGGGTCCACACACGCATATGAAACCCGTTGGACTTGCGTTGCCCCCGCTACCCCGTTTGGCCTCTTATAGTCAAACCCAGTATGCGTGTCCCGTCCTCGACTTGGGTCGAGTCCACAAAGATACGTTTGGGTTACTGGTTGAAATGGGCCCCCACAAGCTACCCACCTAAGCTTGTCACCACTAGTATATCCAACTTAACCCTCTTCTTAATCATGTTCATTTACATGTGTGTTTGGTTAAGTCTTACTAATCGTATTTCACATGCCACTAAGGGCACCCACTAGATTCCTCATGCCACCCAAGGCACCTACTTAACCCCCATGTCCCACCTTACATGTTTATCTGGTTAAGTATTTCTTAATTCGTTTAGGCCATAACCTCATAAAGACCTCTCACATTAGACTGGCATTTATGGCAGCTGGATTTGCCGGGCGGGTCCGAGAAGTCTTACACCATAAAAGAGTCTAACCTCGTGTCTTTACAACTGTTATGCTTTAATTTGGGCCTAGGACCTCTCACATTGGGCTGACATTTGTGACCACTGGATTTGCCGGTCGGGTCCGGGCAGGTTTACGTCACAAACGAGTCCAACCTCGTGTCCTAAGCATTGATTATCACTTATAATCTTTTACCCTAGTTTTGAATATATCCCTATTCAAATTATTAATTAACTTCAATTTTAATGATGTCCATAATTGACTCAATTATGGCCATCCTCTCATGGCATGCAAAATCATATCAATTGCACCCCAACTTCTTAATATTAAATCCTTAATATTACCCCTACCCCACGTTATACGTTCGCTTATTTAACGCAAAATATACGTTAGACTCGAATAGTCTAACTCAATACACAAAGATGAATTATCACAACGTATAGACAAATAAAATGGATCTAATCATAATAGGGGTGAAACTTGCATAGAACTACACAGGTTATGGGTCTAAAGGTGTCAACTTGTTGAATGTCACAATTTACATGATATGATCATAACCCAAATTCATGTATAAACTTGCATATGGGGTTTTATGCAACATAATGATGGTGTGAACTAGCATCTAACACATAGAGCTCACATATGTCATAGCATAATTCTAGATGTCATAATTCTAGGTCTAAATAGATGTCATGGCATATGTTCATAATCCTTACTAACCAATCTAAACTTGCATACATGATTTGTCATATAGATCAACATAGCCCAAACATTATGGTTTGATTAACATGAACTAACTAGCATAGATAATAACATCATGACTTTATAACATGTATGATTTATCACAATTTAGCATAGAAACTTTCAACATATATAACATCATCATAGCATGATTTACAACATATAGGATATCATCATCACATAACATAGGATTTTCAACATACATGATAGCATAAGGTTTACAACAACATATATGACAATCCACATCATTCACTTATAATCCATTCATAACTTAATCTAATTAGTTTAATAATAATCTTGTTAAGATCATCATACTCACAATTAGAAGAGAAAGAGAGTCTTGATTTGCTTTAGAGTTGAGTAGAATTAGGGTTTTGATTAGCTTCTTCCTTCTTAGTTGGCGGCGGCTACACTGAGTTCCGTGGCGGCAGTATGACGGTGGCTATTCTATTTTTCATGTGAATTAGAGTGAGAGACTACCTAGGTATTTATAGAGTTTAGGATTTATTTAGACCGTCAGATCAACTCAGAACTAAACTGAACCGTTAAATTTGCCAACTCAGCCCTAGCAACTCAAGATTGGGCTCAGCCAAACCCTAGCCGACTGGACCAGGTCGACACCTAGGTCGACTGCCCAGTCGACTCCCCAGTCGACCTGGAGGGGGAGTGTCGACTGCCCAGTCGACCTGGGGTGTTTGGTGGGAAATTTTCCGCCTAGCCTATTTGACTCCGAATTTTGAATTTTAAATTTTCTGAAATCTGTTTTGAATTTTCTAAAACTTCCGATGGCCATAACTTCTTCATACGAAGTCCAATTCACGCAAACTCGGACTCTATTTCAACCAGAATTCCGAGACGAACATAATGGCGCAACCCGTTTCCCGCAATTCTCACGTCTGAGATTAGTTATTCTTTAATTTGTGAATATTAATATTAACAGAATTACGGGGTGTTACAATACATGAATCCATATTTTTGTCAACACACGACTAATCTCAATGAATGAGTACTGTCCACGTGTGACTATTTTTGTTATTTAATATATTTTATAAAATTATGCTATCAATCGTTTGATTTCAAATCAGACTCCAACCGTAAATTAGTAAGAGAACGATTCCCTGAATATTAACCCCGAAGGCCGAAACCAACATCAGATCAACATCCAGGAGACCACTCATCTTATCTATTTTCCAGTTAGTTTCTAATTTTATATATGATAAAGATGTAAATTTTTTTGTTAAAATATTTCGTTCAACACATAAATAATCTCAACGGATGAGTACTGTCAACACATGAACCTTTATTTTATAATATTCTTTATTTTCTAAATTGGAATGAGGCCCAATCAATCACCAAATAGCGTTAACTATATGGATTCCATACAACACATGTATATAATAGCAACGATAAATAATCAACCATCATCCAAAATGCACTACACTGTATAAGCATCAAATATAGATATCTAACGCTTATAACAGCTTGTCAATCAATCGATCGACATACAACTAATTACTGGGACTGGTGTATGCCGTATTTTATCCCAATACCCGTGTGGGGTTTCAAACAATCAAACACAGATTTTATTTGTGCAGTTGGGCGATGTGTAAAATTTATCGTCCTAATCAATATCCTTCAAATAGGTGTACATAAAAAACCGTCCAGTTTGTAAATGAATATTTATTTATTCACATTCGCTATATTCATATTCATGTTAAAAATTATATTTTCAACGATAATTAATTTATTTCAACACATGAATATTTTCATTATCTATTTCACATCAACATCACAAACAAATTCACAACACAACAAACAAGCATACAAGCCGTCCATGGTCTGTGGATGACGGATGTCGGGTGCTGCTAAGCACCGTCTGCATCCTAGTATATAATTATAACTAGAAAAGTAAATTCAAAGTGAGAAGTTCTCACCGAATAGCTAATCTAGCGCCACGACTCTTCTTATGTAGAAGTCATCGCTGTTCTCGCCTTTTGTCCATTTCATTGTCCGTAGCCACTACATATATAAAAACCATATTTTTATATTGTTGCTATGTATATAAAAGTCACATTTTTATACTACTACTATATAGATAAAAATTCTATTTTTACATCGATGTTCATATAATAAAGATTATATTTTTATTATTCTACATGAATAAAAATCATATTTTTACTATCATACCTATATAAAAATCGTATTTTTAATATGCCGCTAGTATAAAAATTATATTTTTAACCTTTCTATATTATAAAAATTATATTTTTAACCTTTCTATATTATAAAAATTATATTTTTACTTCATAAAAATCGTATTATTTATTTAAATAAAAAAAATCCTAGCTTTATATATATATAAAGATTACATCTTTACATCGCTACATACATGAAAAAGATTACATTTTTATACTTCAGTTTTTATAATTAAATAAAAATCAGTTTTTATACTAAATAATAATTATAAAAACTCACCTTTATATGTATAAACATGAATCTTATCCCTATCATGATGTTCATCGAATAAAAATCCTATTTTTATTATTAAAATTCATCAAAAACTTACAATTTTCGGTGAGAAAAGGGAGAAGGAGGGGCTGAGGAGGTGCCGGAGCTCGCAGGCGGTCGGGAGCGTCTACCATGGTGGCTGCGGCAGCTGATCTCATGAGGACGTGGTTTCTTCGATGTGAGGGGCATTCAAACGAGGCTGGAGGTGATTGGAGAAGAAGGGGAGCGAGGGGGGAAGAGAGGGAGGCGGGGCAGAGGTCCGACAGTCGACGTCGGGGCTTAGGTTGGCTGGGCGGAGCGGGTTCAGATGGATTTGGGGGAGTCTTCGCGTCAGGAAGAGAGAAGGAGGGAGGAGAGAGAGTCGCGAGGGGGAGGAGATGAACGGGAGGAGGGTGGTGCTTGCGGGGAGGAGGTCGGCGATGGCTGGCGCAGGCGAGGGACAGGGGCGGCGATGAACGTAGGTGGTTAGGGCTACAGTGGAGGGCGATTTTCTGATTTGAACGGGTTTTAGAGAGAGTGAGGGTAGGGGAGGAAGGTTATATTATAATTTATGTATTATTTTATTTTAATTTTCTTCCATAAAGCAACCTCTTGTTACAAACTCGAAATCGAACCCACCGACTGTCATGCCCAGCGTTTTACCCCCTTTCCGAACACAGTGGGATATGTGTCGCAGGCTAATTCGACCGTTACAATCAGTTTCCGTTGAAATTCAAATATAACTCTATATATTCAATTTTAAACGTACATTTCAATTTACTGGTGCCACATACGAACTCTAAAAATTTTAGAAAAATTATTTCTAGCTTCGTATTGACGATACGGTCCTAACAAAACTAGTTTCGTCAAATTCTGAGACCGTTTGAAAAATGGTCATTTTCTGGTCGACCCGATTCAATTGAAACTGTCAAAATGCGTTTAACTTCGCCACGCTCACATAATGATTCAGAAAATTATGAATTTTGAAACCTAGCAATAATTTGACATCCCGGATCCAACAAAAGTGGTTTCGTCGAAAACCGAGGTCGTTTGCAAAATGGCTATTTTTAAAGGTCGGAATTCCATAACGACTTTTCAGAATTTTCAACTGGACATACCTTTTGATTCCCGCTATGAAATTTTGATTTTTCGGATTCGTTGGAAAGATATTATCGATTAGATTCAAATATTTTTGGTTTCGTTAAAATCCGGTTTATTTTGCACCCGGTACATTCATTTGAACTTTGAAATCGAATTATCGAACTACCGCGCCATTTTCTATTCCTTTTATAAGTATAAATAATTATTTATATTCTAACGACGACGTATAAAAATATATACGTTCTAATTCTATTCAAAATAAATTTCCCGTCGATATTATTTAAAATAATTCATTTTAAATATTCAAAATTCGCTAAAATTGCCAAAATAAAAATTTTAAGTTGGCTCGCATTTCCGGGTTATTACAATCTCCCCCACTTAAAACTTTTTGTCCCCGAAAAGGAACGAAGCCGAAAGTTGTTTAACTAATCAACTCATCTTTCACTATTTTCGTTACGGCTTAAGTTCTTCAACTTTTCAGTTTCTAAGAACTTTTCAAAATTTTCAAAAATTTGGCTAACACCCTAAATTTTCGAAAAATTTCGCCATAACCTCCCCTGCACCGGGAGCACCGGGAAAATCCAGAAATTGCCATACAGGCCCCCTGATCTCAACAAGAAAAAGAAGAAGCCAAGCGGCTAGCCAATCGGCTCATAAAATCATCATCACCCAAACAAAACAGTAAATTATGGTAAACATGTACCTATTTGTCGGGCAAACAAATTTTATTTCTCTGCTCTAGCCTCCTTGCTATGACCTGTTCAATGTAAGTACATGTATATGCAAGCCAATGCGACAAATTTCAAACAATACAATATTTGGTTCAATTAGGCTAAATGGTTCAAAATTATCAAACAAATAGACAAACAACACAACCATCAATCAATTAGTGAATTAGAATTCCAAATTCATAATTTTGATATATATACTGAAAATCTTGTTTTTGATGCCAAATCACAACAATGTATTCTAGCTATATTTTGGTTCTCACACAAGTCTGATGGAAATATATAGATATCACACCTTCGTCACTCAAAAATAAATGTTGATGATGTTTCGAACCACCATCAGAACATGTCCGGGCTACTAGAGTGCGGTTCTATATCTATCCGGTATATTAAAACTTCGAATATACGTTCATGACGCGTATATGCAAAATCTTTATATATCGGATTGTCCAAATTCAAAATAAATAAATATTCAAATACGTATAAAATGATTTAAATTTTGAAACAAAATTGTTTTCATTTGAAAAATATACTCTTCACACTCGTTCTAGGATACTACTGATCCTATCTCTAACGAGTAATTCTAATTGGATATTACTAATCCAATATCTGATGAATTCTTTCATATGGTTCTAATGTGTCTTGTTCTCGAGCTCGTAAACCAAAGCTCTGATACCAACTGTGATAGCCCGTAACTTCCCCGGTAAGGAAAGCCCGGATTACCTTGAGAACACGACAAAATAGAACGCAACCGGAAGAACATTTCATTGTTTATTACAACAATTCCATCAGAATACAAGAATATACAGAGTATAGATTAATATTATACATTCGACAAATATCAGAGATTACAATAAATTACATAGCAGTGGAAAATAATACAAAACACAACTAGAAGTAATACACGGATACAGAGCTTTCTGAGTATCGTTCCATGTGTAAATCAGGATCCTGTGAATATAAATCTGCAAAACCAAAACTACTAGCTGCCCGTGTCGAAAATAAGGGCACCCAGAGTTTAGGTTAAAACAATAAACTCCAGGTCAGTCATGTGACTGGTGTGAGAACTAAAACAGTTATTTAAAACTTTACTTTAAAAGAGAGTAATTCAAGGGACCACGCCGTATAACACGGAACGACTTTCCTCCCAAGAATACCAGTGCATAGAATAAACAACGCAATGCTTTTTCGAAAAATGAAGCTATTATAAGACCCAGGTCCCATCAAACAATGCAACGCAAGCCGGAGGATAGGGTTTCCCTTATAATAGCCAAACATGCTTGGTACGTTTAAAAACAAATCATTTGATACTATTATAAGTGTATAGTGTCAAAACAATTTCAATCATAAATATCAATCATAGACGGCATGGGTACCATATATCATGTCGCCATACTAGTTATACAATTAAAACCGCAATATCACGTATTGGAAATTGGATTTCCGTCATGAGTCGAGGCAAGGGGCAAGCTCCTCTCTGATTCGAGACACTCTAGCAAATGTCCCAGGACTACACACTATGGGAAACCCTTGGATCTTCAGGGCCGGTCCTCTCTTACGTTTGAGGATTGGCAATTCCTGAACACACGTTTCCCGGTCCTTACAGATCTAAAATCGAGGCGCCTCATCCAACAATCACATAGGTGAAAAGTATATAAATGTCAGGGCTGGTAAGTCACTGACACCACCAAAGCTAGAAAGAAACGTCGTGCTCTCCCTGCAGTCCTTACCCCGTTTTTAACTCAAACCGAGGTGTGAGGCTCGCGAATTCACGTTATACACAAAGCTACGCCACAAAGGCCGTGCTTTGATCATCAACCACAAGACTTTGCTTTTCTACAGAAGCCTTGATCAATTGCCACTTATGCGTGCCACACAGGCAATTCATGCCATGCGACTGATGTCCATCGATATACGACCTCTGAGCTCGTACGTATCAGAGAAGGGCGTTAAGCAAGAGAATAAATTCTCCGCCGCCAAACAGATGTATATTTAATGGAGATCAATCAACACAGAATAAAATCCAATGTCAGACACACAGTCCATTAACAAGTTCGTTCTGGGTCTGAACGAAACCGGAAGCACTTTCCTTGCATATCCATCGATCTCCAAGTACGTCTGGATGACCACCAACTGATTCCCACATCTTGGGTGTACAGCCCAATCAAGATCATCAGTAATCACCCAAACGATGTGAAGACTTCCGGTCTTCGACCACCGTCATCATCTTCGACTTATCGTCGAATCGGTTATTCAGAATGGGTGTAAACCCGGTCTTTCCGAACAACCCGAGTATATTAAAAACAAATGTTACACAAACACAACATACGCCTCATTCCAATTCATTATTCACTAACCGTAAATCAGTAAGAGAGCAATTCCCCAAATATTAAACCCGAAGGCCGAAACCAACATCAGATCAATACCCAGGAAACCATTCTTCTTAACTAACCTACAGCTAGTTTCTGAATTTCAATTCTTAGGGAAAGGTTCCCATTAATTTTATCAATGAGAAATTCTTTAAAATTTATTCCTTAATCTTCCATTGGATGCCATATCAAACCAAATTATGGTTTTCCAAACTAGTCGAGATTAGCGAACCACACCGAAGTATTTATTTATTTTATTTCCCAATCCCAACCTATTCATCCCATGAAGCAAAACTGGTAATACTCCATATCTAATACCACGGTGTTATCGGTAAAATTAATAACCATTTCACGTTTAAATCTAATTAAATATTTAACTATCGCTTTGGAGCAAAACTGGTGATGCTCCATTCTCGCTCACTTTCCAAATTTGATAATTTATATTATCTATTCACATTTCAATCTAATTACAGATTCATTAAAACTCCTTTTACTGGGTAAAAGAACTAATGTCATTTAAAACACAGTTCACGATAAACCCTAAATCACATTTTGTTTATTATCGGGTTAAAGAACAAGTGTTATTTAAAACACCCTTCACGATAAACCCACAAATCAATTCTATTTAAAACCCATTTCAAATCCAATTTATTTATTTAAAAATAAATGGGTTTTAATTTCAGTTCAAAACTAGTTCATTTCGATAAAAATCTATTTTTATCTTTACAAATGTGGGATTTTTCGTCCCAGTTCTTCACAAATCATTTCTTATGATTTTACACAAATTATCGCTATTTTTAATAATTTTATCAAGGCCCGTACAGTCGATTTCCAACAACGGCCATCGAACTGCACTTACAACGACCTTTTACAAATTTGATTTGGACGTATCTCCAAATCCAACCATTAGATTTCAAATTTCTAATATTCGTTAGAAATCTCTTTTCGATATGAACCCAATGGTTCCGGTTTTAGGAGAATCCGATGGTCGGATCTCCCGTAATTTCTGTTCGAAATCAATGGTCGAAATTCACGAACTGCCGCGGCGCGGTGCGTTCTATTCAGGCCATTATATTATATATATAATATATATAATATATATTTCATCAATTTCTATTTAAAACGAATTTTATAAATAGTTTTAAATTCGTTTCAAAAACATTTCAACTTCCATTTCCAATTCAAATCAAAATTGAATTTTTCCTTATAAATTCGTTTTAAATTCATTTCAATTTAATTCAAATTTCGATTCAATTTGAATTCATTTCAAATCGATTTTTATTCTATTTCAATTCGTTTTCAGTTCAATTCGAATTCGTTTTATATTCAATTCAATTCGAATTCGTTTTATATTCAATTCAATTCGAACTCGTTATATATTCAATTCAATTCGAACTCGTTATATATTCAATTCAATTCGAATTCGTTTTATATTCAATTCAATTCGAATTCGTTTTATATTCAATTCGAATTCGTTATATATTCAATTCAATTCGAATTCGTTATATATTCAATTCAATTCGAATTCGTTTTATATTCAATTCAATTTGAATTCGTTATATATTCAATTCAATTCGAATTCGTTATATATTCAATTCAATTTGAATTCGTTTTATATTCAATTCAATTCGAATTCGTTTTATATTCAATTCAATTCGAATTCGTTTTATATTCAATTCAACTCGAATTCGTTATATATTCAATTCAATTCGAATTCGTTTTATATTTAATTCAATTCTAAAAACGAATATAATCGATATAAATATCGTTCGCGTCAAAATAGCGCATCTCTAATCAACACGGCTTTATATATTTCAATAATTCCGTTATTCTATTCAACAAATGAATATTTATCCTATTCAATACATGAATCTATATTTTTGTCAACACATGACTAATCTCAACGAATGAGTACTGTCCACGTGTGACTATTTTTGTTATTTAATATATTTTATAAAAATTATGGTATCTATCGTTTGAGTTCAAATCAAACTCCAACCGTAAATTAGTAAGAGAACGATTCCCTGAATATTAACCCCGAAGGCCGAAACCAACATCAGATCAACATCCAGGAGACCACTCATCTTATCTATTT
Organism: Allium sativum; assembly: GCA_030737875.1. Taxonomy (NCBI): domain Eukaryota; kingdom Viridiplantae; phylum Streptophyta; class Magnoliopsida; order Asparagales; family Amaryllidaceae; genus Allium; species Allium sativum. The sequence continues at coordinate 415,594,992 of CM060909.1, read as the reverse complement.
TCCAGTTAGTTTCTAATTTTATATATGATAAAGATGTAAATTTTATTGTTAAAATATTTCGTTCAACACATGACTAATCTCAACGGATGAGTATTGTCAACACATGAACCTTTATTTTATAATATTCTTTATTTTCTAAATTGGAATGAGGCCCAATCAATCACCATATAGCGTTAACTATATGGATTCCATACAACACATGTATATAATAGCAACGATAAATAATCAACCATCATCCAAAGTGCACTACACTGTATAAGCATTAAATATAGATATCTAACGCTTATAACAGCCTGTCAATCAATCCATCGACATACAAATAATTACTGGGATTGGTGTATGCCGTATTTTATCCCAATACCCGTGTGGGGTTTCAAACAATCTAACACAGATTTTATTTGTGCAGTTGGGCGATGTGTAAAATTTATCGTCCCAATCAATATCCTTCAAATAGGTGTACATAAACAAACCGTCCGGTTTGTAAATGAATATTTATTTATTCACATTCACTATATTCATATTCACGTTAAAAATTATATTTTCAACGATAATTAATTTATTTCAACACATGAATATTTTCATTATCTATTTCACATCAACATCACAAACAAATTCACAACACAACAAACAAGCATACAAGCCGTCCATGGTCTGTGGACGACGGGTGTCGGGTGCTGCTAAGCACCGTCTGCATCCTAGTATATAATTATAACTAGAAAAGTAAATTCAAAGTGAGAAGTTCTCACCGAATAGCTAATCCAACGCCACGACTCTTCTTATGTAGAAGCCATCGCTGTTCTCGCCTTTTGTCCATTTCATTGTCCGTAGCCACTACATATATAAAAACCATATTTTTATATTGTTGCTATGTATATAAAAGTCACATTTTTATACTACTACTATATAGATAAAAATTCTATTTTTACATCGATGTTCATATAATAAAAATTATATTTTTATTATTCTACATGAATAAAAATCATATTTTTACTATCATACCTATATAAAAATCGTATTTTTAATATGCCACTAGTATAAAAATTATATTTTTAACCTTTCTATATTATAAAAATTATATTTTTAACCTTTCTATATTATAAAAATTATATTTTTACTCTTTCTATATTATAAAAATTATATTTTTACTTCATAAAAATCATATTTTTTATTTAAATAAAAAAATCCTAGCTTTATATATATATATATTTATAAAAGATTACATCTTTACATCGCTACATACATGAAAAAGATTACATTTTTATACTTCAGTTTTTATAATTAAATAAAAATCAGTTTTTATACTAAATAATAATTATAAAAACTGACTTTTGTATGTATAAACATGAATCTTATCCCTATCATGATGTTCAACGAATAAAAATCCTATTTTTATTATTAAAATTCATCAAAAACTTACAATTTTCGGTGAGAAAAGGGAGAAGGAGGGGCTGAGGTGGTGCCGGAGCTCGCAGGCGGTCGGGAGCGTCTACCATGGTGGCTGCGGCAGCTGATCTCACGAGGACGTGGTTTCTTCGATGTGAGGGGCATTCAAACGAGGCTGGAGGTGATTGGAGAAGAAGGGGAGCGAGGGGGGAAGAGAGGGAGGCGGGGCAGAGGTCCGACAGTCGACGTCGGGGCTTAGGTTGGCTGGGCGGAGCGGGTTCAGCCGGATTTGGGGGAGTCTTCGCGTAAGGAAGAGAGAAGGAGGGAGGAGAAAGAGTCGCGAGGGGGAGGAGATGAACGGGAGGAGGGTGGTGCTTGCGGGGAGGAGGTCGGCGATGGCTGGCGCAGGCGAGGGACAGGGGCGGCGATGAACGTAGGTGGTTAGGGCTACAGTGGAGGGCGATTTTCTAATTTGAACGGGTTTTAAAGAGAGTTAGGGTAGGGGAGGAAGGTTATATTATAATTTATATATTATTTTATTTTAATTTTCTTCCATAAAGCAACCTCTTGTTTCAAACTCGAAATCGAACCCACTGACTGTTGTCCCCAGTGTTTTACCCCCTTTCCGAACACAATGGGATATGTGTCGCAGGCCTATTCGACCGTTACAATTAGTTTCCGTTGAAATTCAAATATAACTCTATATATCAATTTTAAACGTACATTTCAATTTACTGGGGCCACATACGAACTCTAAAAATTTCAGAAAAATTATTTCTAGCTTCGTATTGACGATACGGTCCTAACAAAACTAGTTTCGTCAAATTCTGAAACCGTTTGAAAAATGGTCATTTTCTGGTCGATCCGATTCAATTGAAACTGTCAAAACGCGTTTAACTTCGCCACGCTCACATATTGATTCGGAAAATTATGAATTTTGAAACCTAGCAATAATTTGACATCCCGGATCCAACAAAAGTGGTTTCGTCGAAAACCGAGGTCGTTTGCAAAATGGCTATTTTTAAAGGCCAGAATTCCATAGCGACTATTCAGAATTTTCAACTGGACATACCTTTTGATTCCCGCTATGAAATTTTGATTTTTCGGATTCGTTGGAAAGATATTATCGATTAGATTCAAATATTTTTGGTTTTGTTAAAATCCGATTTATTTTGCACCCGGTACATTCATTTGAACTTTGAAATCGAATTATCGAACTACCGCGCCATTTTCTATTCCTTTTATAATTATAAATAATTATTTATATTCTAACGACGATGTATAAAAATATATACGTTCTAATTCTATTCAAAATAAATTTCTCGTCGATATTATTTAAAATAATTCATTTTAAATATTGAAAATTCGCTAAAATTGCCAAAATAAAAATTTTAAATTAGCTCGCATTTCCGGGTTATTACACTCCCATTCTTTAAACTATTATTATATAGTTTATTAGTTCATTTATATATACATAGCATATTATAATGATTTTCCTTACTGGAGTTACAACATTTATTTCGTATTTATTTTGATTGTAACCTTTTGGCATTTATTATCCTATTCATTTCTGCACAAAATTCATGGTTATAATTTAGTTCTCTTTTAAGCTATTTTTAACCTTTTTAATTACAACAGTTAACTCCACATTTACTGCTAATTAATACAAAGGTTACAAATATATATATATATATATATATAAACACTTTCATAATAGGAAATATTATCATATACCTATCATAAATGGAAAATAATGCAATTAAAACCTATATTTCACGCTTACCTAATTATAATAAGAAAAATGTTACTTACGTATATTTTGGACGGATAGATTTGTAATATAATTATATGTACATATATATTAGTGAAATATTTACGTAGTTACTGTAACAACCCGCACCTCCGTTCACGCAAGATATTGTTCCCAACTTAGCCACCGTATGGGTGTGGGGTTTTATTCCTCAAAAGGCCTCGGTGTTAGTAAGAGATGGGATGTACTATATAAGTAAAAAAAATGGCTTAATTTGATAAGTACACATGTTATCAAATTAATGGAACAAATGTCTCATAAGAAAACAAGGTTAAGACACATATGCTCCTTAGGTGTCCATGTGTAGAAACCTCTTAAGACACCTAAGAGGACATGTGTCTACATCCTAAAGCATGCATGAAGATAAGGTGCACAAGTGTCCCAAAACCAAATTACCAAACCAGCCTTAAAACACTACTAATGATTTTAAATTTACATTCTATTCCAAACTATTGAGTAGACCAACATTTTTATGATTTTTCTTGTTGAGATTCAAAATCTCATGAAAAGGCTTATTTTCTATAATTCTTGTAAGTTTTGTCCAAATAATTAAGAAAAGGAAATATTGACATATCGAAACCACAAGGAATTGGTAATATTTGGAATAGATGATATAAATCATGTACAAAATAGATGGATTTACACATATCTTCCTACATGTTTTTATTAACATTCTCTGTAAATTTCAAAAAAATCTTTTTTATAGAAAAAAGGGATAATTTACAAGAAAATCAAGCAAAAGCCCCTACACAATACATAGCATTACAATCCAAAATAACAATTTAAAAAATCTTATAAATTACACCAAACCTATAAATATGAAAATAAACAACTACACACTTCTCAACAATATTTAGGGAATGATTTCCAGATTCAAGGCGTAAACAATAATCAATGATATAAGAAAGAATTGTATGCAAGATATGAATAGTATATATGATTAGCCTATTAATAGATATCATATTTTAGGCATGTAAATTCAAATTTATGCAAATAAATTAAATATGATACTATAAACAATGAATAGACTTTCCACTCACCCGAAAGCTATTCCAAAATCAAAATCCGAATAATAGCTTTTAGGTTTATATTTTCAAATCCCTAAAGGTCTATAATATGTATAAAAAGGGGACATATATACATATTAAGATTTATAGAACTGGAAATAGAATTGCAAAATGGAAAATGGAATAGAAGTTTACCTAATATGCAAACAAATCTTTGTTTATATTTTTGGATTCATCTTCTCCAATTCATATCTGTTTGATTGATAACTGATTTAAATTTCATAATGTTTGCAAGAGATTAGAGATGTGGAAAAGGTAAAGCTATGCTGCTGCCTCTAGAAAATACGAGCAAAGAGTATGGGGTCCAGGATTTTATTTATAAGTGTTCAAGTAACCCAAAACTATTAGATTTGATTTAAATAAAATACATCCATTGATATAAATATAAAATTTGTCTGCTCGCGAAGTTCTGAATATGAAAGTTAACCAGAATTCCACAACGAACGCAACGATGCAACTTTCATGGTTAAATTCTATTATTTTCTCAAATTCCATTTTTGAAAACTAATTAAATACCTAATTTAACTAACGTCAAATTCTAGGACCATTGAAGAAGTCATGATGTTGGCACCTAATTGTCCTATATTACACAACCAATTTGGATATATCCAATTTTGCAATCAAATGTGCGCATATGCATAATGTATACAATGAGTCGTAACTGAAAATGTGTATGCATAATGATTCTAAATTGGATCCTCCTATATGTATGTACTTTATTATGAAATTATTTCATAAAACACGATGCAAGCATCCTAAAATACATTGGCAGCTCTACATGTACGCAGTGTCTTAAAAATATTTTTCATCCAAAACCCTCTCACGAATACGAATAGAAGTGTGAAGCAACCAATTTTGCATCCAAATGCTAACATCTAACACGTCACTGCATCTAAAATCGATTCCTATTAATATCTCCTATGCCCAAAAAAGAAATTTACATGAGAAAATTAACATTCTTATCACTTATAAATCTTTCAATTTTCGTCCTACAGGGGAATTCTAACTCGCTTGCCCCCAAAATTTACACTCTACACTTCTATGACTTTAAATTTCAACAAAAATAGAAACTTAAACCCATCCAAATAAGGAAAGTATGATTTTGTGCCTACAAATAATGATCATGAGTATAACCAGAGTACAATAAAACTAACTCGCAGTGGAAGCAAGATAGGATAACAAATACTGACTAAGGAAAATACCTGAAAAGTGAATCACTACATCAATACTGAGCATGAGAAAATAAAATCAGGAAGCCAAACTTGAATGCTTGCAAAGACTTGTTGTTAACTTACCTTTTGGTCTGGTTCCCAAAAGCATACCGGGTTCACCCGACTAAGCCCGTCGTGTGGCACCAAAGCCCGAAGTTTTGTCAAAACACTAAAGAATTCGAACCCGGGAGGATTCGTGCAAGCGTAGGCCTCACAACACCTCAAACACAATTTCCGTATCCCTGCTATAATCCGAGGAATTTTGAATCCCCCTGTCCTCACACCCCACATTTTGACTTCCCAGCCTTGAATCCCATCGCGTCACAGACTTTGAATCCCTCTGCACTTCGACTCCTAAAAGTTTTGACTCATGGCACTTTGATCTGAAGATTTCGAGCCCCTCTCCTCTTTGCATCCAAGAACCCACACCACTAGATTTCGACCCTAGAATTTTTACTCCCTTCTCCTTCAAAGACGTCATCCTGCTTTAGCTCTGTATCCTCAAGGATACAAAATTCACATCCCAGGATACGTACTTTCTATCCCTCCAGGGATACGAAGTTTCATATCCCCATTGTAACACCCTGCATTTTTAAATTAAATAATAAAATAAAATTTGAAAAGCTTTCAGAATTTGGTCATGGAATTAGCGTCATTGCTTCCGTGGTGATTTTTTGATCAATTTTGATTTATGATTTGTAGGAAATAGATTTAAGATGAAAAAATATATATTTAAATGAAATATTACAACAAGCATGAAAAAAGAATATAAGAAGAAGAATAAAAAGAACAACGACCACCATTGTATTTTGTCTTGTTAACAAAATCCTACGTCGTCCAGTTGGTAGGAGCATGTGACTTCGAAGTGAGTGGCGCAAGTTCGAGCCCCACTGGCGTCAATTTTTATTTTAGAGGAACGGCTAAAATAATACATATTCTAAGAGGAAAATATGTATAAATGCACATATAAGGAAAATTATACATAAATGTGAGCACAAAAATATTTGTATACATGCATATGTAAATATATGTGTATGTGTGTGCAAAAATATATACATATGAAAGAGAAATCCAAAATAAACCTGCAATTAATGAAAATAGGTAAGAATAAATGACGGCATAACGCCATTCGAATTCACTACAAGAAATGTGGCTTTCAACAATAGTAAAAGATAGCATTTTACGTTGACTATTGTTGTTAAACCCTTTTGTAAGTAGGAAGATCTTAAAATAACATAGCAAAATGTTGTATATTTAAGGCAACCTAAAAATAATTAGCGGTCTTTCAATTAATTTTAGAGGCCGCGCTCTTTCTGTAATAACCCGAAAATGCGAGCCAGTTTGAAATTTTTATTTTGGCAATTTTAATGAATTTTGCATATTTAAAATAGATTATTTTAAATAATATCGACGAGAAATTTATTTTGAATGGAATTCGACGTATATATTTTATACGTCGTCGATAGAATATAAATAATTATATATAATTATAAATAGAATTGAAAATGGCGCGGTAGTTCGATAATTCGATTTCAAACTTCAATTGAACATACCGGGTGCGAAACAATCCGGATTTTAGTGAAACCAAAAACATTAGGATCTAATTGATAATATCTTTCCAACGAATCCGAATAATAGAGATTTCATAGCGGGAATCAAAGGATATGTCCAGTTGAAAATTCTGAATAGTCGCTATGGAATTCAGGCCCTTAAAAATGGACATTTTGCAAATGACCTCGGATTTCGACGAAACCACTTTTGTTGGGTCCGTGATGTCGAGTTATTGCTAGGTTTCAAATTTCATAATTTTTCGAATCAATATGTGAGCGTGGCAAAGGAAAACGCGTTTGACCAATTTCAGTTGATTTTAATCGACTGGAAATTGGCCATTTTTCTAACGGTCTCAGAATTCAACGAAACTAGTTTTGTTAGGACCGTATCGTCAATACGAAGCTAGAAAATATTTTTCTGGAATTTTTCTAGTTAGTATGTGCCCCCGGTAATTTGAAATGTACGTTTAAAATTCAATATAGTGATTTAAATGCAAATTAAACGGAAACTGATTCAAACAGTCGAATCAGCTTGCGGTACATATCCCATTGTGTTCGGAATGGGGGTAAAACGCTACGGACGACAGGCGGTGGACCTCGTTTAGAGGTCGTTTGAAAAAGTTGACTTTTTGAATTAAAATAAAATAATTAAATAATTAAATTAAAAAAATATATATATATATATAATCCCTCTTCCCTCCCTATACCTCCAGCCCCCCCCCCCGATAATTCAGAATCGAAAAAGAAAAAAAAAAGAAAAAAAGGGAGATCGAAATCGCGTCGAAGCCCCCCACGCCGCCGCCGGTGGCAGAGCCACCACCACCTCGAATCGCCTCCCGCCTGGCCTCGCCGCTCTTCCCTCCTCCACGCGACGTTCTCTCTCTTCTCCCTGTAGCCGCCACCACCCACAAACCCTCGTCGGACCCTCCCCTTGCCACCCACGACCACCTCCGAGCCCCTTTGCCCTCCTTCCCCTTCTCCGAACCTCCACAGCCTAAATCGAGCCAAACCCTTCACCGCCAAACGAAGTGGACCCCGCCGCGCCACTACACAGCCATCGACGCCTCAGGAACCCCCCCCTCCGCCTTCGATTTTTTTTCTGTAAGTGTTTCTTTATTTTCATTCTTATTTTTATTTTTATTTTCAATCCTGATTTTTTTTTTTTTTTAGTATATTATAAACTGATTTTTTTGAAAGAAAATAAAAACTGTTTTATTTTATTTTATTTTACTTATGTTAAACTGATTTTTAAGTATATTTTAAACTGAATTCTTAAATTTTAAAACTGATTTTATTTATTTTAAAACTGATTTTTTATTTATTTTAAGACGTGATTTTTAAAAACAGAAAAGATTTGATTTTTAAAAGTAATATAATAGGATCTTTGTATTTTTAAAGTGATAAAAATATAGTTTTTATATTTTTAAAGTATTAAAAATATAGTCTTTACTATATAGAAATATTAAAAATATGATCTTTATATTTTTAAAGTATTAAAAATATAATCTTTATAGGATAGAGAACATAAAAATATCATCTTTGTATATGTAACGAAATAAAAATCTGATTTTTATTTCATATACGTTGAAACCAAGTGATGAAATTTAAAAAGGTGAAAACTTTAAATTTAAAAAGGTGAAAACTTTAAATTTAAAAAGGTGAAAACTTTAAATTTAAAAAGGTGAAATCTTTAAATTTAAAAAGGCGAAATCTTTATATAGAAAATAGCGTAATAAAAATAGAATTTTTATCTATATAGTAGCGGGGTAAAAATAGCATTTTTTATCCATATAGCGTCAAAGTAAAAATGTGATTTTTATATATTGAATAGCATAGTAAAAATTCGATTTTTAAATATATGAAGTGATTATAAAAATATATGACTTTTAAATTGAAAGTGAATAAATAAAAATGTGATTTCTATTTTAAAAAAACATCGAAATATAAAAATGTGTGATTTTTATATATGTAGTAACTACGGGCAACGAAGAAGACGAAGATGGGATAACGAAGAAGATTTCTATCAAAAGGAGTGTCGTGAAGTTGGATAGCTTTCGGTGAGAACTTCTCACTCTTAATTCTCTTTTTCTAGATATATATATATACTAGGATGCAGACGGTGCTTATTAGAAGCACCCGACACCCGTCCACATACCATGGACTTGTTTGTTTGGATGTTTGGTGATTGATTGAGATATTGGTTTGAATGTGGTTTGTGGTGTGAAAAATCGAATCGATAAATTGGTTAGGATTAGACGTGCGCCGTTATAAGGCGAAGGAGTAAGACTAGGTTAGACTCTTACTCCAAATTTTGTGGTTTGCATAACGAAAGTGATTTGATTGATGTGTGAATGGCGTGGGCCTTCACTAGACCGGGGATAAGGCTAGGCCTTGTCCCGTTTCTAGTATCGTGCCGTTATGCCGCCGAAATTTTCTAAAATATGTTAGAAAAATAAAAATATCATTTTTATTGTGTAAATGAAACAAATAGAAATTCAAGTGTTGAAATAGAATATTTTATCGTTAAAAATAATTTTTAACGTGAAAGTGAATAAATAAAATATTTATAAACAAATCGGCCGATTTGTTTATATACACTGATTTGACTGATATTGATTGGGTTGATAAATTTTACACATCGCCCAACTGCACAAATAAAATCTGTGTTTGATTGTTTGAAACCCCACACGGGTGTTGGGATGAAATTTGAAGTTCACTCATCCTGATTGATCAAATATGTCGATCGATAGATTGACAGGCTGTTATAAGCGTTAGATATCGATATTTGATGCTTATACAGTGTAGTGCACTTTGGTTGATGGTTGATTATTTTTCGACGCTATTATATACATGTGTTGTATGGAATCCATATAATTAACGTTATATGGTGATTGATTGGGCCTCATTCCAATTGGGAAAATAAGGAATATTATAAAAGAGAATTCATGTGTTGAATATAAAAATAGTCATGTGTTGACGATGTGCATGTGTTGAGTGAAATATTTTATATAATCAAAATTACATCTTTATCACATTTAAAATTAGAACTACTTCCCAGTAGAAGTCTAATTGAAAATCAAACGATTAGATACCTTAGTTTTATAAAATATTTCACATAATAAAAATAGTGATGTGTTGACAGTACTCATGTGTTGAGATTAGTCGTGTGTTGAAAGAAATATAGGTTCATGTGTTGAATTGAATAGAAGTTTTTGAAATATATAAAGCCGTGAGGATTAGAGATGCGCTATTTTGACGTGAACGATATTTATATCGATTTTATTCGTTTTACAACGAATATTGAAAAGTGATTTCAAAACTAAATATTTTGAAATGAAATTCAATTGAATTAGATTAAAATTCGAATTGAATGGGAAGTGAATTTAAATTCGAATTGAATAGGAAGTAAATTTGAATTTGAATAAAATAGAAATGAATTGAATTGAAAACGATTTCGAAATGAATTGAATTGAAAACGATTTCGAAATGAATTGAATTGAAAACGATTTCGAAATGAATTGAATTGAAAACGATTTCGAAATGAATTGAATTGAAAAGGATTTCGAAATGAATTGAAGTGAAAACGAATTCAAATTGATTTGAAAGCGAATTGAAATGAATTCAAATTGAATTGAAATTTGAATTGAATAGAAATGAATTTTAAAACGAATTTATAGAGAAGAATTCAATTTTGATTTGAATTGAAATGGAAGTTGAAATTGCTTTTGAAACGAATTCAAAACTATTTTTAAAATTCGTTTTAAAAGGAAATCGATGAAATATATATTATATATATTATATATATAATATAATGGCCTGAATAGAACGCGCCGCGCCGCGGCAGTTCGTGAATTTCGACCATTTATTTCAAACGGACATTGCGGGAGATCCGACCGTCGGATTCTCCTAAAACCGGAACCGTTGGGTTCGTATCGAAAAGAGCTTTCCAATGAATATTAGAAATTTGAAATCTAACGGTTGGATTTGGAATTATGTCCAAATCAAATTCGAAAAAGGTCGCTGTAAGTGCAGTTCGATGGCCGTTGTTGGAAATCGACTGTACGAGCCTTGATAAAATTATTAAAAATATCTATAATTTGTGTAAAATTATAATATGTGAATTGGAAAGAACTGGGGTGAAAAATTCCACATTTGAAAAGATAAAAATAGATTTTTATCGAAATGAACTAGTTTTGAACTAGAATTGAAATCAATTTATTTTTAAAATAAATAAATTGAATTTGATAGTGGTTTTGAAAATAATCGATAATTTCCAATACGTGGATTGGACTGGAGCTGAATTGAAATTATCTTCGGGATATTTCGATGTTGGATTTGGTGACTATACAAATATTGTTATGGGGATTTGAAAGATATTTTATATCGTTATTTCCAATACGATATTTGTTGGTTTCGGAATTTGATATTGAATATAAGTCGATATATTTTCTATTTAGAGCCTTGTATTTAATATCAAATGTGATTTGGGTTTGTCGTGAATCGTGTTTTCATGACATTGGTTCTTTAACCCAGTTAAAGGCAGAATATTGATTTTTGTGAAGATTAAAACTAAGTGGAGTTTTAATGAATCTTTAATTAGATTAAAAAGTGAATTGATAATTTAAATTATCAAATCTGAAAAGTGATCGAGAGTGGAGTACCACCAGTTTTGCTCCAAAGCGATAGTTAAATCTTTAATTAGATTTGAACGTGAAATGGTAATTAATTTTACCGATAACACCGTGGTGTTAGATATGGAGTATCACCAGTTTTGCTCCATGGGATATATAGGTTGGGATTGGGAAATAAACAAATAATTACTTCGGTGTGGTTCGCTAATCCCGACTAGTTTGAAATGATATCCAAAGGAAGATTATAGGATAAATTTAGAAGAATTTTTCTTGGATAAAATTAATGGGAACATTTCCCTAAGAATGTGATTTTGTGAATAAAAGAATATTCTGAATTGGAATGAGGCGTTCGTTGTGTTTGTGTAACATTGTTCATCATATACGTGGGTTATTCAGGAAGGCCGGGTTATACCCATTCTGAATAACCGATTCGACGAGATGTCGAAGATGAAGACGGTGGTTGAAGACCGGAAGTCTTCACATCGTTTGGGTGATTACTGATGATCTTGATTGGGCTGTACACCCAGGATGAGGGAATCAGTTGGTGATCTTCCAGACGTACTTGGAGATGGATGGATATGCGAGGAAAGTGCCTCCGGTTTCGTTCAGACCCAGAACGGACTTGTAAATGGACTGTGTGTCCGACATTGGATTTTAGTCCGTGTGATTGATCTCTATTAAATATATATCTGTTTGGCGGCGGAGAATTTATTCTCTTGCTTAACGCCCTTCTCTGAGACGTACGAGCTCAGGGGTTATATATTGATGGATATCAAACGCATGGAGTGAATTGCCTGTGTGGCATGCGTAAGTGGCAATTGATCAAGGCTTCTGTTGAAAAGCAAAGTCTTGTGGTTGATGATCAAAGCACGGCCTGTGTGGCATAGCTTTGTGTATAACGTGAATTCGCGAGCCTCACACCTCGGTATGAGTCAAAAACGGGATAGTGACTGCAGGGAGAGCACGACGTTTCTTTCTAGCTCGGGTGGTGTCAGTGACCTACCAGCCCTGACATTTATATACTTTTCACCTGTGTGGTTGTGGGAATGCGAGGCGCCTCGGATATAGGTCTGTAAGGACCGGGAAACGTGTGTTCAGGAATAATTAATCCTCAAAAGTAAGAGAGGACCGGCCCTGAAGATCCAAGGATCAGAGTGGGGTCCTGGGACATTTGCTAGAGTGTCTCGAACGCGGAGAGGAGCTTGCCCCTTGCCTCGGCTCATGACGGAATCCAATTTCCAATACGTGTATTGCGGTTTTAATTGTAGAACTAGTATGGCGACATGATATATGGTACCCATGCCGTCTATGATTAATATTTATGATTGAAACTGTTTTGACACTATACACTTATTATAGTATCAAATGATTTGTTTTAAACGTATCAAGCATGCTTTGGCTGTTATAAGGGAAAACCCTATCCTCCGGCTTGCGTTGCATTGTGTGATGGGACCTGGGTCTTATAACAGCTTCATTTTTCTTTATTTAGCATTGCGCTGTTTGTTCTATGCACTGGTATTCTTGGGAGGAAACCCGTTCCGTGTTATACGGCGTGGTCCCTTGATTTACCCTATCTTTAAAACCAATATTAATAACTGTTTTAGTTCTCACACCAGTCCCATGACTGACCTGGAGTTTATTGTTTTAACCTAAACTCTGGGTGCCCCTATTTTCCGCACGGGCAGCTAGTAGTTTTGGTTTTGCAGATTTATATTCACAGGGTCCTGATTTACAGCTGGAACGATGCTCGGAAAGCTCTGTATCCGTGTATCACTTCTAGTTGTGATTTTGTATTATTTTCCGCTGCTATGTAATTTATTGTAATCTCTGATATTTGTCGAATGTAATTTATTCATTTATACTCTGTATATTCTTGTATCTGATGGAATTGTTGTAATAACAATGAAATGTTCTTCCGTATGCGCTCTATTTTGTCTTGTACTCAATTCTATCCGTGCTTTCCTTTACGGGGAAGTTCGGGTCGTCTCATTTTGGTATCAGAGCTTTGGTTTACAGAGCTCGAGAACAAGACACATTAGAACCATACGAAAGAATTCATCAGATATTGGATTAGCAATATCCAATTAGAATGACTCGTTAGAGATAGGATCAGTAGTATCCTAGAACGAGTGTGAAGAGTATATTTTTCAAATGAAAACAATTTCGTTTTAAAATTTAAATCGCTTTATACGTATTTGAATATTTATTTATTTTGAATATGGACAATCGAGTATATATAGATTTCGCGTATACGCGTCATGAACGTATATTCGAAGTTTTAATATACTGGGTAGATATAGAATCACATTCTAGACATCCGGGGATGATTCTGATGATGGTGCATCATCATTAGTATTCATATTCGAGTTTCGAAGGTGTGATTTCTATATATTTCCATTAGACTGGTGTGAGAACCAAAACTAGTATAGTTAGAACACTTTGTTGTGATTGGCATCAAAAACATGATTTTTGTATATGTATCAAAATTATGAATTTGAAACTCTAATTCACTAATTGATTGATGTTTGTGTTGTTTGTTTAATTGTTTGCTAATTTTTTAACCATTTATGCCTAATATAATCAAATATTGAATTGTATTGAAATTGGTCGCATTTGCTTGCATATACATATACTTACATTGAACAGGTCATAGCAAGGAGGCTAGAGCCGAAGAATAAAATTTGTTTGCCCGACAAATAGGTACATGTTTACTACATAATTTCTTGTTTTGTTTGGGTGATGATGATTTTGTGAGCCTATTGGCTAGCCGCTTGGCCTTTTCTTTTTCTTTTTGAGATCTGAAGGACCGGGGAAGCTATTTGAAATTCCCCGATGCTCCCATTGCAGGGGAGGTTATGGCGAAATTTTTCGAAAATTTAGGGTGTTAGCCAAATTTTTGAAATTTTGAAAATTCTCAGAAACTGAAAAGTCGGAGAATGTAAGCCAGATCGAATGTAGAGCTTATTAATCAAACCACTTTCGACTTTGTTCCTTTTCGGGGACGAAAAGTTTTAAGTGGGGGAGATTGTAATAACCCGAAAATGCGAGCCAGTTTGAAATTTTTATTTTGGCAATTTTAATGAATTTTGCATATTTAAAATAGATTATTTTAAATAATATCGACGAGAAATTTATTTTGAATGGAATTCGACGTATATATTTTATACGTCGTCGATAGAATATAAATAATTATATATAATTATAAATAGAATTGAAAATGGCGCGGTAGTTCGATAATTCGATTTCAAACTTCAATTGAACATACCGGGTGCAAAACAATCCGGATTTTAGTGAAACCAAAAACATTAGGATCTAATTGATAATATCTTTCCAACGAATCCGAATAATAGAGATTTCATAGCGGGAATCAAAGGATATGTCCAGTTGAAAATTCTGAATAGTCGCTATGGAATTCAGGCCCTTAAAAATGGACATTTTGCAAATGACCTCGGATTTCGACGAAACCACTTTTGTTGGGTCCGTGATGTCGAGTTATTGCTAGGTTTCAAATTTCATAATTTTTCGAATCAATATGTGAGCGTGGCAAAGGAAAACGCGTTTGACCAATTTCAGTTGATTTTAATCGACTGGAAATTGGCCATTTTTCTAACGGTCTCAGAATTCAACGAAACTAGTTTTGTTAGGACCGTATCGTCAATACGAAGCTAGAAAATATTTTTCTGGAATTTTTCTAGTTAGTATGTGCCCCCGGTAATTTGAAATGTACGTTTAAAATTCAATATAGTGATTTAAATGCAAATTAAACGGAAACTGATTCAAACAGTCGAATCAGCTTGCGGTACATATCCCATTGTGTTCGGAATGGGGGTAAAACGCTATGGACGACAGGCGGTGGACCTCGTTTAGAGGTCGTTTGAAAAAAATGACTTTTTGAATTAAAATAAAATAATTAAATAATTAAATTAAAAAAAATATATATATATATATAATCCCTCTTCCCTCCCTATACCTCCAGGCCCCCCCCCGATAATTCAGAATCGAAAAAGAAAAAAAAGAAAAGAAAAAAAGGGAGATCGAAATCGCGTCGAAGCCCCCCACGCCGCCGCCGGTGGCAGAGCCACCACCACCTCGAATCGCCTCCCGCCTGGCCTCGCCGCTCTTCCCTCCTCCACGCGACGTTCTCTCTCTTCTCCCTGTAGCCGCCACCACCCACAAACCCTCGTCGGACCCTCCCCTTGCCACCCACGACCACCTCCGAGCCCCTTTGCCCTCCTTCCCCTTCTCCGAACCTCCACAGCCTAAATCGAGCCAAACCCTTCACCGCCAAACGAAGTGGACCCCGCCGCGCCACTACACAGCCATCGACGCCTCAGGAACCCCCCCCTCCGCCTTCGATTTTTTTTCTGTAAGTGTTTCTTTATTTTCATTCTTATTTTTATTTTTATTTTCAATCCTGATTTTTTTTTTTTTTAGTATATTATAAACTGATTTTTTTGAAAGAAAATAAAAACTGTTTTATTTTATTTTATTTTACTTATGTTAAACTGATTTTTAAGTATATTTTAAACTGAATTCTTAAATTTTAAAACTGATTTTATTTATTTTAAAACTGATTTTTTATTTATTTTAAGACGTGATTTTTAAAAACAGAAAAGATTTGATTTTTAAAAGTAATATAATAGGATCTTTGTATTTTTAAAGTGATAAAAATATAGTTTTTATATTTTTAAAGTATTAAAAATATAGTCTTTACTATATAGAAATATTAAAAATATGATCTTTATATTTTTAAAGTATTAAAAATATAATCTTTATAGGATAGAGAACATAAAAATATCATCTTTGTATATGTAACGAAATAAAAATCTGATTTTTATTTCATATACGTTGAAACCAAGTGATGAAATTTAAAAAGGTGAAAACTTTAAATTTAAAAAGGTGAAAACTTTAAATTTAAAAAGGTGAAAACTTTAAATTTAAAAAGGTGAAATCTTTAAATTAAAAAAGGCGAAATCTTTATATAGAAAATAGCGTAATAAAAATAGAATTTTTATCTATATAGTAGCGGGGTAAAAATAGCATTTTTTATCCATATAGCGTCAAAGTAAAAATGTGATTTTTATATATTGAATAGCATAGTAAAAATTCGATTTTTAAATATATGAAGTGATTATAAAAATATATGACTTTTAAATTGAAAGTGAATAAATAAAAATGTGATTTCTATTTTAAAAAAACATCGAAATATAAAAATGTGTGATTTTTATATATGTAGTAACTACGGGCAACGAAGAAGACGAAGATGGGATAACGAAGAAGATTTCTATCAAAAGGAGTGTTGTGAAGTTGGATAGCTTTCGGTGAGAACTTCTCACTCTTAATTCTCTTTTTCTAGATATATATATACTAGGATGCAGACGGTGCTTATTAGAAGCACCCGACACCCGTCCACATACCATGGACTTGTTTGTTTGGATGTTTGGTGATTGATTGAGATATTGGTTTGAATGTGGTTTGTGGTGTGAAAAATCGAATCGATAAATTGGTTAGGATTAGACGTGCGCCGTTATAAGGCGAAGGAGTAAGACTAGGTTAGACTCTTACTCCAAAATTTTGTGGTTTGCATAACGAAAGTGATTTGATTGATGTGTGAATGGCGTGGGCCTTCACTAGACCGGGGATAAGGCTAGGCCTTGTCCCGTTTCTAGTATCGTGCCGTTATGCCGCCGAAATTTTCTAAAATATGTTAGAAAAATAAAAATATCATTTTTATTGTGTAAATGAAACAAATAGAAATTCAAGTGTTGAAATAGAATATTTTATCGTTAAAAATAATTTTTAACGTGAAAGTGAATAAATAAAATATTTATAAACAAATCGGCCGATTTGTTTATATACACTGATTTGACTGATATTGATTGGGTTGATAAATTTTACACATCGCCCAACTGCACAAATAAAATCTGTGTTTGATTGTTTGAAACCCCACACGGGTGTTGGGATGAAATTTGAAGTTCACTCATCCTGATTGATCAAATATGTCGATCGATAGATTGACAGGCTGTTATAAGCGTTAGATATCGATATTTGATGCTTATACAGTGTAGTGCACTTTGGTTGATGGTTGATTATTTTTCGACGCTATTATATACATGTGTTGTATGGAATCCATATAATTAACGTTATATGGTGATTGATTGGGCCTCATTCCAATTGGGAAAATAAGGAATATTATAAAAGAGAATTCATGTGTTGAATATAAAAATAGTCATGTGTTGACGATGTGCATGTGTTGAGTGAAATATTTTATATAATCAAAATTACATCTTTATCACATTTAAAATTAGAACTACTTCCCAGTAGAAGTCTAATTGAAAATCAAACGATTAGATACCTTAGTTTTATAAAATATTTCACATAATAAAAATAGTGATGTGTTGACAGTACTCATGTGTTGAGATTAGTCGTGTGTTGAAAGAAATATAGGTTCATGTGTTGAATTGAATAGAAGTTTTTGAAATATATAAAGCCGTGAGGATTAGAGATGCGCTATTTTGACGTGAACGATATTTATATCGATTTTATTCGTTTTACAACGAATATTGAAAAGTGATTTCAAAACTAAATATTTTGAAATGAAATTCAATTGAATTAGATTAAAATTCGAATTGAATGGGAAGTGAATTTAAATTCGAATTGAATAGGAAGTAAATTTGAATTTGAATAAAATAGAAATGAATTGAATTGAAAACGATTTCGAAATGAATTGAATTGAAAACGATTTCGAAATAAATTGAATTGAAAACGATTTCGAAATGAATTGAATTGAAAACGATTTCGAAATGAATTGAATTGAAAAGGATTTCGAAATGAATTGAAGTGAAAACGAATTCAAATTGATTTGAAAGCGAATTGAAATGAATTCAAATTGAATTGAAATTTGAATTGAATAGAAATGAATTTTAAAACGAATTTATAGAGAAGAATTCAATTTTGATTTGAATTGAAATGGAAGTTGAAATTGCTTTTGAAACGAATTCAAAACTATTTTTAAAATTCGTTTTAAAAGGAAATCGATGAAATATATATTATATATATTATATATATAATATAATGGCCTGAATAGAACGCGCCGCGCCGCGGCTGTTCGTGAATTTCGACCATTTATTTCAAACGGACATTGCGGGAGATCCGACCGTCGGATTCTCCTAAAACCGGAACCGTTGGGTTCGTATCGAAAAGAGCTTTCCAATGAATATTAGAAATTTGAAATCTAACGGTTGGATTTGGAATTATGTCCAAATCAAATTCGAAAAAGGTCGCTGTAAGTGCAGTTCGATGGCCGTTGTTGGAAATCGACTGTACGAGCCTTGATAAAATTATTAAAAATATCTATAATTTGTGTAAAATTATAATATGTGAATTGGAAAGAACTGGGGTGAAAAATTCCACATTTGAAAAGATAAAAATAGATTTTTATCGAAATGAACTAGTTTTGAACTAGAATTGAAATCAATTTATTTTTAAAATAAATAAATTGAATTTGATAGTGGTTTTGAAAATAATCGATAATTTCCAATACGTGGATTGGACTGGAGCTGAATTGAAATTATCTTCGGGATATTTCGATGTTGGATTTGGTGACTATACAAATATTGTTATGGGGATTTGAAAGATATTTTATATCGTTATTTCCAATACGATATTTGTTGGTTTCGGAATTTGATATTGAATATAAGTCGATATATTTTCTATTCAGAGCCTTGTATTTAATATCAAATGTGATTTGGGTTTGTCGTGAATCGTGTTTTCATGACATTGGTTCTTTAACCCAGTTAAAGGCATAATATTGATTTTTGTGAAGATTAAAACTAAGTGGAGTTTTAATGAATCTTTAATTAGATTAAAAAGTGAATTGATAATTTAAATTATCAAATCTGAAAAGTGATCGAGAGTGGAGTACCACCAGTTTTGCTCCAAAGCGATAGTTAAATCTTTAATTAGATTTGAACGTGAAATGGTAATTAATTTTACCGATAACACCGTGGTGTTAGATATGGAGTATCACCAGTTTTGCTCCATGGGATATATAGGTTGGGATTGGGAAATAAACAAATAATTACTTCGGTGTGGTTCGCTAATCCCGACTAGTTTGAAATGATATCCAAAGGAAGATTATAGGATAAATTTAGAAGAATTTTTCTTGGATAAAATTAATGGGAACATTTCCCTAAGAATGTGATTTTGTGAATAAAAGAATATTCTGAATTGGAATGAGGCGTTCGTTGTGTTTGTGTAACATTGTTCATCATATACGTGGGTTATTCAGGAAGGCCGGGTTATACCCATTCTGAATAACCGATTCGACGAGATGTCGAAGATGAAGACGGTGGTTGAAGACCGGAAGTCTTCACATCGTTTGGGTGATTACTGATGATCTTGATTGGGCTGTACACCCAGGATGAGGGAATCAGTTGGTGATCTTCCAGACGTACTTGGAGATGGATGGATATGCGAGGAAAGTGCCTCCGGTTTCGTTCAGACCCAGAACGGACTTGTAAATGGACTGTGTGTCCGACATTGGATTTTAGTCCGTGTGATTGATCTCTATTAAATATATATCTGTTTGGCGGCGGAGAATTTATTCTCTTGCTTAACGCCCTTCTCTGAGACGTACGAGCTCAGGGGTTATATATTGATGGATATCAAACGCATGGAGTGAATTGCCTGTGTGGCATGCGTAAGTGGCAATTGATCAAGGCTTCTGTTGAAAAGCAAAGTCTTGTGGTTGATGATCAAAGCACGGCCTGTGTGGCATAGCTTTGTGTATAACGTGAATTCGCGAGCCTCACACCTCGGTATGAGTCAAAAACGGGATAGTGACTGCAGGGAGAGCACGACGTTTCTTTCTAGCTCGGGTGGTGTCAGTGACCTACCAGCCCTGACATTTATATACTTTTCACCTGTGTGGTTGTGGGAATGCGAGGCGCCTCGGATATAGGTCTGTAAGGACCGGGAAACGTGTGTTCAGGAATAATTAATCCTCAAAAGTAAGAGAGGACCGGCCCTGAAGATCCAAGGATCAGAGTGGGGTCCTGGGACATTTGCTAGAGTGTCTCGAACGCGGAGAGGAGCTTGCCCCTTGCCTCGGCTCATGACGGAATCCAATTTCCAATACGTGTATTGCGGTTTTAATTGTAGAACTAGTATGGCGACATGATATATGGTACCCATGCCGTCTATGATTAATATTTATGATTGAAACTGTTTTGACACTATACACTTATTATAGTATCAAATGATTTGTTTTAAACGTATCAAGCATGCTTTGGCTGTTATAAGGGAAAACCCTATCCTCCGGCTTGCGTTGCATTGTGTGATGGGACCTGGGTCTTATAACAGCTTCATTTTTCTTTATTTAGCATTGCGCTGTTTGTTCTATGCACTGGTATTCTTGGGAGGAAGCTTGTTCCGTGTTATACGGCGTGGTCCCTTGATTTACCCTATCTTTAAAACCAATATTAATAACTGTTTTAGTTCTCACACCAGTCCCATGACTGACCTGGAGTTTATTGTTTTAACCTAAACTCTGGGTGCCCCTATTTTCCGCACGGGCAGCTAGTAGTTTTGGTTTTGCAGATTTATATTCACAGGGTCCTGATTTACAGCTGGAACGATGCTCGGAAAGCTCTGTATCCGTGTATCACTTCTAGTTGTGATTTTGTATTATTTTCCGCTGCTATGTAATTTATTGTAATCTCTGATATTTGTCGAATGTAATTTATTCATTTATACTCTGTATATTCTTGTATCTGATGGAATTGTTGTAATAACAATGAAATGTTCTTCCGTATGCGCTCTATTTTGTCTTGTACTCAATTCTATCCGTGCTTTCCTTTACGGGGAAGTTCGGGTCGTCTCACTTTCACTGTTACCTTCTTCTGTTTCTCCTACTTCCCATAATCCCATTCTTTTTCCCTTAGAACACTAAAATGTCTGCTCTTCTCGTGAAAACACAGATTAACCCGGGTTCTAGTCAATGCCAGTTTATTTTCCACCTCTTGTATCATCCTCATCAGAAAATTTCATTTTCCCTCTTTTTTTAAGTTTCCCTCCATGCGTTCTCTTTTATTTCCTTTTTCCACATTTTACTTTTTCTTAGATTTTGCATGTTCTTCAATTTTATTAATCTTCACTTCCCTAATTTTCCATTAATACCTTAGGTACGTCCTTTTTACTGAATAACCCTCATTTAACTTGTTCAGATTTAATTGATTAGTCGATTTTGGTGTTGAGGCTTATCTTGTTTTGTTCTACCTTTGTATCTACTTCATTCGTTGTCTGAAACACATGATGTTGTAACCGCTTCTGCGCCCTTTTACTCTGAAAGCCGTCCAGGAATTGCTCGCGAAAACCGGAACTGTGTCTGTTTTCTAGATGGACCAGATCAAGACTCATTTCTATGTCACTGTATGATTATTTTACCTTATAATGTTGTATTTATGGATAAGTTGAAAAGCTCAGTTTTTAGAAATAATACTTCCGATTATAGATAGTGATGCATTGCACATATTCAAGGAACATTTAGGGGTGTGTGTATGCACACACATATTATTTACACTGAAGAAGCTACTTCAGGGTAATAGAGAAAACACAAGACTTTGACATATTTGAGGTTGAATTTAGGTAGTGTGGGAGATCAAACAGAAGCTGAGATTGATTATGCTAAATCATATCATCGTGAAGTTCCAATAAGTTATGGAATTTTTTTTAAACTGAATATCTCTCATAAGCATAAACATCTAGATGAAATAATTAACATTAGCGTTTTGCTTGACTAGTACGGACCTTTTGTTTTTACTTAGTTTTCACAAACCAATTTTTAACATGAATCCCCTCTTAAGATATGTTTCAAATAATGTGGAAAACCATAGCTTTCCTAAACGCATTCTCCATAACATACGTTAAGATCTGATTTTTCCATCATTTGTAACTGTCTGTCAACCGGTGATATTTCTGTATTTTGTAATCCCCAACTGATGTAATTTATACCGTGTTATTCTTTTAAAATGCAATATTATAATGAGATGACAATGTTATTTGTATCAGTATTATAAACAGAACATTGGAGGTTGAATTATGGCTATTTTTTATGTGAGGTTGAATTAGTGCTATCATTGCGCGTGTATGTTGAGTCTAATCTGTGTTTTGTAATCTCCAAGTCTGTAGGCTGTGTTTTGAATAAATAAATCAATTGTTTGAAGCAATTTTGTTTACTGCTAGGTCTTGCGAATTATGGAGTTTTATATTAACTAGTTTCATTGGATGTTTTGATATTTCTGGATTTTGGCAGAGACAGGAATAAGAGGGTTGTTTTGGGCATAAACAATTATGCTACCAGAACTTAAAATGCAAGAGGAAGACGATGTACATGATTTCTCATTCTCAAAAGTAACAATCAACTCGCATCAGAGAAATGGAAGAACTCACGTGTACTTTATGTAATTGGCAATCGTCCAATTTACGAACAATGTGTGGAATATGCTCAGTAAGTATCTTCTCTTCATCTAAACTTCTTCAAATCTTATTCTGTTATAATTGCTTAAATATCAGTTAGACCTAGAATAATAGTTGCACCTCAGTTTCTCTTGTAATCTCATCTTCAGTTACTGTCCTAAACCTATTATGGTCGTTACTCTTCGTTTTATAAATCTAATTGATGTTTCACCATCGATTTAATCTGGCATTACAATTATATACCTTTTTGTTTTGCCTATCGCTATAGGATTTTGTGGGTAAAATGTTCAGAATATTCAGGGTAGATATGGCTAAAATTGTTAATTTGAAAGGTGTGGTTTTAAATCATGAAGATACTATACAAGATACTGTTTTTGGGTCAACGAAGAACCAAATTATAAAAGTGGACACAAATTTGTTATAGATAGGGGATTTATCACAGTAAATAATGCTTTTGGTATTTTGAAACAAAATGCATTATGGGAAAATGGTTTTCAGCTATAAACTGGGACACATGATCACAGACTTCAGTGAGTTTTAGTTTTCAAGCCTAGCTATATTAGTAAAATGTTTAAATATATTACAAGCATAGCTTCGTGCTTATGTCCTCATGTGAGTCTTTCAGTTTTCAACACTTCTGGACCTGCTTTTTGCATTGACTTGTGTATTAAATATATTTCGTTTGGTGCTTTTCTGGTTTACGATCAACATTTTCTTAGTGCCTGGTTCCAAATGCACTCATTGCGTAGGTATCCGATTCTACCTTGCTTCTAATCCACTTACTAAAAAAGGAATATTGCATTCGTATTTCAATAGATGTATCGCTATAGGTAATAGTGCCCCTAAGCTTAACTGTGAACTCCAGGACTGTCCATTAGAGTTGATTCATCCGCCTGATGATTGTAATGTTAACTCTACTCTTTTTTTTTTACAGTTTAGGTGATTGTTTTTTTTACCCCCAATGGAACTCTAGTTAAGAAACATGATATTATTTCTACTTTGTCTATAAGATAATTTAACACCTACTCATTCATATTTTTAACTGAGAATATTATGTGACTTATAAAAATATCATACACTATTTTAATGGTTCCTTTTAATTGTAGTACCCTTCAATGCATGAACAAATGTAGCAGCCCTTTGTGTTTTTGCATATTTGATTTTTCTTGCAGGGCTCACGTTTGTCACACTCATTAATATCCGCAAATATTCATTAAACATCATGTTATCTAGTTGCACCATGCATGAGATCAAATGTAACAACACAGAAAATCGAGACCAATTTAAAATTTTTATTTTGGCAATTTTAATGAATTTTTAAGATGTAAAATGATTTATTTTAAATAATAACAACGAGAAGTTTATTTTGAATAGAATTAGAACGTATATATTTATTTGAATCAAAGTTAGAATATAAATATTTATTTTAATTATAAAAGGAATTGAAAATGGCACGGTAGTTTGAAAATTCGATTTCAGATTTCAAATGAATGTACAGGATTCAAAATAAATCGGATTTTAATGAAACCAAAAATATTAGAATCTATTTGAAAATATCTTTCCAAGAATCCGAAAAATTGAAATTTCATAACGGGAATAAAAAGTTATGCCTAGTTAAAAATTCAGAATAGTCGCTATGGAAATATAGCCCTTGAAAATAGCCATTTTGCAAACAACCTCCATTTTCGATGAAACCACTTTTGTTGGATCCGGAATGTAAAATTATTGCTAGATTCCAAAATTCATAATTTTTGGGATTAATATGTGAGCGTGGCGAAGGAAAACGTGTTTTGACAATTTCAGTCAATTCAGATTGACCAGAAAATGACCATTTTTCAAAACGGTTTCCAAATTGGACGAAATTAGTTTTGTAAGGACTGTATCATCAAAACATAGCCAGATTTATTTTTGTGGAGTTTTTGGGGTCCGTATGTGGCCCCAGTAAATTGAAATGTACGTTTAAATTCAATATATAGATTTATATTTTGATTTTGACGGAAATTGATTGTAACAGTCGAATTAAGTTACGAAACATATCCCATTTTGTCCGAAATGCGGTATTTAGTTAGAGGCGACAGTCGTTCGGTCTGAATTGGAGTTCGGGTCAATAAACAACTATTATTGGAATTAAATATTATTTAATTATTTATATAACCCTTGAAAAATTAAATCCTAGGTCTCCATTCTACAGCCGCCACCTGAAACAAAACGCGCGATCCAAATCATCCCGAATACATCTCCCTCTATCTCCAAATCCGATCAGTAATAATCGAAAGTTCAAAAACAAAATGGAAGATCATCTCAATATCTTTAAACTGAACGCTAGGGATCGATTTTAGCTTCTTGGATTGCTTGATTTTCCACCTCAAAGAAGGCGCACCTCAAGCGGAATGTGAGATGATTGGAGGCACTAGAATTCAAGCCGATTCTGGTGGGGGATGGCGGCTCAGGCGGCTTCGAGGTGGAGCTCTCTGATCTGGCTCCGGTCAACCCAGGTGCCATGCGCAAGGCAGGATCGACGACGAGTAATGGGTTGCGGTTTTCAGAAAAGGGAACGGGGTTGGGAAGGTGTTTAGTGAAGGATTAAGGGAGAATTAACTTAATTAAATTATTTTAATTATTTATGTAATGAAATGTTTGTAATCCCATAACTTTTTCATATGACGTCGGAATCACACGAAACTGGACCCGATGCGATCGTGGGGACGAAAGCTTTACAACAAAACTGACCATGTCCAATATAGAGCCAATCAGAATTTTGAGCAAATTAGAATCCAAACAGTATTGAAATTCAGAAATAAAACTATCGGAGAGGAAAATCAAAGTGAGAATTTCTCACTATAATTTCTTGTACAGTTATTTAATGTATAACTGCATAGATGAACTGCTCCCCATCGTCCATAGGCCATGGACGATTTGTTTGATTGCATTGTACTGTGTGAAAATTGACTATGATTGTGATATGAATAGTATAAAATATTCTTGTATTAAATAAAATATTTGAATAATAAAAATCACATTTTTATCGTATATATGAACTGAATGAAATATTCATGTGTAGAACATAATATTTGAACAATAAAAATCATGTTTTTATTGTATATATAAACTGAATGAAATATTGTGTTGAAATAAATATTGATAAACAAATCGGACGATTCGTTTATGTATAACCTATTTGACTGATATTGATTGGGACGATAAATTTAACACATCGCCCAACTATACAAATAATAATCAGTATTTGTTGTTTGATACCCCATACGGGTATTGGGATGATATTTGACATACACTGATCCCAATAATTAGTGGTATGACAATCGATGGTGTGACAACCCGCCCCACACCAACCGACATTTACTCCACAAGTGCGTTGTACACATGTCCAGTTAGCACGGGAAGGTCCTCAGAAAAGGAAAGAAAGAAGACGAAGAATCAACAAGGAACCTGTAGAATGTCTCACAGCGCATAGAACAAAATATAATGACAACATACTTGACATAAAACAGGTGAGGCAGTGCATAAGCTGAAAACAAACTATCATAGTAGGGGAAAATCCAAAGTACAGCTTATGATCCAAAGCCAATATTATTTCAACTTTTAAAAACTGTCTCAAAAAGCTAAACAAGTATGGTACACTGCTAATGCCCAAAGTAGTGACCAGCAACGACACAGGGAGAATATCTATGTATATCATACGTGGAAGCCTCCTGCTCGCCTCCGAATCTGCTACTCGCGCATCACCAGCTAACCTGTCTCTAGTCTGCTCGTGTGACCACCCAGAGTAATAAGAAGAGACATAAAACTCTGGGTCAGACAAAAAGTTTTGTATAAGCGATAAGCAACAAAACAGAACAATAACAGGTATAATCCAATCATACCTGAACCTGGACCTGCAACCAAAGAGTTAGCACTACATACTGTACAATACTCTAAGGTACCACTAAATAGATGGTGTAAAGAATACGGGGGTGGGATTGTGCATGTCATAATGATGACAAACAAATCAAACATAGCAATCATCCTCACATCTCTTACTCAGTGCGTAAAGCATACGATATCCACTACCTTGGTCACCTATCCATTGGGCCATGACGGAATCCAATCTCGCACAACTATCACTACAAGCCCACTATCCGCCTCTCATTGGTGAACCAAGGTTATGAATACCGACAACCCCTTTGCACACGTTCCGCAGCAAAGCCCAACTCATGAAGTTGACTCCTTGGTTCCCAACTGGATCCTGAGCTCTAACTTCCATTTGGACTACCTTTGCATCTCGGGTTATTGGTCATCACTGGATCTGTTCGGTTCTCTGTCCTTCTTCTCTGTCGGTTCGGATCGGTATCCTCTAAGTGCTTCGGTTCGGGTCGGGGGTCTCCAAGTCCCTTAGAAGTACGTCGGTTCGGTTCGGGTCTTCCATGTCACATCGGGTCGGTTCGGGTCCTCCATGTCACATCGGGTCGGTTCGGGTCCTCCATGTCGCATCGGGTCGGTTCGCCAACTGTCTTCCTTCCGTCCCTTGCTTGATCTTCTGGTCCGATCCCCATTCCTATTCCCATCCGCTCTGATCCGATCCCCCTTCTCTAGCTCGATCCGATCCCAGTTCAACCATTTTGGCCTTCCTTTTTGCCACACTTTCCCCTTGTGCCAAGCCTCGGTTCGGTGATCCCTTGCCCAGTACTCTATTCAGTCCGAGCCCATTCCTCCAATCCGCTCCGAAAACCTGCACTGTTTTTCTGCAACTTTTCCAGCGAGCATTTTACGCCATTCGACGATGTTTTCGACCATTCTATCTATTCTAATCAATCATAAAGCATACCATACCATACAGTCATAGCAACAAGTAAAAGTGACCTCAAACACCAAAACATCAATATGATAGGTTAAAATGGATCAAACATAGCCAAAACCCCATATTTTCCCCTTAAACATGTTCAACAACAACTAATGATAGGACTAGTAAAACTTAACCAAATTAGCCAAATTTTCTAACAGAGGCCTAAAACAATATTTTAGAATTTTTGAATATTTTTCCAGATTTTTATGACGCATAATTTCGCTAATTATCACTAATCACCCCTTAGTCCCCTAAATTTCGGGATTAGCAAAATTAGTCCAAATCAACCCAAATTCATATCAGTGGCATAAAATAATATTATGGAATTTTACAAATTTTTCTAGATTTTTCTGAGTTATAATTTCGCTAATCTTCGCTAATTAGCCGTAATTAGTGAAAAACAATGCAAATCACTCACCTTAGCCACAAAGTAAACTATAGATCTGAAATGATTCTCTGTTTGGGTCCAATTCTAATGTGTTCCAGCAACACTCTCTCTGATTTGGTGCTAATCCCCCTTGATTTGATGTAGTTTTACTTAATCTTCGATTAGAAAGTGATTAGAGGCGATTTGGGATGAAATTAGAAGGTGGAGGCCATGTCTATAGTGAAAGACATGTTTGTGGCGGCTAGAAAATGAAGTAAAAAATCATTTTCTAAATCCTAGCAGCCCTTAAATACCTCTAAACCTGAAATCCCCCATTGGGCCTAGTTGTTAATCACCCGGTTAAGCCCAATTAAGCTTTTTTTAGCCTTCTAAACCTTAATTCAGCCATATCTCCCAAACGTTGATTCCGTTTGACTATTATGACCACTCTACGGAAAGGTAAACCATTATTCGGATCTAATGGAAGTGGTTTCATGTCAAAACTCCTCTCTAGTCAAAAGTTATGAACGAAACACGATTAGCTAGGGGCAAAACGGTCATTTAAAAATCGGCAAAAATCATGAACATGGGAAATGACCCCAATAGTCGTTTCCCAAAGTTACATGACCATACGTTTTCATATAAGAAAGAAATAAATATTCTACGATCCTCCAATGCGTAGAATGCGGGTTGTTACATTCTTCCCCCCTTAAGAAATTTCGTCCCTGAAATTCCCTAACCAAAACACACAAAGGGTCACGCATGCCTTTCAGCCATAAAACAACAATCAAACATGCAAAACAAGTCTATCCTAGCAAGCGGAATAACTAAATTGCAAAGTAAATCTTACCTGGCAAAGAGTTTTGGATACGACTTTCTTATGTCATCCTCTAGTCCCCAAGTATAGTCGTTCTCTCGCCCCCGATTCTTATCTCTACCCTAGAGGTGATTTCCAATAGGTTAGGATCGTCCCTTTGACTGGAACCGATCCACTTAATCTAGATCGATCTAATCGTCAAGCTCACTAGCGTTTCTGATTCCAATTCACACTGAGGTCTGAAGTTTATCCCGTGATATACTCTAGTTGCTTTCATTTCAGAAAAATAGCCTCTAAACTGGCATGTCTCCTACCCAATGCAACAGCTACCACACATAGTCTGGTACTATGGCATTCATCTATACTGTCATCTTCTTAGGTAATCCAACCCTATACGCCAAATTCTCAACTACATTCCAAATGTCCTTTCAAGTCCAACTTGAGTCCTTCCTACATTCGTACTGCACGTCCAACGTACATTCACCTCCTAGAGGCAAACTAGACCCATCCAATGAACCAAGGTACTCCACTTATACTCGTACTGCACGTCCAACGTACATTCACCTTCTAACGGTGAACTAGACTCATCCAATGAATCTAGGTACTCTACCTTCGAGTCCAAGTCCAACTTGAAGCTCCTATATCCGCTGAATCTCCAAGGTCAACTGACGCTCCACAATGCCTCAGCATACTTCAAGTCTAACGTAAAGTATCTTACACCCGTCATATCACCATGATCAACGAACTTATACTATTTCCATTCAACAGGATCCTACAGGTGATACTCAAGAGAAGAGAGGTAGGAGCAAACACAACAACCATAGCATCCATCAAACAAATCCTATCTATCACCTGCTAAAGCCATGAATACGTCGATATCTGTATGTCTTGTCCAACCAACATCAATAACTAATGGAAAATCTGCCTCCAAACGGACTACCGTATGTCCAACGTACGTTTATCCTTCAAGGATAACTAGATCACGTCCAACGGATCCAAGGTAAGTGGGCGTCCCCAGATACCCCTGCTTTTAGTCCGCCTGAAACACTCGAGTCCCAACCAAGTCTATCCATTATCTTGCTGCCCTCTCGAGTCCAACTCGAGCCAATCCAATTCCTTGCAGCCTTCTAGAGTCCGACTCGAGTCAATGTATTACCCATATACTCAGACCCAGTCTTGAGTATCAATTACCTATAGACCCTAGTCCAACGTGAGTCGTCTCCCTATTCGTTGCATCTCCAAGATCAACGAACACCCATTTTCTTTAATGAGTTCAAGTCCAACTTAAATCGTCCTAATCTTCGTTGCATCTTCCATGATCGACGAATACATCCTATTTCTTCAAAAAGAACATCAACATAAGGTCCTAAACAATCCATTACTTTGCATCTTTCTCGAGTCCCACTCGAGTCATCTCATAATCCTATCGAGTCTAACTCGGGGCAGTCCATACCACTGAATAGTCTTATCCTGTCACAACTGCCCATTACTCCTCGAGTAAACCAAGATATCATCCAATGAAAAATCGCAACAACTATTTATCTCTTACGCGAACCATCCTAATCAAACTCGACATTCCCCAAGCACAAGCCCCAAAGGCCTAAACCAATATCAGACAAGCACCTAAGGAACATCTCCTCCGAATTCGGACAATCCATGTGAGGTGATACTAGCAAAACATCCAAACACTCAAGCATCCATAACTAACTCTGGCTATCCTTGCCAATCTCGCTTGTGACTATCGTCGATCGCATGGCCAAGTCCTGACCAAACTGATGTACATCCAATGTACATTTGCTTCTCTAACTCCCATTATCATCTTCATCATAAGGTAGGCGATCCAATACCACGTTTCGTCCATCATCCATTATAATGATCGTCAAGGACTCTTCACAATCTACTATCACTCTATACCTTTGAGGTCAATCGGCTCCCAAAAACCAAGCTAGACCTAGTAAAGCTCAAAATAAAGCAATCACAACAAACATACATCCATGACTCGATAAGACCAAATTACGACAAATCCTACAAAGGCTAGTCAAACCACCTATCGGGTTTGTCACTACTAAAGGTCTATCGACTAACTCAGGTTCATCAAACAAAACTCGATCAAAAACATCTTAAATAGGAAGCATACCTCGAATAACGACACCTTTTTCCTTCTGCGCCGCAGTTGGGGCATTCGACGAAGAAGGAACATCGTTGATAGCATATGCTTTCATGATCTGCTTCTCCCTAGGAGGTAGTGAACATTCATTCTTGTGATGTCCCACTTTGCCACAATTAAAGCACTTCCTTTCCCCAGGCTTTTCCCGACAATCTCTAGCATAGTGGCTCTTCTTACCACAGATAAAGCACTCGCCATCTTTTTTATTTTTCTTATTCTGACCATTCATGGTTTGGTCTTGTTTCCTCTTGTCCTGGGAATTATTCTTGCCTCCACCGCCTGCTTGCGGCTTTGGCCCCTTTGCAGATGCAACCTCAGTCTTTGACTTGGGGTAAAGACTCTCTGATCTCAAAGCTTTCCCAACAATCGATTCAAAAGTCTCATTGACGTGGTTGATAAGCCTTTCTCCCAAGTATCCATCCAAACCAGTAATGAACTTCTCATTCTTCTTCTCAGGAGTATCGATAAGGGATAATCCATATTTCGACAAAGTGTCGAACTCAGCAATATAGTCCGAGACTGCTCTACCATTCTGTTTAAGCTCTAAGAACTTCTTAAACAATTCCGACTTTTGAGCAGCTGGGATAAACTTGTCACTAAAGCGAGCCTTAAACTGATCCCAAGTAACCTGATCCTCTGGAGTGGCTGTCTTAATAGCATTCCACCAATTCATCGCTCGTCCTTGCAGCTGACGAGACGCTAGCCTTCTCTTCATCGCATCATCGATACCCAAGTCGTCGAAGATACGATCACAACTATCTAACCAATCCTGAACATTCGTGGCCGACTCCGTTCCGTGGAATGGCTCCCCACCAAGACTGGTATAATCCTTATTCAGCTTGGCGAAATCGGCTCTAGGCGTCTGCACTACTGGATCACCACCATTACCAGCATTGGGAGCTTCCCTCTGAACATCTCTAAGCATCTCTCTCATGAGGTCAGTGAACATCGTCCTCATGTCAGAAGCATTCCCATTATTGGCTCCTCTACCGGTACCCCTTACGAATCGGCTCATCGTTCAATCTGTAAAGAGAAAACGATTAACCATCTCCATAGTGGTGCTAGTGCAGTGCAACTTCATCCTTAGCTATACTAATAGTATATATATAGCTTTTGAAAACCGAAGTAATCACAAATACACACTCTCATATACGTACTATCTCTCCCTTGAATCTTTCCCTAGGTTAACTATGCAACCTAGAGCTCTGATACAAAATGTGACAACCCGCCCCGCACCAACCGACATTTACTCCACAACTGCGCTGTACACATGTCCAGTTAGCACGGGAAAGTCGTCAGAAAAGGGAAGAAAGAAGACGAAGAATCAACAAGGAACCTGTAGAATGTCTCACAGCGCATAGAACAAAATATAATAACAACATACTTGACATAAAACAGGTGAGACAGTGCATAAGCTGAAAACAAACTATCATAGCAGCGGAAAATCCAAAGTACAGCTTATGATCCAAAGCCAACATTATTACAACTTTTAAAAATTGTCTCAAAAAGCTAAACAAGTAAGGTACAATACTAATGCCCAAAGTAGTGACCAGCAACGACACAGGGAGAATATCTATGTATATCATACGTGGAAGCCTCCTGCTCGCCTCCGAAGCTGCTACTCGCGCATCACCAGCTAACCTGTCTCTAGTCTGCTCGTGTGAGCACCCAGAGTAATAAGAAGATACATAAAACTCTGGGTCAGACAAAAAGTCTGGTATGAGCGATAAGCAACAAAATAGAACAATAACAGGTATAATCCAATCATACCTGAACCTGGACCTGCAACCAAAGAGTTAGCACTACATACTGTACAATACTCTAAGGTGCCACTAAACAGATGGTGTAAAGAATACGGGGGTGGGGTTGTGCATGTCGTAATGATGGCAAACATAGCAACCATCCTCACATCTCTTACTCAGTGCGTAAAGCATACGATATCCACTACCTTGGTCACCTATCCATTGGGCCATGACGGAATCCAATCCCGTACAACTATCACTACAAACCCACTATCCGCCCCCTCATTGGTGAACCAAGGTTATGAATACCGACAACCCCTTTGCACACGTTCCGCAGCAAAGCCCAACTCATGAAGTCGACTCGTTGGTTCCCAACTGGATCCTAAGCTCTAACTTCCATTTGGACTAACTTTGCATCTCAGGTTATTGGTCATCACTGGATCGGTTCGGTTCTCTGTCCTTCTTCTCTATCGGTTCGGTATCCTCTAAGTGCTTCAGTTCTGGTCGGGGGTCTCCATGTCCCTTAGTAGTACGTCGGCTCGGTTTGGGTCCTCCATGTCACATCGGGTCGGTTCGGGTCCTCCATGTCACATCGGGTCGGTTCGGGTCCTCCATGTCGCATCGGGTCGGTTCGCCAACTGTCTTCCTTCCGTCCCTTGCTTGATCTTCTGGTCCGATCCGATCGCCATTCCTATTCCCATCCGCTCCGATCCGATCCCCCCTTCTCTAGCTCGATCCGATCCCAGTTCAACCATTTTGGCCTTCCTTTTTGCCACACTTTCCCCTTGTGCCAAGCCTAGGTTCAGTTCGGTGATCCCTTGTCCAGTCCACTATTCGGTCCGAGCCCATTCCTCCGATCCGATCCGAAAACCTGCACTATTTTTCTGCAACTTTATCAGCGAGCATTTTACGCCATTCGATGACGTTTTCGACCATTCTATCTGTTCTAATCAATAATAAAGCATACCATACAGTCATTGCAACAAGTAAAAGTGACCTCAAACACCAAAACATCAATATGATAGGTTAAAATGGATCAAACATAGCCAAAACCCCATATTTTCCCCTTAAACATGTTCAACAACAACTAATGATAGGATTAGTAAAAATTAACCAAATTAGCCAAATTTTCTAACAAAGGCCTAAAACAATATTTTAGAATTTTTTATTATTTTTCCAGATTTTTATGACGCATAATTTCGATAATTATCACTAATCACCCCTTAATCCCCTAAATTCCGGGATTAGCAAAATTAGTCCAAATCAACCCAAATTCATATCAGAGGCATAAAATAATATTCTGGAATTTTACAAATTTTTCTAGATTTTTCTGAGTTATAATTTCACTAATCTTTGCTAATTACCCTAATTAGTCGTAATTAGTGAAAAACAATGCAAATCACTCACCTTAGCCACAAAGTAAACTATAGATCTGAAATGATTCTCTGTTTGGTCCAATTCTAATGTGTTCCAGCAACACTCTCTCTGATTTGGTGCTAATCCCCCTGGATTTGATGTAGTTTTGCTTAATCTTCGATTAGAAAGTGATTAGAGGCGACTTGGGATGAAATTAAAATGTGGAGGCCATGGCTAGAGTGAATGACATGTTTGTGGCGAATGGAAAATGAAATAAAAATCGTTTTCTAAACCCTAGCAGCCCTTAAATACCTCTAAACCCGAAATCCCCCATTGGGCCTAGCTGTTAATCACCCGGTTAAGCCCAATTAAGCTGTTTTTAAACTTCTAAACCTTAATTCAGCCATATCTCCCAAACGGTAAATCCGTTTGACTATTATGACCACTCTACGGAAAGGTAAACCATCATTCGGATCTTATGGAAGTTGTTTCATGTCAAAACTCCTCTCCAGTCAAAAGTTATGAACGAAACAAGATTAGCTAGGGGCAAAACGGTCATTTAAAAATCGGCAAAAATCGTGAACATGGGAAATGACCCCAATAGTCGTTTCCCAAAGTTACATGACCATACGTCTTCATATAAGAAAGAAATAAATATTCTATGATCCTCCGATGCGTAGAATGTGGGTTGTTACAGATGGGTTGACAGGTTGTGATGAGCGTTAATTATTTATTTTTAACGCTTATATAGGTGTAAATTGCACTTTGGATGATGGATGATTGTTTATCACCGTTGTTGTATACATATGTTGTATGAAATCCAAATAAGTAGCATTATATGGTAATTGACTGTGTCTGATTCCAATTCAGAAATATTTGATATAGAAATATTTGAATATAGATGTAACACCCCACCTCCGCTAGGGTCACTCACAAAGGGAATGCACTAGCTTTGGTGGAGCATTATCTAGGTAAAGATACACAGAAATATTACAAGACAGAACATATAAAACAGCGGAAGAACCAAATTTCATTGCTTTAAAATCTAGAAAGGTCTAAAGCCTTTTACATCAAAATGCTACTAAATCCATTACATCGAAATCTGTCTTGCAATAGTAAAGAAGCATAAAACCATAGTCATAAATCATTCCCCAAGTAAAACAGCAAAGCAAGCCATAGCCAAGAGAAATGGAAGCAGTACATGAAAGAGACTTGGAGCTTGGTAAGATCCGAACTAAGCTGTATTCGACCCTGCGAACCGGGGGGGAACGAAAGATAAAGAGGTGAAACAAACTGGGTCAGTCATAAAGACTGAGTAAGTTCTAGTGGCTTTCAGCATAAAAACAGGTGAAGATAATATGACATGAATAAACTGAAAGTAAACATAAGCATGATGACAAGGTAAGCTACAGGCACGATGAATCAAGTATAACATTGCAAGGTTTCTATTAAGTATAACATCGCAAGATTTCTAAGCTTCACTATTCCACTATTTTCTTT
The DNA here is from genome assembly GCA_030737875.1 of Allium sativum. Lineage (NCBI taxonomy): Eukaryota > Viridiplantae > Streptophyta > Magnoliopsida > Asparagales > Amaryllidaceae > Allium > Allium sativum. Next base: position 415,559,073 of record CM060909.1, on the reverse strand, counting down.
GATTTCCTATATTCTCTGCACCAACTGTACTAGTACCCCAACCTGTATCTTCCTTTCCATGTATATGTACAGTCCCTTGCCTTATATCGTACGGGTTTCATCACGTATTTCTATACTACTTCAACGTAGTGCCACCATTCTTGAAATCGTTTGGACCGCCACCCTTGTTCTGGCTAGGTTTCCCTATCATGAACTATCACGTGTTCAACTAGGATTTATGCCACCTACAACCACTAGGGATTATGCAACCTATTGAACGTTTTCTAGATTCGATTAGGGTTTATGCCACCTAGAACCACTAGGGATTATGATACCTAACGAATTCCACGTAACGATCTATTAATCAATCGGCCCCCTACAAGTCCTAGCTCGTTCATGTGTCTGTGTCATACGGCCCAATCACGAAATGTAGTCACCTGTGCTAGGTCCACCATAGGGTGTATCAAGCCCTAGGGTGCCAACCACCGACACGAATCAAGCACGCACAGTGTAAACCTACTGGTGCCCAATGCCTGCTTTTTCAACTCCGGACTACGTGCACGACCATAGTCCTCCTGAACCTATAATGGCGCACCAACTCAGCCGTCGTTCTGGTCGCTTACAATCAACCCAGTAATCGTGCCCCACCCTGCCTTGTTCCAGGGTACCGTGATACATCTAGTGGGTTACTGCTGAAAAGGACCGCGCAACTAGGGTTTCCGTCCAGTAGGTTAAGTGTTGTCATTTAAATTCGAGACTTAACCCCATCAGTCTAGCATTTCAAGTTGGTTAAGTGTTGTCATTCAAGTTCGTGACTTAACCCGCCTACATGTCATGTCAAATTGGCTAAGTTATGTCGTTCAAGTTCATGACTTAGCCCTACGAATCATGTGTCAAGTTGGTTAAGTATATTCAAGCGGTTCATGACTTAACCCTATCAAATCATCGCGTCAAATTGGTTAAGTATATTCAAGCGGTTCATGACTTAACCCTATCAAATCATCGTGTCAAATTGGTTAAGTATATTCAAGCGGTTCATGACTTAACCCTATCATGTGGCATTAATTCATTAATGCACCCCAACCTCTCACATCAGACCTGTTGTTGTGGTCACTAGATAGGCCGGGTGGTTCCGGGCAGATTTACACCACAACTCAGTCTGACCTCGGGTTTTCAAGTGCGATATGACCAACTACCCACATTGGATCCTATTGTTTGCAGTAACTGGATTTGTCGGGCGGTTCCGGGCAGAATTACACTGCAAACTCAACCCAACCTCGAGTTTGCCACTTTCAAGTTCATTCTAAGTGTCATGACCATGTTCAAGTTTCATGTCAAGTTTTCAAGGCAAATCTCATGTCAAGTCGATGTCAAGTTCGTGTCCATATCCAGGTTCAAGTTATAGCAGCGTTCATGTTTCAACTTTTGCCTTTTATCAAGTTCATAATTCATGTTCATAATTCATGTTCATAACCAATTCATGTTTTTTCCTATTCTACCCAAATCGTATTCCCATCGCACGTGAACATGAATCGATCTATACTACAAATAAATCCAAATCTCGAAATAGAGGGAATAGCATCAAAACTATGATAGGCAAAAGGGACTAGCATAAAGCAATAAAAGGGGTTACAAGACTAGCATGACATAACTTGAGATAATTGGTTACAACATCACTGGAATATAGGGTTTCAAATCTAGCAAGATAAGGTGATATTCATGGTAAACGCTGACATAAAATAATAGGCATGCAAAAGAAAGCCAAATACAAGGCTAATGGATCCAATGGTGTACATAATAGCGAATAACCTAAGCAAGTCACACCCTTGGTATGAGATCCAACAAAATGCCAATTCGGTGTACAACATGGGTTTCAATCAACTATAATAGTTCCAGGTAATTAACCCCAACAGTCATGGTCATGGTCATAGGTAGAAATCTCATAATTAAGAACCCTAAGCGATTAATCACAATAGTCATGGTTAATTATCCAAAATAGTTCTAGGCAATAGTCATAGGCAATTAACAGTAATAGTTTCAAAGTCATGGTCATAGATAATGGCTTTATGTTCACAATCATAGGTAATAATTCCCATAGTCAAGAGTCATAGGTGATTAGCTGTAATAACCCGGAAAATCTGGGCCAGTTTAAAAATTTTATTTTGGCAATTTCAATGAAGTTTGAACATTTAAAATAAATTATTTTACATAATATCGAAGAGAAATTTATAAAGAAGAATTCAATTTTGATTTGAATTGAAATAGAAGTTGAAATTGTTTTTGAAACGAATTTAAAACTATTTATATAATTCGTTTTAAATAGAAATCGACGAAATATATATTATATATATTATATATATAATATAATGGCCTGAATAGAACGCGCCGCGCCGCGGCAGTTCGTAAATTTTGACCATTTATTTCAAACGGACATTACGGGAGATCCGACCGTCGGATTCTCCTAAAACCGGAACCATTGGGTTCGTATCGAAAAGAGCTTTCTAACGAATATTAGAAATTCAAAATCTAACGGTTGGATTTGGAGTTACGTCCAAATCAAATTCGAAAAAGGTCGCTGTAAGTGCAGTTCGATGGCCATTGTTGGAAATCGATTGTACGGGCCTTAATAAAATTATTAAAAATATCAATAATTTGTGTAAAATCATAAGAAATGATTTGGGAAAAATTGGGGTGAAAAACTCCATATTTGAAAAGATAAAAACGGGTTTTTATCGAAATGAACTAGTTTTGAACTAAATTTAAAACCAAATTATTTTTAAATAAATGAATTAGATTAAAAAAGGGGTTTTAAAATAATCGAATTTCTAATATATTTGATTAAATTTGAAATGGGTTTATCGTGAACAGTGTTTTAAATAACACTGGTTCTTTAACCCGATAACAAATAGAATGTGATTTGGGTTTGTCGTGAACTGTGTTTTAAATAACACCTAGTTCTTTAACCCAGTAAAAGGAGTTTTAATGAATCTGCAATTAGATTGAAATTCGAATTGATAATCTAAATTTCCAAATTTAGAAAATGAGCGAGAATGGAGTATCACCAGTTTTGCTCCAAAGCGATAGTTAAATCTTTAATTAGATTTGAACGTGAAATGGTAATTAATTTTACCGATAACACCACGGTGTTAGATATGGAGTATTACCAGTTTTGCTTCATGGGATGAATAGGTTGGGATTGGGAAATAAAATAAATAACTACTTCGTTACGGTTCGCTAATCTCGACTAGTTGGAAAAACCATAATTTGGTTTTAAATGACATCCAAAGGAAGATTACAGGATAAATTTTAAAGGATTTATCTTGGATAAAATTAATGGGAACATTTCCCTAAGAATGTGAAATTTAGAAACTAGTTGTAGGTTGGCTAAGAAGAATGGTTTCCTGGGTATTGATCTGATGTTGGTTTCGGCCTTCGGGGTTAATGTTTGGGAAATTGTTCTCTTGCTAATCTGCGGTTAGTGACTAATGAATTGGAATGAGGCGTATGTTGTGTTTGGGTAACATTTGTTTTTAATATACGCGGGTTGTTCGGAAAGTCCGGGTTTATACCCATTCTGAATAACCGATTCGACGATAAGTCGAAGATGAAGACGGTGGTCGAAGACCGGAAGTTTTCACATCGTTTGGATAATTACTGACGATCCTGATTGGGCAGTACACCCAAGAGGATGGAAATAGTTGGTGGTCGTCCAGACGTACTTGGAGATGGATGGATATGCGAGGAAAGTGCCTCCGGTTTCGTTCAGACCCAGAACGGACTTGTAAATGGATTGTGTGTCTGACATTGGATTTTATTCTGTGTTGATTGATTTCTATTAAATATACATCTGTTTGGCGGCAGAGAATTTATTCTTTTGCTTAACGCCCTTCTCTGAGACGTACGAGCTCAGAGGTTGTATATCGATGGACATCAGTCGCATGGCATGAATTGCCTGTGTGGCATGCTAAGTTGCAATGATCAAGGCTTCTGTTGAAAAGCAAAGTCTTGTGGTTGATGATCAAAGCACGCCTACGTGGCAGCTTTGTGTATAACGTAAATTCGCGAGCCTCACACCTCGGTATGAGTTAAAAACGAGATACGGGCCGTTGGGAGAGCACGACGTTTCTTTGTAGCTTTGGTGGTGTCAGTGACTTACCAGCCCTGACATTTATATACTTTTCACCTTTGTGGTTGTTGGAATGAGGCGCCTCGATTATAGGTCTGTAAGGACCGGGAAACGTGTGTTCAGGAATTGCCAATCCTCTAACGTAAGTGAGGACCGGCCCAACCGATCCAAGGGTTACCCAGTGTGCGTAGTCCTGAGCATTTGCTAGAGTGTCTCGAACGCGGAGAGGAGCTTGCCCCTTGCCTCGACTCATGACGGAATCCAATTTCCAATACGTGTATTGCGGCTTTATTTGTAGAGCCTAGTATGGCGACATAGTAGCATGGGATACTATGCCGTCTATGATTTATATTTATGATTGAAATTATTTTGACACTATACACTTATTATAGTATAAAATGATTTGTTTTAAACGTACCAAGCATGTTTGGCTGTTATAAGGTAAAACCCTATCCTCCGGCTTGCGTTGCATTGTGTGATGGGACCTGGGTCATATAATAGCTTCATTTTTCGAGAAAGCATTGCGTTGTTTATTCTATGCACTGGTATTCTTGGGAGGAAACCCGTTCCGTGTTATACGGCGTGGTCCCTTGAATTACTCTCTTTTAAAGTAAAGCTTTAAATAACTGTTTTAGTTCTCACACCAGTCACATGACTGACATGGAGTTTATTGTTTTAACCTAAACTCTGGGTGCCCCTATTTTCCGCACGGGCAGCTAGTAGTTTTGGTTTTGCAGATTTATATTCATAGGATCCTGGTTTACAGCTGGAATGATATCCGGAAAGCTCTGTATCCGTATATCACCTTCAGTTGTGCTTTGTATTATTTTTCCGCTGCTATGTAATTATTGTAATCTCTGATATTTATCGAATGTAATTTATCCATTTATACTCTGTATATTCTTGTATCTGATGGAACTGTTGTGATATACAATGAAATGTTCTTCTGTTTGTGTTCTGATTTGTCCTGTTCTCAACGTTCAGGGGTTTCGAACGGTCTAGATCGGTTTAACGACTGATTCGGATCGAGCGAAATTTCAGGCCGTCACATTTGGTATCAGAGCTTTGGTTTACAGAGCTCGAGAACAAGACACATTAGAACCATACGAAAGAATTCATCAGATATTAGATTAGTAATATCCAATTAGAATGACTCGTTAGAGATAGGATCAGTAGTATCCTAGAACGAGTGTGAAGAGTATATTTTCCAAATGAAAATAATTTTGTTTTAAAAATTTAAATCGTTTTAAACGATTGTAATAACCCGGAAAATCTGGGCCAGTTTAAAATTTTTATTTTGGCAATTTCAACGAAGTTTGAACATTTAAAATAAATTATTTTACATAATATCGAAGAGAAATTTATAAAGAAGAATTCAATTTTGATTTGAATTGAAATAGAAGTTGAAATTGTTTTTGAAACGAATTTAAAACTATTTATATAATTCGTTTTAAATAGAAATCGACGAAATATATATTATATATATTATATATATAATATAATGGCCTGAATAGAACGCGCCGCGGCAGTTCGTAAATTTCGACCATTTATTTCAAACGGACATTACGGGAGATCCGACCGTCGGATTCTCCTAAAACCGGAACCGTTGGGTTCGTATCGAAAAGAGCTTTCTAACGAATATTAGAAATTCAAAATCTAACGGTTGGATTTGGAGTTACGTCCAAATCAAATTCGAAAAAGGTCGCTGTAAGTGCAGTTCGATGGCCATTGTTGGAAATCGATTGTACGGGCCTTAATAAAATTATTAAAAATATCAATAATTTGTGTAAAATCATAAGAAATGATTTGGGAAAAATTGGGGTGAAAAACTCCATATTTGAAAAGATAAAAACGGGTTTTTATCGAAATGAACTAGTTTTGAACTAAATTTAAAACCCAATTATTTTTAAATAAATGAATTAGATTTAAAAAGGGGTTTTAAAATAATCGAATTTCTAATATATTTGATTAAATTTGAAATGGGTTTATCGTGAACAGTGTTTTAAATAACACTAGTTCTTTAACCCTATAACAAATAGAATGTGATTTGGGTTTGTCGTGAACTGTGTTTTAAATAACACCTAGTTCTTTAACCCAGTAAAAGGAGTTTTAATGAATCTGCAATTAGATTGAAATTCGAATTGATAATCTAAATTTCCAAATTTAGAAAATGAGCGAGAATGGAGTATCACCAGTTTTGCTCCAAAGCGATAGTTAAATCTTTAATTAGATTTGAACGTGAAATGGTAATTAATTTTACCGATAACACCACGGTGTTAGATATGGAGTATTACCAGTTTTGCTTCATGGGATGAATAGGTTGGGATTGGGAAATAAAATAAATAACTACTTCGTTACGGTTCGCTAATCTCGACTAGTTGGAAAAACCATAATTTGGTTTTAAATGACATCCAAAGGAAGATTACAGGATAAATTTTAAAGGATTTATCTTGGATAAAATTAATGGGAACATTTCCCTATGAATGTGAAATTTAGAAACTAGTTGTAGGTTGGCTAAGAAGAATGGTTTCCTGGGTATTGATCTGATGTTGGTTTCGGCCTTCGGGGTTAATGTTTGGGAAATTGTTCTCTTGCTAATCTACGGTTAGTGACTAATGAATTGGAATGAGGTGTATGTTGTGTTTGGGTAACATTTGTTTTTAATATACGCGGGTTGTTCGGAAAGTCCGGGTTTATACCCATTCTGAATAACCGATTCGACGATAAGTCGAAGATGAAGACGGTGGTCGAAGACCGGAAGTTTTCACATCGTTTGGATAATTACTGACGATCCTGATTGGGCAGTACACCCAAGAGGATGGAAATAGTTGGTGGTCGTCCAGACGTACTTGGAGATGGATGGATATGCGAGGAAAGTGCCTCCGGTTTCGTTCAGACCCAGAACGGACTTGTAAATGGATTGTGTGTTTGACATTGGATTTTATTCTGTGTTGATTGATTTCTATTAAATATACATCTGTTTGGCGGCAGAGAATTTATTCTTTTGCTTAACGCCCTTCTCTGAGACGTACGAGCTCAGAGGTTGTATATCGATGGACATCAGTCGCATGGCATGAATTGCCTGTGTGGCATGCTAAGTTGCAATGATCAAGGCTTCTGTTGAAAAGAAAAGTCTTGTGGTTGATGATCAAAGCACGCCTACGTGGCAGCTTTGTGTATAACGTAAATTCGCGAGCCTCACACCTCGGTATGAGTTAAAAACGGGATACGGGCCGTTGGGAGAGCACGACGTTTCTTTGTAGCTTTGGTGGTGTCAGTGACTTACCAGCCCTGACATTTATATACTTTTCACCTTTGTGGTTGTTGGAATGAGGCGCCTCGATTATAGGTCTGTAAGGACCGAGAAACGTGTGTTCAGGAATTGCCAATCCTCTAACGTAAGTGAGGACCGGCCCAACCGATCCAAGGGTTACCCAGTGTGCGTAGTCCTGAGCATTTGATAGAGTGTCTCGAACGCGGAGAGGAGCTTGCCCCTTGCCTCGACTCATGACGGAATCCAATTTCCAATACGTGTATTGCGGCTTTATTTGTAGAGCCTAGTATGGCGACATAGTAGCATGGGATACTATGCCGTCTATGATTTATATTTATGATTGAAATTGTTTTGACACTATACACTTATTATAGTATCAAATGATTTGTTTTAAACGTACCAAGCATGTTTGGCTGTTATAAGGTAAAACCCTATCCTCCGGCTTGCGTTGCATTGTGTTATGGGACCTGGGTCTTATAATAGCTTCATTTTTCGAGAAAGCATTGCGTTGTTTATTCTATGCACTGGTATTCTTGGGAGGAAACCCGTTCCGTGTTATACGGCGTGGTCCCTTGAATTACTCTCTTTTAAAGTAAAGCTTTAAATAACTGTTTTAGTTCTCACACCAGTCACATGACTGACCTGGAGTTTATTGATTTAACCTAAACTCTGGGTGCCCCTATTTTCCGCACGGGCAGCTAGTAGTTTTGGTTTTGCAGATTTATATTCACAGGATCCTGGTTTACAGCTGGAATGATATCCGGAAAGCTTTGTATCCGTATATCACCTTCAGTTGTGCTTTGTATTATTTTTCCGCTGCTATGTAATTATTGTAATCTCTGATATTTATCGAATGTAATTTATCCATTTATACTCTGTATATTCTTGTATCTGATGGAACTGTTGTGATATACAATGAAATGTTCTTCTGTTTGTGTTCTGATTTGTCCTGTTCTCAACGTTCAGGGGTTTCGAACGGTCTAGATCGGTTTAACGACTGATTCGGATCGAGCGAAATTTCAGGCTGTCACATTAGCCACAATTGTCCTTGTCATAGTCATAGGTAATAGCCTTATGTTCACCGTCATAGGCATAGGCATAGTCTTATGTTTACAGTCATAGGCACAGGCATAGTCTTATGTTCACAGTCATAGGCATAGTCTTATGTTCACAGCCATAGGCATAGTCTCATGTTCTTAGTCATAGGCATAGTCTTATGTTCATCATCATAGTCATACTAAGGTTTATAGACATGAAAGAATTTGATTTACAACATGAATAGGCCCCAAATAGAAATATTCCCACAAGTCAAGATCCAAGAATTTATGTTACAATCTAGCGTTTGAATAATAAACAAGGTCCAACAACATGAATGGGCATGATTCAGTCGATAAGAAATAACCCAAAATCATAGATTCAAGAAGAGACAAGAACAGATCCAAATAGATAATCAAGCTTAGGTCCAATTTCATTTTATTCCATGTCCATATCAAATTTAACAAGTTTCAATCTCAAAGTAACTAGAACTTACAGAGCGCGGATCGAGAATTAGAGTGCAGAGATTTGATTCTAGAAACGGTTGTTGCAGTTGTTGAATCTCTATTTGTTTAGTCTTGTTCTAGTTGAAAAACCCCCAATTTGCAATTCCTAGATATTGTCTTGACGAAGAAGAAGTAGCCATTCTCACTTTAATTTAATTATTTCAGAAGCAGCATAAGGACAGAATGAAATTGTGTGGAGAGAATGAGGCTAGGGGCTGTTTGTATAGGGTTAGGCAGACGAATCTGGTCAGAAAACGAGTCTAAATACGTCAGGATGCATCTGGTTCAAGAAGTGGGTTCGGGAGGCAGGTCGACACTATGGTCGACCTGGCCCCTTAGAGTTTGACACTAGGGTCGACCCCCAGGTCGACCTGGTCCCTGGGCGGGAATTTTCCCGCCCAGCATGTTCCGGGGTTTGAATTCAAATTTCGAATTTGAATTTCGAGCTGTTTTTTATTCTGAAAATTCCTGAAACTTCGGAGGGTCATATCTCCCTCGTACAGACTCCAATTTTCGAAAACTCGGATCTATTTCATGTAAAATTTCGAGACGAACGCAATGGCGTAACCCGTTTCCCCTGGTTCTGATTTTAAAATTTAATTCTGCCTTGATTTCTAGTTTTAACAGGTTATTAAAATACGGGTTGTTACAATAGAAATATTTGATAAAGAATATTTGAAATAGAAATATTTTAAAATAATGAATATTTTAAAATAATATTCAGTAAAAGATCAAAATCTGATTTTGATGTCCGATTTGGGATAGACACGAATATATTTAAATGTATAACGCCGGGTTGATTTCATATGCGCCATTTTGACGTGAACGATATTCATATCGATTTTATTCATTTATATAATGAATATCGAAAAGGAAATGATTTCAAAATCTAATGTTTTGAATATATTACCATTTATATATCGATGATATGGAATATTCAATTTTGATTTGAAATTGAATATGAAGTTGAAATCATTTTGAAAACGAGTTTAAAATGATTTATAAAATAAATTTTAAATGGAAATCGATGAACTATATATAATATATACATATTATATATATAATGGCCTGAATAGAACACCCCGCACCGCGGCCGTTTGCGAATTTCGACCATTGACTTTGAACAGACATTACGGGCGATCCGACCGTCGGATTCTCCTAAACTGGAACCGTTGCGTTCATACCGAAAAGAGCTTTCTAACAAATACTAGAGATTTGAAATATAATGGTTGGATTTGGAATTATCTCCAAATTTAATTTGGAAAAGGTCGCTGTAAGTGCAGTTCGATGGCCGTTTATGGAAATCGATTGTACGGGCCTTGATAAAATTATTAAAAATATCAGTAATTAGTGTAAAATCATAATAAATGATTTGGAAAGTATAAGGATGAAAATTTCCATATTTGAAAAGATAAAAATAGATTTTTATCGAAATGAACTGATTTTGAACTAGAATTACAATCCAATAATTTTTAAATAAATAAATTGGATTTGAAATAGTTTTAAAAATAACCAGAAATTCAAATATATGAATTGGATTGGATATGAATCGAAATTATCTTCATAATATTTCGATATTGGATTCCGTGTTTATATGGGCATTGTGGAGGAATTTGGAAGATGTATGTATATCGTAATTCTAATACGATGTTTGTTGAGTTCATAATTTGATATTGAATATAAGCCGATATATTTTCTAATCAGAGTCTTGTATTTAATATGAAATTAGATTTTGGGTTTGTCATGAATGGTGTCTTCACTAACACGGTTCTTAAACCCAATGGAGTTAAGGGAATTATAAACTAACTGGAGGTTAGCTAAGTTGAATGGTTTCCCGGGTATTGATCTGATGTTGGTTTCGGTCTTCGAGATTAATACTTAGGGAATTGTTCTCTTAATAATTTACGGTTAGAAACTGATGGAATGTGAATTGGGTTTATCATGAATTGTGTTTTTAGCGACATTCGTCCTTTAACCCAATTTACAGTGAAATGTGATTTGGAATCTATAAATCTTTATTCTAAGATTTAATGGAATTTCCAAAGTAAAGTTTTCCAGTTTAATAAAGTAAATTGGAATGGAATGGGATTCGATTTGATAATAATCGAAATGAACTTCTGTGGAGGAAGACTGATAATATATATGGAATTTAAAAGGCTTTGCCGTTATTCCATTTATAATTCTAGCCAGATACAGAAATTGATATCGATTATATATTGGTTTGTTTTTCCGTGAAGATTCCATTGTTAATGCAATGTGATTTTGGGTTTATCGTGAGCTGTGTTTTAAATGACATTAGTTCTTTAACCCAGTTAAAGATATGATTAATTTCTTGACTTGGAATAATCATTAAGTAATCATTTTCGAGAATAAAACTGAATTAGAGTTTTGATGAATATTTAAATAGATTGAAAGATGAATTCGATAACTAAAATTATCAAATTCAAGAAATGATCGAGAATGAGGTACCACCAGTTTTACTCCAGGCGATAATTAAATCTTTAATTAGATTTGAACGTTAAATGGTAATTAATTTTCCAATAACATCGTGGTGTTAGATATGAAGTATTACCAGTTTTGCTTCATGGGATGAATAGGTTGGGATTGGGAAAGAAAATAAATGATTACTTTGGTAAGGTTCGCTAATCTCGACTAGTTTGGATAAACCACAATTTGGTTTGAATTGAAATCCAAAAGAAGATTAAAGAATAAATTTAAAGAATTTATCTTTGATAAAATTAATGGAAACCTTTCCCAAAGTATAAGAATATTTGAATAAAGGAATATTCTGGATTGGAATGAGGCATATGTTGTGTTTTTATAGCACTTGTTTATTATATACGCGAGTTAATCAGAAAGACCGGGTTTAACCCACTTTGAATAACTGATTCGACGATAAGTCGAAGACGAAGATGGTGGTTGAAAACCGGAGGTCTTCACATCGTTTGGATGACTACTGATGTCTTGATTGGTCTGTACACCCAAGACAAGGTAATAAGTGGTGATTGTCCAGACGTACTTGGATTACCAGATATGGGAGGACCACTCTCCTGTATTGGACATACGGGACAAGGAATAAGGTGCCTCCGGTTTCATTCAGACCCATAACGAACTTATAAATGGACGTGTGTCTGACGTCGGATTTCATTCTGTGTGCTTGATAGACAACGGCTGCATATCGTGAATTGCCTGTGTGGCATGCTAAGATGCAAATGATCATGGCTTCTATTGAAAAGCAGAGTCTTGTGGCTGATGATCAAAGCACGACTTTAATATAACATAGCTTTGTGTAGCATTAATTCGTGAGCCTCACACCTCGGTGTGAACCAGAAACGCGAGAGGACATCAGGGAGGGCATGTGTTCCCTTCTAGCTAGGAGTGGTGTCAGCGTTTTGCAAGCCCTAACATTTTACTTATGTGGATGATGTATAGCGAGGCGCCTCAGTTATATCGGTCTCGGCGGAGCCGATGGATGGTATAGTCTTTATTCAGACCAATTTTAAGCCCCATTGGACGAGGAAACGCAGTGTTCAGGCATTTTAATCCACTCCGTGTGGACTGACCCTGACGATCGAAGGTGCAGTTGCGGCTGTTCCTAAGACTTGGGCTAGATTGTCTCGAAGCAGTAAGGACGATCCCTTGCCTTGGTTCACAGATGGAAATCCAACTTCCAATACGTGACATTTCGGTTTTGATTTAGAGCCTAGTATTGGCGACATAGTAGCATGGGATACTATGCTGTCTATGATTGATACATTTATATTTGATGTTTTTTTCATACACTTTACATTATAATAGTATCAAATTGATTTGTTTTAAACTTACCAAGCATGTTTGGCTATTATAAGGGAAAACCCTATCCTCCGGCTTGCGTTGCATTGTGTGATGGGAACCGGGTCTTATAATAGCTTCATTTTTTCAAAAAGCATTACGCTGTTTTGTTATATGCACTGGTATTCTTGGGAGGAAACCTGTTCCGTGTTATACGGCGTGGTCCCTTGATATATTCCATTTTAAAGCAAAGTTTTTAAATAACTGTTTTAGTTCTCACACCAGTCACATGGCTGGCCTGGACTTTATTATTTTAACCTATACTCTGGGTGCCCTTATTTTCCACACGGGCATCTAGTAGTTTTGGTTTTGTAGATTTATATTCACAGGATCCTGGTTTACAGCTAGAATGATATTTGGAAAGCTCTATATCCGTATATTCCTTTCAATTGTGATTTTGTATTATTTTCCGCTGCATTGTAATTTGTGAATCTATTATATTTATCGAATGTATATTATTTATTCATACTCTGTATATTCTTGTACTCTGATGTAAATTGTTGTAATAAGCAATGAAATGTTCTTCTTGAAAAAAATGTGTGTGTACTTGCCAAGTATAATACACACAAGGATCGTGTAATACGACGAACAAAAGTTAAGTATGGAGTAATAGATAATCATAGAACTGTATAATAGTAAATGCTGTAAAAAAAGAAAAATCACACCAGGGATTTTTATACTGGTTCGGAGCACCGTCCTACGTCCAGTCCTAGAATTCTATTTGGATTTTCACTAATCAACAACCCCACTTCACTCGGAGGAACAGGTATACAACACTTGAACGGGAATTTCACGCCTCTATCAACACGAGGACTTTACAACTTGCCTCTACAACACAAAGGACTTCAATACTTCCCTCTAACAACATGGAGGACTTCAAACAAGACGAGTAGACTCGTAATTTGACAATGTGTGTTCTCAATAACACGAATTTGTTAGTTCTTATACAAAATTCCTATAATCTTATCCTCAAATAGAATTTGTGTTTGTGAAGATTTTGGAAGATGATATCGTGTTTGAATCAAAAGAATAATATATATAAATTCTAGGATTCAAGAACGATATTGTGAAGAATATGAGCGTTTGAGTGCTTGAGAGTTCAAAAATGAAATCAACAATATAGAGAATAGATAGAAAGAATTTGTGGTTAGAATTGATGATTTCAGGGTGTTTATATAGGAGATAAATAGCTGTAACCATTAGTAAAGAGTTACAATCAATAGATATGACCATTGATGAAGAGGAAGAGAAGCAACCCTTGAAGAAATGGAAGTGACTATTCAAATAGTTGCTTCTGTTTAATAACGTTCGATAGGTCAAAAAGGACCAGTACACAGGAATATAAATATATATATATATATATATATATACTTTATATGTATATGTGTGCACCTTCATTGTGAAAACTGGGTAAAAACGGTCAACCGGTCTGATTTGGGCGGTCGACCAGTTTTGCCCAGTTTGCACAATTTATGTGCATATATATATATATAAGTGTATATATAAGCATTAATTATTTGAGGATAGATTTTAACATTAATGAAAACTATTATCATACCAAATAATCAATTTCTAATGACTAATACCATATGAAGCTCCTTATCTCCTTAAAACAATGAACGTCGACTTTTTGTCGATCATTGCGCATTACTTCGGCATAAATCAAAATTCCTTAACTCAACATTCTCCCCCTTTTTGATTGATGACAATATAGCTCTGATTCTCCCCCTGTATATAATCTCCCCCTGACTCTATGCCTGTGTATTAAATATATTTCCTGCATATACGATGTTAGTACAACTTTTCCATGCATATATAATGTTAGCACCATATTTCTCCCCCTTTGTCATCGACAAAAAGTTCTAAATAAGCAGATAAACAATGAATTTGATATTATCAGAGATTAAAGAAACATACAATACATAACATAGAGCAAAAGCGTTATAGAGTACGATCATACATAGGTCTTACTACGAATAAAGACAACGACACCATTTAGATATAAGTGCCGGAATAAGCCTGAAAATAATAAAAGCACAAGTTCATAAAAAAACGTTGAAATAAAACTACTTATATTCCGTTTCCTCTCATTCTTCTTCTACTTCTTCTACCTCAACCATTTGAGATTTACCTCGACCTCGTCCATGACTAGTGTCAGAGTTAGTTCCCTCCTTCGAAGATGTCCAAGTAAAGGATTGAGGAGCTAGACGTTTGCCAAGGTCCTGTGCTTTCATAAAGGAAGAAGATGCTCCACACGATATTTCTTCCCATATAGATGCGAAGAACGACTTAAGTTTGTTAAAGCGCTTATCCATTTTTTTTCCATACGCTTAAGTCGAGCTTCAAGTAGAAATTGATTTTGAGCAATGGTGTCAAGACTTTCTTTTGTGGAGGAAATCGAGCGTAGAAGTTTTATTTCTTCGGGTTTTAGACGGGAAGGTTGAGAAGATGTTCCTTGATGGCCTCGTTCCTTCCATTGTTCAAAAGGAATGATATTAAAACATGGTTCAGGAAGTTTCATACGCTTGATCGAAGCTTTGTTTATGCATTTTGGCTTTGAAATAGGTGATTAGGGAGGATTGATGCCACAATCAAGTAGAAGTCGCATAATATACTCATTGTAGAAGAGATGCGGCCTATTTAACTCGTTAACTTGTAAAATCTTGCCGAAGATCATTTCAATCCAGTTAATGTGAATCCCCCCATAAATTGCATTTAAAGCTTTGAAATTTTCCTAGTGAACAACATCAAAATTTCCAACCCGAGGTAAAAGAGAATGCATTATAGTATGGTGAAGAACTCTAGCCGTAGGACGTACATTAATTGATTTTGTGTTGTGCTTGTCATCTTCAATAATTTCATGACTTATTCGATTTCGGACGTGAACAGTGCAAAAGGTACTCAAATTTTTTTCTCCTCTGAAGTCCGAACCAAGTACATTTCCCATCCTTTCACAAGAGATAAAAACTTGTTGTCCACATACAACCGACCAAAGACACTGAGTAGGATTTTCTGGTTTGTATTTGTCCAGATTAAGGTCATCTTAGAAAAGCTTGTTCATAACTTGATTAATTTCAACATTATTACAATCAAAATCAAGTAGAGATTCAATATGAACATTTCTAGCTAATCTTTGAACATGATAGTTTGAGAAATCAGGAAATTTGATAAATGAACCTGGATGTATGTTGAAATCCTACATTTGATTCCATCTCTTAAAAGCAACTGGATCAACAAGACATTTCTTAATTGAACTATCTATCGATTGGAGTTCGGAGGAGGAAGCTTTCTTCATTTTCTTCTGCGGAGGAGCCATGAAGGAGTTTTTGAAGTTGGAAAATGAGTTCTAGGGTTTGAGATTTTTTGGAGGTTGGAAACGGTAAAGTTAAAAAATGACGGGATGTGAAAAAAATGACCGTAGGATGGTTTTAAAACATTTCAGCACGCGACCGGTCGACTGGTTAATTTGCACCGGTCGACCGTTTTCTTCCCAAGAGAAAAACAGTCGACTGGTGTTAATTGGCTGGTCGACTGGTTATGGTAAAGTTTTAAAAACAAATGAATACTTGACCGGTCGACTAGTGAGAAATGACCGGTCGACCGTTTTTAACCCGAGAGCAAAATTGTCGACTGGTCCATTTTCAACGGTCGACCGGTGTTCCAGATTTTTGTTTTTCTATCTTTTTGCTCTTCTTCTGGTTTTGAACGGTCTGAACTTTGTTGAATTTATTCAAAAAGAAGTACATATATGTTATAACATAGGAAAGAAATACTGAAATATAATAAAATTTAAAGAAAAAACTAATGAGATGCAAATGAATTATGCTTGGTTGACTCTTCCTTAACCTCGTTAACACGGGATGTCCATGGCGAACATTTTCCCTTTGCACCTTCGTTACGATTATAGTTATGATCCCAAGAGTTTGGACTCCTAGTGGTTGAAGGAGCATGTGGCAATGGTTCATAAATGCCATGCTTGTTTGTGCTACAGAAAAATGATGCCATGCATTCTAGTAACGATAATCTTTCGGAAGTAAGTTGTTGCTCATAATGAAGTTGTCGCTAAAGATCCATTTGATGCTTCTGATAATGATGTATCTCACTGATCTTTTCTCTAGTTCGGGGAGAGAAAAATAGTGCATTCTTTGCACGTTTAGATGAAGGTGTTACACGGGGAGTATGAGTGCAGTGTGATTTGCTCATTGGAGTCTCAGGAGAGTAATACTCCTCTGGTTCTGAACTAGTTACAGAAATGTAAGACTTTTGTGCACACTTGTCGCATATATGAGCCATAATGAAGTATTTAAACCTTTTAAAGTATAGACTCGGATTTGGAGGAGATGCCAAAAAAGAAAAAGAGTGATAAGCTTATATATAAAGTTGTCTATATATAGATTAGTGGATGAGAAATGTCAAAGAATAGTTGCCGTACAAACAATGAATAGCTCATATTCTTTTACTAAAGATAGAAATAACTAAGCTTTTAAAAGAGATTAATCAGATTATAGAAAAGAACTTTACGATAAATTTATATAACATTAGTGTTTTACATATCAAGTTCATTTCTAGAAATCAAGCCGAGCACTCTACGCAATGTAATAAAACTTGATTCAAGTAGAGGCTTAGTAAAAATGTCCGCTAGTTGATGATCAGTCTGGACATATTCGAGACTTATGTTTCCTTTTTCAATATTGTCTCTCAAGAAATGATGATGGATATAAATATGCTTGGTTCGAGAATGATTTACAGGATTCTTTGATAAGTTTATAGCACTGGTGTTATCACAGTATATAATAGATTTTGATAATTCAATATCAAAATCTCTAAGTGTTTGTTGCATGTATAACACTTGAGTACAAGCAAGAGCTGCTGATATATACTCGGCTTCATATGTCGATAGTGAAACACAATTCTGTTTCTTACTAAACCAAGAGACAAGTGATTTTCCAATAAAATGGCATGTACCACTTGTAGTCTTTCTATCCGTACGAGAGCTTCGAAATCAGCATCACTATATGATACTAATTCCAATGGACATTCTTTTGGGTAGATGAGACCGAAGTCTTTGGTATTAAAGATAACGAATTATACGTTTTACTGCTCGTAAATGTGATTCTTTAGGATTTGCTTGAAATCATGCATATAGACACACACTCATCATTATGTCTGGACGACTTGCTGTAGGATAAAGAAGAGAACCCATCATGCTTCGATATAATTTCTGGTCAACACTCTTACTATTTTCATCTTTTTCAAGATGTGTAGTTGTACACATAGGAGTAGGTTTACCATATGTATTTTCTAAACTGAAGCGTTTGATAATATTTCCACAGTATTTTTCTTGATTAATAAAAATACCATTAGAAAGTTGCTTGATTTGAAGACCAAGAAAATATGATAGTTCTCCGATATGAGACATTTCAAACTCTTTGGTCATAATATCCGCAAACTCTTTGCAGAGTTTATCATTTGTCGAACCAAAGATAGTACCGTCTACATATATCTAGATACTAATATATCTTTTCGAGCATGTTTAATGAATAAAGTCTGATCGACTTTACCAATTTGAAATCCTGAATCAGTAAGATAGCTGCATAATCATTCATACCAAGCATGAGGTGCTTGTTTTAAACCATACAAAGCTTTCTTAAGTTTGTATACATAATCAGGATGTTTTTCATGTACAAACAAGGGAGGTTGTTCGACATATACATTATCTTTGATAAATCCATTTAGAAAAGCACTTTTGACAACCATCTTAAAAAGTTTGAAATTATGATGACAAGCAAAGGATAATAATATTCAGATAGCTTCTAGTCAAGGAAATGGAGCGTAAGTTTCTTCGTAATCGATACCTTCTTCTTGATTATATCCTTGTGCTACTAATCTTGTTTATTTTTGGTTATATTTCCTTCTTCAACGGCCTTATTTTTATAGACCCATTTAGTACCAATAACTGACTGATCAGTTGGTCTTGGAACAAATTCCCAGACATTATTGCACTCGAACTGATTTAGTTCTTCCTGCATTGCAATGATCCAGTAATCATTAGTAGCAGCTTATTTTGTGTTCTTACGTTCGATATTTGAAAGAAACGCAACGTGACCCATTTGGTTGAGTTGACTCCTTGTTCTAATTTGTGATGTTACTTCTCCGATTATATTTTGAACTGGATGATCTCTTAGTATCCTTGGAGGAGATCGTAATCTTGGTGGAGAAGGTATCATAACTGGTTGGGGAATATTCTCAATAATTTCCGAGTCAGAATCAGTATTTGTGATGATCGGATTTTCAGTAACTATAATTTCGTCATCATTTAATATGTTATGAGATGGTTTATATAATTCATCGAATGAACATGAAGTGACTCTTCAATAGTTTTAGTTCTTTTATTAAATATACGATAGGCCTTGCTTCACTCCGAATAACCGACAAATATACCTTCATCGGATTTTGGATCAAATTTTCCGAGACGGTCTTTCGTATTTAAAATAAAGCACTTAGAACCAAAAACTTTGAAGTATGAGATATTTGGCTTTCTTTGATTGAATAATTCATAAGATGTATTCTTGGTGAAAGGCCGAATGGATACACGATTCAAAACATAACACGCAGTTGCAACAGCTTCTGCCCAAAAATGTTTTGGTAAAGTAGTTCCATTTAATAATATTCCTGCACATTCTTGTAAAGTCCATTTTTTCCGTTTTACAACTCCGTTTTGTTGTGGAGTTCTAGGAAACGAAAAAATTATGATATATACCTTTCTTTGTACAAAAATGTTCAAATTCATTATTTTCGAATTCTCCGCCATGATCACTTCTTATATTTTTAACTTTAAGCCCTTTCGATTTTTGAATTCTTTTGACGAAAGATTTAAAATGATAGAAGGTGTCACTTTTGTTTTTCAAGAAAATCGTCCAAGTGTAACGAGAGTAATCATCAACAATTACCAACACATATCGACTATGATATATTGACTGAACCTGTGTTGGTCCAAATAAATCCATATGTAGTAGCTCAAGTGGTTGAAATGTTGATATGACTTTCTTGGATTTAAAAGATGATTTAATCAAATTTCCTAATTGACATGCATAACAAATATTATCAACCGTAAAGCTTATTTTGGGTGGTCCTCTAACTAGATCATTTTTGGCTAGCTTGTTAATAGTTCTGAAGTTTATATGACAGAAACGTTTGTTCTATAGCCATGGATCATTATCATTTGCTACAAGACACATATCTGAATTATGATTGACATTCATATTCAGAATATAAATATTTCTATCTCTTTATCCTTCGAAAACTAACTTATGATCTTTATCTAAGATACTACACTTATTATTCGAAAAGGAAATGGTAAGACCCTTATCACATAACTGACTAATACTAAGTAAATTATGCTTCAAATTTCTAACTAGCATGACATTAGTAATAAGAGGTAAGTTAGATGTACCGAAATTGCTCACATCGCCTTTGCCGATGATATAGCCTTTTGAATTATCTCCAAAAGTGACGGAGCCTCCATCTGAATAAGTAATATTCGTCAATAAGCTCTTGTCTCTAGTCATGTGCTTCGAGCAACCACTATCCAATATCCACTTTCCTCTTTTCTTAAGTTGGACCTACAAAAAATAAAATTAAGTCCATAGGGTCCTAAGAGTTAGGTCTTAGGAATCCAAACCCATATGGGTCCGGTGTCCCCTTTATATACATAATTAGAGTTAAAATGCCCAGTTTTCATAAAATGCTGAATGTATTTGTTCCTAATCAAATTATTATTTGATTTAGGAACCCATATTTTGATTGTTTTGATATTTTTCTTATGAAACTTCACATCCGGTTTTGGTTTGCAATATAACAAACTAAGACTTTTCTTAGCTTTATTATGTCTTACATTTTTCCTTTTGAAACCAAGATGTTTCTTGGTTTCTTGTTTCTTATATCCCAAGCCATGTTTATTTGAAGCAGATTGTGAACTTTCAATGATCTTTATTAAATTTTCTCGACCTTTATTGAAGTTAGAAACATTTTGAGTAATATTATCTAACTTGGTCTGTAAACTAGCTTTTTCTAGGTCCAGAATTTTGAATTTTGTCTTAAACTCATGATTTTCAGTAGTGAGAGCATCATTTTTCTCTTTTTGAGTTTCAATTTCTTAACTCAAAAGAGATAATTGAGAATCAATATTACATGATGATTCTTGAACTTTTTCAAGTTCCTCATCTAATATTTTCTTCTCGTCTTTTAGCATTTCTCGTTCAAACTCTGCTCTACTTAAATCTGCTTTGGCTTCTTTGCATTGTCGTTTCATATCTTTAAATTTAACTATCAATTCGGCATTAATATCAAGAACTTCTTCAAATGTAGGAATTTGTACTTCATCTTCTGTTGCCATGAAACAAACATTTGCTTGTTCATTTTCTGAATCACTTTCACTCTCTGATGAAGACGAGTCTGAATTATCCCATGTAACTGAGAAAGCTCGTTTCTTTGATTTTTCCTTCTTGTATCTGAACTTGTCATTTTCTGACTTCCTCTTTTGTTCCGTACAATCATTGTGCATGTTCCCCTTTTTATGGCAGTTAAAGCATTCTAAAGCTGATGATGAAGTTCTATTTGAACCAAATTTAATTTTGTTATATCGACTAGCTTTTCATTGTTTCAGAAATTTTTTGAAACCTTTTGCAATAAAAGCTAAGTCTTCATATTCAGAATCTGATTCATCTTTTTCAGCACAAAATGCTACAATTTTCTTTTCTTCTTTGTGTTCCTTTCTAGCCTACAAATTTGCTTCATAGGACATTAGATTTCCTATCAATTCATCTGGCTTCATGACTGAAGGGTCATTAGCTTCTTCAATTGCTAATACTTTTCCTTCCCATTCACTAGTCAAAGAATGTAGGACTGTTGAAATGACATCAAAATCGGAATATTTTTGTCCTAATCCAATAAGTGCATTATGAATAGTTTGAAACCTTGAATACATATCATTGATTGTTTCATTCAGCTTCATTTTGAAATTTTGGAAGTGACTTTTCAGCATGGCTATTTTGGCTTGTTTAACCTTGTTAGTGCCTTCATGAGTGATTTTTAGCATTTGCCAAATCTGATATGCAGTGGTGCAGATACTCACACGGTTATATTCATTTTGGTCTAATGCACAAAACAACATGTTTATTGCTTTTGCATTTATGGCTGTTACCGTTTTCTCAGTCGGTGTCCATTCTGAATATTCAGTTGTTGGATTCATTATTTCTTTTTGTGTAGAATTCCAGGCATCATAACTAGTTGACTGCATGTAAAAAGACAAACGTGTTGCCTAATAGCTATAATTAAGGCCATTGAAAACTGGAGGTCTTTATGTTGATTGACCTTCCGTGTAAGTGGTATTTTGAGTGCTAGAACTTGCGTTATTTGCCATATTACAAGAATATATCAAATAATTGTGTTACGGTTATATGATGACCGCGCTCTAATACCAAATGAAAAAATGCATGTGTATTTTCCAAGTATAATACACACAAGGATCGTGTAATATGACGAACAATAGTTAAGTATGGAGTAATAGATAATCACAGAACTTGATAATAGTTAATACTGTAAAAAAAGAAAAATCACACCAGGGATTTTAATACTGGTTCGGAGCACCAACCTACGTCCAATCCCAGACTTCTACCTGTATTTTTACTAATCAACAACCTCACTTCACCTGGAGGAACAGGTATACAGCACCCGAACAGCCGAACGAGAATTTCACGCCTCTATCAACACGAGGACTTCACAACTTGCCTTCTACAACACGGAGGACTTCAATACTTCCCTCTAACAACACGGAGGACTTCAAACAAGACGAGTAGACTTGTAATTTTACAATGTGTGTTCTCAATAACACGAATATGTCAGTTCTTGTACAACCTTCCTATAATCTTATCCTCAAATAGAATTTGTGTTTGTGAAGATTTTGGAAGATCATATCGTGTTTGAATCAAAAGAATAATATATATACATTCTAGGATTCAAGACCGATATTGTGAAGAATATGAGAGTTTGAGTGCTTGAGAGTTCAAGAACGAAATCAACAACATAGAAAATAGATAGAAAGAATTGGTGGTTAGAATTGATGATTTCAAGGTGTTTATATAGGAGATAAATAGTTGTAACCATTAGTAAAGAGTTACAATCAATAGATATGACCACTAATGAAGAGGAAGAGAAGCAACCCTTGGAGAAATGGAAGTCACTATTCAAATAGTTGCTTCTGTTTAATAATGGTCGACAGGTCAAAAAGGACCAGTAGACAGGAATTTAAATATATATACGTTATATGTATATGTGTGCACGTTCATTGTGCAAACTGGGTAAAAACGGTCGACCGGTCTGTTTTGGGCGATCGACCGGTATTGCCCAGTTTGCACAATTTATGTGCATATATATACATAAGTGTATATATATATAAACATTGATTATCCGAGGATAGATTTTAACATTATGAACACTATTATCGTACCAAATAATCAACTTATATTGACTAATACTATATGAAGCTCCTTATCTCCTTAAAATAATGAACGTCGCCTTTTTGTCGATCATTCCGCATTACTTTAGCATAAATCAAAATTCCTTGACTCAACACTTCTGTTTGTGTCCTGATTCGTCTTGTCCTCAAAGCAATCCGTTATTTATCTTCTCTTCGGAGACCGGGGATGTTCGGATTGTAATTTGGCGGTATCAGAGCTTTGGTTTGCAGAACTCGAGAACAAGACACACTAGGACCAAATGAAACAATTCATCAGAGATTGGATTAGTAATATCCAATGAGAATGACTCGTTAGAGATGGGATCTGCAGTATCCTTGAATGAGTTGAAAGAGTGTTATTTTGAAAATAAAATTGAAAACAAACTTTGTTTTGAAAATTAAATCTTATTATACGTATTTGATTATTTATTTATATTGAATTTGGACAATCAAAATATACGTTTGATCCACGTGTATTGAATCCTCAAATATACGGGATGGATATAGGATCACATTTTGGTCACCCGGGTCTGATTCTGATCATGGCACGCCATTATCAGTGTTTATATTCGAGTGCCGAAAGTGGGATATCTATTTATTTCCAATTGACTGGTGTGAGAACCGAAACTAGATAAGGTCTATTGTTGTGATATGGCATCAAAAATGGATTTATATATATATAAAAATTATGAATTTGAAATGATAATCAACTAATTGATTGTTGGTTGTGTTGTTTGACTATTGGTTGATTAATTAAAATTTTGAACCGCTATGCCAAATTGAATCAAATCTTGAACTGAATTAAAAATAGCTTGAAATAGCATATATGTACATGTATATACATTGAACAGGTAAATGGATTTGCTGTTGAGTAAAGAATTTATTTGCGTGCCCGACAAATAGGTAAACATTAATGAGTTGGATGCGCAATTTTATTTATTATACAAACTACTGTGAATACCATTGGATGCGGAGTGCTGGTTGTTCTGTGTGAGATTATAAACATCGCCATAGGATAGTAATGGTTAATTTTGAACTACAATACATGGCATACGGCGTGAAGATAGCATACTCTATCATATACCATATAAGCATTTGGAGCTTATGTGACGAGGTTGAAGATTTACCATACAAGCTGGCGATGACTATATTTCAGGTCGAACCGAAGACCGAGATGGACTATATAAAATGTAATGGTAAATTGCCAGATTAATAAAAACCCCACATGGGTCTAAAGTTGACAATAATCACGTCTCTCTAGTCATTAAGGCACAAAAACTATTTATTGGGTGAAGAGAATTTATTCTTTGGAGTTATGATCTATACACACTCCCTTGTGGACACCAGAATATATCACTATAAATATGTGTATGCTTTTTAGGATTTATTGGGTGCCTAATATGGCCCAATAAATTTCCAAACCCCTCCTCGTACAAAGGAGGTCATGGCGAAATTTTTTGAAAATTTAGAGTGTTTGCCAAATTTTTGAAGAATTAGAAAATTCTTAGAAACTGAAAAGTTGAAGAGTGAATGCTAAACTGAAAGTTAAGTTGATTAGTAAAACAACTTTCAGCTCCATTCCTTTTCGAGGAAGATAAGATTTTAAGTGGGGGAGATTGTAACAACCCAGAAAATCGGGACCAATTTAAAATTTTTATTTTGGCAATTTTAATGAATTTTGAAGATTTAAAATGATTTATTTTAAATAATAACGACAAGAAATTTATTGTGAATAGAATTAGAACGTATATATTTATTTGAATCGAAGTTAGAATATAAATATTTATTTTAATAAAAGAACGAATTGAAAATGGCGAGGTAGTTTGAAAATTCAATTTAAAATTTCAAATGAATGTACTGGATTCAAAATAAACCGGATTTTAATGAAACCAAAAATATTAGAATCTATTTAAAAATATCTTTCCAATGAATCTGAAAAATTGAAATTTCATAGTGGGAATAAAAAGTGATGCCTAGTTGAAAATTCAGAATAGTCGCTATGGAAATATAGCCCTTTAAAATAGCCATTTTGCAAACAACCTCCATTTTCGATGAAACCACTTTTGTTGGATCCAGAATGTCAAATTATTGCTAGATTCCAAAATTCATAATTTTTGGGATTAATATGTGAGCGTGGTGAAGGAAAACGTGTTTTAACAGTTTCAGTCAATTTGGATCGACCAGAAAATGACCATTTTTCAAAATGGTCGCCAAATTGGACGAAATTAGTTTTGTTAGGACCGTATCATTAAAACATAGCCAGATTTTTTTTGTAATTTTTGGGGTCCGTATGTGGCGCTAGTAAATTGAAATGTACGTTCAAATTCAATATATAAATTTATATTTTGATTTTGACGGAAACTAATCGTAACAGCTGAATCGGGTTACGAAACATATCCCATTGTGTCCAGAATAGGGGTATTTAGTTAGGGGCGATAGTCGTTGGGTCTGAATTGGAGTTCGGGTCAATAAACAATTATTATTGGAATTAATTATTATTTAATTATTTATATAACCCTTGGAAAATTAAACCCTAGGTCTCCATTCTACAGCCGCCGCCTGAAACAAAATAGGCGATCCAAATCGTCCAGGATTCGTCTCCCTCTATCTCCAAATCCAATCAGTAATAATCGAAACTTCAAAAAAAAAAAGGAAGATAATCTCAAGATTTTTAAACTGAACGGTAGGGATCGATTTTAGCTTCTTGGGTTGCTTGATTTTCCACCTCAAAGAAGATGCGCCTTGTGGGGAATCTGAGGCAGGCACCGGAATTCAAGTCGCTTCAGGTGGGGGATGGCGGCTTAGGCGGCTTCGAGGTGGAGCTCTCTGATCTAGCTCCAGTCAACCCAGGTGCCATGCGCAAAGCAGGATCGACGACGAAGAATGGGTTGCAATTTTTAGAAAAGGGAACGGGTAGGGAAGGCTATTAGTGAAGGATTAAGGGGGAATTAACTTAATTAATTTATTTTAACTATTTCAAAATGTAATGAAATGTTTGTAAGCCCATAACTTTTTCTTACGAGGTCGGAATTGCACGAAACTGGACACGACGCGATCGTGGGGACGAAAGCTTCACAACAAAACAGACCTTGTACAATATAGAGCCAATCAGAATTTTGACCAAACTCAAATCCAAATAGTATAGAAATTCATAAATAAAACTATCGAAGAGGAATATCAAAGTGAGAATATCTCACTATAATTTCTTGTGCAGTTATTTATTGTATAACTGCATATATGAACTGCTCCTCGTCATCCACAGACCATGGACGACTTGTTTGATTGCATTGTATTGTGTGAAAATCGATTGTGATTGTGATATGAACTGTATAAAATATTCATGTGTTGAATAAAATATTTGAACAATAAAAATCACATTTTTATTGTATATATAAATTGAATGAAATATTCATGTGTTGAATAAAATATTTGAACAATAAAAATCATATTTTTATTGTATATATGAACTGTATAAAATATTCATGTGTTGAATAAAATATTTGAACAATAAAAATCACAATTTGATTATATTTATAAATTAAATGAAATATCCATGTGTTGAAATAAATATTTATAAACAAATCGGACGATTCGTTTATGTACACCCATTTGACTTATATTGATTGGGACGATAAGTTTTACACATCGCCCAACTACACAAATAATAATCAGTATTTGTTGTTTGAAACCCCACCGGGTATTGGGATGATATTGGACATACACTGATCCCAATAATTAGTGGTATGTCAATCAATGGGTTGACAGGCTGTGATGAGCGTTAATTATTTATTTTTAATGCTTATACAGTTGTAAATTTCACTTTGGATGATGGATGATTGTTTATCACTGTTGTTGTATACATATGTTGTGTGAAATCCATATAAATAACATTATAAGGTAATTGACTGTGTCTGATTCCAATTCAGAAATATTTGATATAGAAATATTTGATAAAGAATATTTGAAATAGAAATATTTGAAAACAGAAATATTTTAAAATAATGAATATTTTAAAATAATATTCAGCAAAAGATCAAAATCGTATTTTGATGTCCGATTTGGGATGGACACGAATATATTTAAATATATAAAGCCGTGATGATTTGATATGCGCCATTTTGACATGAAAGATATTCATATCGATTTTATCCTTTTATATAATGAATATCGAAAAGGAAATGATTTCAAAATCTAATGTTTTGAAAATATAATCATTTATATATCGATGATATGGAATATTCAATTTTGATTTGAAATTGAATATGAATTTGAAATCGTTTTGAAAACGAATTTAAAACGATTTATAAAATACGTTTTAAATGGAAATCAATGAAATGTATATATTATATATATAATGGCCTGAATAGAACGAGCCGCGCCGTGGTAGTTCGCGAATTTCAATCATTGAATTCAAACGGACATTACGGGAGATACGACCATCGGATTTTCCTAAAACTAGAACCATTGTGTTCGTATCGAAAAGAGCTTTCTAACGAATACTAGATATTTGAAATCTAACGGTTGGATTCGGAATTATGTCCCAATCAAATTTGGAAAAGGTCTTTGTAAGTGCAGTTCGATGGCCGTTTATGGAAATCGACTGTACGGGCCTTGATAAAATTATTAAAAATATCAATAATTAGTGTAAAATCATAATAAATGATTTGGAATGAATTAGGATGAAAAATTCCATATTTGAAAAGACAAAAACAGATTTTTATCAAGATAAACTAGTTTTGAACTAGAATTATAATCCAATTATTTTTAAATAAATAAATTGGATTTGAAATTGTTTTAAAAATAACCAAAATTTCCAATATATAAATTGGAATGGAATTGAATCAAAATTATCTTCAAAATATTTCGATATTGGATTCCGTGATTATACGGGCATTGTGGAGGAATTTTGTAACACCCCACCTCCGTTAAGGTCACTCGCAAAGGGAATGCCTTAACTTCAGTGGAGCATTTTTGGTACAAGATGCAGAAAAATTACAAGACAGACAAATAATGCAGCGGAAAATAATAAACTTTATTTATTTTCAAAAATCTGGTACAATGATTCTTTTACAACAACAATACTTATTGCAACAAAGCATCTGTCTTGTTAAAATAAAGAAGCATAAACTAACAATGATATTCCCCAATAAAGCATGAGCTAGCCATAGCAGTAGAAAATGGAGTTCAAAGCAATTCGTCAAAGAATCTTTAAGCTCAGAAAGAGTAACGGTCCAAAATGAGCTGAGCTATTCCCTTCCTGGCCACTTGTGGGAGGGAACGGAGGAAAAGAGGCGAAAACAAACTAGGTCAGACATAAGTCTGGTAAGTCCAGTTATACTTCAGCATGTAAACAAGAAAAGGACTATGACATGAACAAACTGAACTTAGAACCATACCATAGTGATAAGATAATCCTAAAACAAGACAAGGTAAGATTAGCGGAATCAGCTATCACATCCACTTCTATTTCTCTGCACCCACTAAGGGCTGTTTCAACTAGCATTGTGTGTTCATGATAAAATGATCCCCTTTTTATTGTGTATGCAGTCCCTTATCCATCGAGTGTTACCTCGATCCAACTAGGGTTTGCTTATCGAATGCTTCCTAGATTCAACTAGGGTTTACGCTACCTAGGGCCACTGGGGTTTATGCTACCTATTGGACGCTTCTCGGATTCAGGGTTTACGCAACCTAGGTCCAACTAGGGATTATGCTACCTATCGAACGATGCCCCCTAGTCTAGGACACACTACCCAGAGCGGTATATGTTCCTAGACTTTCCCCACGTATGTGTCGTGAATCATTATCGATGTCTAGATGCACATGTCCTCTATACGTGCGACCTAATTCCCGTGGCAAGGCTAATCAGGAAACAATGAACTCGGTCGGGAGCTCTCAGATATCTGCCGTTTGCAGATGCTAAGGTCTGCTTTTACAATGGCTATGATCCCACTAGACCCCTCCCTCAACTAACAAATGAAAGGCACCCAAGAAAATCAAGAATGAGAATTGTACGCAGGCCCCTCTATGCCCCCAACCTATGGGCCAACCTCACCCATAACTAGATAGCAAGTATATGGTCTGTTGGAGTTCTCCGCCTTTCTGTTTCGCGTATCTCGACTGACTCAAGATGGTAGGTAGACGACGAGTTGCTATCACAGGGGAAAAACTGGTCTCGCCGAATCACGCTGGTCCATCCTAGTCTTTAGGTTGCCTTATTATTGCAACCAAGGCATACCCTTCGCTCTTCTAATGCAGACCTTAACCTATGTAAGCCCAGGAGGATCATCTGCATCCTCAGAGAGGGATACCAAGAGTACCCTCACATCCCCTCGAATCTGCGTGCTTCGTAACCCAGTTCATTGGAGCCTTCTTCATGATCAGATGGACGTTCGCTCCTCCTCGTATTCTACTTGGTTTTCTTGACTATGGTTTACTACTTAGTTCTCTTAACTAAGGTTTACTATTTAGTTTCTTGAATTGTTCATTTTCTTAACTAAGGTTTACAACTTAGTCCTCTTAACTAAGGTTTACTACTTAGTTCTCTTTCTCGTCATGTTGGATTGGTTAAGTGTCATTAGTTAACTCAAGTTGACTTAATCCATTCACTTGTCATGTTGAATTGGTTATGTGTTAACTAGCGGTTCACGTTGACTTAACCCACTCATATATCAAGTTAAATTGTTTAAGTGTTCCTTAACCTTACTCGTTTATCAGGTTATATTGGTTAAGCGTTTCTCATTAACTTAACCATATTCATGCTATAACGGTTAAGTTTTCTAAGTGTACTTAACCCCATCTTCTGGTTTGGTTAACTTGTTAGATCGGTTAAGTGTTCTAAATTTACTTAACCCCACCTTTAAGCCTAATTAACGTGTTGTAACGGTTAAACATTTACTTAACCTTACCCACTTGTCTAGTTAACATGTTATGATGGTCAAGTGTTTCCTTAGTTACTTAACCCCCACAAATATTGTCTTGTTAACATCTCAAGTTGGTTAAGTGTTTCCTTAATTACTCAACCTTACTATTCTAGCTTGATTGTTCATGAACTTTAATTAATTAATTAAATCACCAACCACTCACATTAGACAGGTATTGTTGTGGTTACCAGATGTGCCGGTCGGTTCTGGGCAGTTTTACATTCTAACCTTGGGTCTTTCTGGGCTTGATGCACTAACATCTCACATTAGACCAGTATTGTTGTGGTTACTAGATGTGCCGGGCGGTTCCGGGCAGTTTTACACCACAACTCAGTCTAACCTCGGGTTAGGCATATTCGTCTTTTACTAAATTTACATATTTATCATTTATGTCAAGTATATATGTAAATTTTTCTTCAAGTTTTCAAGTCACATATTTAATTATGCCCAAGCCTAATGGTATATAAATTATACCAATTCATGCCACTATTCATTTACATGCTTATGTGACAACGTGCCAATTACATTTAATTTCATGTTTTTCCCAACGTTACCCCCGTTGTACGTTCGCAATATTACATATAGTGTTAGGCTAGATATTTAGCCTAACTCATAAAAATGGGAAAAGCATAGAGCATGTAATATTTCAACAGCATAAAAAAATGCGACATACAAATTTGCCATATGATAATAAACTTGCATGAATCATAAGCATGTGAACTTTACATAGATCTACACAAACTAGACTTGGGCGTGTAAGGGTGAACTTGCATGGGATTAGATCTACTTAACATAGATCTAAACATATAAAGTTGTAGATCTAAACACATAAGGTTGTACGAACATTATTTAGCCTAACAACTTGTGAGCGACATAGCATAAGGCAATCACCCAGTTTCTAACCATGATAGATTAATTCACAACATGATAGGTTCTTATAAATTTTGTGGAATCATGTCATACAACTTGCATACAATATAAATATAATCTTGACATATAAATATACGTATGAACTTGGCGTGGCATGTAAGTGTGAATAAATTAGGTCTACTAATCACCATTATGACAACTAGCATAGATCCAAATTACATACCCATGAACATATACAAATCTAGATTGCATACCCATGAACATATATAGATCTAAATAGGATCTAACACAAAAATATGTAACTTACATTAAATTAACATATATAGATCTAACTTGGATCTAACCTATAAACATGTTTAAATTAATATATATAGATCTAACTTAGATCTATCACATAAACATGTTTAAGTTCACATATATAGATCTAATCGTAAAGTCATGTGAATTTAGACACATAGGATTATGTGAACATAGCTTAGCCTCATGAACTTGCATATGGCATAACTTAGGAAAATCAACAAACATGATGACCTCATATAAACATATAAGAACCACAAACATATTATATGAGGACATCAATCCCAATTAGTTTCATCACAAGAATATGACATAGGGAAATTACAAAACATGATTATTTCATGTAAATATAAGTATCAACTAGTAGTTTAAAAACAAGAATATAACATAGGAAAATCACATGAATAAACATGGATCCACATAGATAAACTAATAGGCACCGTTCTAATATCAGTTTTTTACACAGCATGACTTCCAATTAATGTTTAAATCGGAAATATAACTGTTCTTACAAAATATAGGCAAGTCTTGTTTTTCTGAAATCTGTTTTCTGAAGCTGAATAGCTTTCCTATGATGTAGATTAGTCGTTCTTTTAATTTATATTTGATTCACTTCTTAGCTTTCTAGTTTTCTTTTTATTTGAAAGAGTATGGTGGCTTTCCTAGGTTGAGTATGGTGGTATGACGGCTCTTGGAATGAATTAGTGTGATTTTAGGGTTGAGTGTTAGGTTGTTTATATAGAATTTCAATTTAATTAGAGCCGTCGGATGAACCTAGAGTTAACCACAACCATTCAGTCAGGATAGGGTGACACCTCAGCCCTATTGACTCAGCATGGAGTCAGAAAGGACTCAGTAATGATTCACAGTACGGATCAGAACACACCAGAAAGTTGTGCAGGCTTTCAACCTGACCTGGGCGCACTTGGCAGGTGCGCTAGTGCAATTTTTGTACTGGCGCACTTCCCAAGTGCGCCAATGCATTTATATTTTTTCTCTTCTTCTGGTTTTCTTCCTAACTTCGTTCGTCCATATCTCCTTCATACGGTGTCCGTTTTACGCAAACTCGGACTCTATCTCAAGCAGAATTCTGAGATGAACGCAATGGCGTAACCCGTTTCCCTTAATTCTCACATTTGAAATTAATTATTCTTTGATTATATCTTATGTCCCGATTTAAAATTGCGGGGTGTTACATTCTCCCCTCCTTAAAGGATTTCGTCTCCGAAATCTCTAAGTTAAGAAGAATGCATATCCTATCATCCAACATCCATGTACTCAACCATTCAATCACTGGCGTCCATTGTCCTTAAAAGATTTCTAATGCTTTCATGATCATATGCATATGTGTGTACATGTCCTTATCTAATGCAAATTCATGCGGTCTACTGATTCAGTTGACCTCCTTAATGCGGATTATGTTAGTGCCATGAGTCCAATATGTATGCAATCCCAATGATACATATTATTTCTATATGAGTGCACAAACTTTCACTCAAATGCAACGTCCACAGGATAACACATCAAGTTCAATACAAAAACAAATACATATATGAAAATGCAATATGAAAGTGACCGAGCCGATCTAGTGCCTAATGTGTGCATATGCATCCACGATCAACCACTAGCAACCACTTGCAACGATCAATCATAACATGTTTCAAACACATGTTTACATCCATTGGCTTCTACCTCAGAATCGAAGATATGATTTGGAGGATATACCTTAAAAGATAAAGACTAGCATGCAAATAAACTTTACAGAAAAATGGAATCAATGATACACCCTTAAAAAGGGTATGATGCGCGTATCTAGTCTTCAGTCTTCTAAGTCGCATCTTCTTGGGCTTCACTCCACTTTACCTTATCTAATTTAACTTCATGGTTGCGAAGCTTCTTGACCTCCATTTCCAAACCCCACTAGTAAATATAGGCCCTCGATCACTTACTATGCTAGAGGGTATCCAATGTTGTCGAACTATCTTTCCAAGATAAAAAAATATTAACCATGATATCATGTGTATATCCTAAGATGATTAGAGTTCTCTCCTCTACTTAGCTTATCCATCATGCTGCAAATCTGGGTGTCTAAAGCTAATGGTTGCTATGTGCTTTTTACCCCTCTTAGGGTCAGTCTTACTTAGGATGCCAGCCCCAACCATTTATTTCTCACGCAAACCATCCTAGTCGAACTCGACATCCCTCAAGTACAAGCCCCAAAGGCATAAACCAATATCAGACAAGTACCCAAGGGATACCTCCTCCGAATTTGGACGATCTATGTGAGATGATACAACCAAACAAATGAGCACTCTACCGACTCTGGCTATCCTCGCCAATCTTGCTCCAAAATTATCGTCGATCGCATAATTGGCTTTGCAGTGTCATCTAGATATATGCGGAAGTCTGTCTTGAGTTTTAGGGGGAGAACCCCTACCCTAATCAAAACATCTCGCATACTCATGGACTACTCCAACGGATCGAAAATCGTCGATAGATAAGTAAAGTGATTCTAGGTAGCTAAGACAAACTGATCCCCTTAGGATCGTACGAAATCTCAAGGGTGTTCCCGAGGCAAGTCGAAAGTCTAACTACCCTTGTTTCACAATTACTAGCTAACCAATCAGTGCCTAGAATTAGCCCATAGCCCAAAAAATACAAGCATAAATGTAGCTATTCTCAAATCCTCACAAGTCAAAGATAAATGGGTCGAACTAGCAATTGGATTTGAGACTATAATGGGATCCTTTACTATACAATATCTAGGGTGCAGAGACTCAACTATGGAAGCAGATATATACGAATGTGAAGCGCTAAAATTAGTAGGAGTACTAACAGGATAATCAAAAAGGAAAAACTCTTTCAACAGAAATCTTACTGCCTCTCTCTCAGGTATGCTGGCGGTGAGAGCATGCACTTGCCTTCCGGAAAATCCTGTCCTTTGTTCTTGCCCTTGCCCTTAATTATACGACCCGTTATACCAAAATAAAGATACTTCCTCTTGTTTTAGGTTTTACTATTCTTTCCTCCCCTCCTTTGTGAACCAAGTCCATATCCATGGGTTCTTCATCCTTGTGTTGTGCTCCTTAGCCAAACCCCCTCATTCTCAACTTTGCCATCCTTGTGTAACTTGTTGACATGTCTCTCGAAAGCTGCCTCCATCGCACGGAGAATCCTACAAAGCTCGAAAGAAAATTACGGCTACAGATGGAAGTTAGGCACTTATTTGCCCTTTGACAGGTGTCGTAGTCTTATCAAGCCTACAGAACCATGCCGCAATGAGGTTACCTCCCAGAAAGCCAGGAGCCCCGGAGAGTCAAGAAAGAAGGAAACAGGGTTTCAAACAGAGGGACAAAAGATAGTGCATACGACTTTGGGGAATTGCCTTTAAAACAAAACTTTTCTTTTGAAAATGGTTCTTTTAAAATCTTTTTGAAAATAATTTTTCAAATCTTTTATCTGATCCGGTAACCTTCAGCTCTGATACCAAGTGTAACACCCAACCTTCGTTCAGGTCACTCACAAAGGGAGTGCCTTAACTTCGGTGGAGCATTTTTGGTACAAGTTGCAGAAAAATTACAAGACAGACAAATAAAGCAGCGGAAAATAAATAACCTTTATTTATTTAAAAACAGCTGGTACAAAGATTGTTTTCCAAAACCAATACTTATTACAACAAAGCATCTGTCTTGTTTAAAATAAAGAAGCATAAAGTGACAATGATATTCCCCTATAAAGCATAATCTAGCCATAGCAGTAGAAAATGGAGTTCAAAACAATTCATCAAAGAATCTTCAAGCTCGGAAAGAGTAACGGTCCAAAATGAGCTGAGCTATTCCCTCTATGGCTACCTGGTGGGGGGGGGGGGAAGAAAAGAGACGAAAACAAATTAGGTCAGACATAAGTCTGGTAAGTCCAGTTATACTTCAGCATGTAAACAAGAAAAGGACTATGACATGAACAAACTGAACTTAGAACCATACCATAGTGATAAGATAATCCTAAAACAAGACAAGGTAAGATTAACGGAATCGGCTATCGCATCCACTTCGATTTCTCTGCACCCACTAAGGACTGTTTCAACTAGCATAATGTGTTCATGATAAAATAATCCCCTTTTTTATTGCGTATGTAGTCCCTTATCCATCGAGTGTTACCTAGATCCAACTAGGGTTTACTTATCGAACGCTTCCTAGATTCAACAACGATTTACGCTACCCAGGGCCACTGGGGTTTATGCTACCTATTGAACGCTTCTCGGATTCAGGGTTTACGCGACCTAGGTCCAACTAGGGATATGCTACCTATCGAACGATGCCCCCTAGTATAGGACACACTACCCAGAGAGGTACATATTCGTAGACTTTCCTCACATATGTGTCGTGAATCATTATCGATGTCTAGATGCACATGCCCTCTATATGTGCGACCCGAGTCCCGTGGCAGGGCTAATCAAGAAACACGGAACTCAGTCGGGAGCTTCCAGATATCTGCCGATTGCATATGCTAAGGTCTGCTTTTACAGTGGCTATGGTCCCACTAGACCCCTCCCTCAA
The DNA here is from genome assembly GCA_030737875.1 of Allium sativum. Classification (NCBI taxonomy): domain Eukaryota; kingdom Viridiplantae; phylum Streptophyta; class Magnoliopsida; order Asparagales; family Amaryllidaceae; genus Allium; species Allium sativum. The sequence continues at coordinate 415,523,160 of CM060909.1, read as the reverse complement.
CTGACAAATGTAAGGCACCCAAGAAAATCATCAATGAGAAATGTACGCAGGCCCCTCTTTCCACCACAAACCTATTGGACAACCTCACCCATAACTAGGCAGCAAGTATATGGTCTGTTGGAGTTCTCCGCCTTTCCGCTTCACGTATCTTGACTGACTCAAGATGGTAGGTAGACAACGAGTTGCTATCACAGGGCAAAAACTGGTCTCACCGAATCACGCTGGTCCATCCTAGTCTTAAGGTTAACTTATTATTGCAACCAAGCCATACCCTTGGCTCTTCTAACGCAGACCTTAACCTTTGTGAGTCCAAGAGGACCATCTGCAGCCTCACAGAGGGATACAAAGAGTACCTTCAAGTCCCCTCGAAGCTGTGTGCTTCGTAACCCAGTTCATTGGAGCCTTCTTCATGATCAGATGGACGTTCGCTCCTCCTCGTATTCTACTTGGTTTTCTTGACTTAGATTTACTACTTAGTTCTCTTAATTAAGGTTTACTACTTAGTTTCCTGAATCGTTCGTTTACTTAACTAAGGTTTGCAACTTAGTCCTCTTAACTATGGTTTAATACTTAGTTCTCTTTCTCGCCATGTTGGATCGATTAAGTGTCATTAGTTAACTCAAGTTAACTTAATCCATTCACTTGTCATGTTGAATTGATTAAGTGTTAACTAGCGGTTCACGTTGACTTAACCCACTCATATATCAAGTTAAATTGTTTAAGTGTTTCTTAACCTTACTCGTTTATCAGATTATATTGGTTAAGCATTTCTCATTAACTTAACCCAATTCATGCTATAACAGTTAAGTGTTCTAAGTGTACTTAACCCCATCTTCTGGTTTGGTTAACATGTTAGATCGGTTAAGTGTTTTAAATTTACTTAACCCCACCTTCTAATATAATTAACATGTTGTAACGGTTAAACATTTACTTAACCTTACCCACTTGTTTAGTTAACAGGTTATGATGGTCAAGTGTTTCTTTAGTTACTTAACCCCCACAAATCTTGTCTTGTTAACATGTTAAGTTGGTTAAGTGCTTCCTTAATTACTCAACCTTACTATTCTAGCTTGATTGTTCATAAGCTTTAATTAATTAATTAAAGCACCAACCACTCACATTAGACAGGTATTGTTGTGGTTACTGGATGTGCCGATCGGTTCCAGGCAGTTTTACACCACAACTCAGTCTAACCTTGGGTCTTTCTGGGCTTGATGCACTAACCTCTCACATTAGACAGGTATTGTTGTGGTTACTGGATGTGCCGGGAAGTTCCGGGCAGTTTTACACCACAACTCAGTCTAACCTCGGGTTAAGCATATTCATCTTTTACTAAATTTACATATTTGTCATTTATGTCAAGTATATATGTAAATTTTTCTTCAAGTTTTCAAGTCACATATTTAATTATGCCCAAGCCTAATGGTATATAAATTATACCAATTCATGCCACTATTCATTTACATGCTTATGTGACAACGTGTCAATTACATTTAATTTCATGTATTCCCCAACGTTACCCCCGTTGTACATTCGCAATATTACATATAGTGTTAGGCTATATATTTAGCCTAACTCATAAAAATGGGAAAAGCATAGAGCATGTAATATTTCAACAGCATAAAAAAATGCGACATATAAATTTGGCATATGATAATTAACTTGCATGAATCATAAGCATGTGAACTTTACATAGATCTACACAAACTAGACTTAGGCGTGTAAGGGTGAACTTGCATGGGATTGGATCTACTTAACATAGATCTAAACATGTAAAGTTGTAGATCTAAACACATAAGGTTGTATGAACATTATTTAGCCTAACAACTTGTGTGCAACATACCATAAGGGAATCACCCAGTTTCTAACCATGGTAGATTAATTCACAACATGATAGGTTCTTATAAATTTTGTGGAATCATGTCATACAACTTGCATACAATATGAATATAATCTTGACATATAAATATATGTATGAACTTGACGTGGCATGTAATTGTGAATAAATTAGATCTACTAATCACCATTGCGAGAACTAGCATAGATCCAAATTACATACCCATGAACATATACAAATCTAGATTGCATACCCACGAACATATGTAGATCTAAATTGGATCTAACATAAAAATATGTAACTTACATTAAATTAACATATATAGATCTAACTTGGATCTAACCTATAAACATGTTTAAATTAACATATATAGATCTAACTTAGATCTATCACATAAACATGTTTAAATTAACATATATAGATCTAATCATAAAGTCATGTGAATTTAGACACATAGGATTATGTGAACATAGCTTAGCCTCATGAACATGCATATGGCATAACTTAGGAAAATCAACAAACATGATGGCTTCATGTAAACAAATAAAAACCACAAACATACTATATGAGAACATCAATCCCAATTAGTTTCATCACAAGAATATGACATAGGGAAATTATAAAACATGATAATTTCATGTAAATATAAGTATCATCTAGTAGTTTCAACACAAGAATATAACATAGGAAAATCACATGAATAAACATGGATCCACATAGATAAACTAATAGGCACCATTCTAATATCAGTTTCTTACACGGCATGACTTCCAATTAATGTTTAAATCGGAAATATAACTGTACTTACAAAATATAGGCATGTCTTGTTTTTCTGAAATCTGTTTTCTAAAGCTGAATAGCTTTCCTTTGATGTAGATTAGTCGTTCTTTTAATTCAGATTTGATTCACTTCGTAGCTTTCTAGTTTTCTTTTTAGTTGAAAGAGAATGGTGGCTTTCCTAGGTTGAGTATGGCGGTATGACGGCTCTTGGAATGGATTAGTGTGATTTTAGGGTTGAGTGTTAGGTTGTTTATATAGAATTTCAATTTAATTAGAGCCGTCGGATGAACCTAGAGTTAACAACAACCATTCAATCAGGATAGGGTGATACCTCAGCCCTAATGACTCAACAAGGAGACAGAAAGGACTCAACAATGAGTCACAGTACGGATCAGAACACATCAGAAAGCTGCGCAGGCTTTCAGCCCGACCTGGGCGCACTTGGCAGGTGCGCCAGTGCAATTTTTATACTGGCGCACTTCCCAAGTGCGCCAGTGCATTTATATATATATTTTTTCTTTTCTTCTGGTTTTCTACCTAACTTCACTCGTCCATATCTCCTTCATACGTTATCCGTTTTATGCAAACTCGGACTCTATCTCAAGCAGAATTCCGAGACGAACACAATGGCTTAACCCGTTTCCATTAATTCTCGCATTTGAAATTAATTATTCTTTGATTATATCTTATGTCATGATTTAAAATTGCAGGGTGTTACATTCTCCCCTCCTTAAAGGATTTCATCCCCGAAATCTCTAAGTTAAGAAGAATGCATATCCTATCATTCAACATCCATGTGCTCAACCATTCAATCATTGGAGTCCATTTTCCTTAAAAGATTTCTAATGCTTTCATGATCATATGCTTAATGTGTGTACATGTCCTTATCTAATGCAAAATCAGGCGGTCTACTGATTCAGTTGACCTCCTTAATGCAGATTATGTTAGTGCCATGAGTCCAATATGTACGCAATCCTAATGATACATATTATTTCTATATGAGTGCACAACCATTCACTCAAATGCAATGTCCACAGGATAACACATCAAGTTCAATCCATAAACAAATACATATACGCAAATGCAATATGAAAGTGATCGAGCTGATCTAGTGCCTAATGTGTGCATATGCATCCACAAATCAACCACTAGCAACCACTTGCAACGATCATTCATAACATGTTTCAAACACATGTTTACATCCATTGGCTTCTACCTAAGAATCGAAGATATGATTTGGAGGATATACCTTAAAAGATAAAGACTAGCATGCAAATAAACTTTACAGAAAAAGAGGAATCAATGATACACCCTTAAAAGGGTATGATGCGCGTATCTAATCTTCAGTCTTCTAAGCCGCATCTTCTTGAGCTTCACTCCGCTGTACCTTTTCCAATTTAGCTTCATGGTTGCGAAGCTTCTTGACCTCCATTTCCAAAACCAACTAGTAAAGATAGGCCCTCGATCACTTACTATGCTAGAGGGTATCCAATGTTGTCGAACTATCTTTCCAAGATAAAAAAATATTAACCATGATATCAGGTGTACATCTTGAGATCTCTCCTCTACTTAGCTTATCCATCATGCTGCAAACCTGAGGGTCTAAAGCTAATGGTTGTTATGTGCTTTTTACCCCTCTTAGGGTTAGTCTTACTTAGGATGCCAGCCCCAACCATTTATTTCTCATGCAAACCATCCTAGTTGAACTCGACATCCCTCAAGTACAAGCCCCAAAGGCCTAAACCAATATCAGACAAGCACCCAAGGGATACCTCCTCCGAATTTGGACGATCTATGTGAGATGTTACAACCAAACAATTGAGCACTCTACTGACTCTGGCTATCCTCGCCAATCTTGCTCCAAAATTATCGTCGATCGCATAACTGGCTTTGCAGTGTCATCTAGATATATGCGGAAGTCTGTCTCGAGTTTTAGGGGGAAATCCCCTACCCTAATCAAAACATCTCGCGTACTCATGGACTACTTCAACGGATCGAAAATCGTCGATAGATAAGTAAAGTGATTCTAGGTAGCTAAGACAAACTGATCCACTTAGGATCATACGTAATCTCAAGGGTATGCCCGAGGCAAGTCAAAAGTCTAGCTACCCTTGTTTCACAATTACTAGCTAACCAATCAATGCCTAGAATCAACCCATAGCCCAAAAAACATAAGCATAAATATAGCTATTCTCAAATCCTCACAAGTCAAAGATAAATGGGCCGAACTAGCAATTGGATTTGAGACTATAATGGGATCCTTTACTATACAATATCTAGGGTGTAAGGACTCAACTATGGAAGTAGATATATACGAATGTGAAGTGCTAAAATCGGAAGGAGTACTAATAAGATAATCAAAAAGGAAAAACTCTTTCAACAGAAATCTTACTGCATCTCTCTCAGGTATGCTGGCGGTGAGTGCATGCACTTGCCTTCCGAAAAATCATGTCCCTTGTTCTTGCCCTTGCCCTTAAATATACGACCCGTTATACCAAAATAAAGATACTTCCTCTTGTTTTAGGTTTTACTATTCTTTCATCCCCTCCTTTGTGAACCAAGTCCATATCCATAGGTTCTTCATCCTTGTGTTGTGCTCCTTAGCCAAATCCCCTCATTCTCAACTTTTCCATCCTTGTGTAACTTGTTGACATGTCTCTTGAAAGCTGCCTCCATCGCATGGAGAATCCTACAAAGATCGAAAGAAAATTACGGCTATAGATGGAAGTTAGGAACTTATTTGCCCTTTGACAAGTGTCATAGTCTTATCAAGCCTGCAGAACCAAGCCGCGATGAGGTTACCTCCTAGAAAGCCAGGAACCCCGGAGACTCAAAAAAGAAGGAAACAAGGTTTCAAGCAGGGGGTCAAAAGATAGTGCATATGGCTTTGGGGAATATGCCTTTAAAACAAAACTTTTCTTTTGAAAATGCTTCTTTTAAAATTGTTTTGAAAATAATTTTTCAAATCTTTTTTCTGATCCGGTAACCTTCAGCTCTGATACCAAGTGTAACACCCCACCTCCATTAAGGTCACTCACAAAGGGAATGCCTTAACTTCGGTGGAGCATTTTTGGTACAAGATGCAGAAAAATTACAAGACAGACAAATAAAGTAGCGGAAAATAAATAACCTTTATTTATTTAAAAACAGCTGGTACAAAGATTGTTTTCCGACACCAATACTTATTACAACAAAGCACCTGTCTTGTTTAAAATAAAGAAGCATAATCTGACAATGATATTCCTCAATAAAGCATGAGCTAGCCATAACAGTAGAAAATGGAGTTTAAAGCAATTCGTCAAAGAATCTTCAAGATCGGAAAGAGTAACGATCCAAAATGAGCTGAGTTATTCCCTCCCTTGCTACGTTGTGGGGGAGGGGGGAAACGGAAGAAAAGAGGCAAAAACAAACTAGGTCAGACATAAGTCTGGTAAGTCCTGTTATACTTCAGCATGTAAACAAGAAAAGGACTATGACATGAACAAACTGAACTTAGAAGCATACCATAGTGATAAGATAATCCTAAAACAAGACAAGGTAAGATTAACGGAATAACCTATCGCATCCACTTCTATTTCTCTGCACCCACTAAGGACTGTTTCAACTAGCATTGTGTGTTCATGATAAAATGATCCCCTTTTTATTGTGTACGCAGTCCCTTATCCATCGAGTGTTACCTGGATCCAACTAGGGTTTACTTATCGAACGCTTCCTAGATTCAACCAGGGTTTACGCTACCCAGGGCCACTGGGGTTTATGCTACCAATTGAACGCTTCTCGGATTCAGGGTTTACGCGACCTAGGTCCGACTAGGGATTATGCTACCTATCGAACGATGCCCCCTAGTCTAGGACACACTACCTAGAGCGGTATATGTTCCTAGACTTTCCCCACGTATGTGTCGTGAATCGTTATCGATGTCTAGATGCGCTTGTCCTCTATATGTGCGACCCGAGTCCCGTGGCAGAGCTAATCAAGAAACACGGAACTCGGTCGGGAGCTTCCAGATATCTGCCGATTGTAGATGCTAAGGTCTGCATTTATAGAGGAAATGGTCCCACTAGACCCCTCCCTCAACTAACAAATGAAAAGGCACCCAAGAAAATTAAGAATGAGAACTGTACGCAGGCCCCTCTATGCCCCACCAACCTATGGGCTAACCTCACCCATAACTAGATAGCAAGTATATGGTATGTTGGAGTTCTCCGCATTTTCGCTTCGCGTATCTCGACCGACTCAGGATGGTAGGTAGACGACGAGTTGCCATCATAGTGCAAAAACTGGTCTCGCCGAATAACGTTGGTCCATCCTTGTCTTTAGGTTGCCTTATTATTGCAACCAAGGCATACCCTTGGCCCTTCTAACGCATACCTTAACCTCTGTGAGCCCAGGAGGATCATCTGCAGCATCACAGAGGGATACCAAGAGTACCCTCACGTCCCCTCGAAGCTGCGTGCTTCATAACCCAGTTCATTGGAGCTTTCTTCATGATCAGATGGACGTTCACTCCTCCTCGTATTCTACTTGGTTTTCTTGACTATGGTTTACTACTTAGTTAATTTAACTAAGGTTTACTACTTAGTTTCCTGAATCGTTCGTTTTCTTAACTAAGGTTTACAACTTAGTCCTCTTAACTAAGGTTTACTACTTAGTTCTCTTTCTCATCATGTTGGATTGGTTAAGTGTCATTAGTTAACTTAAGTTAACTTAATCCATTCACTTGTCATGTTGAATTGGTTAAGTTTTAACTAGCGATTCACGTCGACTTAACCTACTCATATATCAAGTTAACTTGTTTAAGTGTTCCTTAACCTTACTCGTTTATCAGGTTATATTGGTTAAGCGTTTCTCATTAACTTAACCCTATTCATGCTATAACGGTTAAGTGTACTTAACCCCATCTTATAGTTTGGTTAACATGTTAGATCGATTAAGTGTTCTAAATTTACTTAACCCCACCTTCTAGTCTAATTAACATGTTGTAATGGTTAAACATTTACTTAACCTTACCCATTTGTCTAGTTAACATGTTATGATGGTCAAGTGTTTCCTTAGTTACTTTACCCCCACAAATCTTGTCTTGTTAACATGTTAAGTTGGTTAAGTGTTTCCTTAATTACTCAACCTTACTATTCTAGCTTGATTGTTCATGAGCTTTGTTTAATTAATTAAAGCACCAACCACTCACATTAGACAGGTATTGTTGTGGTTACTGGATGTGCCGGTCGGTTCTGGGCAGTTTTACACCACAACTCAGTCTAACCTCGGGTCTTTCTGGGCTTGATGCACTAACCTCTCACATTAGACAGATATTGTTGTGGTTACTGGATGTGCCGGGCAGTTCCAGGCAGTTTTACACCACAACTCAGTCTAACCTCGGGTTAGGCATATTCGTCTTTTACTAAATTTACATATTTGTCATTTATGTCAAGTAATATGTAATTTTTTCTTCAAGTTTTCAAGTCACATATTTAATTATGCCCAAGCCTAATGGTATATAAGTTATACCAATTCATGCCACTATTCATTTACATGCTTATGTGACAACGTGCCAATTACATTTAATTTCACGTTTTCCCCAACATTACCCCCGTTGTACGTTCGCAATATTACATATAGTGTTTGTAACACCCCACATCCATTAGTGTCACTCACAAAAGGGAATGCACTAAGTTCTGTGAAGCATTATAGGTAAAAGATGCAGATAAATTACATGACAGACAAAATTAAAACAGCGGAAAATAAAACTTTACTTTATTGATAAAATAGTTTGTACAACAATTGTTTTCAAACACCAGAGTATCTGTCTTACAAAATAAAGAAGCATAAAATAACTTTTATATTCCCCAATGTAGTACGAGCCAGCTATAGCAATGGAAAAGTGAATTCAAGGAAAACTTCGACTAATCTTCAAGCTTGGAAAGGAAACTGAGCTAAGTAGTAATATTCCCTCCCTGTGAACCTGGGGGGAACGGAAGACAAGAAAGCAAAAGAAACAGAGTCAGACATAAAGTCTGGTAAGTTCGGTAACTTTCAGCATGTGAACAGGTAAAAACAACATGACATGAACTTAACTGAATACAAGACAATACCATGATGACAGGGCTAACAAGATAACGCAAGATATGCTAAGGCAAGATAAAACTGAATGTACTGATAAACTGGATCTACCGACAAGCTGAATACACTAGTAAACTGAATATGCTTCCATACTTTCTCCGCTTCACGATTACCCTGTTATTCTGGTTTCTATATCTCTGCACCACCTAACTAGTGACCCTACTAGTAATCTTTATAAAATGATAACGTGCTCCCAATCCCTGTAATTGTGGTTGCCTTCAGGCGTACATTTATAATTTATTACCTAGATCTAATCTAGGGTTTTTCTATCGAGTGCTTCCTAGATTCAACTAGGGTTTACGCGACTTATCTAATGCTTCTCGGATTTTAGGGTTTATGCGACCTAGGTCCAACTAGGGATTATGCTACCTATCGAACGACGCCCCTACTCTAGGACACATTACCCAGAGCGGTATATGTTCCTAGACTTTCCCCACGTATGTGTCGTGGATCGTTATCGCTGTCTAGATGCACAAGTCCTCTACATGTGCGATCCAAGTCTCGTGGCAGGGAAAATCAAGAAACACGGAACTCGGTCCGGAGCTTTCAGATATCTGCCGATGCAGATGCTAAGATCTATTTTTCCAGTGGCTATAGTCCCACCTGACCCCTCCCTCAACTAATGAAAGGCACACCTTTAAAAATTAGAATTATACGCAGGCCCCCCTATGCCCCACTAACTTATGGCCATCCGCAACCATAACTAGATAGCAAGTATATGGTCTGTTGGAGTTCTCCGCCTTTCCGCTTCACGTATCTCGATTCACTCAAGATGGTAGGTAGACGACGAGTTGCTATCACAGGGCTACTGGTCTTGCCGAATCACGCTGGTCCATCCTAGTCTTTAGGTTGCCTTATATTGCAACCAAGGCATACCCTTGGTTCTTCTAACGCAGACCTTAACCTTTGTGAGCCCAGGCGGATCATCTGCAGCCTCACAGAGTGATACCAAGAGTACCCTCACGTCCCCTCGAAGCCGCGTGCTTCGTACCCCAGTTCGTTGGAGCCTTCTTTAAGATCAGATGGACGTTCGCTCCTTGTCGTATTCTACTAAGGTTTACTACTTAGTTCCCTTAACTAAGGTTTATTACTTAGTTTCCTGAATCGTCGTTTTCTTAACTAAGGTTTACAACTTAGTCCTCTTAACTAAGGTTTACTACTTAGTCCTTCTTCTTGTCCTGTTGGATTGTTTAAGTGTCATTAGTCAATTCAAGTTAACTTAACCCATTCATTTATCATGTTAAACTGGTTAAGTGTTATCAGTAGTTCATGTTGACTTAACCCTACCACCAATCAAGTTATATTGGTTAAGTATTTCTTATTACTTAACCCCACCCCTTCATCTTGCATTGGTTAAGTGTCCCCTTTGACTTAACCCTGCCCATCTGTTTAGCTAACCTGTTATAACGGTTGATTGTTCACTTAGTTAACTTAACCCTAACATCTGTTTAATTCACATGTTCTAATGGTTAAGTATTGTCCCTTTATGTTATAACTTAACCATATTCATTTGCCACACTATGATGGCTAAGTTTAACTCCACCTTCTAGTCTAGTTAACATGTTAAATTGGCTAAGTGTATTTTACTTAACCCCACCTTCTAGTCTAGTTAACATGTTATACGGTTATTTAACCCCTGCAAGTCTTGTCTTGTTAACATGTTAAGTTGGTTAAGTATTCCTATGGACTTAACCCTCCCATTCTAGATTAACTGTTTCTTAGCTTTAAATTAATTATTTAAAGCACCAACCACTCACATTAGATAGAATTTGTTGCGGTTACTGCATGTGCCGGTCGGTTCCGGGCAGATTTACACCGCAACTCAGTCTAACCTCGGGTCCTTTTGGGTTCAATGCTCTAACCACCTACGTTAGATAGGTATTGTTACAGTTGCTGGATTTGCCAGGCATTTCTGGGCATTCTTATACCGTAACTCAATCTAACCTTGGGTTAGGCATATTCGTCTTTCCTATATTTATTCTTCTTGTCTATATATAAGCTGCTAAAAACTCTTTTTAAACAACTTTGGCCTATATCATATTCATTTTTCATGCCCACTAACATACCTATATTCTAGGCCCAAATCTTGATTTACCTATCAATTAACACAAGTTGCATTTTATCCCAAATTAGATCAGTTCATGTTAAAACTAGATTCAATATTCTAGTTTACGGTTTATGCCCAAAACTTGGTTTACATGCCAATTACATACTTTGCGGCCAATTAGCAATTTACCATTATATGCCCAAGTCTAATATGCATGTAATATTTACTATTATAGCCAATTCAGATTATGCCAACATATTTGTTATGCCAAATTATATAAATTAAGCTATGCCCAAATTCCCCCGCCGTAGTCGTACGTATAACATGATTTCACAAGTTTCTAGGTACTCATGAAATGAAACTATCAAAAGGAACAGGGGATAAGCACGAGAATTGACATAAGAGAATAGGCATGAAAATCGAACCAAAATACACAAATACAAAGATAATGGATCCAGTAGGTTTGGTGTACATAATAGCGAACCGGAATAAACCAAGCAAATTACACCCTAAGTATAAGATCCAACATAATCAAGGGAGACATAGGAGATTTGATCCAACATAATGCCAGTTCGGTTTACAATCATGATTTGTAACTATAATGTTATAGGCATAAGCAACTAACCATAATAGTCATAGACAATTAACCATAATAGTCCTAGGCGATTAACCACAAAATAGTCCTAGGCAATTAACCACAAAATGGTACTAGTCATGGTCTCATAGTTATGAATCATAGTCATAGGCAATAGTCTTATGTTCACAGTCATAGGCATGTTCATAGTCATAGGCAATAGTCTTATGTTCATAGTCATAGGCATAGGCGTAATCTTATGTTCATAGTCATAGGCAATAATCTAATGTTCATAGTCATAGGCAATAATCTTATGTTCATAGTCATAGGCAATAATCTCATAGTCATGAATCATGGTCATAGGCAATAGTCTTATGTTCATAGTCATAATCTTAGGCCATTAACAATAGTTTCAACGTCATAGGCATATGCACAGTCTCATTGGTAATTAATCACAATAGTTCTTAATTAGATCCAAAGGCATATACAAGCACAGAATCAAATGAGAGGATCAGGCATATTTTTATATCCATTTAATTACATGCCACAAATAGATAGACGTTCAAATCTAAAAAGTAACTGACTTACATCAATCGGTTTGAGAAAACGATAATAAGATAACGTTGGTGATTTGCTATGATTTGCATGACGTTGCTCGCAACCGTTGAATTAGCCTTTGATTCCCTTCTTTAAGATTTAATCTTGATTTGAATCTCCAATTTGCAATTCCTAGCCATAGTCTTCAAGAAATAATCTTCGCGTTTTATTTTAATTTATTTATTTCAATTTGAAGAAGTAGAAGAAGCCATGTCCATCAAGAATTTGTGCAGCATAAGGTTAGAGAAGAATGGTGTAAAGAGAATGAGGCTAGGGGGGCTGTTTATGTAGGTGCCAAACTATGAACTCGCCCAAGAACTAGTCCAAATACATCAAAATGCACCCAGAACTGAATATGGGAAAAAGTGACCAGGTCGACACACAGGTCGACTATTGTGTCGACTTAGTTGGAGGGGTCAACTACATAGTCGACCCCCTGGTCGACCTGGCCTGGGCGGGAATTTTCCCGCCCATCCTGCCTGTGCATTTGAAATTCGAATTTGGCCTTGTTTTTGAGCTTTTTGGTTTTTAATTAAATTCTGAAATTTTGAAAGGTCATAACTTACTCATACGGACTCCGATTTTCGAAAACTCGGACTCGTTTCCAAGCAGAATTTCGAGACGGACACAATGGCGCAACCCGTTTTCCCTTGATTCTTATTCTAAAGTTCAATTATACTTTAATTTGTGAAACTTAATGTTACAGAATTACGGGGTGTTACGTTCTCCCCTCTTAAAAGGATTTCGTCCCCGAAATCTTCAAGTTAGGAAAAATGTGTCCTACCAACCAATCACCTATCTACTCAGCCATTCAACCACAGGCATTCATTGTCCTTAAAAAGATTTCTAATGCTTTCATGTCCATATGCATTGTGTGTGTGTGTATATTTCTTTGTCTAATGCAAAATCAGGTGGTCTACTGATTCAGTTGACCTCCTTAATGCGAATTATGTCAGTGCCATGCATCCAGTCATGTATGCAAGCATCCCTAGTTATGTAAATTCTACATGAGTGCATAGCCATTCATCCATATGCAACATCCATATGATAACATATCAAGTTAAATCTGTTAAGCAAATACATATATGTGAATGCAATATGAAAGTGACTGAGTCGTTCTAGCGCCTATGGTGTGTATATGTATCCACGAGCAACCATTTGCAACCATCAATCATAACATGTTTCAAATACATGTTTACATCCATTGGCTTCTCCCTACGGATCGATGATACGCCCCAGAGGATATACCTTAAAAGCTAGAAAGTATGCATAAAATTCCTGGAAAAAGAGATCAAGGATGTACCCTTAAGAAAAAGGGTATGATGCGTGTATCTAGTCTTCAGTCTTCTAAGTCGCATCTTCTTTAGCTTCCCTATTCTGTACCTTATCTAATTAATCTTCACGATTGCGAAGCTTCTTGACCACCATTTCCAAAACTGTCGTTGATCGGATAGTTGTCTTTTCATTGTCAACTGGATACATGCGGAAGTCTATCCCGCGTTTTAGGGGTAAACTCCTAACTTAATTAAAAACATCTGCGTACTCATGGACTACCCTAACGGATTGCAAATCGTTGATAAATGCATTAAGCGATTCTAGCTAGCTAAGCCTAACTGATTCTTTACACAGAATCTCGAGGGTATTTCCAAGGCAAGTCAAAAGTCTAACTACCCTCCTTTCAGAATTACTAGCCAAGCAACCCATGCCTAGAATCAACCCATAGCCCATGGAACCAAAAACATAAGCATTACGCTTAAACTCAACACCTAATATAGTTATTCTCATATCCTTACAAACCAAAGGTAAACTGGCCGAACCACCAATTAGATTTGAGACACTAATGGGATCTTCTACTATACAAGTACTAAGGTGCAGAGACTCAACTATGGAAGTAGATATGAACAAATGCAAAGCACTAAGATCAAAAGAGTACTAACTGGTTGATTAAAACGAAGAGCTAAACTTTTCCAATAGAGACTTTTACTATCTCTCTCTCAGGTATTCTGGTGGTGGAAGCATGCACTCTCCCTTCTGAAAATCCTGTCCCTCGTCCTTGCCCTTGCCCTTAATTATATGCCCTATTATACCATGGAAAAGATACTTCCTCTCAACTTAGGTTTTATAATTCCTTCTTTCTTCTTGAGTCGAGTTTATATCCATGAATTTCTCATCCTTGCATTGAGCTCCCTAGCCAAACTCCCTCGTCCTCATCTTTACCGTCCCTGTGTAATCATATTGACAAGTTTCTCAAAAGCTGCCTCTATCACACGGAAAACCCTCCAAAGCTTGAAAGAAAATTAGCTACAGGGTGAAACTACTATGTCTATATATGGAAGTCGGGCACTACTTTGCCCTTCGATAGGTATCCTAGTCTTATCAAGCCTACGGAACCGTGCCACGATGAGGTTATCTCCCAGAAAGCCAGGAGCCCCAAAGACTCAAGAAAGAAGGGGACAAGAATTCAAACAGAGGATCAGAAGATAGTGCGACGGCTTTTGGGGAATATGCCTTTAAAACAAAAAATTTCTTTTGAAAATGCTTCTTTTAAAAACATTGAAAATAAATTTTCAAATCTTTTATCTGATCCGGTAACCTTCAGCTCTGATACCACGTGTAACACCCCACATCCGTTAGTGTCACTCACAAAAGGGAATGCACTAAGTTCTGTGAAGCATTATAGGTAAAAGATGCAGATAAATTATAAGACAGACAAAATTAAAACAGCGGAAATTAAAACTTTACTTTATTGATAAAATAGTTTGTACAACAATTGTTTTCCAATACCAGAGTATCTGTCTTACAAAATAAAGAAGCATAAAATAACTTTTATATTCCCCAATGTAGTATGAGCCAGCCATAGCAATGGAAAAGTGAATCCAAGGAAAAATTCGTCTAATCTTCAAGCTTGGAAAGAAAACTGAGCTAAGTAGTAATATTCCCTCCCTGCGAACCTGTGGGAGGGGGGAACGGAAGACAAGAACGCGAAAGAAAACAGAGTCAGACATAAAGTCTGGTAAGTTCAGTAACTTTAAGCATGTGAACAGGTAAAAACAACATGACATGAACTTAACTGAATACAAGAAAATACCATGATGATAGGGCTAAAAAGATAACGCAAGATATGCTAAGGCAAGATAAAACTGAATGTACTGATAGACTGGATCTACCGACAAGCTGAATGCACTAGTAAACTGAATATGCTTCCATACTTTCTCTGCTTCGCGATTAACCTGTTATTCTGGTTTCTATATCTCTGCACCACCTAACTAATGACCCAACCAGTAATCTTTAAAAAATGATAATGTACTCCCAATCCCTGTAATTGTGGTTGCCTTCAGGCGTACATTTATAATTTATTACCTAGATCTAATCTAAAGTTTTTCTATCGAGTGCTTCCTAGATTCAACTAGGGTTTACGTGACTTATCTAATGCTTCTCGGATTTTAGGGTTTACGCGACCTAGGTCCAACTAGGGATTATGCTACCTATCGAACGACGCCCCTACTCTAGGACACAATACCCAGAGCGGTATATGTTCATAGACTTTCCCCACGTATGTGTCGTGGATCGTTATCACTGTCTAGATGCACACGTCCTCTATATGTGCGACCCGAGTCTCGTGGCAGGGCAAATCAAGAAACACGGAACTCGGTCGGGAGCTTTCAGATATCTACCAATGCAGATGCTAAGGTCTGTTTTTCCAACGGCTATGGTCTCACCTGACCCCTCCTTCAACTAATTAAAGGCACACCTTGAAAAATGAGAACTATACGCAGGCTCCCATATTCCCCACTAACTTGTGGCCATCCGCAACCATAAATAGATAGCAAGTATATGGTCTGTTGGAGTTCTCCGCCTTTCCACTTCACGTATCTCGATTGACTCAAGATGGTAGGTAGACGACGAGTTGCTATCACAGGGCTACTGATCTTGCCGAGTTACGCTGATCCATCCTAGTCTTTAGGTTGCCTTATATTGCAACCAAGGCATACCCTTGGTTCTTCTAACGCAGACCTTAACCTCTGAGAGCCCAGGCGGATCATCTGCAGCCTCACAGAGGGATACCAAGAGTACCCTCACGTCCCCTCGAAGCCGCGTTCTTCGTACCCGAGTTCGTTGGAGCCTTCTTTAAGATCAAATGGACGTCCGCTCCTTCTCGTATTCTACTAAGGTTTACTACTTAGTTCCCTTAACTAAGGTTTACTACTTAGTTTCCTGAATCGTCGTTTTCTTAACTAAGGTTTACAACTTAGTCCTCTTAACTAAGGTTTACTACTTAGTCCTTCTTCTTGTCCTGTTGGATTGGTTAAGTGTCATTAGTCAATTCAAGTTAACTTAACCCATTCATTTGTCATGTTAAACAGGTTAAGTGTTATCAGTAGTTCACGTTGACTTAACCCTACCACCAATCAATTTATATTGGTTAAGTATTTCTTATTACTTAACCCCACCCTTCATCTTGTATTGGTTAAGTGTCCCCTTTGACTTAACCCTGCCCATCTGTTTAGCTAACATGTTTTAACGGTTAAGTTTTCTCTTAGTTAACTTAACCCTAATCAGTTTAATTCACATGTTCTAAGGGTTAAGTATTGTCTCTTCATGTTATAACTTTACCTTGTTCATTTTTCACACTATGATGGCTAAGTATTCTAAGTTTACTTAACTCCACCTTCAAGTCTAGTTAACATGTTAAATTGGGTAAGTGTATTTTACTTAACCCATCCTTCTAGTCTAGTTAACATGTTATGCTGTTATTTAACCCCTACAAGTCTTGTCTTGTTAACATGTTAAGTTGGTTAAGTGTTCCTATGGACATAGCCCTCCCATTCTAGCTGAACTGTTTCTTATCTTTAAATTATTCATTTAAAGCACCAACCACTCACATTAGACATATATTGTTGCTGTTACTGGATGTTCCGGTCGGTTCCGGGCAGATATACACCGCAACCCAGTCTAACCTCGGGTCCTTTTGGGCTCAATGCTCTAACCACCAACATTAGATAGGTATTGTTACGGTTGCTGGATTTGCCGGATGGTTCCGGGATGTCTTATACTGTAACTCAATCTAACCTCGGGTTAGGCATATTCGTCAATTCAAGCGTATTCTATAAATTTCCCTCCCTACCAAAAAATCTGCCAATTCTTTTTGGAGCATGAAATTCCATTTTTTGTTGGAAAACTTGTTGTCGGACCTGATTAATTGCTCTTTGTTGTTCAAAATGAAGGGTTTCATTTTTGTAATTTTCTAATTGTTCCAAATCCCCTAGTATATGAAAGAATGAAAAAGTGCTTTCGTTGTTGTGGAATAAGAAGCCTTCGTATCTTAATGCATGTATTTAATTTATTTGGAGCTATTAGAGCGGGATCCACTTTTTGGGGAATTCTTTCGTTTCCTTAGGCCACTGGCCATCCGCCGGGAGTTTTGGGTTTATTACATTCAATATCAAATCACGGAAAAATAGAATTATGGAGGGAATCATATATTTAGGCGAAATCCCCAATAGTTTCATTTTCGACCGCTACAAGATCAACAATGCCATGAGCTTGGGCTTCTGTTGCTGACATAAAAACATCTCTCTCCATGTCTTCGGATATAACCCATAAAGGGTTACCTGTTCTTTGTAAATCTTCTAGGATGTTAATTGGTAAAAGGATTGGAGTTGGTTGAATGTATTTTCCAAAATAAGCCAATCCTATTTTGGTAAAATATCAATTTTGTAGTATACAAATGCACGGGACTATTACTATTTCATCTAAGTTAGATAACCAAGTACTTTATTTTACTATGGATTCTTATAACTCGAATCTAATAACTCAATAAATTTAGATTTAGTTATGACCCAAAAAGTAAAAGGATGACTATGTCTTTCCTATATTTATTCTTCTTGTCTATATATAAACTGCTAACAACTCTTTTTAAACAAATTTGGCTTATATCATATTCATTTGTCATGCCCACTAACATACCAATATTCTAGGCCCAAATCTTGATTTACCTATCATTAAACCCAACTTGCAGTTTATGCCAAATTAGATCAGTTCATGTTAAAACAAGATTCAATATTCTAGTTTACAGTTTATGCCCAAAACATGGTTTACATGCCAATTACATACTTTGCGGCCAATTAACAATTTACCATTATACGCCCAAGTCTAATATGCATGTAATATTTACTATTATAGCCAATTCAGATTATGCCAACATATTTGTTATGCCAAATTATATAAATTAAGCTACGCCCATATTCCCCCGCCGTAGTCGTACGTATAACATGATTTCACAAGTTTCTAGGTACTCATGAAATGAAACTATCAAAAGGAACAGGGGATAAGCAAGAGAATTGACATAAGAGAATAGGCATGAAAAAGCGAACCAAAATACACAAATACAAAGATAATGGATCCAGTGGGTTTGTTGTACATAATAGCGAACCGGAATAAACCAAGCAAATTACACCCTAAGTATAAGATCCAACATAATCAAGGGAGGCATAGGTGATTTGATCCAACATAATGCCAGTTCGGTATACAATCATGATTTGTAACTATAATGTTATGGGCATAAGCAACTAACCATAATAGTCATAGGCAATTAACCATAATAGTCCTAGGCGATTAACCACAAAATAGTCCTAGGCAATTAACCACAAAATGGTACTAGTCATGGTTTCATAGTTATGAATCATAGTCATAGGCAATATTCTTATGTTCACAGTCATAGGGCATGTTCATAGTCATAGGCAATATTCTTATGTTCATAGTCATAGGCATAGGCGTAGTCTTATGTTCATAGTCATAGGCAATAATCTTATGTTCATAGTCATAGGCAATAATCTTATGTTCATAGTCATCGGCAATAATCTCATAGTCATGAATCATGGTCATAGGCAATAGTCTAATGTTCATAGTCATAATCTTAGGCCATTAACAATAGTTTCAACGTCATAGGCATATGCACTGTCTCATCAGTAATTAATCACAATAGTTCTTAATTAGATCCAAAGGCATATACAAGCACAGATTCAAATGAGAGGATCATGCATATTCTTATATCCATTTAATTACATGCCACAAATAAATAGACGTTCAAATCTAAAAAGTAACTGACTTACATCAATCGGTTTGAGAAAAGGATAATAAGATAACGTTGGTGATTTGCTATGATTTGCATGACGTTGCTCGCAACCGTTGAATTAGCCTTTGATTCCCTTCTTTAAGCTTTAATCTTGATTTGAATCTCCAATTTGCAATTCCTAGCCGTCGTCTTCAAGAAATAATCTTCGCGTTTTATTTTAATTAATTTATTTATTTCAATTTGAAGAAGAAGAAGAAGAAGCCATGCCCATCAAGAATTTGTGCAGCATAAGGTTAGAGAAGAATGGTGTAAAGAGAATGAGGCTAGGGGGGCTGTTTATATAGGTGCCAAACTATGAACCTCGCCCAAGAACTAGTCCAAATACATCAAAATGAACCCAGAACCGAAACTGGGAATAAGTGACCAGGTCGACTATAGTGTCGACCTGGTTGGGGGTCAACTACATAGTCGACCCCCTGGTCGACCTGGCCAGGGCGGGAATTTTCCCGCCCAGCTTGCCTGTGCATTTGAAATTCGAATTGGCCTTGTTTTTGAGCTGTTTAGTTTTTAATTAAATTCTGAAATTTTGAAAGGTCATAACTTACTCGTACGGACTCCGATTTTCGAAAACTAGGACTCGTTTCCAAGCAGAATTTCGAGACGGACGCAATTGCGCAACCCATTTTCCCTTGATTCTTATTCTAAAGTTTAATTATACTTTAATTTGTGAAACTTATTATTACAGAATTACAGGGTGTTACAGTGTTAAGCTAGATATTTAGCCTAACTCATAAAAAAGGGAAAAGCATAGAGCATGTAATATTTCAACAGCATAAAAAAATGCGACATATAAATTTGGCATATGATAATAAACTTGCATGAATCATAAGCATGTGAACTTTACATAGATCTACACAAACTAGACTTGGGCATGTAAGGGTGAACTTGCATGGAATTGGATCTACTTAACATAGATCTAGACATGTAAAGTTGTAGATCTAAACGCATAAGGTTGTACGAACATTATTTTGCCTAACAACTTGTGTGCAACATAGCATAAGGGAATCACCCAGTTTCTTACCATGATAGATTAATTCACAACATGATAAGTTCTTATAAATTTTGTGGAATCATGTCATACAACTTGCATACAATATAAATATAATCTTGACATATAAATATATGTATGAACTTGATGTGGCATGTAAGTGTGAATAAATTAGATCTACTAATCACCTTTGCGAGAACTAGCATAGATCCAAATTACATACCCATGAACATATACAAATCTAGATTGCATACCCATGAACATATGTAGATCTAAATTGGATCTAACATAAAAATATGTAATTTACATTAAATTAACATATATAGATCTAACTTGGATCTAACCTATAAACATGTTTAAATTAACATATATAGATCTAACTTAGATCTATCACATAAACATGCTTAAATTAACATATATAGATCTAATCATAAAGTCATGTGAATTTATACTCATAGGATTTTGTGAACATAGCTTAGCCTCATGAACTTACATATGGCATAACTTAGGAAAATCAACAAACATGATGGATTCATGTAAACATATAAAAACTACAAACATACTATATGAGAACACCAAACCCAATTAGTTTCATCACAAGAATATGACATAGGGAGATTACAAAACATGATAATTTCATGTAAATATAAGTACCATCTAGTAATTTCAACACAAGAATACAACATAGGAAGATCACATGAATAAACATGGATCCACATAGATAAACTAATAGGCACCATTCTAATATCAGTTTCTTCCACAGCATGACTTCCAGTTAATGTTTAAATTGGAAATATAACTGTACTTACTAAATATAGGCAAGTCTTGTTTTTCTGAAATCCATTTTCTGAAGCTGAATAGCTTTCCTTTGATGTAGATTAGTAATTCTTTTAATTCAGATTTGATTCGCTTCGTAGCTTTCTAGTTTTCTTTTTAGTTGAAAGAGAATGGTGGCTTTCCTAGGTTAAGTATGGCAGTATGACGGCTCTTGGAATGAATTAGTGTGATTTTAGGGTTGAGTGTTAGGTTGTTTATACAGAATTTCAATTTAATTAGAGCCGTCAAAAGAACCTAGAGTTAACCACAACCATTCAGTCAGGATAGGATGACACCTCAGCCCTAATGACTCAGCAAGGAGTCAGAAAGGACTCAGCAATGAGTCACAGTATGGATCAGAACACACCGGAAAGCTGTGCAGGCTTTCAGCCCGACCTGGGCGCACTTGGCAGGTGCGCCAGTGCAATTTTTGTACTGGCGCACTCCCCAAGTGCGCCAGTGCATTTATATATTTTTTCTCTTCTTCTGGTTTTCTTCCTAACTTCGTTCGTCAATATCTCCTTCATACAGTGTCCGTTTTACGCAAACTCGGACTCTATCTCAAGCAAAATCCCGAGATGAACGCAATGGCATAACCTGTTTCCCTTAATTCTCGCATTTGAAATTAATTATTCTTTGATTATATCTTATGTCCCAATTTAAAATTGCGGGGTGTTACAAATTTGGAAGATATATATATATATATATATATATATCGTTATTCCAATACGATGTTTGTTGAGTTAATAATTTGATATTGAATATAAGACGATATATTTTTTATTCAGAGCCTTGTATTTAATATCAAATGGGATTTTGGGTTTGTCGTGAATGATGTCTTCACTAACACTATTCTTAAACCCAATGGATTTAAGGGTCTTAGAAACTAACTGGAGGTTAGCTAAGTTGAATGGTTTCCTGGGTATTTATCTGATGTTGGTTTCCGCCTTTGGGATTAATACTTAGGTAATTGTTGTCTTACTAATTTACGGTTAGAGACTGATGGAATGTGAATTGTGTTTATCGTGAACTGTGTTTTTTAGCGACATTCATTCTTTAACCCGATTTATAGTGAAATGTGATTTGGAATTTATAAATCTTTATTCTAAGATTTAATGGAATTTCCAAGGTAAAGTTTTCCAGTTTAATAAAGTAAATTGGAATGGAATGGGATTCGATTTGATAATAATCGAAATGAACTTCTGTGGAGGAAGACTGATAATATATATGGAATTTAAAAGGCTTTGCCATTATTCCATTTATATTTCTAGTTGGATACGAAAATTGATATGGATAATATATTGGTTTGTTTTTCCGTGAAGATTCCATTGTTAATAGAATGTGATTTTGGGTTTATCGTGAGTTGTGTTTTAAAAGACAATAGTTCTTTAACCCAGTTAAAGATAAGATTAATTTCTTGACTTGAAATAATCATTAAGTAATCATTTTCAAGATTAAAAGTGAATCAGATTTTTAATGAATCTTTAAATAGATTGAAAGATGAATTCGATAACTAAAATTATCAAATTAAAGAAATGACCGAGAATGGGGTACCACCAGTTTTACTCCAGGCAATAGTTAAATCTTTAATTAGATTTGAACGTGAAATGCTAAATAATTTTACCGATAACACTGTGGTGTTAGATATGAAGTATTACCAGTTTTGCTTCATGGGATGAATAGGTTGGGATTGGGAAAGAAAACAAATGATTACTTCGATAAGGTTTGCTAATCTCGACTAGTTTGGATAAACCAAAATTTGGTTTGAATTGAAACCCAAAAGAAGATTAAAGAATAAATTTAAAGAATTTATATTTGATAAAATTAATGGAAACCTTTCCCAATGTATAAAATATTTGAATAAAGGAATATTCTGGATTGGAATGAGGCGTATGTTGTGTTTTTATAGCACTTGTTTATTATATATGCGAGTTATTCAGAAAGACCGGGTTTATCCCATTTTGAATAACTGATTCGACGATATGTCGAAGATGAAGACGGTGGTTGAAGACCGGAGGTCTTCACATCATTTGGATGATTACTGATGTCTTGATTGGGCTGTACACCCAAGACAAGGTAATAAGTGGTGATCGTCCAGACATACTTAGAGATCGACCAGATATGTGAGGACCTCTCTCCTGTATTGGACATACGGGACGAGGAATAAGGTGCCTCTAGTTTTGTTTAGACCCAGAACGAACTTGTAAAAGGACGTGTGTCTGACATCGGATTTCATTCTGTGTGATTGATAGACATTGGTTGCACAACGTGAATTGCCTGTGTGGCATGCTAAGATGCAAATGACAGGGCTTCTGTTGAGAAGCAGAGTCTTGTGGTTGATGATCAAAGCACGACATTAATATAGCATAGATTTGTGTAGCATTAATTTGTGAGCCTCACACCTCGGTGTAAACCAAAAACGGGAGAGGACACCAGGGAGGGCATGCATTTCCTTATAGCTAGGAGTGGTGTCAGCGATTTGCAAGCCCTGACGTTTTACTTATATGGATAATGGATAGCGAGGCGCCTCAGTTATTTCGGTCTCTGCGGAGCCGATAGATGGGATGGTCATTATTCAGACCAATTTTACGCCCCATAGGGCGGGGAAATGCAGTGTTCAGGATTTTTAATCCACACCGTGTGGATCGGCCCTTACAATCCAAGGTGCAGTTGCGGCTGTTCCTGAGACATAGGGTAGATTGTCTCGAAGTGGCTAGGACGATCCCTTGCCTTGGTTCACAGATGGAAATCCAACTTCCAATACATGACATTTCGGTTTTGATTGTAGAGCCTAGAATTGGCGATGCTATGCCGTTTATGATTGATACATTTATATTTGAAGTTGTTTTCATACACTTTACACTATAACAGTATCAAAATGATTTGTTTTAAACGTACCAAGAATGTTTGGCTATTATAAGGGAAAACCCTATCCTCCGGCTTGCGTTGCATTGTGTGATGGGACCTAGCTCTTGTAATAGCTTCATTTTTCCAAAAAGCATTGCGATGTTTTGTTATATGCACTGATATTCTTGGGAGGAAACCTGTTCCGTGTTATATGGTGTGGTCCCTTGATATATTCCATTTTAAAGCAAAGTTTTTAAATAATTGTTTTAGTTCTCACACCAGTCACATGACTGACTTGGAGTTTATTGTTTTAACCTAAACTCGGGTGCCCCTATTTTCCATACGGGTAGCTAGTAGTTTTTGTTATGCAGATTTATATTCATAGGATCCTTGTTTACAACTGGAATGATATTCGGAAAGCTCTGTATCTGTGTATTCCTTTCATTTGTGATTTTGTATTATTTTCAGCTGCATTGTAATTTGTGAATCTCTGATATTTATCGAATGTATATTATTTATTCATACTCTGTATATTCTTGTACTCTGATGTAAATTGTTGTAATAAGCAACGAAATGTTCTTCTGTTTGTGTCCTGATTCGACTTGTCCTCAAAGCAATCCGTTCTTTCTCTTCTCTTCGGAGACCGGGGAAGTTCGAATCGTTATATCAAATCACCTGGTCCCAATATTGGTTGTCCCATTGTGTCCTTAAAATTCAGGTTGGCAATGAAAATATGCGATTTAATTCGGAGATGTATACATTAATATTAAGATTAGAGGATTGTTAACATATTCAAGTATCGAGAGAAATGTTGACCTAAAGTTTCTCATTATATATTTAGCAAACAATTCCAATATAATTTTTATTGAAGTTCCATTTAAAAACAAAATTACCATCTGTTATTGTTTGGGCATCATAGGTCACCAAACCGTGGTCCATAGCATTTGCACTAATATTGCATTTAATATGGACGACGTTAGCTTACCTTGACATCCATCTAGAAGATATGGATTACCTTCATAACCTTCCATGAAATTGCATGTATATCCATGTTGATATGGTGAATCGACACACCATATGAAGTAATATTTTTATTTGCATCCGAACAATTTATGTGATCATCGATTGCCCAATCTAAAACTAATGCAACACCTGCATTCTATTTTGACATAAATGATTCTACCTTGAGATAAGATGTATCAAATCTAAACAAATCTTGATTCACAACAAAAGAATATATACAGGGATTCCATGAATAAAAATTATGATTATCCTTTCTTTTTTGAAGATACCCTTCAAAGGCCATGATGTTTTCACGTAGAGAAGTCTGGCATCAGCCATTACCCGTGCAAGACCCATCATAATTATCAACGTTATTTTCGTTGTAGCAAAGGTCATGCAATAAAAGTTTGTTAAATTTTCTTCTTGTCGGTGGAAAATTGTTTCATATATTGAAGTAGATTGGTTGGGTAAACCACAACAAAACTTTTTACATGGACAGATATACAGAATGGAACATATGCATCTAGATTGGGCTAGTACATGGATTTCTAGAAAGCGAGCAGCACCTTTTCAAGCAAATACACTTGGCGATTAATGTTTCATCTCCTAAGAATTCTGACTTGTGAGTGTATTTATTTTCATTCTCTTAAATTGGCTACATTAACCTAGGGATTGAACCCAAGATATTTGGTTACAAAATTGAATTTATGAAACCTGTTTCCCTATAATGAATGCCAGGTTCGAGCTTTCACGATTACTTTTCAGGGAGTTGATCAAACAGATTAAGCTATGTTGAAATGGATATTTTGGAGCGTGGTTAAGCAATAGACTTGCTATACCTTTAGAGTCAGTACTTCCCTTTATGTAAGTCACCACTCATTTATTTTCTTACAAATTTAATTGCATCTATTACCAGAGTCTTATTTATTAAAACATGCGAATTTTTTCAAGAAGAAAATTTTACATTTTTCATTCTTTTTTTAGTAAACATGTTCTTTCTAGGATCACACATAAGCAAGAATTTTGTTTTCATAAACCATATATCTTTGGCATAAGATTATATTTTTTGTTTTAAAGCATTATATTTTCAGTTTTAAAGCATGGATTTTGGATGATCAATAGATGGTTAAAGTTCATAACTGAACTGGAGGAAACAAATTTAGTTTTAACAAAAAAAGATTCTTCCATATACATTCATTGCTTTATTGCTAGCTGTTTTATGTAAGTGGAAATACTTTTGAATGTGTTTCAGACATCTAGTTTTTAAAATCAGACGTCTAATTTAGGACTAGATTCAACCCGAGGAAGTTTTCAGACATCTAGTCTATTATTCAGACGTCTGTTTGGGAACTTGAGGGAATTCCTTAAAAAAATTCAGACATCTGGGCATAGTTTCAGACGTCCATTTTAGACGTCTTTTAAACCCTCGTATATTTTCAAAGGTCTAGTCATTTTTACAGACATCTGATTTTATAGACGTGAATTACACTCTGATGTAACCGAATATCATATTAGTTGTATAAAACAATTTTTTTCAATAAACTAAAGTACGATTGAATCATTAGTATTATTTGGTCAATCTTTGGAAATAATGGAAAACACCGAAATTAACAACATCGTAGGTCACTTAATTTGAGCACTATAGCTATTCTTCAACAGTATATGCATCTTGACCATGTGTCAAATTTAATGCACAGGCATAATAGTTGTTTTGTAGCAATGGAGTATACAATGATAGAAGGTTATAGAAGAATTGCAGTTGTACCTTAGGCATAGACAGATTTCAGTAACAGCTTGTTGTGGAGAAAGCAGTAACTTTTAGTTGTTCATTCTGTTGGTATTTGGCGCAAACTTGTTTTATGGATATTTTGTTTTATTTATAGATATCATGACTTTGTTCGATGGATATTGTATAAACTTAGTTTATGGAAATTATGCAAACTTGGTTTATTGATGATGTATTTGTGTATGAATATTGTGTTATATAATTTATGTAAATGATTAACAACTATATGTTTATATGATAGCTTTTGTATTTGATTCGAACATGTTATTGATATTAATTGGTTGATATATATTCACATGCTGATGATATGTATGAGCATGAATATTTTGATACTACAATATTTAAATGCTGTGATAGATGTAAAAAAACGGTGTGATATATGGAAAAACGCTGTTGAATAAATAACATGTAAACTTCAGAAATATTGTGATATTGGCAAAACGATGTAGAAAAGGGAAGACGACAACATTTCTGAAATAATATAAAATACTATACAAAAATATGAACAACACATTTAAAACGCTATAGTATGTCAATTTTCTACAGCATTTTGGCATGCATTGTGATATTTCCATGACCTATAACAACTTGTAGGCAGACAACATTCATCAAAACGCTGTTAAAGGCTATTATAGTGTTTTTTCAACGCTGTAAATAGACAAATTTCTTGTAGTGATTTTCAAAAAGAAATAAAGATTGCATGTATATATATACACGCACAAATTCAAATGTTGAAATAAAAAGTACAAGTTGAGAACAAAATATAATTAATCCATAATAAATGGAAAATGGACAAGAAATAAGCTGCATTTGAAATTAGAGTGCATTAAAAGGAATAAAACAAAGTGTCATTAATTGCATTAATTAACGGGCAAGGAACGGAAAGATTGCATGTGTATATACATGCATAAAATTGAAATTCAAACTTAACCATGATTTATAATAGGAATAAAAATAAATTAGGAGAGGCATACAAAGAAGGTAATCAAATGTTGTTAATTAAACACGTTAAATTTAGAAATAGCATCCCAGAAAATGCGCTTAGACCAGAATGGGTCGACTTATGGGTTGACCAACGGGTCGACCCACTCAAGGGCGGGTTGACCCGACCGGGCCCATATCCTTTTTTCTATGACGTGTAATTCTGATGTGTGCGACTCAGATTTTTTTTTTTTATGAATTAAATCCGACGGTTCAGACTTTCTTGCACACCAATAGACTAGCAGAGCCTAGCCTTAAAATCATATTTTCTGAGATACTGCCTAGAGTCTACCATTCTCTTATTCCTCCAAATCTTTTCAGAAAATTATAATATTAGTTCATAGGGGTTTCGATTCAAGATTTGAAGATAACAGATATGAATCTACAAATAGGTGTACAGATTTCTGATTAACATAAGCTAAGTTCTTAAATTTGATTTGCTTAAGTTTCTCTCTTCCTTTCTCTCTTCTTTTAGCATCAGATTTATGAATTCGTGGTTGTTTTAATAATTGTAGTGACCCGCATTTTTAGCTGTTGAATAATTAATTTATTTAATTATTAAATATCGATTTATCGATATCGAGAACGTGAATTAAATAATATTGAATATTTAATTTATAATTATAATATAATAAAATATATTATAATGTCGAAATAGTCAAAAATAGCTAAATTCACAATACAGTGTGAATTGGGTTATATATAAGGTATAATTCAGTTTGGAATTGAATTTGAATAACGATATATTCAATCGACGACAGTTTGAACGTATAATTATATTATAATTAAAATCGAGCTTGAAATGGCGCTGCAGTTCGTAAATTGGCGATTCGAACTTCAACTGAATGTACAGGATTTGTTTTAAGCCGGATTTCTGTGAAACAAGAAACATGTGGAGCCGGTGGAGTATATCTTTCTAGTGGAAGAGAAAAATCTGGATTTCATCGGGTAGATTTTGATTTACGTCCAAATCAAATTTCAGAAAAGTCGCTATGGAATTCCTTTATAATTCGTAACGCTTTATATACGTTATAAAAGGGTTTTTCAATGTAAATTGAATATCGATTCAATCTGGACTCAGAATAGAGAACATATAATTTTCCTGGAGCTGTATGATATTCCTCGGTGAATATATACGATAATATATATTTATTTATTTATATTTAATTTAATTTATTTTAAATATATTTATATATTTAAACGGTCTTTAAAAATAGCCACTTTTGCATATGAAGTCAGAATTCGACGAAACCAGTTTTGTTAGATCCGCAATATCAAATAGTTGTTAGATTCCAAGTTTCGTGATTTTTAGAGTTAGTATGTGGCCGTACCGATTTTTAGAGTGAAAAACAGTCAGTATTTCGACGGTTAAAAATACGCTGTGTGAGCATACGAAGTCGGAATTCGACGAAACTAGTTTCGTTGGGACCCTAATGTCGAACTCGAGCTACATGCCAATTTTCGTGATTTTTGGGTATCGTATGTGATCACAGGAATTTTAGAGGACGAATTAAAATCACGTTTGCTTAAAAACCAATATAATATTCGAATAAAAAAATATAAAAAACTAACCTATATAATACCATTTCCAATTCTAAACCTAATACATTCTTCCTTAGTCAAACAATTTTCCGCCGTCACTCTTGTTTCTCTTCTCAGTGAATCTCCTTTCTTTGAAAATCCAAAATCAAACCAAAAGAAAATCTACAAATCCCAAAGTAAATATATTTATGATCCTGGGAACTTGCTCTACCAACTGATATCAATTTTAGGACGTTCGAACACCATTTTGGTTCGTTGGAAATCGAGCGTACTCCTAGGGTTACAGATGGATTCACGTACGAGCATCGATTGGGGTTTCCGACAATTGATTCGAGCTCCTGGAGAGTTTTAGCACTTGTGTGCCAATTGGCGTGGGGTTCGGTGCACATGGAGGTCGATGTACCTCGTGGAAGGCTATGTGACGGAAATCATTTGGTGGCGTCGAAGTGGAGTTTTTGGGTATGGGGTGGTGGCGATTTTGAAGAGGAGTAGTTCGGTGGAATCGGGTGGTTGATCGGTGAAGTAGGGATGGTGAATGATGTGAGCAAACGTCGTCCATGAAGGGTAAAGGAGCAGGTCGTGTTCGGTTTTGGGGAAGAAAGAGTAAAGGAGGAGTGGGTCGGTTTTTAACAGGAAGGGCATGGGCCATATTTCAATAGTAAGCCCAATTACATAAAATAGTCTAGTTATTTTACTTAAATATAGTGTATTAACTTGTAAACTCGATAACTTGATCATACGAGGTCAGAATTGAGAACCGTAAGTTGCGTTGGGATCGTGTGGACGAGCACTCCACAAATGGAACTGACCGCGAGTCGATTGGAGTCCGTCAAAATTTATGGAAAAATAAATTGTCTGAATCAAGCATTGGTTATCGTCATTGACGATGATCGTCAAAATGTGAGTAAAAACTCACTAACTCTCCTCAATTTATATTTTAATATAAATTGTATTTTATTTCTGTATTTGACTGCTAGTTATGTACTGTAAATTTGGACTGTTAAGTTGTATTGTTAAATTGGACTGTGGATTGGACAAATAAATAATTGATTTAAAACAGTATGGATATATATATATATATCTACATATATATATATACATATATATCGTTATTAAACGGTGATTTTGTTATCAGTGTATTTCATTAGAAATGCAAGTGATGTTATATACGTTGTTTAACATCGGTGGATGCAGGGAAACAGGTTGGAGGAATCCGATGGATTCCTCAACATTTATTTTACTGTTATTTGTATATTGTGATATATACTGTGATATATAATCTGTTGTTGATTTTATATGTTTGGATGATATTGATCATTGACAGTTGGTTGTTTAAAAACAATAGAAAACACTGAAAATGTAGAAAAGGGGATTTTTCAATATTTATATTGAAAATGAATCTATTTATAAAATCGAAGGATTTTATAAAAGGATATTTATTTAGAAATAAATAAATAAAATAAAAGGGTATTTATTTAGAAATAAATAAATAAAATAAAGGAATATTTATTTAGATTAAATAAATAGAATAAAGGATATTTAATTAGGGATTAAATAATTAAAATTATAAAGGGAAATCTATTTAGGAAAATAAATAGATTATACTAAAGGAAATCTATTTAGGAAATAAATAGAAGTTAAAATAAATGGAAATAAAAGAAAAGCTAGTTAGTCGGATATAAATATTCGAATCAAGTTAGTTAAGTGGTCAAACCAAGCTAGTCGAACCAAACTAGTCAAGCTAGTCGAACCCAACCGAGTCGAAATGGTCGAGTCGAAACCAATCGAGCCAAATGGTCGAGTCGAACCAATCGAGTCAAGATGGTCGAGTCAAACCAACCGAGTCGAGCTGGTCGAGTCGAACCAATCGAGTCAAGCTGGTCAAGTTAGTCGAGTAAATCAAACTTAGTTAATCGAAAGGAGTTTATCGATTTAGTAAATCGATAGGAGTCAATTGATTTAGTAAATCGAGATGAGTTAATCGGTTTTAATGAATCGAGAGGAGTTAGTCGAATATGGTATTCAAACCAAATGGTCAAACCAAGTAGTCAAGCCAGTGGTCAAACCAAATGGGTCAGGTTAGCCAAACCTGGTCAGTCAAACCAAATGGGTCAGGTTAGCCAAACCTGGTCAGTCAGACCAAATGGGTCAGGTTAGTCAAACCTGGTCGGTCGAACCAAGTTAGTCGAGTTAGCCGAATAGGGTTAGTCAAATAGAATTAATCGATTAGGGTTAAACCATAGAACTAATCGATTTGAGTTAAACCAATAGAGTTAGTCGAGCCTAGTTAATCGAATCGAATTGGTCGAACCAAGTAAGTCGAGTTAGTCGAGTCAAGTTAAGTTAGTCGGGTTAAATAAATCGATGTTAGTTTCATCGAAAGGAGTTATCAATGTTAGTTTCATCGAAAGGAGTTATCAATGTTAGTTTCATCGAAAGGAGTTATCGATGTTAGTTTCACCGAAAGGAGTTATCGATGTTAGTTTCATCAAAGGGAGTTATCGATTTTAGTTTAATCGAAGTGAGGTTTTTCAAAGATGAGATATTTGAAAAGGAAGAGTTATCGAATATTAGTTGATCGAAGTGAGATTTATCGAACAAGAGTTATTCGAAAAGAGATTTTCGAATATAGTTCATTAGAAAGTAAGATTTTCAAATATGAGATATTTGAAAAGGAAAAAGTTAATCGAATATAGGTTATTCGAAGAAGAGTTAATCAAATAGAGATTTCTCGAAGAGAGTTAATCGGCAAATTCGATTATATCGAATTCGGGAAAGTACTTATACTTTTCCAGTGTTTAAATAGAGATTTATGTATATTTAAATAAATAAGTGTTAGGTTAATTATTCACTAATAAGAATAGAAGTTATAATTAAAGTTAGATAAGTCGAAAGTAGGGATTATAGCGTTGTCGTTATAACCAATGTTTTAAATATAGAAGTAGATTTGTAAAATTGAATCCGAGAAAGGTGTAAAGAAGTTGTTAAAGATTAAAAGATAAACTTTGACCATTTCGAAGTTATAACGTTGTTCAGTTAAGGTCTGAGAGGTAATTATACCCCAACTTGAGTGACTTCCTTCTTAACTAAGAAATGGTAACGTTTGATCGAAAAGGAGTTTTGGAAATGTTTTCCAAACGAGAATCAGAAATGTTTTCTGATAAAAGAAAATAAGAATTTAGAATATAGGTAAACAGGAGATAAGTAAGTAAATGAACTAAAGAGATTAAGGTTAAATGATGTTTGTTCGATATAATTTTCATCTGGGAATAATATCGTTGTTTGCACACTTGTTTTTCTTTGATGGTTAAATCACAGACTATCGAAGTTTTGACCATTTTAACGTTGTTAATATGGAGAGACCGGTTGGATTTTTATCCAAAGAACCACTCTGTATTGGCATAAGCGTCGCGAATCATATATGCCAAAGATAATTGAAGACGGAGTAAAATGCAAGGGCTATCCTGTTTACAGAATAGTGCCTTCGGTTTGTCCAGTCCCAGGACAACTTGTATGGACGAAAGTCTGATAGAGTATATCCAATGGATCGCGTAAGTTGATCTGTTCAAACGTATTCACGTTTGGTGGCGGAGGAATTCGTTTCTCTAAGCTGTATACCCGTGTTATTTTTGGATAAGTCAATTTGTGATTTGGGCGGGTATGACGATGTGACGTTCTAAGTGAATGAGGATGACTTGTATGAATGAATGTCTAACAGAGTATTTCCAGAAGGGTCACGTACATTGATTTCTTCAACCGTACCAAGAGTGGAAGCGGAGAAGGAAACTTCTTTTAGCTGACACGTAATGTATTGTTGTAGACGTCAATTAGTGATTTTCGATGGATCTGACAATGTGGCATTCGAAGTGAATCTATTGTGATGATAAAGCGTAGCTTCTAGCCTCATCATCCGGTAAATGACAGAAATCGGGCAGGCAGCATGGCTAAGTCGGTCGCACCGAAGTAGGGTGTATAATCACCTATCTAGTGAATATTCATTTGTTTCTTAAAATCTATCAATGCTGTCCCATATATATACGGGAACGGTTGCTGATCCCAACCGTTGGTGATGTACATTCGATACACTCAAGCGAAATGAGTGGTCGGTCATGTGTGGCTGAGTTGCAAGATGTTCTTGTTGAACTCCAGTGTATCGTTCCTAGAGTACACTGATCGGAAGGTGGTTCCATACCTTGTCATAGTTGGAAATCCATTACCCAATACGTGCTTGCGGTTTTGATTGTATACTATATATGTAGAACGTGAGATGCAAGCGTTTATACTAGACTGATATTTATTTGTACTTAGACATTATTATAATATCAGAATGATATTGCTTTGAAAAGTTATTTGGATTCTCATAAGGGAAAAACCCATTCCGTATTCACGGCGTGGTCTTATGAGTTATCATATACCTGTTTAAATGATTTGAGTTTATTCACACCAGTCCCATGACTGACCCAGAGTTTATTTTGTTTTCCCTAAACTCTTGGGTGCCTAAATTTGTACGGGCAGTCAAGTAGTCAGGATTTACAGGTATACTTGAAGAGCTGGAGCAGGAGGCTTCTGGATCATATAGTTATAGTTTATTTCCGCTGTGTTGTAAGTGCTGTACTCTGATA
Organism: Allium sativum; assembly: GCA_030737875.1. NCBI lineage: Eukaryota > Viridiplantae > Streptophyta > Magnoliopsida > Asparagales > Amaryllidaceae > Allium > Allium sativum. The sequence goes on along the minus strand of CM060909.1, from coordinate 415,489,486 downwards.
AATGCTATTGTATACATAACTGTTATATTTCAAAGTTATGTTATCTATTATATGTTATTCGTTCCGCTGTGAGATTCGTGTTTACTCTGATGATGATGTTCTTCTTCTTCTTCTATTCTATAAGTTCTATCTTATCTATTCTCACCTTCTAATTTCTTTCATTAATTACCGGGATTTTTCGATGTTTTGGTTATCGACGTCGAGCTTACGTCGATAACCAAAGTCACTCAAAATACGGGTTACTACAGTTGGTATCAGAGCTTAAGTTACGAATTACCTTGGCTCTGTGGCGTGACTCGGTAGAGATAGGGTTAGTAATACCCTAGATTGAGTTGAGTGTATATATACGAGTGCGTATTTGTATTTGATATAAAAATAGTTTTATATTGTGGAGATTCATTGGTGTAATAACCCGGAAAATCTGGGCCAGTTTAAAATTTTTAAATTGGCAATTTTAGCGAATTTTGATTATTTAAAATGAATTATTTTAAATAAAATCGACGAGAAATTTATTTTGAATGTAATTCGAACGAATATATTTATATACGTCGTCGCTAGAATATAATATTTATATATAAATATAAATAGAATTGAAAATGGCGCGGTAGTTCGATAATTCGATTTCAAACTTCAATTGAATGTACCGGGTGCAAAACAATCCGGATTTTAGTGAAACCAAAAACATTAGGATCTAATTGATAGTATCTTTCTATCGAATCCGAAAAATCAAGATTTCATAGCGGGAATCAAAAGATATGTCCAGTTGAAAATTCTGAATAGTCGCTACGGAATTCAGGCCCTTAAAAATGGACATTTTGCAGACGACCTCGGATTTCGACGAAACCAGTTTTGTTGGGTCCGTGATGTAAAGTTATTGCTAGGTTTCAAATTTTATAATTTTTCAAATCAATATGTGAGCGTGGCAAAGGAAAACGTGTTTGACCAGTTTTAGTTGATTTTAATCGACTGGAAAATGGCCATTTTTCTAACGGTCTCAGAATTCGACGAAACTAGTTTTGTTAGGACCGTATCGTCAATACGAAGCTAGAAAATATTTTTCAGGAATTTTTCTAGTTAGTATGTGACCCCGGTAATTTGAAATGTACGTTTAAAATTCAATATAGTGATTTAAATGTAAATGTAATGGAAACTGATTGTAACAGCCGAATAAGCTTGCGATACATATCCCATTGTGTTCGGAATGGGGGTAATACGCTAGGGACGACAGTCGGCAGGTTCGATTTCGAATAAAAACCTAACTTTTCATAGAAGAAAAATAATAAAACATATTAATAATAAAACCCCACCATCCCTCTTACTAGGTCAACCCTCATTCTCCTTTCCCCCCCGTCAGTTTTCCAGATCTAAAAAAAAAAAAAAAAAAAATTCGAGTTAGATCCTCGATTCAAAACGGAAGCGCTCCCTTCACTCTTCCAATCCGTGTCTGTTTGATCATCTATTAAAGAGTGTGGCGCTCGATTTTATGGCTTGGAGCCGCCGACATTGGAGCGATTTTCAGGGGAGAGGGAGGGCTCGAGTTGCGAGCCACTTATGGCGTCGGAGAGGTGGAGGAACGACGCATCATGTGGCGCATTCTGATCTTCCTCCGATCAACTGGGTACGGTAGCGCAGGCAGGTTCCTGGATCGGCGATAGGGTTTTGTCAGGATCAGGTAAATCGGTGGAGGAGTTTAATTACAGGAAGGTTTATTTTTATTTATTCTTCTTAAGTTTTTAAAATCAGTTTTCAACAGTTTAAAATTCAGTTTAAATTCAGTTTAAAATTGTTTTGAAAATCAGTTTAAATTTGTTTTAAAAATATATAGACTTTGTTTAAAATATATAAGTAGAAGTATGATTTTAAAATATAAATAACATTAGTTTTAAAATATAAATAACATTAGTTTTTAAAATATAAATATATGTTTTAAGAAAATATAAAGAGAGGATTTGAAAATATAAATACAATGATAGGACTTTGATAAAGGAAAAAAAATATACTTTGTTTTTGAAGATATGAAATAGAATTTTTATCGTATATATATGGAAATATTTTTAGAAAATAAAAACATGATTTTTGTGTATTGAACTTCGAAATAAAAATATGATTTTTGTATATTGAACTTCGAAATAAAAATATGATTTTTATGTATTGAACTTCGAAATAAAAATATGATTTTTATGTATTGAACTTCGAAATAAAAATATGATTTTTATATATGGAATAGCGAAGTAAAAATTCGATTTTTACATAGGTAGTGAAAGCGGGCAACGAAGATGAAAAAGGATGCGATGACGACGAAGACTTCTCTGCAAGAAGTGCCGTGGAGCTAGGATAGCTATATGTGAGAATTTCTCACCTTTCAATTTCTTTTTCTAGTTATATATATATACTAGGATGCAGACGGTGCTTAGTAGCACCCGACACAATCGTCCACAGACCATGGACTTGTTTGTTTGATTGCAAAAATTTAGTTAGGTTATTTGATTGAAATTGAATTGTGTGGTGAATTGAAATTGATTTGATTGATGTGTGAATGGCGTGGGCCTTCACTAGACCGGGGATAAGGCTAGGCCTTGTCCCGTTTCTAGTATCGTGCCGTTATGCCGCCGAAATTTTCTAAAATATGTTAGAAAAATAAAAATGTCATTTATTGAATAAATGAACTGAAAAGAAAATTCATGTGTTGGAATAAATATTTTATCGTTAAAAATATAGTTTTTAACGTGAATGTGAATAAAATAAAATATTCATTTACAAACCAGACGGTTTGTTTATGTACACTGATTTGACTGATATTGATTGGGACGATAAATTTTACACATCGCCCAACAGCACAAATAAAATATGTGTTTGATTGTTTGAAACCCCACACGGGTGTTAGGATGAAATTTGAAGTTCACTCATCCTGATTGATTAAATATGTCGATCGATTGATTGACATGCTGTTATAAGCGTTAGATATCTTTATTTGATGCTTATACAGTGTAGTGCACTTTGGTTGATGGTTGATTATTTTTCAATGCTATTATATACATGTGTTGTACGAAAATCCATATAATTAATTTTATATGGTAATTGATTGGGCCTCATTCCAGTTTAGAAATAGAAATATTTGAAATAGAATATTTGAAAATAGAAATTTATGAAGCCGTGTTGATTAGATTGACGCCATTTTGACGTGAACGATATTTATATCGATTTTAAACGAATTCAAAGTGAATTGAATTGAAAACGATTTCGAAATGAATTGAATTGAAAACGATTTCGAAGTGAATTGAATTGAAAATGATTTCGAAGTGAATTGAATTGAAAACGATTTCGAAGTGAATTGAATTGAAAACGATTTCGAAATGAATTGAATTGAAAACGAATTCAAAGTGAATTGAATTGAAAACGATTTCGAAATGAATTGAATTGAAAACGAATTCAAATTGAATTGAAAGCAAATTGAAATGAATTCAAATTGAATTGAAATTTGAATTGAATAGAAATGAATTTTAAAACGAATTTATAGAGAAGAATTCAATTTTGCTTTGAATTGAGATGGAAGTTGAAATAGATTTTGAAACGAATTTTAAAACTATTTATATAATTCGTTTTAAATAGAAATCGACGAAGTGTATATTATATATATTATATATATAATATAATGGCCTGAATAGAACGCGCCGCGCCGCGGCAGTTCGTGAATTTCGACCATTTATTTCAAACGGACATTACGGGAGATCCGACCGTCGGATTCTCCTAAAACCGGAACCGTTGGGTTTGTATCGAAGAGAGCTTTCTAACGAATGTGAGAAATTAGAAATCTAACGGTTGGATTTGGGATTATGTCCAAATCAAATTTGAAAAAGGTCGCTGTAAGTGCAGTTCGATGGCCATTGATGGAAATCGACTGTACGGGCCTTGATAAAATTATTAAAAATAGTAATAATTTGTGTAAAATCATAAGAAATGATTTGAGAAGAATTGGGATGAAAAACTCCATATTTGAAAAGATAAAAATAGATTTTTTATCGAAATGAACTAGTTTTGAACTAGAAATATAATTCTATTTATTTTTAAATAAATAAATTGAATTTGAAAAAGGGTTTTAAAAATAACCAGAATTTCCAATGTTTGCATTGGAATGGATTTGAATCGAAATTGTCTTCGGAGTATTTCGATGTTGAAATTCGTGATTATACAGATGTGGTTATGGAAATTTGAAAGATATATATTTATATCGTTATTTCCAATACGACATTTGTTAATCGTAGAATTTGATATTGAATATAAGCCGATATATTTTCTATTCAGTGCCTTGTATTGAATATCAAATGTGATTTGGGTTTGTCGTGAATGGTGGCTTCATTAACACTGTTCTTGAACCCAGTTGAGAAAAGATTAAATCTTTTTATTTAGATTTAATGAAGTGTACCAATTAAATAATGTTTAATTGGAATTGAATCGATATTGATTTTTGGGTTTATCGTGGACAGTGTTTTAAATAACACTCGTTCTTTAACCCGATCATTAATGAAATGTGATTTTGGGTTGTCGTGAACGGTATCTTCAATAATACAGTTCTTAGACCTAAAGGAGTTAAGAAAATTAGAAACTAACTGGAGATTAGTTAAGTTGAATAGTTTCCGAGGCATTGATCTGATGTTGGTTTCGGCCTTCGGGATTAATACTTGGGGAATTGCTCACTTGCTAATTTACAATTAGGGACTGATTGAAATGTGATGTGATTTTGGGTTTATCGTGAACCGTGTTTTAAATGACACTGATTCTTTAACCCAGTCACAGATTAAAACTAAGTGGAGTTTTAATGAATCTTTAATTAGATTGAAATAATCGAAATGGAGTATCACCAGTTTTGCTCCAGGCGATAGTTAAATCTTTAATTAGATTTGAACATGAAATGGTAATTGAATTTACCGATAACACTGTGGTGTTAGATATGAAGTATTACCAGTTTTACTTCATGGGATAAATAGGTTGGGATTGGGAAATTAAAACCAATGATTACTTCGGTAAGGTTCGTTAATCTCGACTAGTTGAATCGAAATTCAAAAGAAGAATAAGTTCAAGAAATTTATCTTGGATAAAATTAATGGGAACCTTTCCCTATGAATGTGAAATCAGAAACTAACTGTCGGTTAGCTAGGCAGAATGGTTTTCTGGATATTGATCTGATGTTGGTTTCGGCCTTCGGGGTTAATATTTGGGAAATTATTCTCTTGATTAATTTACAGTTAGTGACTGATGAATTGGAATGAGGCGTATGTTGTGTTTGTGTAACACTTATTTAAAATATACGCGAGTTATTCGGAAAGACCGGGTTTATCCCATTCTGAATAACTGATACGACGATAAGTCGAAGATGAAGACGGTGGTCGAAGACCGGAAGTCTTCACGTCGTTTGGGTAATTACTGATGATCTTGATTGGGCTGTACACCCAAGAAGATGGAAACAGTTAGTGATCGTCCAGACGTACTTGGAGATCGATGGATATGCGGGGTACTAGGTGCCTCCGGTTTCGTTCAGACCCAGAACGGACTTGTAAATGGACTGTGTGTCTGACATTGGATTTTAGTCTGTGTGTTTGATTTCTATTAAATATATATCTGTTTGGCGGCGGAGAATTTATTCTCTTGCTTAACGCCCTTCTCTGAGACGTACGAGCTCAGGGGTTATATATTGATGGATATCAAACGCATGGAGTGAATTGCCTGTGTGGCATGCCTAAGTGGCAATTGATCGAGGCTTCTGTTGAAAAGCAAAGTCTTGTGGTGATGATCAAAGCACGGCCATTGTGGCGTAGCTTTGTGTAACGTTTACCTCGCGTGTTTCACACCCGGTATGAACCAAAAACGGGAGACGGACCTCAGGGAGGGCATGCGTTTCTTTCTAGTTAGAAGTGGCGTCAGTGGTTTTACACGCCCTGACGAGTTTGACTTATGTGGTTGTTGCTGTTGCGAGGCGCCTCAGATTGATCGGTCGTTCTCGAATCGATGGAGTCATTTAGTTGGCTCGTTTACGCCCCATAGGGCGGGGAAATGCATGTTCAGGGTTTAAGTTTAATCCACATCGGTGGACCGACCCTGACGATCCAAGGGTCACTCGAGCTCTGATCCTGAGGGGCAGGCTAGAGCGTCTCGAATCGGTTGAGGACTATCTTTTGCCTCGGTTCATAGATGGAAATCCAATTTCCAAATACGTGACATTTGCGGTTTTATTTGTAAACCTATATATGGCGACATGATATATGGTACCCATGCCGCCTATGATTGATATTTATGATTTGAAGTCGTTTTATACACTATGCACTTATAGTAGTATCAAACGATTTGTTTTAACCGTATCAAGCATTCTTTGGCTGTTATAAGGGAAAACCCTATCCTCGGCTGCGTTGCATTGTGTGATGGGACCTGGGTCTTATAACAGCTTCATTTTTCTTTATTTAGCATTGCGCTGTTTGTTTTATGCACTGGTATTCTTGGGAGGAAACCCGTTCCGTGTTATACGGCGTGGTCCCTTTATTTACCTAATGATTTAAAATAAAGATTAATAACTGTTTTAGTTCTCACACCAGTCACATGACTGACCTGGAGTTTATTGTTTTAACCTAAACTCTGGGTGCCCCTATTTTCGACACGGGCAGCTAGTAGTTTTGGTTTTGCAGATTTATATTCACAGGATCCTGGTTCACAGCTGGAACGATATCCGGAAAGCTTTGTATCCGTATATCTCTTCTAGTTGTGTATTGTATTATTTTCCGCTGCTATGTATTTAAATGTAATTTAAATCTCTGATATTTCTGTGTAATATTTATTCATTTATACTCTGTATATTCTTGTAATCTGATGCATTGTTGTAATATACAATGAAATTTTCTTCTGTATGCATTCTATTTTGTCGTGTTCTCAACGATAGGGCGTTTCGAACGACCTGGGTCGGTTTAACGACTGGTTCGGACCGAGCGAAATTCCTTGCCGTCACAATTGGTTGAGTTGTTTATGAATTCTGGACGATCAGTTTGATCCACTGTATCGGTAGGGGTTACTAAACACTCGAATACGATGAACCGACACGGTATGTTTTGAAAGAGGGTGAATGGAATAATTTTACCCGAATATATTTTGATATAATATATTGGTTATGTTGGTTGATATTATAATCGAATTAGATTATAAAAAGGTGAAATGATTATAAATAACTAATCAGAATTCATATAAGGAAATATATGAAATAAGATGAAATGAATCTGAAATTTGAATCAGAATTCGAATTAAAATAAGGAAATTTTAAGTTCCTGGGAGATTTTGAAAATGTTTTCAATCTGAAAATGATATAGTATTGAACTCACTTGTTCGCTGGATAATAAACTCCGATGGTGCATCATCGGTGTTCATTTTCGAGTTCTAAGTGACGGATTACTAGCAAAGGCTTCGTTTTTGAATTGTTTTGAGAAAACAAGTGGTTTAGAAATTCAAATGTTTTAAATTGGTGTTATGATTTCAAATTGATTTGAAATGAACTCGGGAATTTAAAATTTTGGACTTAAAATTTAACTAATGAAGTTAAATAGATTGAGATGGTATAAATGAATAAATAAATTTAAATTTAACTTGGACTAAGTTGAATAAGACAAATTTGATTGGAAAATATTCTGGGATGGAATTTCATTGATGAGTTAAGAATTTGAAATTGATATTGGAGTTTGAATGGAATTTGGTTTAATATAACAGAATGATTGGATTTGAGAATAAATCGATTTGAGTTGATTGGAATGACATCGGTATATGTTGAAGTGATAACAGATTGAAGGGATATAATGATATGCCCGACAAAAAGGTACCAGTTTATATTATATATGGATATGAGATTTATGAGCCGAATTGGCAAGCCGCTTGGCTGTTTGATTTTCTTTTGGGTTAAAGAAGGCCCAGAGAGGCGAGTTGGAGTTTGAGATATTGACCAGTACAAAGGAGGTGCTGGCAAAAAATTTCGAAAAGTTAAGGTGTTAGAAAATTTTCAGAATTTTTGAAAATTTAGTTAGTCGGAATAAATTAATATTTTAGTCGATATTAATTGGTTCAGTTGAAACCGGAGACAAGAGGTAAACAGATAAATTTTTACCCAGTAGAAAGGGTCGTCCCCTAGCTTAGCAATTTCGAGGACGAAATTATTTTAAGTGGGGAAGAATGTAGTGACCCGCATTTTTAGCTATTGAATAATTAATTTATTTAATTATTAAATATCGATTTATCGATATCGAGAACGTGAATTAAATAATATTGAATATTTAATTTATAATTATAATATAATAAAATATATTATAATGTCGAAATAGTCAAAAATAGCTAAATTCACAATACAGTGTGAATTGGGTTATATATAAGGTATAATTCAGTTTGGAATTGAATTTGAATAATGATATATTCAATCGACGACAGTTTGAACGTATAATTATATTATAATTAAAATCGAGCTTGAAATGGCGCTGCAGTTCGTAAAATTGGCGATTCGAACTTCAACTGAATGTACAGGATTTGTTTTAAGCCGGATTTCTGTGAAACAAGAAACGTGTGGAGCCGGTGGAGTATATCTTTCTAGTGGAAGAGAAAAATCTGGATTTCATCGGGTAGATTTTGATTTACGTCCAAATCAAATTTCAGAAAAGTCGCTATGGAATTCCTTTATAATTCGTAACGCTTTATATACGTTATAAAAGGGTTTTTCAATGTAAATTGAATATCGATTCAATCTGGACTCAGAATAGAGAACATATAATTTTCCTGGAGCTGTATGATATTCCTCGGTGAATATATACGATAATATATATTTATTTATTTATATTTAATTTAATTTATTTTAAATATATTTATATATTTAAACGGTCTTTAAAAATAGCCACTTTTGCATATGAAGTCAGAATTCGACGAAACCAGTTTTGTTAGATCCGCAATATCAAATAGTTGTTAGATTCCAAGTTTCGTGATTTTTAGAGTTAGTATGTGGCCGTACCGATTTTTAGAGTGAAAAACAGTCAGTATTTCGACGGTTAAAAATACGCTGTGTGAGCATACGAAGTCGGAATTCGACGAAACCAGTTTCGTTGGGACCGTAATGTCGAACTCGAGCTACATGCCAATTTTCGTGATTTTTGGGTATCGTATGTGATCACAGGAATTTTAGAGGACGAATTAAAATCACGTTTGCTTAAAAACCAATATAATATTCGAATAAAAAAATATAAAAAACTAACCTATATAATACCATTTCCAATTCTAAACCTAATACATTCTTCCTCAGTCAAACAATTTTCCGCCGTCACTCTTGTTTCTCTTCTCAGTGAATCTCCTTTCTTTGAAAATCCAAAATCAAACCAAAAGAAGATGTACAAATCCCAAAGTAAATATATTTATGATCCTGGGAACTTGCTCTACCAACTGATATCAATTTTAGGACGTTCGAACACCATTTTGGTTCGTTGGAAATCGAGCGTACTCCTAGGGTTACAGATGGATTCACGTACGAGCATCGATTGGGGTTTCCGACAATTGATTCGAGCTCCTGGAGAGTTTTAGCACTTGTGTGCCAATTGGCGTGGGGTTCGGTGCACATGGAGGTCGATGTACCTCGTGGAAGGCTATGTGACGGAAATCATTTGGTGGCGTCGAAGTGGAGTTTTTGGGTATGAGGTGGTGGCGATTTTGAAGAGGAGTAGTTCGGTGGAATCGGGTGGTTGATCGGTGAAGTAGGGATGGTGAATAATGTGAGCAAACGTCGTCCATGAAGGGCAAAGGAGCAGGTCGTGTTCGGTTTTGGGGAAGAAAGAGTAAACGAGGAGTGGGTCGGTTTTTAACAGGAAGGGTATGGGCCATATTTCAATAGTAAGCCCAATTAAATAAAATAGTCTAGTTATTTTACTTAAATATAGTGTATTAACTTGTAAACTCGATAACTTGATCATACGAGGTCAGAATCGAGAACCGTAAGTTGTGTTGGGATCGTGTGGACGAGCACTCCACAAATGGAACTGACCGCGAGTCGATTGGAGTCCGTCAAAATTTATGGAAAAATAAATTGTCTGAATCAAGCAATGGTTATCGTCATTGACGATGATCGTCAAAATGTGAGTAAAAACTCACTAACTCTCCTCAATTTATATTTTAATATAAATTGTATTTTATTTCTGTATTTGACTGCTAGTTATGTACTGTAAATTTGGACTATTAAGTTGTATTGTTAAATTGGACTGTAGATTGGACAAATAAATAATTGATTTAAAACAGTATGGATATATATATATATATATATATATATATATCTACATATATATATACATATATATCGTTATTAAACGGTGATTTTGTTATCAGTGTATTTCATTAGAAATGCAAGTGATGTTATATACGTTGTTTAACATCGGTGGATGCAGGGAAACAGGTTGAAGGAATCCGATGGATTCCTCAACATTTATTTTACTGTTATTTGTATATTGTGATATATACTGTGATATATAATCTGTTGTTGATTTTATATGTTTGGATGATATTGATCATTGACAGTTGGTTGTTTAAAAACAATAGAAAACACTGAAAATGTAGAAAAGGGGATTTTTCAATATTTATATTGAAAATGAATCTATTTATAAAATCGAAGGATTTTATAAAAGGATATTTATTTAGAAATAAATAAAATAAAAGGGTATTTATTTAGAAATAAATAAATAAAATAAAGGAATATTTATTTAGATTAAATAAATAGAATAAAGGATATTTAATTAGGGATTAAATAATTAAAGTTATAAAGGGAAATCTATTTAGGAAAATAAATAGATTATACAAAAGGAAATATATTTAGGAAATAAATAGAAGTTAAAATAAATGGAAATAAAAGAAAAGCTAGTTAGTCGGATATAAATATTCGAATCAAGTTAGTTAAGTGGTCAAACCAAGCTAGTCGAACCAAACTAGTCAAGCTAGTCGAACCCAACCGAGTCGAAATGGTCGAGTCGAACCCAATCGAGCCAAATGGTCGAGTCGAACCAATCGAGTCAAGATGGTCGAGTCAAACCAACCGAGTCGAGCTGGTCGAGTCGAACCAATCGAGTCAAGCTGGTCAAGTTAGTCGAACCTGGTCAGTCGAGTCGAGTAAATCAAACTTAGTTAATCGAAAGGAGTTTATCGATTTAGTAAATCGATAGGAGTTAATTGATTTAGTAAATCGAGATGAGTTAATCGGTTTTAATGAATCGAGAGGAGTTAGTCGAATATGGTATTCGAACCAAATGGTCAAACCAAGTAGTCAAGCCAGTGGTCAAACCAAATGGGTCAGGTTAGCCAAACCTGGTCAGTCAAACCAAATGGGTCAGGTTAGCCAAACCTGGTCAGTCAGACCAAATGGGTCAGGTTAGTCAAACCTGGTCGGTCGAACCAAGTTAGTCGAGTTAGCCGAATAGGGTTAGTCAAATAGAATTAATCGATTAGGGTTAAACCATAGAACTAATCGATTTGAGTTAAACCAATAGAGTTAGTCGAGCCTAGTTAATCGAATCGAATTGGTCGAACCAAGTAAGTCGAGTTAGTCGAGTCAAGTTAAGTTAGTCGGGTTAAATAAATCGATGTTAGTTTCATCGAAAGGAGTTATCGATGTTAGTTTCATCGAAAGGAGTTATCGATGTTAGTTTCATCGAAAGGAGTTATCGATGTTAGTTTCATCGAAAGAAGTTATTGATGTTAGTTTCATCGAAAGGAGTTATCGATGTTAGTTTCATCGAAGGGAGTTATCGATTTTAGTTTAATTGAAGTGAGGTTTTTCAAAGATGAGATATTTGAAAAGGAAGAGTTATCGAATATTAGTTGATCGAAGTGAGATTTATCGAACAAGAGTTATTCGAAAAGAGATTTTCGAATATAGTTCATTAGAAAGTAAGATTTTCAAATATGAGATATTTGAAAAGGAAAAAGTTAATCGAATATAGGTTATTCGAAGAAGAGTTAATCAAATAGAGATTTCTCGAAGAGAGTTAATCGGCAAATTCGATTATATCGAATTCGGGAAAGTACTTATACTTTTCCAGTGTTTAAATAGAGATTTATGTATATTTAAATAAATAAGTGTTAGGTTAATTATTCACTAATAAGAATAGAAGTTATAATTAAAGTTAGATAAGTCGAAAGTAGGGATTATAGCGTTGTCGTTATAACCAATGTTTTAAATATAGAAGTAGATTTGTAAAATTGAATCCGAGAAAGGCGTAAAGAAGTTGTTAAAGATTAAAAGATAAACTTTGACCATTTCGAAGTTATAACGTTGTTCAGTTAAGGTCTGAGAGGTAATTATACCCCAACTTGAGTGACTTCCTTCTTAACTAAGAAATGGTAAGGTTTGATCGAAAAGGAGTTTTGGAAATGTTTTCCAAACGAGAATCAGAAATGTTTTCTGATAAAAGAAAATAAGAATTTAGAATATAGGGAAACAGGAGATAAGTAAGTAAATGAACTAAAGAGATTAAGGTTAAATGATGTTTGTTCGATATAATTTCCATCTGGGAATAATATCGTTGTTTGCACACTTGTTTTTCTTTGATGGTTAAATCACAGACTATCGAAGTTTTGACCATTTTAACGTTGTTAATATGGAGAGACCGGTTGGATTTTTATCCAAAGAACCACTCTGTATTGGCATAAGCGTCGCGAATCATATATGCCAAAGATAATTGAAGACGGAGTAAAATGCAAGGGCTATCCTGTTTACAGAATAGTGCCTTCGGTTTGTCCAGTCCCAGGACAACTTGTATGGACGAAAGTCTGACAGAGTATATCCAATGGATCGCGTAAGTTGATCTGTTCAAACGTATTCACGTTTGGTGGCGGAGGAATTCGTTTCTCTAAGCTGTATACCCGTGTTATTTTTGGATAAGTCAATTTGTGATTTGGGCGGGTATGACGATGTGACGTTCTAAGTGAATGAGGATGACTTGTATGAATGAATGTCTAACAGAGTATTTCCAGAAGGGTCACGTACATTGATTTCTTCAACCGTACCAAGAGTGGAAGCGGAGAAGGAAACTTCTTTTAGCTGACACGTAATGTATTGTTGTAGACGTCAATTAGTGATTTTCGATGGATCTGACAATGTGGCATTCGAAGTGAATCTATTGTGATGATAAAGCGTAGCTTCTAGCCTCATCATCCGGTAAATGACAGAAATCGGGCAGGCATCATGGCTAAGTCGGTCGCACCGAAGTAGGGTGTATAATCACCTATCTAGTGAATATTCATTTGTTTCTTAAAATCTATCAATGCTGTCCCATATATATACGGGAACGGTTGCTGATCCCAACCGTTGGTGATGTACATTCGATACACTCAAGCGAAATGAGTGGTCGGTCATGTGTGGCTGAGTTGCAAGATGTTCTTGTTAAACTCCAGTGTATCGTTCCTAGAGTACACTGATCGGAAGGTGGTTCCATACCTTGTCATAGTTGGAAATCCATTACCCAATACGTGCTTGCGGTTTTGATTGTATACTATATATGTAGAACGTGAGATGCAAGCGTTTCTACTAGACTGATATTTATTTGTACTTAGACATTATTATAATATCAGAATGATATTGCTTTGAAAAGTTATTTGGATTCTCATAAGGGAAAAACCCGTTCCATATTCATGGCGTGGTCTTATGAGATATCATATACCTGTTTAAATGATTTGAGTTTATTCACACCAGTCCCATGACTGACCCGGAGTTTATTTTGTTTTCCCTAAACTCTTGGGTGCCTAAATTTGTACGGGCAGTCAAGTAGTCAGGATTTACAGGTATACTTGAAGAGCTGGAGCAGGAGGCTTCTGGATCATATAGCTATAGTTTATTTCCGCTGTGTTGTAAGTGCTGTACTCTGATAAATGCTATTGTATACATAACTGTTATATTTCAAAGTTATGTTATCTATTATATGTTATTCGTTCCGCTATGAGATTCGTGTTTACTCTGATGATGATGTTCTTCTTCTTCTTCTATTCTATAAGTTCTATCTTATCTATTCTCACCTTCTAATTTCTTTCATTAATTACCGGGATTTTTCGATGTATTGGTTATCGACGTCGAGCTTACGTCGATAACCAAAGTCGCTCAAAATCCGGGTTATTACAATAATAGATTCAGTTGGGGATGAACAGAACAATAAATATGGATCAGATTCATGGATTTGAAAGCTGTTAGGCGAGTGGGTTTAAATTATACCTTTTTAATAACGGTATATCTATCATTTGTATTCACCGTTATATTTAATTTGCTGAACAATTGGTAATTCTGGAAGTTGGCTATTAAACCTTCTTAGAACATGTTGAAATTGTTACGGTTGTATAAAGCCCGAATTGTATATATCCTCTGTTTGAGATAAGTGATTTTTGTAATACTGCAACCATGAAACCTGAATTGAGAAGTGAACCTTAAAGTAAGACTTGATATGCTTGTTATGGTTAAAGAGAAAGGACTACATTAGTGTGAATAGTATATGAAATAGAAACTAAATGTCTAACTTTGAAAATAAGAAAGGAAGGGATGTAATGGACCGATTTAGTTGGATTCAGAGGAAAAGTGATTTATTTCCCTGAGTAGCCTATTTCTTAGAACGTAGTTGCAACAGAACCATAGTGAAAAATGAAAGAAATAACTTGCGACTACAGATCTAGATAAGCGAACGTTATGGAAATAAATCACTGTATCTTCTATAAATTAAACTAATAAGGTGCATGAAATATTTTCCTTAATGAAGTAAGGAACATGCATGATAGTGAATAAAGAAAGAAAGATTACAACAGTAAAATTGGGAATAATAGAAAAGGAATATGTATGTAAAATTTATCGTAATTGAAAAATTGTAGATAACTGCAATAAAACATGGAGTTAAGTTCAACTTGTGGTAGAAGTCCACCCGGAATCGTCTGGCAAATCCAACATCCACGTGGTCGACTTAATATGAGAGGTATGGTGCCTAAACATATATAAAACATATTTATGCAATGGAAATAAATGTCATGCGTGACAATTTACAAGATAGTAAAGAGTTAAATGTTACAACCGTAGGAGTTTGGTTAACATTAGAGAAAAAGGAAAATGTGATGAACGAGGAATATAACCTATTATAATCAATTACATTAATGAGAATGCAAGATAAATAGGTAGGCTTGCCTAGGGAAAAGAGGAAATTATGACATGGGTTATAATAAATAAAAAGGGGACTTATTAATAAACCTTAGTTAAGAGAACTAAGTTAATAAGTAAACAACAACAATAGGTTGTGATGATAGTGTAAGATTCTTGATTTAATAAGGAAGAATGAGGTAAACTTACGAGTGAAATAAATTGTACTTAATTATATGTATTAAGTAACAAGTTAACATTAAATATGTGGATTGAGATAAGATATACTTAATATACATTAAGTATGAAAATGAACAATGAATGACATTGTAATAATATAAAAAGATTGTAGATTACTTTCACTAATTACAATCCAGGGAATAACATGTTATGGGATTATTAATGAACTTAAATGGGTTAATCTATATCCCTGAATTAATAAGCCAGAGGGGTCCATTCCCTAGAGATATAATGGGGACAGAGGGAATTTGATAACTTGAATAAAAGATAAAATGTGAATAATCAAGTTAATCAGTAAGCTGATAAGATAGAACAAGCGCATGATTAAATGATTAGACATAGGGTCTTATAACACGTTAGCGTGAGGCGCTTGGACTATTCAGCACGTCTGAAGGTCAATAACCCAGTATAGTAGATCATCGAGGTATTTGGAGGCACGAGAGGAGCATGTCCATCTGATTCTTCTACTTGATATTATGCTTGCTGGCTCTGCGGGACTAGAGGAAGCACGTGGCTTCCAAGGGACGCGTTAAGGTGCTCTGTTGTGGTCCTATATTCTGGTGCATGCTCAGGCTGTACTCGTAGAGGTTGGGTCTACTCATTACCACCTGGTGAGCATACCTTGATTGCAACGGTGGTTTGGCAGTCATAATGTTGTGGAGGTATGGTATTGGGGTGATTCGATGATTTTCCTATAGACAAGCTGGTTTGGACCAAATAAAGGATAGTAATTGTCGGGTACGTGTCATCACAAGTCAGTGTGATGCAGAATGGCTAGAGCTAAACCTATACACCATTGATTTTTCACTATCGAGACTTTGGTTATGGCACAGACCAATTTGGATGTATATTGTTTGCTACTGGCCCATCACTTATCTCCTGAAGTAGTCTTTCACTAGTTGAGGGAGGGGTCAAGGTGAGACCACAACCATCGAGGAAATGCATACCTCAGTTTAGATATGTACTTTAGGTCGCTTTAGCAGACCTATGCAGATACGGAAAAACTCCCGATCGAGTTCCATGCATCCAGATGCAGACCTACTACGGGACTCGGTGTATAGTAGATAGTACGTACGTTTGGGGATCTAGGTACATGCACGCTGCACTAGGTTGTGTATCATAGACATTAGGGCATTACTTTGTGTTAAGGCTTGATTAGACCAAGGAGATTGGACATGGTAGTCTGTATGCTTACATAGCGTAGCGATGGTAGTTCTGTGTAGCACATGGCGTAGTTATATGGAGGTCCGTATGTCACTCAGGCGTAGGATGAGAGTTGCCTACGCTTCCGTAGCATGACGGCGGTGACAATGCGAGAAGGGTACAGTGGGAAGTACCTTGATATCGGGGGTAGCTACATATATTCTATATTAGGTAAATCTACTGGAAGGTAGATGGGTACGACGTGTGCGTAAAGCCTTGAGTGGTATTAACCAAAACTAACCTAATAAACAAGAAAACATAACTGAACGGTACTTGTAGGGTTATTTCAGAATGTGTAATTTAGTCCAGTCACCAGAATTTGTGTTCTGACCCCCTACTCATACACACTCGCAGGTTAGGTTTATCGCAGAGATATGATCGCTTCGGATACTGGTTAGGAATTATTATTACTTTGGTAAGGCTATATTTGATTATATTTTATTTTATTTCATTCTGCTGTGGGATGTTTTCTAAGCTCTAATATATTTTATATCTCTATCTTTTCTGCCAAGCCAATTCGAGTTTCGGCAGGTTTGAATTTTTGAAAAAAAAAGGTCTGGCAGAATTCGGGTTGTAACACTCGGGGATACGAAGCCATCATATCCCCAAAGTGGGATAGGAAATCGAGCAAATGCATCAAGAGGGATGAAAAAATTCTAGAAATGTTGGTCTTGGGATGCAAGATCAACTGTTGCGGTCCCCAAATCTCACCAACTCCCACCTAATACACTACCTATACATACCCCCTTCCACATTCTTCATAAGGGTTGGATTTTAGCTGATTTGAGAGCTCTACAAAGTCATAGAAACTCAATAATGGCTGCCAAGAACTCAAGGAAAATGAATAACATGTATTTTTCTCCCAAGACATTGCATGTGCAAAATATGACTCCCAAATACTTAGCCAATTTTCTATGATTATGACTTGTACTTGTAATCCCTAATAATCAATAAAATCCCCAAATGCCACCAAAGTGGACGTAGGTTCTTTACGGACCGAACCACCATAAATTTCTGCGTTATTTACTTTTTGCACTTCTTAATATCCATATGCGGAATGATAATTCTTGAGTATTAGAGAATCTTTGGGTGTAACGACAATTTTAGTCATCAAAACTTTGGTGCTTTCAATGAGAACTTGAACTCAATTCTTTCCATATAACTTCCATCTCGACTACGATGCACTGCTCAGGTTTTTCTCTACCTACTACTTGAGTCTGCTTACAATGGTTAAACAAGTAAAGAATCTGATTGTCGGAACCCTGCAGTGGCCGACACCGCTTCTTCTCAACAACCCTAACCCACAGGGAACCCGACCGACATGGAGATCGTCCTTCCTTATGACAACTATGCTCCAACCACCTAAGCTCAACTTTTTGAGATTAATAAAAAGATGGAAGAAAAAACTCGAGAGCTCAATGATACATTGAAGACAAACATTGAGCTTATGCAACAACTTCACGATAGTCAACGTCAAGTTGCTCACCTCCAGCTTAACCAGAACAATGCTCGATCATAGCTCAATGCCTCAGAGAGTTCCTCTTCTGATACTCCGGGCCGAAGCCAAAGAAGGAGGGCAATTGCTAATGCCAATACCCTCGCCAATACTAATGCCTATGTCAACGACAACGACAACAGGAAAAGTAGTGGAACTGCCATAACTTTTAACAAGGGAACGCGTCAACGTGACCTTTCCTGGTTGATTATTAATGAAGAACCAGGTCCTAATAATCGACCATTCATCGACAAAACCCAACTATCGCCTCTTTAAACTTGGGTCCGACGCATCGAATAGCCCAACAGGCCTAAGTTCCACTTAATCAAAACCAACAAGATAAAGCCTAGCCTCATCAACCCTACTAGAATCAAGCAAATGAGGTTGATGACATAAATGTGGATGATCCCAACATTCATCCCTGATGGTGTCTATGGCCTAGAACCCCTGAGATGAACTACGATTATTGGATTCTAGTGGAGGTTAAACCTGCGTATCTCCATGACATGATCCGAAGGATCATTAGAGAGACGCGAGGAAATGCCAACAACGTGTGCGAAACCAACATGAGATGTAACCCCTTCACCAGAGCCATGCACGAAGTCGAGTGGCCTCGACTCTTTAACATTCCCCAACTAGTACCTTACAGGGGAAAGACTGGCCCCTGTGGCTTTTTACAATGCTACGAATGGCATACAAGCTCCAACCGGGCCACTGATAATGTAAAATGCAAGTGCATCCCAGTTTTCTTAGAAGACATAGCTTTGCTCTGGTTTACTCGACTCCCGACTCGATCTTTCTCCACCTTCGACCAACTAGCTACTGAAATAGTATAATAGTTCAAAATACATGTACCCAGGCTAAAGGATACTCTCACTCCTTCCAACCTCTGTCAGGGCCCGCCAGAAACTTTCAAAAGCTATATCGAGCGTTTCAACACCGCCCTCACTGAGGATGATGATTCAGAGCCAGGCACGGTTCTTATCCAGCTTGCTAAGGGTATCCTTCCTAGCTCCGATTTCGGAGCATGGATCGACAGAAAGCAATCTAAGAATTTGTAAGATTTCTACGAGAAGGCCAGCCAGGTTCTTCTTCATGAGGAAGCACGGCGCAACAGGTCTGCTCTGGGCGGCCACCCTAAAAATCCACATTTAGGCACCTTCATAGACAATGTTAAAGAAAAACAAGTCGGAGAATCTTATGATAAGGGTAAAGGAGTGATCTTGTTCAGTCTCAAACTAAACAACGGAAAACTCGACGCTCACAAAAATAACAACTAAGCACCTAGAGACCCGAAGAAGCATGACTGCTATCCCACTTGTAGGGACTACACTCCACTCAACTGAGAGCCGGAGGCAATCAACCAAGAAACCTGTAAAACCATCAAGTATAAAAAGCCGAGTACGAAAGAAACTACCGACTGTGAGAAGAACTCCGGCAAATATTGCAGATTCCACGATATGTTCAGACACAACACAAAAGGCTGCCGCTACCTCAAGGATGCTACAGAGAAGCTCATCGAAGAGAAACGTTTGGAGCAGTATGTTCAAAATCCTGCACATCCCCAAGCAGCCGTAGGCCCTTCATTGTAGTAACCCAGAATTTGGACAATAAAATTAAATTATTAGAATCTCATAACTAGGAATTTCTTCAAACGATGGAATTTGACCATGAAACTTTAACCGAAGCGATCGTCTCAGAATTCTGGTTTCTTTCATGTTTGGAATTTCGTGAACGAAGTCCATATGAAAAAGTTACAAATGAAATATGAAAAATGGATGAAAATAAATAAACGTAATAATTAATATATATCTTTCCTTCTTTAACCATCCCTCACTGGGATAATTGGCGAGAGGACAGTCGACCACCCCTTGGGAGTGTCAATTGCTTTGGGCCGGATGTAACAACCCGGAATTTCAGAACAAATTTAAAAAATTTATTTAAGCTATTTTAATCGATTTTGAATAATGAAATGATATATTTTAAATAATAACAACTAAAAATTTATTTAAATCGAAGTTAGAACATAAAATTTTAATTCAATTATATAACGAGCCTAAAATAGTGCGGTAGTTTGAAAATTCAATTTTTAATTTCAATTGAATATACATAATTCATTTTAAGTCAGAATTGGATGAAACAAGAAATATTTGAATCTATTTAATTATATCATTCTAACGAATGTAAGAAACTGATATTTCACTTTATAAATTGAAAGTTATGTCAAGTTTAAAATTCAAGATAGTCGCTATGGAATGTATATATATATATACACATTTTTTAATATAATATATAGCCCTTAAAAATAGCCATTTTGCAAACGACCTCCATTTTTGATGAAACCACTTTTGTTGGATCCGGAATGTCAAATTATTTCTAGATTCCAATTTTCATAATTTTTGTAATTAATATGTGAGTGTGGCAAAAGAAAACATGTTTTGTCAATTTCAGTTGAATTGGATCGATCAGAAAATGGCCATTTTTCAAACGGTCTCCAAATTCGATGAAATTAGTTTTGATAGGACCGTATCGTCAAAACAAAGCTAGATATAATTTTTTTGGAGTTTTTGGAGTCAGTATGTGGCCCCGGTAAATTAAAATGTACGTTTAAATTCAATTTATATTGTTTAATATATTAATTTAAATTAAAACTGGTCAAAACATTAGAATTGGCTTACGAAATGTATTCCATCATGTCCAGAATAGGGTATTTAGCTAGGGGGATAGTCGTTGGGTTTGATTTGGAGTTCGTTGTGTTAAACAAGTAACTTACAAATTAAAATATTATTATATAAATATATAAATACACTAAAGGGGTTAAAACCCTACTACTCCCTCTATCGTGGTTAATAACTCCCGGAACCGCCGTTCCCTCTTAAAATCAGCGGCCTTCTCTTCAAAAATTCAATTCCACTTTTCTCTAAATCCACGAAGATATAGCTCGAACTCTCAACGAAGAAACTGTTCTACTCCTAGAGATCTTCCTGTTTAACGGTCGTGATCGTTCATCACATTGTAAACTAAGTGAATTTCCAATGTGAATGCTCCGAGTTCGCTGGTAATTTTCAGGGCGTTGGGAGCTTCGAATTGGAAGCCATTAGTGGCGCTAGGTCGTAAGGCGGAGGGCATTTGAAGGGTGGTGGTTGATCGTCGTCGCAGTGGAGGAGGCGCTGTGCGTTCTGGTAAATAGGCAGCGTGGTATGGGTTTCGAATGCTCCAAGTATAACGAGAAAGACGCCGTGGTTATAAGGATATTGTTATGGGAATTTGGAAGATAGATATATATATCGTTATTCCCCATACGATATGTGTTAGTTTCAGAATTTGATATTGAATATAAGTTGATATAATTTCTATTTAGAGCCTTGTATTTAATATTAAATTAGATTTTGGGTTTGTCGTGAACAGTGTCTTAAATAACACTGTTCTTAAACCCAGTTGAGAAAATAATAAATATTTTAAGTAAGATTTAGTGAAGTTTTCGAATTAATTAATATTTAATTGGAATTTAATAAAAGAATTGAATTTTGGGTTTGTAGTGAATGGTGTTTTCAGTAACACTGTTCTTAAAACCCCATGTAAAAAGAATAAATCTTTTAATTAAAATTATTAGAGTTTCCAATTATATTTAGTAATTGGAATAAAATGGAATGTGAATTGGGTTTATTGTGAACCGTGTTTTAACGACATTCGTTCTTTAACCCGATTAACAGTGAAACGTGATTTGGAATATATAAATCTCTCTATTAAGATTTAATGTGGTTTTCCAAAGAAAAGTTTTCCAATTTAATAATATAAATTGGAATGGAATTCGATTTGGTAATAATCGAAGTGAACTTCTTTGGAGGAAGACTTTTACTATAAATCGAATTTAAAAGGCTTTGCCATTATTCCATTTATATTATTGGTTGGATATGGAAGTTTATATCGATTATATATATATATATATATATATATATATATATATATTTTCCGTGAAGATCCCATAATTAATGGAATGTGATTTTGGGTTTATCGTGAACTGTGTTTTAAATGTCATTGGTTCTTTAACCCAGTTAAAGGCAGGATCTATTTCCTATATTTGAATGATCATTATACAATGATTTTTGAAGGTTAAAACTAAGTGAAGTTTTAACGAATCGTTAATTAGATTGAAATGGAAATGCGTTAATTTAAATTATCAAATTTCGGAAATGATCGAGAGTGGAGTACCCTCTGTCTGTAGGGAAGTGAATATGAATTTAACTTACCAAGCTTTGATACTCAGGAGATGGAGCAAGCTGAGCAAAATGAGGTGAACCAAGAAATGCATGTTGATCAGATTCAAGAAGTGCGGGTTGATCCGAATTCCCCTTTAAACCAAATTGTCCCTCGTTCGAATGATTTCTCTATGGTTCCTACTCAAACCATCCCATTTGACATTAGCTCAATCCCTCTTCCACAATCTCCTCCTTAACAGCCATGGTCAGGTGACTGACCTCAATTTCTCTCTCCTATTTTTGTTCGTCGAAGTGGAAGACGCAACAATCCTGAATTTACTGGTAGTTTTTTTAACTCCTGTTGTTTTTTCCTCTAATAATAAACGTTTAAATAAAAAGATATCAAACTGCATGGGTGTGAATTTACGTGACGCACACTATAAAGCCATGCAGGCAATAAAACAGGAGCGTATTAATAGACATCAATGAAAGTTGTCACATGGAATGTACGGGAGTTGGGGGACCATTCAAAATGTCATGATATTTATCTAGTTTTGTCCCCACTAAATATAGATATTCTTTTCCTTCAAGAAACTAAACTCTCAGATCCCGCGAATTATCATTTTATTTTGAGTGGTGGATCCTCTTTGACTGGTTAGACTTATCTTAATGCAATTGAAACTAGAGGTGGTCTTATTACTGCATGGAATGAATCTGTGTGGTCTTTGCATTAAATTTTTTCCACTCATTCTTCTTTTCATGTATCCCTTAATCACATTGCAATTAACACTCCTAACTTCTATTGTAACATCTATGGTCCTCAGGACTCTATTGAAAGAATAAACCTTTGGGAACATTGTAAACATTTGGCTATTTGCTTCCAAGGTCCTTCGGTAATAGGGTTGATTTCAATACCATTAGAAATGTTAATGAAAGAAAATCTAGAACCATTTCTCCCGATACTGATGCTTTTAATTCATTCATTTTTGACTGTTGTCTTATTGACCCCCCCTATTTGCAATCGTTCTTTTACCTGGTCAAGTCACAAATTTAATCCTTCTCTTTCTAAGCTTGACCGATTTCTTTTCAATTCTTCTTGGGAGGAGAATCATCCTTTATCTACTGTTTCCGTCCTTGCATCTATCATTTATGACCATTGCCCTATTATCCTTGATTCAGGTTCCCTTTCTAATTTTAAGCGTCCATTCAGATTTGAGTGTCTATGGTTACTTGAACCATCTTTTAAGGAATTTATTCAAACAGTTTGGGATCATCCTATTCAATCTCAATCAGCTACGCATAAAATTGTCCTTAAAATTGAGATCATTAGGGAAACTGATTAAACCATGGGCCAAATCTGTTTGGGGTTCAATTCGTGCTCGCATTTCCAATATTCAAGATGCAATTTTAAATCTTAATATCCTGGAAGAATCTCGTCCCTTAAATGAAGAAGAACATAATTAATTGAAGAATCTCGAATCTGAATTGGAGAGACTGTTTAAGCAGGAAGAAATTGGCTGGAAATAAAGATCTAAAGCTAAATGGTTAGAAGAAGGAGATAAAAATACTGCTTACTTTCATAGAATTGCAAATGGAAGGAGGAGAGCTTCCTGCATTCTTGAAATCTCTCATGAAGGTCAATTATATTTGAATTATGATGACATTCTTCTTCTCTTCTCTAATTACTATCGTTCCATTCTCGGCCATTCATCCTCAGCTATTCCGTTCATTGATTGGAGTTTACTTTACCCTTCTTCAGATGCTATTTCTATTGACCAACCATTCTTAGAAAAGGAAATTTGGGCCGCTTTAAATGAGATGAATGATGATAAAGCACCTGGCCCAGACAGTTTTGGGCCTTCATTCTTTAGATCCTTTTGGGACGTGGTGAAAAATGGTATTATGTCATGTGTAATGAATTTTATGAAAACCCTAGTCTTATCTCTCGTCTTAACTACACTAACATTGTGCTTCTTCCCAAATTCTCTGGTGCAAACTCGCTCTCCGATTTCCATCCCATTAGTTTGCTCAATACCACTTTTAAAATCATCACCAAATCTCTCGCTAATCGTCTTCAATCTTTGATTTCTGATCTTACTGGTGCTGAGCAATCAGCTTTCATTCAAGGACGTTGCATTTTCGATTGTATTGCAGCTACTCAAGAGGTAATTTCTTACTGTCACAATACTAATACACCAGTTGTCCTCCTAAAATTAGACTTTTCAAAAGCGTTTGATTCAGTAAATTGGGAATTTATTTTACAAATGTTTAAGCACAGGGATTTCTCTCAGCGCTGGTGTAATTGGATCAATTGTATTATTAGAACTAGTCATTCAACCATTTCTATTAATGGCCGTAGTGGTGGTTTAATTAAATCCAATAGGGGGCTGCGGCAAGGAGATCCATTATCTCCTCTTGTTTTTGTGTTAATAACAGATGTATTCAATCAAATGGTCAAGAGAGTGATCGCAAACAAATACTTTGATGGAATTCATCTTCCAAATGATAATCAAGCAATTTCTAATCTTCAATTTGCTGATGATACAATCATTTTTCTTCCCCTAACCTTAATCATATTCACTTTCTTAAAGTGATGCTTTATGTACTTGAGCTTATTTCAGGTCTTTCCATTAACTTTTCAAAAAGCTCAATTACAATGCTAGGTAAAGCTGACCATTTTGGCCCTTCCATCTCTTCTATTCGCAATTGTTCGATTCATAAGTTTCCAATAGTTTATTTGGGAATTCCTTTTAGACCTACAAAACTTCATAGATCGAATTGGTTGCCTCTTATACATAAAATTGAACAGAGGTTATCTTTGTGGAAGGCTAATACTTTGTCCTCAGCTGGCCGTTTAGTGTTGGTTAAAGCAGTATTATCTGTTTTGCCAACTTATTGGATGTCTTTTAACAAGGTACCTAAGTGGGTAATCTCAAAAATTGATTCAACAAGGAGTGCTTTTTTACGGAATGGAAATAAGGTAAAAAAAATTGGTCAATAGGAAAACTGTGTGCTTACATATTGATCAAGGGGGCTTGGGAATTATTAACCTCTTGAATTTCAATTTGGCTTTATTTTCAAAATGGTTATGGCATGCGGTTTCTCTAGGTTCCTTCATATGGAAAGACTGGATTCTTTCTGTTTATTATTCCAGCAACTCTCACCTTGTATTGCGTTCTTTCCCCTCTGTCAAACCTTCTCCTTTTTGTTCTGGTGTAATTTCTTGTATTCCTCGAATTAAAATCTTGTTTCATGTCAGGTTGGGTGATGGAGATTCTTGTTTATTCTGGCATGATATTTGGCATGGTCATGCCCCTCTTTCTCAAGTTTTTCCTGCTCTTTCCTCTAGGATTTCCAATGAGTTCTCTTCCGTGGCGAGTTTGATTCATAATGGTCCCTCTTCTCTTTTCCCTTCATCATTATTTAATATTCAAGTTCTTGATAATCTCCTGGATATTTTTAGTTTGATTTCGCAAGCTCATATCCTTCACTCTCCTGATTGTTATGTTTGGGCTCTATCACCGAGAAAGGTATTTTCAGTTGCTTCAGTGTACAATTATATCAATTTTTCTTATAGGTCTTTCTATTTTTGAAGATTTGGAAAATTCGACTGCCTCCAAAGGTTCTCTTCTTTAATTGGTGCTTGATTCATGGTAAAATTAACACGAGAACTAAGTTGCATAGGCTCAATTAGATTGATGATCCTCACTGTGCTTTTTGTGCAAGGCATGTAGAATCTATTGATCATGTTTTTTTGGAATGCGAGTTCTCTTTCCCTATTCTTGCTGCCACTGGTATTTATCCGCTTGGATTGGTACCTAACATATCATCAGTGTTTGATTATTGGCAATTCTGTGTTGTCAATAATGCTTTAGACTCCTTTCTATTAATATACTGTTGGTGCATTCGGAAAGATAGGAATGCAGTTGTATTTAACAAACCCCTGAAGAAGTTTGAAGGTTTATGCAGACTAATTATATACTACTTTCACCCTTGGACAGGACAATCTTCTTCAGTCAAGTCCATGCCTGCTTTGCCAGCGAATAATAGTCCAGCTGAATCAGTGGGTTAAAATCATGGAGACTCGAGTCCAGACTTGCATTAACTTGGTTATGGTTTCATGGTTAAGTCAGTTCTTATGTGGGTTTATGTTTTGGCTTGAGTATGTACTTTGTTTTACTGTAAGTCGCTCCTAGGTTGTTTTGTTTCTACTGTAAACATTGATATGTTGGGTACTTATGTATAATTATCTCTCTTTAGAACTATTAGCCACCAGTTGGGCTTGTCAACTGGGCTGTATATATTAATATTATGCTTAATCAACTGTGTAGTTTTGGCTATACATCCGTCCTACTCAAAAAAAAAATTAAATTTACCGATAACACCGTGGTTTTAGATATTGACTATTACCAGTTTTGCTCCATGGGATGAATAGGTTGGGACTGGGAAATTAAAAAATGATTACTTTGGTAAGGTGCGCTAATCCAGACTAGTTTGGCAAACCATAATTTGGTTTAAATTGTGAAAAGGATATTTGAATAAAAGAATATTCCGGATTGGAGTGAGGCATATGTTGTGTTTTTATAGCACTTGTTTAAAAATACGTGAGTTATTCGGAAAGACTGTGTTTACCCCATTCTGAATAATTGATACGATGATAAGTCGACGATGAAGACGGTGGTTGAAGACCGGAGATCTTCACATCGTTTGGATGATTACTGATGTCTTGATTTGGAGGCATCCCAAGACAAGGTAATAAGTGGTGATTGTCCAGACGTACTTGGAGATCGATCGGATATGCGAGGACCTCTCTCCTTTATTGGACATATGGGACGAGGAATAAGGTGCCTTCGGTTTCGTTCAGACCCGGAATGGACTTGCAAATGGATAGTATGTCTGACATTGTATTCCTTTATACTGTATTTGTTAATCTCTGCTAAACATATATCTGATTGGTGGCGGAGAATTTATTCTCTTTCTTAACACACTTTTGTGAGACGTATGAGCTTAGAGGTCATATATCGGCAGAAATCAATGGTACGGTATGGAGTGATAGTGTGGCATGTTGAGTGGCATGTGATCAAGGCTTTTGTTGAAAAGCAGGGCCTTGTGGTTGAAGATCAAAGCACGACTTTAAATAGCATAGCTTTGTGTAGCGTTAATTCGCGAACCTCACACCCCGGTATGAACCAAAAACGGGTGAGGACCTCAGGGAAATGGACATATGTTAGTTTCTAGCTAGGAGTAACATCATGGTATGGAGCCCAAACTGTTTACTCATGCGGATGTTGCTGATCATCATTTGATTTGATGGATAGCGATGTTGAAGTCGAAATTTGTCTTCAACCCTAAAGGTGCATGAAATGCACTTCACCAATCTGGTAAGGAAAAATAAAGTAAGGCCGTAATCAAAGATGTACTAAAAACATAAAAATAAGAACACAAAGTTTTTAAAGTGGTTCGATTCAATGAGGACCTACATCCACTTTCATAAGAGATTCCATTATCAATATGTTGATTACAAAATGAACTTCACTCTTACAACAAGTCCAATCACTATCTCAATTAGAGATCTCATTTGAATTCTCCAAAAATGATGAAGGAAAAGAAAGACCAGCAGAGAAATGGTGTGATTAAAGAAGAATCAGAATGTTTTCTCTAGATGCTTGGACTTGGATGATGAATCTTCAACTCTTAGGTTTCTTAGATGGGTTCGAAGGAAATCATGATTAATTGATGATTTTGCCTTCACTTGAAGATGATAATGAGTGTTAGAACTCTTGGAAACCGTTAAAGAAAGATTTCAGCAGCACTTCGTGGCCATGGAAGTCGCCCCCTTCAATGAAGAAGTGAGGGGTATTTATAGGTGATTTTCCAACCAGGTGGCAATCCTGTAATTTCCTTGAACTCCTTTTTAGGCCATCGGGCGAGCTAAAAGCTTCTGAGGTACAACGGCACGGTCTACATAATGCGGAGTGATCTAAATCTTCTGCGGCATGAGCCATGAAGGCGGAACGGGCTAAGGGACATGGGACGGACCAGAGCTAACCGATGCGGGACGACGACGAGCTAAGAAATGTGGAACGGGTTAGGACTGCATGTATCATGGTGGCATGAGCTAACATGAAGTAGAGCGACCTATGTACACTTAGAACGGGTTAAACAAGGATGGAGCAGCTTAAACCTTGATGGGATGATCTAAATCCTTTAGCGGGCTAGCAACTTGAAGAGCTGGCAACCCAAGAACTTTGTGGGATAGAACTTGGCACGCCGAGAGGACCCGCTGCTAGAAATTTTTTAGAGAGCCAAGGAATCCAACGCCCTAAAGGAGCTTAATGGCCCAAAGAGCTCGCATGAGCTAAGGTGTCATAATGATCTAATACGGCCAAATGAGCCAAAGCTTCCTGAATGCCCCATATTGTCTGAATGACCCCAAAATACAGTAATGACCTAGGATACTTAAGCGGGCTAAAGAGCTCAATGTGTTAGAGGAGCCTTAACGATATAGGGAACCTGTTGACAAAAAATCATAGAACGAATCAAGTATGCTTATTATTTCCTGGAATATATTTTATGGGGTAACATCTGCCCCTCGAAGTTCGTATCTATTGGAAATAATATGGGCTTCGAACTAGGTAACCCGTAGCATGCCATTCGAGATTTTAGGTAGTTAGGGTCTTCAAACCGTGCAAATTCCTAAAGCATTCTAATCCTTAGGTCGTCTACCTCCTTGGGTCGTGTTTTGATCATAGCTCGTTAGTATTCTCCTCGATATCAGGTCGCTGAAAGGCCCTTCACACTTGGTTTATTTGTTAAACCCCTTCTTTTATTCTCTCTTTAAACCTTCGTTCCTCTTTAATCCCCATCCAAACTAAAAACTTGTTAACGGCGGCCTCCATACATTAAGTCTTACCAACCTCCGATTGAATATGAAACTCTTCAACGCCAAGAATCAGGTTTGATCCTAAGTCTTCTACCTGCTGCTCATCCACTTAAGGTTAAACTTGATGCTTTCGAATTTTGTGAATTTATTATCCACCACGATTTTAGCATGCGTTTGATAACAATGTTGACGCCTGTAATGGCTCCTCTTTGTGGCTTTAAACATATTTATTGGAGATGGTTTTGGTTTATCTTCCATGTGTGAATTCTCGTGATTCAATCATGGCTTTTCCTGTTGAGTGATTTGATAATCTTGCTCTTTAATGATCTTAATTTGTGTCACCATGCCTTTCCACTTTTCAAAGATTGAAATGCTTTAGTTGATTGTTTGTCTTAGATCATAGTCGAGTTATAGCCCATTTTGGATTAGGTCGTTACTACCACTTTTGGGTTTTAAACCGCGTCCATATTATAGGTCTCTATAACAACTCAAAGCCTTAGGTCGTTATTTTGGTCTTCAGCTTTGGGTCGTTTCCAGCTTATAACTTCTGGTTACTCTTAACATGATAATTCCAAAATGTTGACATATTCTAGCGACCTTAAACTTAAACGGAACCACTCATAACTTAGAGAAGTTTAGAACGACCTAAAACCTTGATTGATCCTAACGACCCAAAGTCCTGATTGATTTTAACGATCTAAAACCTTGATCTTGTTGAACATTTTTGTACACGCTCCCTTCTCTTTTCTTTTACTTACGAATGAGGTTTCCCATGCAGGATGTCTACTACTCATAACAAAATGAAAGGTCCTTTGAAGGAATATGATTCCTGGAAGCACCGCAAGTCAAATGAGTCGCCTGTAACCGACACTTACTCTACATCTAACCCTCCTGCTTGTAATGCTCCATCTCTGGACGACATTCGAGCTATCATGGATAGACCCTATTATTTTCCTGAACCATGCCACCCTGAGCTTGCTAGTCAATTTGAAGGGTGGTGTTTGCAGAGGGCGCGTGTTGAGGTGGACATTTATCCATTCGACTAACAGACCGTTCCTGACAATATAGATGCCACTCAGCGCAGCGCATTTGCTCAGCTTGACAATACCATGGATTGGTTTGAAAAACACACCAATCTCCTTGAGAATTATACTGTAAAGAAGATGACCTGTTGGAACATTCTTGCTTATGACCTCCAAGGATTGAACGAGGAACATCTTGAACGAATTTCTGTTTTGGAGGATGATAAGACCATGCTTATTCAGGCTTTGAAGTCTAGAGATAGGCTCATCGCCGAACTTTTAGGTCAGGAGGGAAAGATGGGACCGCCTACCTCTCATTCCGCTTTGCAAGTCACTTTGTGACAGGTAGAAATCATTACCTTCTTGTTCTACTTTTTGGTCTGTAATCTTATGTATGTAAATTATTAGACTAGATTGTTCTATGCGAGTGCCAGTCCTCGCTTATGATTCTAGCTCATGTACTTGACTCGGTGTTTGACCTTCTTCGTGGATGAAGTAGTTTTTGGTTGGATATGTTTTATGCTACTTGATCAGACTTTCTGTTTCACATTTCACTCCTGCTTTCCTTTCATGTTTACATCATGAATTCTTTATGTCACAAGCCTTTTTATTTCGCAATGTTTTACGTCTTCGTGGTGCTTCTTTATAAACTGGGTTTTTGCTGTAGTCACGAATCATTGTTATCTGGGTTACTTAACCAGTTTTACCGTCGAATTTCTTTGATTCGGGATAGGGCAATTCTTGGTACTTCTTTTTCTGTGAACAATCGCCTTTTGTACTTATCATAATATCCAAGCTTCCCAGAATTTAATGTCCATTTTAAGGCTCACCTTCATTAGTTAGGGCGACCCTCGCTGATGTTAAACCTTTTCTCTAGGGCTATGGCTAATTTGTAGTATGTTTTGGAGGCGAGCTTTATTAACTCTCTATTAATGCAGCTGTAATGCCCACATACCAAAATTTTTCCACATGCTTTAAAGGTTAAACATTACATTCTGAGATCGACTTCATTTGGAACCTTTTGGTCATGTGTTTTTGCCACTGCTGAATTTCTCAGTATGATCATTGCTAGAAGACTCCAATATGGTCAGTTGGGCTTACATCTTTTTACGGAGGTGTATTTCCATTTTCGTGCCTCCGCTCGAGAGGTCTTATTTTGTTCTTTTAAAGAGTTATTTGTAAACCCGTTATTCATTGTGGCTGAATGATTCAACCACTTGTAGAATTTGTAGGCCGCCTCCGAGGAGGTCTTTAGATCCATCAATAACCGAATTTGGAAGACCCGGCATATGATCGGATGCCCCTGTAGGGGTCTTTTAGAACTCAGCGTTTATATCATTATCCGGCCATGTATCAATGGCATCGAAGATGAACTGAGTGCCCCTCGGAGAAGTGTTGGGTATAATAGCCCAGTGTTTGTCGTAATCAGATCATGTAATCACGACACTGACGATCAACTAGGGTGCCCCTCGGGGATGTCTTTGTTTTTAAAACTCGGTGTTTATATCGCTATCCAACCATGTATGAATGGCATCGACGATGAACCAGGTGCCCCTCGGGTGAGGTCTTTGGATTAAAACCCGGTGTTTATATCGCTATCCAACCATGTATGAATGGCATCGGCGATGAACCAAGTGCCCCACGGGGAGGTCTTTGGTTTTAAAATCCGGTGTTTATATCTCTATCCAACCATGTATGAATGGCATCGGCGATGAACCAGGTGCCCCTCGGGGAGTTCTTTGTTTTTAAAACCCGGTGTTTATATCGCTATCCAACCATGTATGAAGGGCATTGGCAATGAACCAGGTGCCCCTCGGGGAGGTCTTTGGTTTTAAAACTCGGTATTTATATCGCTATCTAGCCTTGTATGAATGGCATCGGCGATGAACCAGGTGCCCCTCGGGGAGGTCTTTGGTTTTAAAACCCGGTGTTTGTATCGCTATCCAACCATGTATGAATGGCATCGGCGATGAACCAGGTGCCCCACGGGTAGGTCTTTGGTTATGAGTCGAATTGTTTCGTGGGGCATACGCTAGTTCATTTATCGGGCTTTACTACGATTTGTTAGAACTAGGTCTAAGGACCATGCAGTTAAGAAGGTGCCCCTTTGGTGAAGCTCGCGACTTCATTTGTAGCTTTGAATGCCACGCCGTTTAAACATTCAATCCCTGATGTTGCTTTTTTTCATCTGTATGCTACACATCAATGATGTTTTAAGCATTAAGCAATGGCTGTTTGAGCTATCCCGGCCTGGATTTGCTTTGGCAATCACCTAGTCTTATTAATCCGAAAATGCATTAGTGTTCTTTTAATGGACCTGCGATCAAAATCGAATTTTACCGAGCTGTTTGCAAACCATACGATTTAGGCAAGTGGAGTAGTTTCTTTCATTAGTATGTACAAAGCTTGAAATGATGTTGCATAGTATTTACAGCGCATAATATTTACAACTTTGTCAAATCATATGAAAGAAATGTTCAATGAAGTAGTGACGAAGGTGTATGGCATTCCATACTCTCAGAAGTTGGAGCCCATCCATCGTTTTTAATTCAAAAGTCCCATTAGAGAATTTCTGGCTAATCACATAGGGCCCCTCCCAGTTAGGTTCAAATGCCCCAGTTCCTGCCATGATCCTTTTCAGGACAAGGTCCCCAACTTGGAAGGTTCTGCGTTTTACTCTAGCATTAAAATGACGAGCTATTCTTCTCTGATGTGTTAGAACTCTGAGTTCCTCTTCTCTTCTCTTTTCCTCGAGAAAATCAAGCGCTTCGAGTTGTAGTTTCTCATTCTCCTCTTTCCTAAAGTGGATTCTTCTTTGAGTCAGAACCTCTAGTTCTACTGGAATCATAGCCTCAGATCCGAACGCCAGTGAGAATGGAGTATGTCCTGTTGTAGTTTTATGAGTGGTACAGTACTCCCATAGTGCAAGCGGAAGTTTGTCCACCCAATGCCCTTAGCTTTTTCTAGTCGCTTTTTAATAGTCGACTTCAAGATTTTATTGATTGCTTCAGCTTGCCCATTGCCTGTGGATGGGTGACAGCTGCAAAACTTCTCTTGATCTTGTATCTGGAACAAAAATCCAGAAATTCTCTACTCTCAAATTGTGTTCCCTTGTCAGTGGTTATTTTCTGTGGCACACCACTGGCTAGTGGTTCAGCTTCAGCCCATTTAGTGAAATAATCAACTGTCACTATTGCGTACTTCATATTTGATTTGGCTGCAGGTAATGCTCCGATCAAATCTATGCCCCCAAACAGCAAATGTCCAGGGACTAACCATTTGAGTCAATTCAGTAGGAGGTGCTCTTGGAATTTTTGCAAACCTCTGGCACCTATCGCATTTCTTAACATAAGTCATCACATCTAGGTTCACATTAGGCCAGAAGTAGCCGTATCACAGAATTTTCTTGGCTAGTGTTTGACCGCCTATGTGGCCTCCACAATCTCTTTCATGCAACTCTGCTAATATCACTTTTGATTCCTCCTTCGTTACACATCGGAGCAACAGCATAGAAAATCCTCGTCTGTATAATCTTCCATCCTGAACGAGATATAATGGAGCCCTGCGTAATATTTTCCTTCGCTTTTTTGGCTCTTCAGGGAGTGTCCCCTTAAGGATGTATTCCTTGATTGGAGTCATCTATGACATGGGTTCTTTGCCCATTTCCATAATCCAGTCAACGTCGGCTTCCTCGATGGCGGGGGATAAAAGGACTTTTATAGGAATAAGACCCAGCAACTGTGCATTTGAAGAGCTAGCTTACTTGGCAAGAGAGCCTGCCTTTGAATTTTCTTCCCTCGGGATGTGAGATATAGTGGAGTGGTCAAGGTTGTTGATCCATGGCTTTGATGAGATAAGAAGGGAGGTTTCCGAGTTTAGTTTGGAATTCTCCTATGACCTGACATACCACTAGTTATGAATCACTGAAGATTTGCAAAGTTTTCAGGCCTGGTTCCTTTGCTAACTTCGACCCTGTTATTAACGCTTCATATTTGGCCTCATTGTTTGTCAATGGGAATTCTAGTCTCACAGCATAACATAAACAATGACCATCTGGAGTTTCTAAGACAATTCCGATCCTTGATCAATAGTCATTCCTGGATCCTTCGATGTACAGCTTCTAGTTTGTCACTGTCTTTGCTTGTTCTTCAACTTCCTCTCCCCTATCTGTGAATTCTGTAATGAAATCCGCTAAGGCTTGCCCATTAATAGCTTTTCGGGGGTGATATGTGATGTCATATTGGCTAAGCTCAATGTTCAATTTCAATAACCTTCCCGAAGTCTCTGGGCGGAATAGAACTTTCCTTAGCGTTTGATCGGTGGGAACTCTTATTGGGTGAGATTGGAAGCATGGTCTCAACTTCTTAGATGCAATGAGTAGACAATATGCAAGTTTCTCCAACTTTGGATAGTTTAGCTCTGCTCCGGTGAGTCGCTTTCTAATATAATAAACTAGCCACTGGACTTTAGCATCTTCTCGGACGAGTGTTGCGCTTAAGGCATGTGATGAGACAGCTAGATATAGGAAAAGCTCTTCCCCATCCCTAGGCTTAGAAAGCATCGTAGGTGACTCCATGTGCTTAATCAATTCCTCAAAGGCCGTTTGACATTCTGAAGTCCACTGGAATTCTTTCCTCCCCTTTTTCAAAGCATCGAAAAGCGGAATACACCGATCGGTCACTTTGGAGATGAAACGATTAAGGGCATCAACTTTTCTATTCAGACTTTGGATCTCTTTCTTCATCCTTGGAGCTCGCATTTCCCGTTATGCCGTGACCTGTGAAGGGTTCACTTCAATGCCCCTAACGTTGACTATAAATTCGAGAAATTTCCATGACGAGACTCCAAATGAACACTTCAGAGGATTCAACTTCATACGTTACTTTCTAAGAATGTGAAACATCTCAGCTAAATTCTCAAGGTGATTCTCTGCCTTTCTGGATTTTACCAGCATATCATCTACTTTGACCTCCATAGTGTTCCCGATTTGGGATTTAAGCATGGAATTTACCAGGCGCTAGTAGGTCGCTCCCGCATTATTCAATCCAAACGGCATAACTCTGTAGAAATATAAACCTCTGTCGACTATAACACTCGTGTTTTCTTCATCTGGTTTATGCATCGTGATCTGATTATATCCGGAGTATGCATTCATGAATGAAAATAGCTCGTGTCTTGCTGTTGCGTCGACAAGCTGGTCAATTCTTGGTAACAGAAAACTGTCTTTGGGACATGCTTTGCTAACGTCTGAGTAATCTATGCACACTCTCCATTTACCATTGGATTTTTTAACAAGGAGTAGATTGGAGACCCAATCAGGATATGTTGATTCTCGTATAAAGTTGTTTTTAAACAATCTATCCACTTCTTCCTTTAGTGCCACAGATCTTTCAGGTCCTTGTATTCGTATTTTTTGTTTTACACGGAGTCAAACTAGGATTAATATTCAACTCGTGGACGATTACATCTGGCGATATTCTGCATATGTCAGAGTGTGTCCATGCAAATACATCTGAGTTTGCCTTTAGAAACAACATTAAATCATTCCATAATCTCGGACCCAACTGAGAACCTATCTCGAGGAATCGGTCATGATCTTTATCGTGTACTAGAACAGAAATAGTGTCCACAGTCGGCACCGCTCTGTTTTCCCCCATACTTGTTTTCCTTGGATCGAATTCCTTCTGGGCTCCGCTATGCTCACCAGTATGGGGGCCCTGCCTTAATTACTATAACGGGGATTCTTGGATGCGGGGCGGGTGCCCAACATCCATTCTCACTTCTTTCTTTCTTGCCTCTACAAACTCAGCCAGGTAACATTCTCTTGTTGCCCGTTGGTCACCTTTTTCCACGCCAATATCGTTTTCGGCAGGAAATTTCAATGTTAGACACTACGGAGCCATTGTTATCCTGAATGCTGCGAGGGTTGGTCTTCCAAGGAAGGCATTTTAAGCGGACACCTCATCGATTATGACAAAATTCTGCTTTTGCGCAGCCTTCTGCTCCCCATTTCCGAGCTCAACGAGCAAGTTGATGACTCCGATCGGCTGAACAGCTTGGTGTGTGAACCCATGTATTTTGATCTGGCATGCTTTCACATCTTCCACGGAGAGCTTCATCCTATGAAAGGCATTAATTAATAGGATATTGATGAAAGTACCGGTGTCAACTAGAACCTTTCTGACGATAGCAGGACCCTGCCCTATGGTTATCACCATTGGATCCACAGTTGGAGTTATCAAGCCTTCTGAGTCTCGATCTTTGAAGACAATGTCATCCCAAAGAGATCTTGGCATTTTTGATGAAAAAGCTTCATCCATAATCATGAGCTCTTCTACTTTTGGGAGGATCTTCATCTCATTGGCATATTTCACAATGCCCCCCAACTTCTTTCGACCGGGTGTGGACCCCTTAAGATGGTGTTAATGATTAACTTTGGCATGACAGCATTTGCAGCATTCTCACTCCACCTTGGTTGTCCGGTGAACATTGCTTGGCTTTGAGGAGCTTGAGTATTTTGAGGATTCTTTGTGTACTGCTGAAGTTTGTTCTTCCTTATCAGTTCCTCGATTAGGCTCTTTAGATGCCTACACTCATTTATGCTATGCCCTGGCAGGTTATGAAATCAACAAAATTTCCCGGATTTGATTACCGCGTCACTCACACTTATTTATTTAGGGGACGGGTATTCCTCAGTCTCTTTGGTGGACATGAAAATGTTTTCCACCGTATCATTCAACGGAGTCAACTCTGAGTTTTTGTAGAAACGGAACTTTTTGTTAATTCGGTTGTTTTTTTCCTTCATTGCTCCTTTTTTGATTCCCGGTGTTTTTCTAGTCGTTCTCTACATCATTATTCTTCTTTTCAGGTTGAATGTCGCTTTCCGCGATGTCCGTGGTATAGGACGGATCTTCGTCCACGCCTATATATTCTTCTGCTTTATCAAACAACTCCTCAAGTGTACTTGGTTTCTTCTTTTTGATCCACCGCCCAAGCTTGGTATTTTTACTTATAGCCCCCTTTAAGGCCATTAAGGCCAGGCGATGCTCATAATTGCCTACCTCGACAGCGGCAGTAGAAGCGAGTGAGAAAGGCTCTAATTGGTTCCCTTGGCCTTTACTCATGCTCATTCAACTCCATGACGTCTCGCACCTTCGTTGCCTGAAGCTTGAATGCTCTCGAAATAACTTCGCGATGGTAGTAAATTCATCTACAGATCTGGGCGGTAGTTTTGTGAATCAAGCAACGCCACGCCTTCGAGATAGGTCGGAAAGTATAAACACTTCAACTCATCAGTGGCCCGTGCCCCGTGCCCCGTCCATATGCTGGTCATATTTGAACAGAAATATGTTGGGGTCACTTGTTCCATTGTAGGCTTGGATTACTGCTGGTTTGAATTTGTTTGGATATGGCGCCATATTTATTCTTTCTGTAAGTGGGGTTTTGGTGGGAGCGAACCCCCAATCCTTATCATCATCCGGCTTCTTCGAGGTCTTTTCCATAATTTTGTGCACCACATCCGTTAAGCATTCTTCTTCGTTGAGCCGGGCCACGGAGCAGACGCCTTCCTCCCTACTGGATGTCTTCCTAAGCAAATGGTCACGGCCTGGAATCCAGGGCTCTTCGCCTCCCTCTTGGGGAGGTACTCCTTTGGTGGCACCGGGTGCTTGTCGAGAAGTCGCTTTATTGGAGCGGTCGCGTGTTTGAGGTTTTTCTTCCTTCCGAGGACCACTAGGATCTATGATTTCTTGGATGGAATTCCCTCGATTCGGACTAGAGGAAGAGGAAGCCGCATCTTCCGTGTGACCCACTTGGACGGACTTAGCTCGTGCGGTTCCAGTGGTGACTTGGCTGTAGCAGCTTGCTCGGCGAACATTGCTTCAAGCCTCTTCATCATTGCTTTATTTGCGATGTCCATTTGACTTGCTAAACCGACCGCTACTTCATCGAGCTCCCTCCTAGTCACCGCTTCTCCAGCCTTAGAAGTTTCTCCATGCTTAAATTGGTTGGTGGGAGGAGTGTTCTCTTTGTCAACGGCATTGTTATCATGCTCGACATTTGGACTTATGACCCTCTTCGGTGGTCTTCCTGGTTTACCCATAGCTTCATGCAAGGACTAGAATTAAATCGTAGGGGGATGGACTTAGACAAGCCTTGTGTAAGAGTGTGAGAGGACAGAAGATTGAATCGGCCCCACGGTAGGTGCCAAATGTTGAAGTCGAAATATGTCTTCAACACTAAAGGTGCATGGAATGCACTTCACCAATTCGGTAAAGAAAAATAAAGTGAGGCCATAATCAAATACGTACTAAAAACATAAAGGTAAGAACATAAAGTTTTTATAGTGGTTTGATCCAATGAGGATCTACATCCACTTTCATAAGAGATTCCATTATCAATATGTTGATTACAAAATAAACTTCACTCTTACAACAAGTCCAATCACTCTCTCAATTAGAGATCTCATTGGAAATCTCCAAAAATGATGAAGGAATAGAAAGACCAGTGGAGATATGGTGTGATTAAAGAAGAATCGGAAGGTTTTCTTTAGATGCTTGGACTTGAATGATGAATCTTCAAATCTTAGGTCTCTTAGACGGATTCGATGGAAATCATGATTAATTGATGATTTTGCCTTCACTTGAAGATGATAATGAGTGTTAGAACTCTTGGAAACGGTTGAAGAAATATTCAGCAGCACTTCGTGGCCATGGAAGCCGTCCCCCCTCAATGAAGAAGTGAGGGGGTATTTATAGGTGATTTCTTGATCTGGTGGTAATCCTGTAATTTCCCTGAACTCATTTTTAGGCCGTCGGGCGAGCTAAAAGCTTCTGAGGTATAGCGGCGCGGTCTACATAATGCGGAGTGACCTAAATCTTCTACGACATGAGCCATGAAGGCAGAACAGGCTAAGGGACACGGGACAGACCAGAGCTAACCGATGCAGGACAACGACGAGCTAAGAAATGTGGAACGGGTTAGGACCGCATGTATTATGGTGGCGCAAGCTAACATGAAGCAGAGCGACCTATGTACACTTGGAATGGGTTAACTAGGATGGAGCAGCTTAAACCTTGATGGGGTGATCTAAATCCTTTAGCGGGCTAGCAACTTGAAGAGCTGGCGACCCATGAACTTTGCAAGCTAGAACTTGGCACGCCGAGAGGAACCACAACTAGAAATCTTTTAGAGAGCCAAGGAATCCAATGCCCTAAAGGAGATTAATGGCCAAAATAGCTCGCACGAGCTAAGTTGTCACAATTATCTAATACACCCAAATGAGCGAAAGCTTCCTGAACGCCCATATTGTCTGAACGACCCCAAAATACTGTAATGACCTAGGATACTTAAGCGGGCTAAAGAGCTCAATGTGCTAGAGGAGCCTTAACAATCTAGGGAACCTATCGACCTAAAATCATAGAACGACTCAAGTATGCTTATTATTCCCTGGAACATATTTTATAGGTTGACAAGTGAGGTACCTCAGATATATCGGTCACTACGAGGCTGACGGATGTTATGGTCGATATACTGACCAGATTTTATGCCCTATAAGCAGGCTAACATAAAGTCTATGGTATTACTAATCATCGACGGGTGACCGGTCCTAACGCTCCAAGGACTCACCTTAGTCCGGGTCCTGAGGCATGGGCTAGAGTGCCTTGAATTCGGTAAAGACGATCGCTTTCCTTGTTTCATAGATGGAA
Organism: Allium sativum; assembly: GCA_030737875.1. Classification (NCBI taxonomy): domain Eukaryota; kingdom Viridiplantae; phylum Streptophyta; class Magnoliopsida; order Asparagales; family Amaryllidaceae; genus Allium; species Allium sativum. The sequence goes on along the minus strand of CM060909.1, from coordinate 415,449,589 downwards.
ACTCACTTTCCAAAACGTGATTTCATGATATTAGTTGTAAATATATATTTGGCGATGTGGTATATGGGTACCTACGCCGCCTATGATTGATACATGCATATTTGAAGTTGATTTCTTCACTTATAGTTATAATAAAATATGAAATTTCACGTACCAAGCAACTTTGGCTATTATAAGGTAAAAACTTTATCCTCCGGCTTGCGTTGCATTGTGTGACGGGACCTGAGTCTTATAATAGCTTCATTTTTCTATTTAGCATTGCGCTGTATGTTTTATGGACTTGTATTCTTGGGGTTAAACCCGTTCCATGTTATACGGCGTGGTTCCTTGATTTATCTAACTTTAAAATCAAGCTAATAACTGTTTTAGTTCTCAAACCAGTCACATGACTGACCTGGAGTTTATTGTTTTAACCAAAACTCTAGGTGCCCCTATTTTCCACATGGGCAGCCAGTAGTTTTAGTTTTGCAGATATTTCTTTTCAGGATCCTGGATTTACAACTGGAACTATATTCGGGAAGCCCTGTACCCGTGTATTTCTTTCAGTTGTGTTATGTATTATTTTCCGCTATGCATTGTATTAATTTTCCGCTGCTTTGTAATTTAATCTCTGATATTTTTCTGATGTATAATATTTATTTTACTCTGATATCTTGTACTCTGATGTAATTGTTGTAATAGCAATGAAATGTTCTGCCGTTTGTGTTCTGATTTGTTGTGCTCTCAACTCAATCCGGGCTTTCCCGAAAGGAAGAGTTTGGGTCGCTTCAGTTGGTATCAGAGCTTTGGTTTACAGAGCTTGAGAACAAGACACGTTAGAACCAAACGAAAGAATTCATCAGAGATTAGATTAGTAATATCCAATAAGAATGACTCATTAGAGATGGGATCAGTAGTATCCTAGAATGAGTTTCAAAGAGTTGTTTTTAAAATAAAAATGAAAACAAATTTTGTTTTAAAAATTTGAACCTTATTATACGTATTTGAGTACTTTATTTTAAATTGATTTGGACAATCGGGTATATGAAGAATTTGAATATACGTCTTGCAAACGTGTATTCAAAGTCTCAAATATACTGGATAGATATAGAATCACACTCTAGTCACCCGGGGATGATTCTAATAATGCTGCAGCATTATCAGTATTTATTTTCGAGTGTCGAAAGTAGGATACCTATATATATCCAATTGACTAGTGTGAGAACCAAAATTTAGATACGGTTTGTTGTTTGTGATTTGACACTAGAAATATGATTTTTTAATATACATACAAAAGTTATATGTTTTGGAAATTTAATTCACAAATTAATTACTGGTTGTGTTGTTTGATTATTAGTTTAACTAAATAATAAAATATTGGAATAATAAAACCAACATGTGAATAAGAGAAATTAAGGCAAATCGAATCAAAATATTGAATAGAATTGAAAATTGATTAGAACTCCATACATATACGTGTATATATAATGAACATGTCATAGCATGGACGCTAAGAAGAGGGATAAAATTGTATGCCCAACAAATAGGTACATATTTACTGTATTTCTTAGGTTTAATGATTTTATGAGCCGACTGGCTAGCTGCTTGGATTTTTCTTTTTCTTTCTCTTTTGGATTGATGAGGGTCATATGAGGCTAGTTGCGGTTTTAAATATCAACCCATAGAAAGGAGTTTATGGCGAAATATTTTGAAAATTAAGGGTGTTAGCCCAATTTTTGAAGAATTAGAAAATTCTTAGAAACTGAAAAGTTGAAGAATGAACGTCAGAATGAAAGTTGAGTTGGTTGGTTAAACAACTTTCAGCTCCGTTCCTTTACGAGGACGAAAAGATTTTAAGTGGGGGAGATTGTAACAACCCGGAATTTCAGAACCAATTTAAATTTTTTACTTAAGCTATTTTAATGGATTTTGAATATTTAAAATGATTTATTTTAAGTAATAACGACTAAAAGTTTATTTAAATTGAAGTTAGAAAGTAAAATTTAAATTTAATTATATAACGAGCCTGAAATGGCGCAGTTGTTTGAAAATTCGATTTTTAATTTCAAATGAATATACATAATTCATTTGAAGTCAAAATTGGACGAAACAAGAATTATTTGAATCTATTTAATTATATCATTCTAACGAGTGTAAGAAACTAAGATTTCACTTTATAAATTGAAAGTTATGTCCAGTTTAAAATTAAAAATAGTCGCTATGGAATATACATATATATATAACCCTTAAAAATAGCCATTTTGCAAAAGACCTCTGTTTTCGACGAAACCACTTTCTTGGATCCGGAATTTCAAATTGTTGCTAGATTCCAATTTTCATTATTTTTGGAATTAATATGTGAGTGTGGCAAAAGAAAACGTGTTTTGTCAATTATATTTGAATTGGATCAACCAGAAAATGGCCATTTTTCAAGTAGTCTCCAAATTCGATGAAATTAGTTTTGTTAGGACAGTATCGTCAAAACAAAGCTAGATATAATTTTTTTGGAATTTTTGGACTTGGTATGTGGCTCCGGTAAATTGAAATGTACATTTAAATTCAATTTATATTTTTTAATTTAAAGAAAAACTTATCAAAACATTAGAATTGGCTTACGAAATATATTCCATTATGTACAGAATAGGGGTATTTAGCTAGAGGCGATAGTCGTTGGGTTTGATTTGGAGTTCGTGGTGCTAAACAAGTAATTTACGAATTAAATTATTATTATATAAATATATAAATACACTAAAGGGGTCCAAACCCTACTACTCCCTCTGCGGTGGTCAACAGCTCCAGGATCCACCGTTCCCTCTTGGAATCAATGACCTTCTCTTTAAAAATTGGATTTCACTTTTCACTAAATCCAAGCAGTTATAGCTCGTACTCTCAATGAAGAAACTGTTCTACATCTTCCAGTTTAACAGTCATGATCGTTCATCGCTTTGTAAATTGGGTGAATTTTGTGAATTCTCCAAGTTCGCTGGTAATTTTCAGGGCATTGGGAGCTACGAATTGGAAGTCGTTAGCGGCGTTAAGTCATGAGGCGGAGGGCATTTGTAGGGTGGTGGTTGATCGTCGTTAGGGTGGAGGAGGCGCCGTGCGTTCTGGTGAATAGGTAGTGTGGTATAGGTTTCAAATGCTCCAGGGTATAACGAGTAAGACGATGGATTTAATTTGATTAGGGTGTGTAATTAATTTGTTTAATTATGTAATTAATTTTATTAATGTAACCAAAGTTTAAAATTTTGTAACTTGTACATACAACATCAGAATTCAACAAATCTGGACTCGTTGGAACCGTAAAATTGAGCACTACAACATGGAACTGACTAGAGATGAAACGGAGCGCGTTGTAAATTCAGGAAAATTCAAATCCAAACTGTTTCGAAATTCAGAAATGAAGACTGATGGAGTGGGACCCAAAGTAAGAACACTTTCTTACTCTACTTATTTTCCAGTTAAATATATACTAGGATGCATACGGTGCTTAGTATTACCCGACACTATTTATGTATAAACAATGGATGATTTGTGTATTTGATTGTGGTTGTGAAATTGATTGTATTACAATTAAAAATATTCATGTATTGAATAAAATGTGTAATCATTAAAAATAGAATTTTTAATGTGTAATGGAATTATATAAAATTGTCATTTGTTGAAATAAATATTCATTTACAAATCGGACGATGTGTTTATGTACACCCATTTAACTGACCGTGATTGGGACGATAAATTTTACACATCGACCAACTACACAAATAAAATCTGTGTTTGTTGATTGAAAGCCCACACTGGTATTGGGATGATATTTGACATACACTAGTCCCAATAATTAGTTGTATGTCAATCGATTGGTTGACAAACTGTTGTATGCGTTAATTATTTATATATAATGGTCATGCAGTTGTGTAATGCACTTTGGATGATGGTTGACTGTGTATAATTATTGTTGTGTACATGTGTGTTTGAAATCCATATAAATAATATTATATGGTAATTGACTGCATTTGATTCCAATTCAGAAAGAACGGATATTTTAAAATAACGAATATTTGAAAATAACAAATATTTTAAAATAATATTCTGTAAAGGATTAGAATTTGATTTTGATGTCCGATCTTGGATGGACACGAAAATATGTGAAGCCGTGTTGATTAGATTTGCGCCATTTTAACGCGAAGATTTTATTAATTTTTATAATGAATATCGAAAAAGAAACGATTTCCAAATCTTATATTTTGAAAATATAATCATTTATATATTATAATAATATGGAATATTAAATTTTGATTAAAAATTGAAATGAAATTGAAATCATTTTAAAACGAATTTATAAACGATTTATGAAATACGTTTTAAATGGAAATTGATGAAGTATATATATAATATATATATTATATATTTAATGGCCTGAATAGAACACGCCGTGACCATTTGCGAATTTCAACCATTGACTTCGAGTTGACATTACGGGAGATTCGACAGTCGGTTTCTCCTAAAACCGAAACTGTTGGGTTCGTATCAAAAAGATCTTTCCAATGAATAAAAGAGATTTGAAATCTAATGGTCAGACTTGGAATTATGTCCAAATCAAATTTGGAAAAGGTCGCTGTAAGTGCAGTTCGGTGGCCGTTATTGGAAACCGACTGTACGGGCCTTGATAAAATTATTAAAAATATCAATAATTTGTGTGAAATCATAATAAATGATTTGGAAGGAATTTAGATGAAAAATTCCATGCTTATAAAGATAAAAATATATTTTTATCGAAATGAACTAGTTATTAACTAGAAATAATAATCCAATATTTTTAAATAAATAAATTGGATTGAAATGGTTTTTAAAATAACCAGAATTTTCCAATGAATAAACTGGAATGGATTGGAATGTAAATAATCTTTGCAATATTTCGATATTTGATTCCGTGTTTATATGGATATTGTTATGGGAATTTGGAAGATATATATATATATATATATATATATATATTCCCTATACGATATGTGTTAGTTTCAGAATTTGATATTGAATATAAGTCGATATAATTTCTATTTAGAGCCTTGTATTTAATATTAAATTGGATTATTGGTTTTTCATGAATGGTTCTTAAATAACACAGTTCTAAAACCTAGTTAAGAAAAGAAAAAAATCTTTTAATTAAGATTTAGTGAAGTTTTCCAATTAATTAATATTTTATTGGAATTTAATAAAAGAATTGAATTTTGGGTTTGTCGTGAATGGTGTTTTTAGTAACACTTTTCTTAAAACCCCATGTGAAATGAATATATCTTTTAATTAGGATTATTAGGGTTTCCAATTATATTTAGTAATTGGAATAAAATGGAATGTGAATTGAGTTTATTGTGAACTGTGTTTTAGCGACATTCGTTCTTTAACCCGATTAACAGTGAAATGTGATTTAGAATATATAAATCTCTCTATTAAGATTTAATGGGATTTTACAAAGAAATGTTTTCCAATTTAATAAAATAAATTGGAATGGAACGGAGTTCGATCTGGTAATAATCGAAGTGAACTTCTATGGAGGAAGACTGTCACTATATATGGAATTTAAAAGGATTTGCCATTATTCCATTTATATTATTGGTTGGATATGGAAGTTTATATCAATTATATATATGTATATATATATATATATATATATATATATTTCCGTGAAGATTCCATAATTTATTGAATGTGATTTTAGGTTTACCATGAACTATGTTTTAAATGACCTTGGTTCTCTAACCCAGTTAAAGATAGGATTTATTTCCTAAATTTGAATAATCATTATATAATGATTTTCGAAGATTAAAACCAAGTGAAGTTTTAGGGAATTTTTAAATATATTGAAATGGAAATTTGATAATTTAGATTATCAAATTTAGGAAATGATCGAGAGTGGAATACCCCTAGTTTTACTCCAGGCGATAGTTAAATCTTTAATTAGATTTGAACGAGAAATGGTAATTAAATTTACCGATAACACCATGGTGTTAGATATGGAGTATTACCAGTTTTGCTCCATGGGATGAATAGGTTGGGATTGGGAAGTAAAACAAACAATTACTGCGGTAAGGTGCGCTAATCCCTACTAGTTTGGAAAACCGTAATTTGGTTTAAATTGTGAAAAGAATATTCTGGATTGGAATGAGGCGTACATTGTGTTTTTATGGCACTTGTTTATAAAATACGCGAGTTATTCGGAAATACCGGGTTTATCCCATTCTGAATAATTAAACGATGATAAGTCGATGATGAAGACGGTGGTTGAAGACCGAAGATCTTCACATCATTTGGATGATCACTGATGTCTTGATTGGGAGACATCCCAAGATAAGGTAATAAGTGGTGATCGTACAGACGTACTTGGAGATTGACTGGATATGCAAGGACCTCTCTCCTGTATTAGACATATGGGATGAGGAATAAGGTGCCTCTGGTTTTATTCAGACCTAGAACGGACTTGCGAATAGATAGTATATCTGACATTTATTCCTTTATACTGTGTTCGTTGATCTCTGCTAAATATATATCTGTTTAGTGGTGGAGAATTTATTGTCTTGCTTAACACCCTTCTCTGAGATGTACGAGCATAGAGGTTATATATCGGCAGAGATCAGTGGTACGGTATGGAGTGACGGTGTGGCATGCTGAGTGGCAGGGGATCAACGCTTTTGTTGATAAATAGGGCCTTGTGGTTGATGATCAAAGCATGGATTTAAATAGCATAGCTTTATGTAGCATTAATTCGCGAGCCTTACACCCCGGTAAGAACCAGAAACAGGAGAGGACCTCAGGAAAATGGACATATGTTAGTTCCTAGCTAGGAGTAACATCATGGTATGGAGCCCATACTGTTTACTCATGTGGATGCTGCTTATTATTATTTGATTTGATGGATAGCGAGGTACCTCGAATATATCGGTCACTACAGGACCGATGGATGTTATGGTTGATATAATGACCAGATTTTATGCCCTATACGGCAGGCTAACATGTAGTCTACGGTATTATTAATCATCGACGGGTGACCGGCCCTAACGCTCTAAGGACTCATCTGAGTCTGGGTCCTAAGGCACGGGCTAGAGTGTCTCGAATTCGATAAGAACGATCCCTTGCCTTGGGTCATAAATGGAAACGCACTTTCCAATATGTGATTTCACGATTTTAGTTGTAAATAAATATTTGGCGACATAATATATGGGCACCTACGCCGCCTGTGATTGATACATTTATATTTGAAGTTGATTTCTTCACTTATAGTAATAATAAAATTTGGAATTTCACGTACCAAGCATTTTTGGCTATTATAAGGTAAAAATTCCATCCTCCAGCTTGCGTTGCATTGTATGATGGGACCTGAGCCTTATAATAGCTTCAATTTTCTATTTAGCATTGCACTGTATGTTTTATGCACTGGTATTCTTGGGGTTAAACCTATTCCATGTTTTATGGCGTGGTCCCTTGATTTATCTAACTTTAAAATCAAGCTAATAACTGTTTTAGTTCTCACACCAGTCACCTGACTGACCAGGAGTTTATTGTTTTAACCTAAAATCTGGGCGCCCCTGTTTTCCACACGGGCAGCTAGTAATTTTGGTGTTGCAGATATTACTTTTCCGGATCCTGGATTTACAACTGGAACTATATTCAGAAAGCTCTGTATCCGCTTATTTCTTTCAGTTGTGTTATGTATTATTTTCCGCTATGCATTGTATTAATTTTCTGCTTCTTTATAATTTAATCTCTGATATTTTTATGATGTATAATATTTATTCATACTCTGATATCTTGTACTCTGATGTAATTGTTGTAATAGCAAGAAATGTTATGTTGTTTGTGTTCCAATTTGTCGTGTTCTCAACTCAATCTAGGCTTTCCCAAAAGTGCGAGTTTGGGTCGCGTCACCGAAAGTGCCCAATGAAGGATAGACTTTGAAGGGTATTTTCGGTATAATATATATTATGAACAGGCTGATGTTTATTTAAATAAATCTAATGGTTCACGGCCAATTCCACTCCTATAAATCTAGGAGTGAGGCCTCACTTTTTTTCATACAAATCTGTAGGCAACAGCGAAGCTTTGCCATTTCCCCTTCTCTTGTAATCAATTTCAATCAGAATATATATTCATATACACTCAATCAAATATAAATCACAAAGATTTGAAAGGGATTATCAGAACTAAATGGAAAAAGTATGAATTGACGTCTAAGCTATTATACATCAGATTCTCCCCTCTTTTCCTATTTTCTTGCAAATCTACAAATCTAAAAGTACCCCCTTTTTAGACTAATTGTAGATCTGTATGAATTTTGGAATTTTAGGCCTAAAAAATTATTCAAAATTCAAATTTGGGTGCTTTCTGGTGAGTGGGTAATTAATATACAAATTTATAATAGCCTATTTATCTCATTTGAATTAGTTCTCAAAGTATATGCCTAATATTATCATATCTGCTTATAATATTATTGAATTTGAAATGGCACCTATTAGATCTGCTTATAAAAATATTGTTAAAACTTGAGAATATACATTTGTGGTTATGAATAATATTATTTGCAGGCTTATTTAATTGTTTATATACAATGCCTACAATCATGTTTAAAAATATATTGTGGTTGTCGCAAAATAGTATAGATCTGGAAATTAGTCCTATTAAACACTGTTTAGATGTATATGTTATATTCCAGATCCGTGGTTCATTGTTAATATATGAATTATGTGATTTTAGTTTTAAAAGAAATATGCCTATTTGTGTTCAATATTGATGGGTATTTTTCTTAGATGTTGTAAATATGTCGTTTTCTTCTTCTTGAACAAAAAGACATTATTTTTAGCCCACAAGAGATATGAAAAAAAGGTGAGAAGTTGTGTAAATATAACTATAAATATATTATACATATTTGTGCATAGTTTGCATCAACTATTCCAAAATATACATAAACATATATATATTTCTTGTGGTTTGAATATGTCTATTCCTATAATCAGGCATAATTTACAATAACTATAGTTAACAGTCTTTCGTAAGATTCAGAACCTTATGGCAAGATTGAATGCAAAAGGGAATATTTGGATATTGGTTAAATCAAATTATTAAATTAACGATAGTAGTAATAATAATAAGATAACTACGTTAACCGCGCAAAAATATAAATATATACATTATCCGTCTAAATCTACGTAAACAACGAAATATACATTATATTGAATGATTGAATGTTTGAACGCTATTCATTTATGGAATTATACTGGTAAATGCAATCATATTAAATTAATATATTTATGGTAACCATTATGGCAATTAATATGATTGGTTGCTATAAACAGGAACACAAATAAATAAAAAACTAATATTAGCAAATAAAAGAGATTCGAAAGTAATATATATGATATATGAATAGCGAAAAAAGAATAGAATTCCCTATTAATTTACTACCTTGGACTCTGGGAAGATATTTTCAAAATGCATTTTTGAAATGAAAAAGAAATTAAGATATTGTAACCAACATTGATTGGGTAAAGGCTAATTTAATTATGCAACTAAGGCTAATGGTTACAATATACAAATTGGCTAGGATTAATGTTGTAGACCACAGTTAGGAAATATAAATTATAACCGCACTAAGACATGAGTTCAAGCTCAACTTGTTGTAGAAGTCTGCCCGGAAGCGCCCAGCAAATCCAGCATCCACAGGTTGTGAACTTAATTTAAGGGTCTAGCACGCAAATATAATTGTACTAAGACATGAGGTTAAGTTCAACTTGTGGTAGTAGTCTGCCCGGAACCGACCCATAAATCAAGCATCAACAAGTGGTCAACTTAACGTGAGAGGTCTGGTGCACAAATATGTATATATATACACATGCATACGATAAATAAATAAAATGAGTAATGTTGGTTGGGGTACAACAAATAGATGTATTCAGGGCTGATAAGATAAGGATATCCATTCTTATTCAATGCCCTAGGAAAATTATGCCCGTTGGGCTCATAAATGGCATTAATCATAATCTACGGTAATAAAAAAGAAATTAGGAATTGGATGGTTGCCTTAGGAGAATATGACCGCTATGGTTATAAATGGAAATAAACATATGAATAGAAATAAATGGAACAATGAAGGGTATTAATGGGTATTGATTGTTGTTTAAATTACAAAATCCATTAAGGAAAAATAATGAATCCATTATCCTAGGATAGGGAGGATATAACTTTCCTTATTTATACAGATTAGTATAAAACTTATAATTAAAAGTTAGAATTGAACTTGGTAGTTTAATGGTGTAAAACATTATCGACCATAGGAGCCCGTGACGATAATTAACCGTGTGCGTATAGTATTTCCGTGAACAGAGACTACACGGGAATAACTTAATAACGCAACTCACTTTATCCCAACAGGAAAGAGCATTAAAGGCTAATAGGGTATGAACTTAATAATCATCGCGTATAGTCCTCTTCCTTGGGTCGAGGAGTCCCCCTGGGATTAGATCTTTCAGTTTATGGGTCTTAAATGGTGTGTGTGAGGCTTTCCCAAACCTTGAAATTTAAAAATTTCAGATATGGCTACCTATCCTACGGGAATGAGGAGATTATCCAATATGGTCAGTTAGAAGGTATAGCAAGAGATAAGATACCATCTCTCACCTTATAAGGGGTAAGGGTATATGGGTGAATGCTGGAAGCCTTAACTAGTAGGGCCCGTAGCTAGTGCCCTCTAGTTTATGTTAACATTGAATAAATAATTGAGAAATATTAAGAGACTAATAGGTCAGCATTGGTCTTAAGTGATCCGGGAGAATCCACTCTATCTATCATTAATAGTGAGGCCTTAAATAACTAAAGATGTACACGTGAATATATATATATATATATATATATATATATATATATATGTATGTATGTATGTATGTATTTATATATGTATATATATATAGTGCAACTCCGTAATTATGGATCCACTCTCAAATTAATAACCAGCTATGTTCAGGTATAAAGGCTTCATAAATATAGGCGTAAACTTGCTATCTTAGTATCATATTTTGGGTATATCACCTTGGGAAGAGTAGTTAGAGTCGTGTGTAAATATTTATAAGGCAAGGCTAGAATCCTTGGTAGGCATACATTTTGGGTTGAACAAAAAGGGATACATCTATCTATTATAATCTATGTTGTACATTTCCTGCTCACCATAATCTTGTTGTTCTGACCACCTCCTCATTACAAGCATCTAGGTTTTTTTAGAGAAGGTCGGGTTCTCACAGGTGTTTAAGTTTGGGTTTCGGTTCTCGTTCTCTCTCATGCTCGGTATTGGCAAAGTGACTTACTTTAAAAATGTAGTTACTTGAGTTAATACAAATCTATCCTATTTTGTTTCCGTTGTGAATTTCTTTTATTGTACTCTGATTATGCTCATGCACAATTATTTATAAGTGCCATATTTACATGCTCCATGCTTGGATGTGTTCGAGTTTCATTTTTTTTTTTTTTTTGAAATTTGGGCTTAGAAAAACGTGGGGTGTTAGATTTGGTATCAGAGCATAGGTTAAATGATCAGATGAATTAGTTAAATTAGGACTCGTGAGAGAACGAAGTTCGATTTTCTTTTTTCTTTTTCCTTCGTCTTTCTCACTCGACTTAAATTTATTTTGACGATGAACTATTTGTGGGCCTAATTATATAAAATGGGCTATAAGAAACTAAGTGTTGAGATATGTTTATTTCGGGTTTCTAGCCAATTCTGTCTTACCCCCATAGTATGTTGGCGATCTCGTCGTGAAGAGCATGAGGATGACCTACGGTGGATTCCGTTGATTCAAGTTTAGAGACTGGACAAAAATCTAGCTATAACAGATATAGTCGCGATCTCTGGACTTTTGGGTTTTGTTGGTAGTTACGGTTATAGACCTTTGCTTGATTTATAAAGGTAAAATTCACGTTAGTATGTCGTATCCATTTCAGAAATATGATTACGAGGTATATTCATTTGTTACTTCGTTAAATTTCCGAACCTACATTTATTAAAATATTCATTTAGTTCTTGGCCTTGTATTTTAAGAAATTTATTTTCAAACTATTTAGAAAAATAAAATGAGTTTTCAAAGTTGAAATATGGTTTTGGAAAATGGTTTTGTAACGATCTAGTTTTGTAAATATATGGTTTTTAAACTTTAATCTATTCATGTTTCAAAATTGTTAGGGCTTTGTGTAATTTTAGTAAATGTAGTCTGATTGGTAGGAAGGAAGGAATTAGAAATGGTAAGGAATATGCCACTAAAAAAATCCATTCCTTGTGATTTTTAGTTTCCCGCTTTCTAAATGCATTGGATAATTTATTGAAATTATCATAATTAATCCTTGATATTTTAAAGCTCCAACTTTTTTGAACACGAAAAGGTTTTTAGTTTATAATAAGAACTGAAATAATAATAATAATAATAGTAAATTGGGTTTATAAATACGAAACCGTTAGTTTTTAATAAATTACATTTTTGGAAAAAGTTTTAAATATTCCTTAGAAAAGGCTAAAAAAGAACCTTCGTCCAAATTTTTGGGGTATTTGATTTCGAATCGTTTAGTCTTATGTCAGCTAGTTAAGGGGAAAATCCGTTTTAATTTTTATTTCAGATTTCTAGCTGATTTCCTGTTTTTAGTTCGTTCGATCGGTGGTCACAACTTTTTAAAGGCAGGTAAAAGGCATTGAAAAATTAAATTCTTGACTCGTTGAGTGGTATAAGTTGATACGAGAATTCGGTGGGGGTCGGAAGTTGTTTCGATGTTATATGAATTTTATTTTAATTTTAATATAATCTATTCAGATCGTTGGGCCAAGGTTCGTACAGTACCCTTTAGGGGGATAGAAGTCGACCGCCTTTCATATGTAAGGTTAACAACTACCTCTGAAGGGACGCGGCTTGGACCCGACCTGCTTCGGTTGAAACGAGATATGTATCGTTCCAGCCGAAGTTTCCTTCCCCCAACCCCATTTCTTTAGCAAACCCAAACCCCAATTTTTCACCAAACCAAAATCTCCTCCATTTCCAGGCTCTAATCCAAGCAACCTCTGCTCCATTTCGTCCCTTATTACCACCAAAATACTTCTCGGGCAGATCTCTACCCTATTATTCTCCATATTTGAAATTTCATTCGCCTGATTCGCAAATTCCTCCATAGCACCTCCTCGTAATGTCACTACCCAACACCCCGACCTCAAACCTCAGGAAGCCGCATGGTTAGACCGTGATGTGGAGAAGATTGAGCGCAACTTAGCCACGGCCAATTATGATTTTCATGTTGGTCTGCGGGTGAAGTTCTCCGATTTCGCCGCTTTCGGTTAGGAGGAGATTTTTATCACTGCAGACCTAGCACTGCTCTTGGTCTTCGACACCTTTGAGCATGGCCTGTATCCACATTGCATCCTTCTGTTTGATGTCCAGATGGATGATGACATCGATAACGAATCTTGCATCATCCAATATGAGGTTATGGGCACTCGTATCGAGTTCACCGACGACGACTTAGCTCGGATTTTGGGCATCTCAGTCGTCGGAGCCAATGCTATAGATATGGAGGACCCTTAGATTCTTCAGCGTATCTTCCTTGAAGCCCCAAGAGCTTATACCATTGCCAATCTACGACCCATCGCCTGAGTAGTTGTGCGCATCATATAGCACAACATCATCCCAAAGACGAGAAGCTTGGAGCAGATTTATCCCTCTGTTCACCATGCCAATTGTACTATTCTTGGCGGTATAGTTGTCAATTAGGTGTGTGTGCTTATGACTCATCTTCATGAGCCCTTCATTGGTACCCAACAGAGCCATTTTCCTTATAGCCATCTACTCACCCATGTCTTCTGACACTTCCAGGTGAGGCTTTCTGGGGAGACTGCGGTGAAGAAGGCGCCAACCGCCATTTGCCATGCCACTCTTCGGAAAATGGGCATTCAACTACCTGATGCTCCTGTCCCTGCACCACCCGCTCCAGCTCAACAGCCTCAACAGCCTGGCTAATAGAGCCCGGAGCTCGCCGCCCTCCGCAACATCCAGGCCAAGCTCTGAGAGGTCCGTGAGGAGCAGCGTCGTCAGGCGCGTGAGATTGGTTGCATCTCGGCCATACTACGCTTCTGGTGTGGACTTGGTAATTGATCGGATTCCTATCATGGAGCTCGACCGACCTACAACGGATAGTCGTTGTTAGTCTATGCCTTGTGCTTGTTGTATCTTGTATCGTGTGTTTCCCTTTCCATCATTCTTATCTTTATTTTGTTGTGTTTATAACTACTAGTGTTGTAAAAATCACATGATCTAGTTTAATGGATTTTCTATGTTTGGAAATGTTTGTGTCATTAACTCATATTTGAATGAAATCTCATTTTCTTACCTAAAACTAGCATTTTTCCTAGAGCTGGAAAGAATAGAATTCCGTGTTGAATAAATTTTAACAAAGGACCAGTTTTGCGTTGTTTTCGCCATGGGTATAAAATAAATAAATAAATCGTCATTCCTTTTCAAGTTAAATTTATTTTTCTCTTTTGTGCGTGATTTCATTTTTTCGCATTTTTGCTTGACTAACTTCCTTCTTCAACAACGTGTGTCTTGAATCGTTTAAGTTTCCGCAAAATACATTTTTTTTGAAACTTTTGGAAATTGTTGTTTGAAAGAAGAAAAAACTTTTTTCATTTTTAAATTTTTACTAAATTACTTCTTTTTAATTCAGTTCGCGTGAAAACACAAAATTTGGATACAGCAATTTGTGCATATTTAAATATTTGTTTTATATAAAAATGGATGATTTGGATGGCGCAAAGCGCACATCACCGAAATTTTGATTTGTCATATGAATCTCATACGGAAAGTAAAACAGTATTGAAAACAAATTTTCAAAATAAATATAAGGAGTTTCCAAGCAGAAATTTATTTTTATGAAAAATTTCGATTTTTGGTACATTGAATAGCGTAAGGAAGATTTTTGGATGGTTTGTGTGCGTGTTTTAGTGGTACAATAGGGCTGACGATAGAATAAAAACAATAACAACAGCAAGGAAAGTGATTTTTTTTAGTAGAACGGATGTGTAGCACGAGATTACACAGCCGATTAAGCATGATATTAATATATATAATCCACTTGACAAGCCCAACTTGTGGCTAATAGTATGAAAGTTTAAAAGAGATAATTATACAATAGGTCACACCATAACATCAATTACAGCAAAAGCAAAACATCCCAAGAACAACTTCGATAATATGCAGTACCATTGCTAGCCAAAATATGAAACCATAGAAGAAGAACATACTAAACCAGACAACCATATCCAGGTTAATGCAAATATGGATTTGAATCACCCTGATTAGAACCCACTGATTCAGCTGGGCTATTAGTCGCTGGCAGAGCAAGCATGAACCTAACTGAAGAAGAAGAAGGTTGACATGTCCAAGAGTTAAAGTAGAAAATAACGAGTCTGCTTAATCCTCCAAACCGCTTCAGTGGTTTATTAAAAATCACTGCATTCCTTTCTTTCCAAATGCACCAACAATATATTGCTAAAAAGGAATCTAAAGCAACATTAGCAGCATCGAATTCCCAATAATCAAAACACTGAAACAATGCTAGGCACCAATCCAAGAAAATGAGAGCTAGTTGCTGCAAGGATAGGGAATGAGAATTCTCAATCAAAGAATAGATGATTAATAGTCTCTGCATGATTTGCACAAAAAGAACAGAGAGGACTCTCAATTAAGTTAAGTATATGCAACTTAGCTCTGGTGTTGATTTTACCATGAATCAAACACCAATTAAAGAAGAGAACCTTTAGAGGCAGACGAATTTTCCAAAGTCTTGGGAAAAAGAATACTCTACCAGTGAAATTAATGAAATTGTACACTGAAGCACCGAAAATCCTTTTCTTGGAGATAAAGCCCAAAGGTAGCAATCAGGAGAGTGAGAAGAATGAGTATGCAGGATCAAATTAGAAGCATCCAGGAGATTATCAAGGACATGAACATCAAACAAAGTTGAGGGGCAAAGCACAGAGGGACCAATATGAATCAAATTTGCCACTGAATAGAACCCATTGGAAGTAAAAGGGAAAAGAGAAGAAAATGTTTGATAAAGAGGAAAATGACCATGCCAAATGCCATGCCAAAATAAACAAGATTCACCATTCCCCAACTTAACGTGAAATAAGTTTTTAATACGAGGAATGCAAGATATTACACCAGACCAAAAAGGAAAAGGCTTAACAGAGGAGGAAGAGTGCAATTCTAAGTGGGGATTACTTGAATAATAAAGAGAAAGGATTCAGTCTTTCAAATGAAGGAACACGATGATACTGTACGTCATAACCATTTTGATAGAAGAGCCACATTGAAACTAGTGAGATTAACATTACCCAAACCCCCCGAATTAATATGTAAGCAAACAGTTTGCCCCTTAACCCGTTTTTTGAACTTACTTCCATTCCAAAGGAAAGCACTCCTTATTGAATCAATTTTCAAAATTACCCACTTAGGAAGTTTGTGAAAAGACATCCAATAAGTTGGCAAAGCAGATAAAACCACTTTAACCAACATTAAACGACCAGCAGAAGATAGAGAATTAGTCTTCCAGGAAGATAACCTCTGTAAGGAAAGTGATATTTTAGCCTTGGAAATTTTGTTTCCATAACTTGTCAACAATGCACGCGAGTTATTAATTAACTTGTTTTACGTTTTAGAGCTTGTTTTAAGCCTCCCTTACAGTCTACAGATGGAATTTTTTTGAGTATCTTGGGTAACAGAGGTGAAAGTTCCGCTGTAGAGCGGGAAATGGAATATTTATAAGCGGCGAAAACATTAAAATTCTTTGCTTTGATTTTCCTTTTTCGGTTTAGGAGAAATTAAATAGGAAATGATTAGATTGTGTGACGTTCTGGATGGTACGATTTGGATGCAATAATTGGTTGTTCACACTTTTATTCGTAATTGTGTGAACGTTATGGTTGAAAGGATTTTTTAAATTTTGCATTCATATAAAACTGCCAGTATATTTAGGATGCTTTGTAACATGTATTCAAAAGTGTTTTAAAAAATTCAATGCATACATAAAGAGGGATCGATTTAGAATCATCTTGCATACATGTTTTATGGTTGAAATGCATTATGTACATCATGCACATATACACATAGTTGCAAAGTTGATGTACACAAATTGGTTGTGTAAGATAGGACAGTAGGTGTTAGAACTTCGAGACGAAATTCCTTTTAAGGAGGGAAGAATGTAACAACCTGGAGTTTTGACAACAGAAATTAATTATTAGAATCTCGCAAATAGGAATTTATGCAAATGAAGGAATTTGACCAGGAAACTTTAACTGATGCGTTCGTCTCAGAATTCTGGTCAACTTTCATGTTTGGAGTTTGCGAACGAGAGTCCATATGAAAAAGTTACAGGCGAAATACGAAAAACGAATGGAAATAAAACAATGTAATAACTAAAATGTATCTTTCCTTCTTTAATCAGCCCTCACAAGGAAATCTGCCAAAGGGCGGTCGACCGCCCTTTGGCGTGATGTCGACCGCTTGTGCCTAGTGATGGCTCGGTTTTGAAAGGTATTTTCGATATAATATATATTATAAACGGACGAATGTTTATTTAAATAAATCAAATGGTTCATGGCCAATTCAACTCCTATAAATAGAGGGGCAAGGCCTCACTCTTTTCCACACAAATTGGTAGGCAGCAGCGAAGCTCTATTATTTCCCTTTTCTCTTCCAATAAATTTCTTAATCAAAATATATATTCATATACAATCAATCAAATATAAATAACACAGATTTGAAAGGGATTATCAGATCTAAACAGAAAAAAGTATGAATTGACTTCTAAGTTATTCTTTATCTGATTTCTCCCCTCTCTTCCTATTTTCTTACAAATCTACAGATTTAAAAGTATCCCCTTTTCAGAATAATTGTAGATCTGTAAGAATTTGAGAATCATAGGCTTAAAAGATTATTTAGATTTCAGATTTGGGTGCTTTCAGGTGAGTGGAAATCTATATACAAAGTTATAATAGCCTATTTATCTTGTTTGAATTAGATCTCAAAGTATATGCCTAATATTATCATATCTTCTTATAATATTGTTGAATTTGAAATGGCACCTATCCGATCTTCTTATAAATACTGTCAAAACTTGAGAATATATATTTGTGGTTATGAATAATATTATTTGTAGGCTTATTTAATTATTTATATACACTGCCTACAATCATGTTTAAAAATATATCGTGGTTGTTGCAAAACACTGTAGATCTAGAAATTAGTCCCATTAAACACTGTTTAGATGTAGATATATTCCAGATCTCTAGTTCAATGTTAATATATGAATTATGTGATTTTGATTTTAAAAGAAATATGCCTATTTGTGTTCAATGTTGTTAGGGTTTTTGCTTAGTTATTGTCAATATGTCATTTTCTTCTTTTTGAACAAAAAGGCATTATTTTGAACTCACAAGGGATATGATAGAAAGAGTCAAAAAGGGGAAAAGTTGTGTAAATATATGTATAAATATAATTGTAAATATTTGTGTGTATTTTGTATCAACTATTCCACAATATACATAAACATATATATGTCTATTCCAATAATCAGACATAATTTACAATAACTATAGCTAACGGTCTTTTGTATATTTGAAACCTTATGGCAAGATTGATTGCAAAACGGAATATTTGGATATTTGTTAAACCAAATTATTAAATTAATGATAATAATAATAATAAGATAACTACGTTATCCGCACGAAAATATAAAGATATACATTATCAGTCCAAATCTACGCAAATAACGAAATATACATTGTATAGAATGATTGAATGTTTTAACGTTATTCATTTATGGAATTATATAGGTAAATGGAATCTGTATTAAATTAATATATTTGTGGTGATCATTGTAGCAATTAACATGATTGGTTGCAATAATAGAACCATAAATAAATAACTATTGTAACTAACATTAATTGGGGAAAGACAAATTTAATTAGGAAACTAAGGCAAATGGTTATAATATACAAATTGGCTAGGATTAATTCTATGGACCCCAATTAGGAAATTTAAATTTTAACTATAAGACACGAGGTTAAACTCAACTTGTGGTAGATGTCTACCAAAACCCCCCGGCAAATCCAGCATCCATTGGTGGTCAGCTTAATGTGAAGGGTTTAGTGCATAAATATAACTGTACTAAGACACGAGGTTGGTTTCAACTTGGGGTAGAAGTCTGCCCAGAACCGACAGGTAAAATCAGCATCCACAAGTGGTCAGCTTAATGTGAGAGGTCTGCTGCACAAATAAATATATACATACACAGACAATAAATAAATAAAATTTATTAATGTTTGTTAGGGTACAAAAAATAGTTATATTTGGGATTCATAAGATAAGGAAATCCATTGTTATTCAATGTCCTAGGAAAATTATGGCCGTTAGGCTCATAAATGGCATTAATCCTAGTCAACGGTAATAAAAAGGAAATTAGGAATTTAATGGTTCTTTAGGAGAATATGACTGGTATGGTTATAAATGGCAATAAGCATATGAATAAAAATAAATGAGACAAAAAAAGGGACTAATGGGTATTGACTGTTGTCAAAATTACTAAGTCCAATAAGAAAAAATATTGAATCAATTATCATAGGATAGGGAGGATATAATTTACCTTATTTCTACAAATTAGTGTAAAACTTATAATTAAAAGTTAGAATTGACTTTCATAAGTTAATGGTGTAAAACATTATTGATCATAGGAACCCGTGACCATAATTAACCTTGTGCGTAAATTATTTCTTTGAAGAGAGACTAAACAGGAATATCTTAATAACGCAACCCTCTTTTCCCAATAAGGAAGAGTATTATAGGCTAATGGGGAACGAAATTGATAACCTTCTCGTATAGTATGCTTCCTTGAGTCTTAAGTGGCTTGGGTCGAGGAGTCAACCTGGGAGTAAGTCTTTTTGCTTAGGGGTCTTAAATAGTGTGTGTATATGTGTGAGGCCTATCCAAACCTGGAAATTTAAAAATGTCAGATATTGCTACCTATCTTACAGAAATTAGTAAGAGATAAGGAGATTATCCAACAAGATCAGCTAGATGGTATAGTGAGCGATAAAATACCATCTCTCACCTTATAAGGAATAAGGGTATATGCATGAATGACAGAAGCCTTAACTAGTATGGCCCATAGTTAGGTACCTCCAGTTTATGTTAACATTGAATAAATCATTGAGAAATATTAAGAAAACAACAGATCTGCCTAAAGTATTAAGTGAATAGGGATAATCCACATTATCTATCATTAATAGTGAGGCATTAAATAACTATAGATGTACGTAGTGAATATATATATATATATAAATAAATTCTGTAATTAGGGGTCCTCTCTCGAATTAATAACCAGCCATGTTCTGGTATAAAGGCTTCATAAATATAGGCGTATACGTGCTATCTCGATATCATATTTTGGGTATATCACCTTGGGAAGTGTAGTTAGAGTCGTGCATAAATATTTATAAGGTAAGGATAGAATCACTAACCATGGTAGGCATACATTTTGGGTTGAACCAAACGGGATACATTTGTGTATTATAATCTTTGTTGTGTGTTTCCTGCTCACTAGAATCTTGTTGTTCTTTCCACCTCCTCATTACAAGAACCCAGGTTTTTTTTAGATAAGGTCAAGTTCTCACAGGTGATTAAGTTTGGCTTTCGGTTCTCGTTCTCTCTCATGCTCGGTATTGGCAAAGTGACTTACTTTAAAAAGGTAGTTACTTGAGTTAATACAAATCTATCCTATTTTGTTTCCGCTGTGAGTTTCTTTTATTGCACTCTGATTATGACCATGCTCGTTTATTTGCAAGTACCAGATTTACACGCTCCATGCTTGGATGTGCTTGAGTTTCAATTTTTTTCAAAATTTAGGCTTAGAAAAGTGTGGGGCGTTACATCAATTCCCGCTCTTCCTCTAACCAATGCGTCCCCGGGGACATCCAATCAAAGACCGCGTGGCATCATGATCAACACCATTTATGATGGGCCTTACCCCGTAAATGAGAGCTTTTGGCGTAAGGAGGAATACGACGATTCTATCAAGCAAGTAAGCTATGAGGCATGCTCCTATTTGGAAAAATTTGTCCTCGCCCTGCTACAGAAGATGATGCAGGATGATATTGTTTTCCGCCAAAGTTTGTCTACGGGAGTTGAAATCCCAGCCATCGACCCACATGTTATCTCTACCAACATAGGACAAGAATATGTCCGAAGAATGCTCATCAATTCCGGAAGTTTTCCTAAGAAAATCTTCAAGTCAGCTTATAACCAGATGAAACTTAAGGCCACCGACTTGAAGCCCTTCCACGTCGCTGCTCATGGATCCAACGACTCTTCTAACCAGCAGGTCAGAATGGTAGACCTGACGGTCGAGATCGGTGATGGGGATTGAAGCAGTGTCTGTATTCTCACTTTTGTTGTCATTGATGTCATCTCTCCTTACAACATCTTTCTCAGATGCCTTTTCCTTGCAAAGTTAAAAGTCAACATGGCACCATGGTCCCTTCTCATGAAATATCCAACCCAAAACGGGATCAGAACCGTCAAGGGTGACAAAACAACAGCTAGAGCTTGTTATCTCGCCAAGTGTAAGGACGCAATCAACAAGGAGAATGGCAAGATCGTAGTGCCTCCTCTCTACGCTAAAACCACTAGTGCATAGTAACCACTGGAGTTTGAGACCTAGCTCAAACATCATTGTCGTCTTTTTGACAATCTTGATCCGAGGGAAGAAGAAGAGACTGATTTCGAGAGGGCTACCCCGGTGGAGCCGACCAACGACGTTCCAATCAACCCCGCTGACCCGACAAGGGTCTTAAAGATTGGATTATAACTCCACCCTACAATAAGTGTAGAGCTTGTTGACTTTTTAAGGGCCGGCCTTGATGTATTTGCTTGGACCCACTCAAATATGCATGGCATCGACCCAGGAATTACTTGTCACATGCTCAGTATCGACCCGATGCATCTTCCCGTCAAATAAAAGCATCAAATCTTGGGAATCGGAAGATCGATGATACTCAAAGAGGGATTGGATAGGCAACTTGATAGCGTCTTTATATATGATGCCCTCTACCCCAAATGGGTCTCTAACGCGGTCTCAGTCAAGAAAGCAGATGGCAAGTGGAGAACGTGTGTTGACTACTCTGACTTGAACAAAGTCTTCCCAAAGGACAACTTCTGGCTTTCGAAGGTCGACCAGCTAGTTGACTCAACACCTGGCTACCGGCTTCTCTCTTTCATGGATGTGTTCTCAAACTACAATCAGATTCCCATGTACCTTCAAGACCAAGAGCACACTTCATTCATAACCGACCTTGGGCTCTACTGCTATGTTGTCATGCCTTTTAGTTTCAAGAATTTTGGAGCCACCTATCAACGATTGATCAACTGCATGTTTAAGGACTAGATCGGGATATTCGTGGAGGTTTACGTGCAAAATATGATTGTGAAAATGAGGGTTTCAAATGACCACGTCAATGGCCTCTTGGAAATGTTCGGTGTCCTTCGTAGATATAGCACAAAATCAATCCCTTGAAATACCCTTTTGGTGTTGCGTCGGGAAAATTTATGGGTTTCGTTGACAATTCACAAGGCATCGAAACCAATCCGGAAAAAATCCAGTCTATTTGGGATAGCCAAGCCCCTCAGATCATCAAGGTTGTTCAAAGCTTAAATGGGAAAGTGGTCGCCCTAAGTCGCTTCATCTCTATAGCTACTAAGAAATGCATTCCCTTTTTAGAGTTTCTTAGAAAAGGAAAGCGCAACTTTACATGGACATCGGAGTGCATTACTACATTTCAGAACCTCCTGAATCACTTAGAGTGACCACCTATGTAACAACCCGCATTTTTACATATTGGAGGATCATAAAATATTTTTATTTAATTTACTGAGGGTCAGATCATTCTCATAATTTGATATATTGGTTATGGGGATGTGAGACATATCCATAATTTTTATCAATTTTATTTATGACCATTTTGCCCTTGTCAGTTTTGTACATGGGATAACTTTTGACTTCTATCGAATCAGGTGCTGAGATTGATTCCATTGGAAAGGAAATGATGGTTCTGATTCCGTTGAGTGGTCACATTAAAGATTTGGTTCAACGGTTTGGGAGAAATTGTTGTTTTAGTGCTACATAATTTCTGCTCAGGCTAATTAGTAATGAGTGGGCTGATTTGTGGGGCCTGCTAAGGCTTGGGACTGGGGATATAAATAGGGGGTTATATGCATGGTGAATGGTTTAGATTCTTCATTTCTCATTTGGTTGAGCTCGTGATCCTCCTTGCTCAATCAAATACATCTCTCTCCATTAAAATCTTAGATCTACATAAGAAGATTGAAGATCTACAGTAAGGAAGGCTAGATCTACATCAAAAGAGAGTAGATCGCATAAAATTAACAGATTTTAGGATTTTCCTTCATTATTCGGATTAGAGATTAGTTGTTTTCAAGCTATTTTGAATATTTGGTGAGTGATAAGCACCTCTCATGCAAATTCAATCGAGTATATGGGTTGTTTGATCTTATTTTCATCATTTCAAGTTGTTTTCATCTAGAACTACGTCATGGTATGTATATTTTCATTAGAATCATCATAGAGTCTAATCTAGAAACTTAAATCAGTAAATTTCTATGTTAATTTATGTGTTATTACAAGTTAGATCCATATTTTTAATTCGTTTACTGTTTATCATGAATTTGCCGAATTTCTTATCTTATAATGTTGAATAATCTGTGTGCTAATGCATGTTGATGATTTGGTTTGATTGGTTGTTGAAATCTAATGTTTTGCATGAGTTTTGGATCGAATTGGAGTTGGATCGGGCAAGTTCTGGATCGGGCAAAGATGTGGCATGGATCGGCGAGTTCCGGCATGGATCAGGTATTCTCTAGTTTTAGCAGCGTTTACAAATGCTATAGAAAGTATGGAACAGAAAAGCTATGGATTGAAAAGGCGATGGATTAGAAGAATGATGGATCAGATGGTTTCTGGAATAAATAGCGTTTTACAAACGCTGTAAAACAATGGACCGGAATGCTATGGACCAGAAATGTGATGGGCCGGAAGGCATTTTGATGGATCAGAAGTTTTAACATCATTTTTGAAAGGCTGTGGATGATGGATCAGAAATGCTATGGATCAGAAGGCATATTGATGGACCGAAAGGTGTATTGTTCGATCGGAAGCGTTAACAACGTTTCTGAAATGCTGTGGAAAATAGAGAGAAACACAATGAACTTGAGATTGAGCCTATGGGTCTAAAAAGATCCAGGGGATTTAATAACATTTCTGAAACGCTGCAAAATGCTGAATGAAACGCTGTGAAGGGCTAAAATCCTATGAAAGGAAGAAAATGCTGTGAAATGGAATATCGGCCAAATGAAGTTTTTTTGTAGTCATGATGGTCATGACTTCGACGTGAATTCCAGGCGGGATGATTGAGGTGTTGTGAAGTGTTCACTGATCATCGTAATGCAATGAATATGAAAACGACTCAAGCTTGTGAGCTCGTGAACAATGGTTGTTTGAGACGGGATCTAGGATTGTGGATAGTCGCTGGGGATGACGACTAGAGTTATGAAGACTGAGAGATTATCGTTGTTGTAAGTTCTAGTGGGCTTAAAGTAGGGGTATAATAGGGACGCCTAAAAGACTAGTGGGACTTGTCGAGTACCCTGGGCACATTGGATGTGTCTAGCTGTCTCGGGGAGGCAAATGTACATGGGATGTGCAGTAGTCTGACTAGAACTGGGGTTACCATTAGCCCTTGACGGGGTGCGTGATGTTGAGCCGGTCATACGATTAACGATGGTTTCGAAGCAGGATTGGTGGAGATAGCCAGAGTCATGGATGTTTGTTTCTTTGCTTGTACCGTCATGTGTAGGTTGTTCGACATCAAAGTAAACATCTCTTATGTGCTTGTCTGATGTTGGTTTAGGCCTTCAGGGCTTGTACTTGGGGGGTGTTGATCTCGATTAGGATGGTCTACGCTAGATAAGTGGTTGCTATGTCTTCTATGTTTTCTCTTTGGTTGTTGTAAAGGCCATCACTATCGGATGTAGAGGAGATGGGTTGGGTTCTTCTCTGATGTGTTGGGAGATTAGTTGATTAATCGACTTATTTCTCATATACTTTATTGATGATGTTAGATACCAGTTTTATTGCACAATAAGACTACTGTCTGACTCAAGGTTTTATGTCTCCCTCTTATTATCTTAGGCTATTCTTTCACATGATGAATGGGCAGACTGAGTAGCAGGTGACAGGTAGTAGATCTTAATGAGGATGATGTTGTTGATCGATGACAGGGTGGAGGCTTACGTATCAGTTTTCTACTATACATATTTTTATTGTTTTTCGCTATTTGATGTATTATTTGAGTGATTAGTAGTGAGGCATTTGGTACAGACTCTTACGGTATTCCTATGTTGTAAGGATAATTCATGGTAATATGAAAAGCTTAAGATTCTGCTCAATTCTGCTTCACTATTATTGCGTGTTGTATATGTTATATTATATTTTATCTTTGCGTTGTGATTTAAACGAAAGGTTCTGTTTGTGTTATTATACCCTGATGATCGTCCATAGCTGCCTGGCACATCTTTCAGCGCATTATTCCTCTTGTTAAGTGCAGGAGTTATGGACGGTCGTCACATTTGGTATTAGGGCTCTGGTTAATCGATTTTAGTCAAAGTTCAAGGATGTAATAACGTATGAGAGACGGATTTGTAGATTTCTGATGAATGTATACTATATATTAATGTATAGTATAGTAGCGTTTGAACTCCATTTGTAGTTTATCTCATATAT
Organism: Allium sativum; assembly: GCA_030737875.1. NCBI lineage: Eukaryota > Viridiplantae > Streptophyta > Magnoliopsida > Asparagales > Amaryllidaceae > Allium > Allium sativum. Next base: position 415,423,687 of record CM060909.1, on the reverse strand, counting down.
GGACTAATCATTCTATTTTTAAGATTTAGAATGAGTCGTCGAACTAAGGGAAGCACTGCTAGGGGTAAGCCTGTGATTGGAAGGGTAGGAAATGGTAGCCAACTGGGAGGTTCAACGGCTATACCTGATTATCTGGTTCTGTACGGGGCCATGATGGTTGTGATCGTATAAACGATGCCCATTCTAGAAGCGGCAGTAGAGCGTAGTGTTCCTATGCAGGCACCTAGGGTTGGTTCCGCTAAGCGATAGTGGGATTATTCTCCTACGGATAAAGAAGACAACTTAAGAAGAAGTATCACTTTGGAGAAACTTCGATGTCAGGTTAAGGAGCAAGAAGAAAGGATCAGTGTTGCTTGGGATGAAGCTTTTAGAAGCAGGCATGAACCTCTTGAAGAATCTTTTACTAACTCCAATGCCACGAAGCAGCTGAGTAAGAGAAAAAAGACATCTGAAAGGGAATGATGGCCAAAAGAAGAAACCAAAAAATAAGGATGTCATTTTCTATAACTGCCAATAGAAAGGCCATATTCCCAAGGATTGCAAGAATCTAAAAGTAGACAAGAAGTGTTACAACTATGGCGAGCCTGGGCATAAGAAGGACTATCTAGGTTTTCTGAAGAATAAGCAGCTGTTGGAAGAATGTGCTCTGAAATCTATTTCGATTACCTATCGTATTTCTAATGAGAATTAGGAGAAGATGTTGTTGTTTTTAGTATGCCTTCTACCAAAAGTGTTTGGTTTGGGTCATGATGATACTAGGACATTGCCTTATTTTACCTATAATCAATTGGGTTTAGAACCCAAGATTGTAGTGGCCCTTTGATTGTGTCTAATCCAGACGGGAGTTCATTTAATCTTTCTATGCTTTGATGTGATCTAGTTTATTTATTCGTGCTCTTTTGTGTGTGATTGTTTTGTTTTGAACTTCGATGGGTTAGGGATTTTTTTGTGTATGGACTAGCTCAAGAGGTATGCGTCTAAAGTGGATTGTGAGAAGCTGGAGGTGACACTCGGGAATGTGGACGGGCGAATGGTTGTAATTCAATGTAAGCCTGAAGATGGTGTCTTCATAAGATATTTATATTCTCTTGTGATTCCACGGGAAGACGTTTCATTGGTGTCGAACGCTAGTGAGTTTGATGATGTCTTTGACGAGGTCAAAGGGTTACCGCTACACTAGGAGATTGAGTTAAGGATCGATTTGGTCGAAGGTGCTCGACTTATCGTCATCCCTTTTAAGCAGATGGCTCTTAAGGAACAACGAAAGTTAGAGGTGCAAGTACTTGACCTTTTAGGAAAAGGATTCATTTGGAAAAGCGTGTCTGAATGGGGAGCACCAGTTGTGTTTGCAAACAAGGCTAATGGATCTTTGAGACTATATGTGGACTATTGTAAGATGAACAAGGTGACCAAGAAGAACAAGTATCCGTTGCCGAGAATAGATGACTTGTTTGATCAGATTCACAAGGCTAAGGTTTTTTTCCAAAATGGATTTGGCAATGGGATTCCACCAGGTGAGAGTGGCAAATGATAGTGGGCCAAAGACTGCTTTTAGGACACCATCTAGTCGAATAGTTAGTGATCCCATTCGGGTTGCCAGTGTATTTCATGGATCTTATGAATAGGGTATTCAGCGATCAGTTGACAAGTTCGTGCTTGTATTCATGGATGATATTATGGTTTTCTCCCGGAATGAGGAAGAGCATAAGACGCACTTACAAGTTGTTTTCGAAATCTTGCGAAAGCATCGGCCGAGGGCTAAGTTTTCGAAATGTCACTTCTGGAAGGGTGAAGTGAGGTTCTTAGGCTATGTCGTTTCTTGAAATGGGATAGCGGATGACCCCACTAAAGTGGCAGCAATCCAAGGCTGGGATAAACCTAAGAATGCGACGGAGGTTCGGAGATTCCTTGGGTTGGCGGGATATTATCGTCGTTTTATAAAAGATTTCCCTAAGATAGCTGCACTATTAACAGGATTGACAAAGAAGAATCAGGTGCTCACACAAGATGCAAAGTGTGAACAAGCTTTTGGAGTTGGTAGCGATCGTGTTTGCTCTAATGACGTGGAGACATTACCTATTGAGAGTTCGATTCAAGTTGTTTACGGATCACAAATCATCGAAGTATCTTTTTTATCAAAAGGATTCAATCTTCGACAACAACGGTGCTTAGAGTTTCTGGCATCATTTGATTTTGGAATAGCCTATACTCCTGGCAAAGGTAGTGCAGTGGCGGATGCGTTGAGTTGAAGATGCGCAAGTTTAGGAGCGATGTTTTCAGAATGGAAGCATGTCGAGTTCTTAGCTGGATTTGATTTCAGGCCTTGGTGCAAGTTACAGCCTGAAATGATGGCAAGCTTATCGATAAGACCTACTCTCATCAAATGGATTGGAGAGAGCCAAAAGCGGGATGGGAAGCATGTCAGGGTTATCCAGAAATTGGAACTAGAGGATAGGGAATTTGAGGTCGATCGGGAGGGTTGGCTTCGAAAGAAAGGATGACTGGTTGTTCCTGATTTCTATAGACTGAGAGATGAGATTCTAAGGGAATGTTGTTAGGGAATGCGGAATGGATCTTAAGGAAAAATTAACACTAGGGGAGGTGAATGTTGTTTTAAAGGAACTTAAGAAAATATAAAACTTATATAATCTATTATATGAATCACACACCACAGAGATACTCACAGACATAGAATCAAACACAAACACAGAAATAAACAAAGATAAAATGCAGTAAAAGGAAAGAACACACCGGATTTTATACCAATTCGGATTGCTCCTACGTCCAGTCCCACGCAACGCTGGATTGAATAGAGTTTTATTATTAGATCAAAATCTAAGTACAATCCCCTTGATTTCACGTCTACAAGGTTAACACCATTTCCACTACCCTTGATTTCCGGGCTACAAGGTTAACATCGTTTCCTTTCCTTGATTTCATGGCTACAAGGAACATACCATTTCTCAAATAATCCCAAATGATCACAACAGCCCTATAACTCTTTAGTAGCTCTTTAGTTCAGAGAGTAATGAGTAGAGAGTGAGAAGAGAAGTTTAATGTATTTAGAATAGAAATCGACAAATTAGAAGTGTATAAATCATAAAAATATGAAATAATAATGGAGGAACGAAAAGGGATGAAGATGGAGAAGAAGAATGATTAAAAAAATTGAAATCAACCCCTATTTATGAGATTTGAAAGGTTGCAACGCTTTTGGAATGTTACAAATGGTGAAAAGAGACTTCCTTTGAACTAAAAATATAAATTTGTGTGTCGACATAGGGTATTATGTATGTCGACATATATGTTTTGAAACTTTGAATTTTTGAATATTTTCAAGTGTTTTACTATGTATATAATTCTGTAAATTTTTGAATTGAAACATAGTGATATAAATAAGTATTTTAAAGTAGAAAATCATATGAAATCATAAATATAAATTATATGAACATATTTATAAAATTATAAAGTTTAAAACTATATAAATATAAAGGTATAAAAGTATATAACTATATGAATATATAAACTTTAAAACTCAAGTTTAAAATCAAAGGTAAGATAGAAGAACTAATTAAAATTAGAATTTTGAAAAATAGAATTTGAATTTGAAAATCAGAATCTGAATATGAAAACCAGAATTTGAAAAACATAATTTGAATTTGAACATGTAGTGCTATTCAGAGTCTTACATATAAACTAGACTCGATTACTATATTTATCTTGAACTCTTGATTTCTTAATTACTTATGAGTCTTCAATCTTCTCTGAATTTTGAATCTCTTGAATCTCTAAAACTGTACACTCTTCAGTTTTAATTCCTGTATACAACTCCTACATATATATGTGTGTGTATATATATATTCTGGATAGAGATGTTAGTATATATTTTATAATCAAATAATATTGAAATAAGGTTGTTTTCATCAAAACTCTATTCTCCAATAAATGTCATCACTCAAGATTGACGATTCATCCTGGTGATAAAACATGTATCAGGACATGAAGCGAGCTTCCTATTTGGAAGGGATGAAGAGGGATGTTGAAATGTCATTTCCAAATGCTTGAATTGTCAGTTGGTGAAAGTTGAACAGAAGAAGCCGAGTTGATTGCTCCAGCCATTGGAAGTTTGTAACACCCCGAATTTTCTATTAACAGTAAATTAACAAATTAAAGTATAATTAATTCTAAATGATAGAATTAAGGGAAACAGGTTATGCCATTGCGTTCGTCTCGGAATTCTGCTTGAGATAGAGTCCGAGTTTGCATAAATCGGACTCCGTATGAAGGAGTTATGACCTCCGGAAGTTTCAGAATTCGATCTAAAATTCAAACTGCATGAAAACAAGTTCAAAATTCAAAACTGGACCAGAACTGGGCTAGGCGGGAATTTTCCCACCCAGGATCCAGGTCGACCAGGGGGTCGACCTAGGAGTCGACCTGGGTACCCAGGTCGACCATGTAGTCGACCTGGGGGTCGACCTGCTTGGTCGACTTGACGTGCTTGGTCTGGTCCTGGCTCGGTTTCTGGGGCTTGGTTGTGTCACTGGGGCTGATTTGTCACTTTCTGATTGGCTTCTCTTGAGACAGATGGCCTTGATTAACTCTAGCTTCATCAATGGCTCTAATTAGTTTGAAATTCTATATAAACAACCTCAGTCTCCAACCTAAATTCACACAAATAAAATAGAGCTAGAGCCGTCATGCTGCTGGAAGGAAGCCAAGAGTAGCCTCCACATGAAGAAAGCTTAGAGACGAGCAAAACTAAAGTAAAAACAAGATTCAAACAACGTTTATCTACGCAAAGGAAAGCATTGCAAATTCGGAACTCAGAATCCAGAATTCAAGTTCGTCGTTTGTTGTAAGTATATTGATTTTTCCGATGGGAATAAAATTGAGACTTGATTCGATCTAAAATGGAATTGGAATTTTACTATTGTATAACGACGATGCTAATTCATATCTGTGTATTGCAATGATTGTATTGTGAATGGTTGGGATGTTTGTGGTATAATTTATTTGATGTTGATCCTATAGTACATTTAGAATGAAAGCAACATCACATACAAGTATATGGTTAATGTTAGAATTAACACCTATATGTTTATATGTTTAATATAGGTTGTATGTGTTATGTCCAAGTTAAGATCTCATGTATATACTTTATGCTAAAACCTCTATGCCTAAATGATTAAGTTCATATACATGCTCATATGTTTATACAAAAGTTGCAAGTTCATAATTGGATCTATGCCAAGATCCATTTTAATACAAGTTTCAAGTTATACTAGTAAACATGATTGGATCTAGTTCACACATGTGATAAAATTATACATACTTTATGGACATGTCATACTCTTGTCATATGCTAGTGATGTTCGATGTTATGCCTAGATCTAAACATGTTTAGGCTTATGTTGTCTAAATCATATGCTAATTCATGTGACACCTATTTAGTTAGATCCCTATTTCAATGCAAGTTCACATATATGTAAGTTGATTTAGTCTATATTGCAAATTCACATATATGTATGTTGATTTAGTCTACGTTGCAAGTTCACACCTATGATATTCATGTTGACTATTTTGCAAGTTCACACATATGATGTTCATATTAAATATGCCGAAAATGCTAAGTTTACACCTATGTCATGTTTATGTTAATGAATTTCTTTATGCCAATTTTGTGTACGCTAAATTAGGCTTAGTTTTTAGCCTAATATTATATGTTAAAATCATGCGGACGAAAAATTAGGCTAAGATTGTTAGCCTAATATTTAGACGGGGTAACATTGGGAAAAATTGGTAAATATAGGAAGCTTGACATAAATTAGTGAAAAATATATGTATTGGCATGTTTGGCACATGCCAATAATTGGTGGCACTTAAATGGTATAAAATTCTTATACCAAAAATGATGAACTTGGAAAATGGGCCACAACATTTAATTGTTAACAAATTTATATATAACAAGTAATAGAGACAAATATGTAAATTTAGAAAATACGAGTATGCTTAACCCGAGGTTGGATTGAGTTGTGATGTAAACCTGCCCGGACCCGCCCGACTGTCCAGTAATCACAACAATACCTATCCAATGTGAGAGGTTAAGCATTGACCCCAATAAGGACCCGAGGTTATACTGAGTTACGGTGTAAACTTGCCCGAAACCGACCGGCACATCCAGTAACTGTAACAATACATGTCTAATGTGAGTGGTCGGTGCTTTAAAAAGCTAAGGACAGACCAGTCAGGATGGTAGGGTTAAGTTAACTAAAACACTTAACCAATTCAACGTGTTAATTAAAATGATGGGTGGGGTTAGGTAAATACAGACACTGAACCGCTTAACATGTTTGACTAGAAAACCCTAGTAACGGGGACCCATTTCAGCAGTAACCCAATTAGGTACCATGGTACCCTGAAACTAGACAGGGTGGGGCACGATTACTGGGCTGATTGTAAGCGGTCAAAGGCGACGACGGTTGGTGCAGCAGTGTGGGTTCTAACGGAGTGCGGGCGTGCACACACTTCGGAGTAGACAAACAGGGCACTGGGCACCAGTAGTTTAACCTATGCATTCTAGGATTGTGTCGGGCCGCCACCATGGGACTTGATACACCCCATGGTGGGACCAGCATATGTATCTACAATCATTGGGGGCCATATGACATATATGATTTTGCGAGTAGGAGCCGATCTTTAGAAAGGGGATCACTCCACCCCGATCATGGGGTGCCAGTTGAGACAATGCAAGTAGGTGCAGAGATATAGTGTATGGTGCGATAGCATATTCGGTTCAAACTATTTTATCTTAGTTTATGATACTTTCCTATTTCCAGTTTATACCTATCATGCCCTTTTTCTTATTCTCATACTAAAGAGTCACTAGACTTTCCAGGCTTTATGTCTGATTATAATTTTCTTTCGTCTTCTTTTCTTCCGTCCCCCCCCCCACTCCCCCAGGTCCATAGGGAGGAAACAACCCAGCTTACTCAGACTCTTTGCAAGCATCAAGATAGTAGATATATGGTTTTGGACTCTCTTTCCTTAGCTACGGCTTTTGGACACGTTCTATGGGGATTTATGTAGCTTTTATTTTTTTTATGCTTCTTTATTTAATAATCAAGACAGAAATGATGATGTAATGTTTTGGAAGTTACTATGAGACAATTATGGAAATGTTTTGTATGAACACGTATTTATGAAATGAAAGTCTGCTTGTTTTTTGCTGCTTATACATATGTGTTTATATCTGTCTTATGTTTTATCTGTGACTTTTACTTATAAACCTCCACCAAAGTTAAGGCATTCCCTTTGTGAGTGACCTTAATGGAGGTGGGTGTTTCAAAGTTCCTATATGGAAGTGGGAGCATATATTGATGGATTTTATCGATGAACCACCTAGATCCAGGGTAGGAAACGAAGGGTTTTGGATCATCATGGATCGCTTGACCAAAAGTGCAAGTTTTATTCCTGTTAGATCGACTAGGATAGCATCGAAGTTGGCTGAACTTTATATTAAATGGATAGTTTGACTCCATGGTATCTCAAAGAGCATAGTGAGTGATCATGATCTATTGTTCACAAGTGGATTTTGGATGAGTTTGCAAGATACTTTGGAAACAGAATTGTGTTTGAGTACGGCTTATCATTCCTAGACCGATGGTCAAACCGAGAGGGTTAACAGAGTTTTGGAATATCTCCTTAGAACTTGTGTATTGGACTTCGGAGGATCGTGGGAAAACCATCTATTCGAGTTTGCGTACAACAACAGCTACCAGTCGAGCATTGGGATAACACCATACAAGGCGTTGTATGGAAGACCGTGAATTCTATGGCATGTTGGCTAGAGACTGCGGATAAGCTAACGCTTGGGCCAGAGATGATCAGAGAAACCTCGGATTGTATCAAGATCGTTCGGCAATGAATGAAGGTAGCCCAAGATCATCAGAAGAGTTATGCCGATAAGTGTCGTAAGGATTTGGAATTCGACATGGGTGATATGGTTTTTGTGAAGATTTCACCGTTAAAGAATATCGTTCGGTACGAAAGTAAAGGAAAGTTAGCTCCAAGGTTCACTGGACTGTTTCTGATAGTCAAGCGAATTGGAAAGCTCGCGTATAAATGGATTTACCCGAGAAGATGTCGAGTGTGCATAATGTTTTTCATGTGTCATTTCTACAGAAGTGTGTGCATGATTCGAATGCGGTGGTATCTCTAGAACAGGACGAAGACCTAGAAGTCGAGTTCATATTTACAAAACCGCGTCAGCTACTTTGCGTTGTGTGGAATGACATGAAACAGCTTAGGAGGAAGATGGTTAAGCTAGTCAAGGTGCAATGGAGTAAGGATAATGACGATTGTATGTGGGAAATGGAAGAGAGTATAAAGTCTATCCATCCAGAACTCTTCATTAGTATGACCCATTAATGTCGTGTCACCTTACATCATTGTAACTTGTACTGTTCGTTAGAATTCTGCATGCTAGGTTAAGGTTATGGATGCATGACTTGATGGATGCTGGTTTGGATGGTATCGTTTCCCATGGATGATAGCCATGCGGATTTTTTTTTGGTTGTTCGTATTTGCTTGGGATTTCGGGGGCGAAATTCCTAAAGGGGGGAGAATGTAACGACCCGCATTTTTACGTATCGGAGGATCGTAAAATATTTTTATTTAATTTCCTGAGGGTCGGATCATCCTCATATTTTGATATGTTGGTTAAGGGGATGTGAGAGATGTCCAAAATTTTTATCAATTTTATTTATGACCATTTTGCCCGTGTTAGGTTTGTACAGGCAATAGCTTTTGACTACGATCGAATCAGGCGCTGAGATTGATTCCATTGGAAAGGAAATGATGGTCCTGATTCCGTAGATTGGTCGCAATAAAGATTTGGTTCTGTGGTTTGGGAGGAATTGTTATTTTAGTGCTACACAATTTCTGGCCAAGCCAATTGGTAATTGTTGGCCTGATTTGTGGGGCTCGCTGAGGCTTGGGGCTTGGGAAATAAATAAAAGGTTAGAGGCATGGAGAATGGTTTAATATCTTTCTTTCTCATATGGTTGAGCTCAGATCCTCCTTACTCAGTCAAATACATCTCTCCTCCATTAAAATCATAGATCTGCACAACAAGATTGAAGACTTATAACAAGAAAGGTTAGATCTATATCAAGAGAGTAGATCGCATCAAATTAAGAAATTTTAACATCGTCCTTTGCTGTCTGGATTAGAGATTAGTTGTTTTCAACTTGTTTTGAAGGTTAGGTGAGTGATAAGCATCTATCACACGAATTCAATCGAGTATATGTGTTGTTTGATCTTATTTTAATCATTTCAAGTTGTTTCATCTGGATCTACATCATGGTATGTATATTTTCATTCGAATCACCATAGGATCTAATCTAGTAACACAAAGTTGTAAATTTCTAAGTTAATTCATGTGTTTTTACAAGTTAGATCTATTTGTTTAATTCATTTATTGTTTATCATGAATTTGGTGAATTTCTTATGCTAGAATGATGAATAATCGTTGTATTAATGCTTGTTGATGATTTGGTTTGATTAGTTGGTGAAATTGAATGTTTTGCACGAGTTTTGGTTTGAACTGGAGTTGGATCGGGAAAGTTCTGGATTGGGCAATAATCATGCATGGATCGGGCGAGCTCTGACATGGATCAGTCGTGTTTTGACATGGATCTAGTATTTTCTAGTTTTAACAGCGCTTTCAAATGATGTAGAAAGTATGGACCAGAAATGCTATGGACCGAAAAGGTGATTGATCTGAAGAGTTATGGATCTGAAGAGTGATGGATCAGATGGTTTTTGGACCAGATGGCGTTTTACAAATGCTGTAAAAGCTATAGACTAGAATGTTATGGATCAGAATGCTATGGACCAGAAAGGTGATGGACCGGAAGGCATGTTGTCTGATCGAAAGTATTGACAGCGTTTCTGAAATGTTGTGGATGATGTATGGGAAATGCTATGGATTGGAAGGCATATTGATGGACCGGAAGCATTGACGGCGTTTCTTAAAAACCATGGAAAAAATAGATAAACGCTATAAATCTGAGAATGGGCCTATGGGTCTGAAATGATCCAGGAGATAGAATAGCATTTCTGAAATGTGGTAAAAGGCTGAGTGAAACGCTGTGAAAGGCTAAAACGCTGTGAAAGGTTGAATATGTTGTGAAATGGAATATCGACCAAATGAAATATGTTTTTGGGTCAACGATGGTCGTGGCTTCGACGCGAATTCAAGGAGGAATGATCTAGGTGTTGTGAATTGTTCGTTGATCATCGTAATGCAATGAATATGAAGACGACTCAATGTTGTGAGCTCGTGGATAATGGTTGTTCGATACGGGGTCTGAGCTAGTGGATAGTCGTCTGTGATAATGACTAGATTTATAAAGGCTGAGAGATTATCGTTGTCGTGAGTTCTAGTGGGCTCAAAGAAGGGGTAGAATAGGGATGCCTAAAAGACAAGTGGGACTTATCGAGTACACTGGGCACATGGGATGGGCCTAGTATTCTCGGGGAGGCAAATGTACATAGGACATGCAGTAGTCTGACTAGAAATGGGGTTACCATTAGCCCTTTATAGACGACATGATGTTGAGAAGATCATACAATTAACTATGGTTTCGAAATAGGATTGGCAGTGATAGCCAGAGTCATGGATGTTTGTTCCTTTGCTTGTATCGTCTTGTGTAGGTTCCTCGACATCGAAGGAGACATCTCTTGGGTGCTTGTTTGATATTGGTTTAGACCTTCGGGGATTGTACTTGGGGGTGTTGATCACGATTAGGGTTGTCTACGCTAGATAACTGGTTATTGTGTCTGCTATGTTTTCTCTTTGGTTGTTGCAAAGGCTATCATGGTCGGATGTGGAGGAGAAGGGTTGGGTTCTTCTCTGATGTGTTGGTAGATTAGTTGACTAATCTACCTATTTATCATATACTTTATTGTTGATGTTAGATAGCTGTTTTATTGCTCCTTAAGACTGTTGTTTGACTCAAGGTTTAATGTCTCCCACTTATTACCTTGGACTGTTCGTTCATGTGATGAACGGAAGACTGAGTAACAGGTGACAGGTAGTAGATCTTGATGAGGACGATGCTTCAGATCGATGACGGGCTAGAGTCTTACATATCAGTTTTCTACTATACATATTTTTGTTGTTTTCCGCTGTTTGAAGTATTCTTTGACTGACTTATAGTGATGCAATTTGTACAGACTCTAATGGTGTTCCTATGCTGTATGGATAATTCTTGGTGATATGAAAAGTTAAAGATTGTGCTCAATTCTGCTTCACTATTATTGCTTGTTGTATATGTTCGATTATATTTTATCCTTGCGCTGTGAGTTATACGACAGGTTCTGCTTGTGTTATTATACCCTGATGATCGTCCATAATTGCTTGGCACATCTTCCAGTGCGGGAGTTATGGGCGGTCGTCACAAGCTATCTTGTCAAAACCCATGGATCACGAGGACTTATGCTTCTATTTGGTTGTTTCTGCACAGGCAATTAGCTCAGCGCTTATGCACGAAGAAGATCATGTCCAACGGCCCATTTACTACATCAGAAGAGGATGACATGAGCAGAAAATAATAATCTGAAACTTCAAAAGCTTTCCAACTTCCTATTGATCTCTTCCTGGAAGCTACGGCCATACTTTTTGCCCCATCCATCAAAGTCCACTGACCAACCGCTACAACAGGTCCTGCAATGACCTGAGGTGTCTGGGCGACTTTTGAAGTGGAACATGAGCTGAGCTAGCTCGAGATTACTTCAATCATTGGTCGAGACATCCTCGGATAGTCCCTCGCAGAGTTCATAGAGTAGTTCACTATTCCCAAAGAGCCTCCTACGGATAATAGGTAGCCTCTAGGCATTCAATGGAAATTATTCATGGATGGATCATCTAACACTCAGTTTTCTTACGTTGGAGTCATTACTCCTGAGGAATGCTCGATCTGTTATGCTTTGAATCTCGACTTCCCTACCACCAACAACAATGCATAATATGAAGCCTTGATTGCTGGACTTAGAATTCAGTTGAACTCAAGATCAGGGCTATCTAGATTTACTCTGACTCATAGCACATCGTACTCCAGGTGCAGGGCGAATATCAAGCCAAAAGGGCAGACTTTGCTCCCTACCTTGCTCAGGTCCGCGAACTGCTCACTAACTTCGACCACTACATTTACTGCATGCATCCTCGAGAACAAAAAGAGAAAGATGATTCACTAGCCAAGCTGGCAAGTTCTGGGGATTCACAGCTCTTGGGACTGGTCCCAGTCAAAGTGCTCGATTATCTGAGCATTAATCAGATGCAGACTGAATTGATAGAAATGACGGAGATCGATCCCAGACCCTAGTCTTGGATGACGCCAATTAAGAACTATACGCTTCATGGATTCCTCCATGATCGCTCAAAGGAAAGACGATCACTCATTCGCAAAACGTCTCATGACATCATTCAGGATAGAGTTGTGACACCCCACATCCGTTAATGTCACTCACTGAGGGAATGCATTAAGTTCCGTGAAGCGTTAAAGTAATTAGGCACAAAATAATTACAAGACAGATATAAATAAGATAGTAGCGGAAATTTAAATTTTTATTTCAATAAAAATACCGTGGTCCATAATTTCATAAGTCACAAAAAAACCATTACAACAAAATAACTTCTGTCTGCATCATCAGAGTACACAAGTAAATTAAAAGCATAATTCCCCAAATGAAAGAGTTAAGCTATAGTAGAGACAAGAACAAGAGCCATACTTCAGCAATAGCTCCTAGCAAGATGATATCTTAATCCTGACTAAGCCTGGGTGTTTCCTCCCTGTGAACCTGGGGGAGGAAACGGAAGAAAGAAGGAGAAACAAAATGGGTCAGACAATAAGCCTGGCGAAACTAGTTACTTTTAGCCAATAGATAAATAAAAGTAACATGATAAGCATATAAAGTGGATAAGGGAGATCACTACATAAATAGCAGGTGTGACAAGGTAAGCAAGATAAAGTGTACATGCCTCACTAATGATTTCTCCGCACTATTACTAGTATATCCAGAAAGAGATGGCCCCTCCAACTATAAGGTGGTAGATTTAGGTATACGTCCAAATGTATCCTAACTACTACCACGGTCGATCGGCTCCCTAACCTTCGTAGATACCTTGTGTTGGCCCCACAGTAGGAGGTATCACTTCCTAAAGTGGCAACCCGTCGTCGTAATAATATGCACAACCATATCTACAGGTGTCACGGTCGTCTTATCCCCCTCTTCTTGGCTCATGCACGCACATGGCCTGGTAGGTTTGGGCCGCCCACACCATCCTCCACGTTTGGATCTCTTAAAATCAGTCAGTAAGCGTGCCCCATCTCCGCCTAGTACGGAATACTTTCTTTGATACCTACTCCGGGCTACTGACTGAAATGGGTCCCATACAATATGATACAAGCTCTCCCATTTATCTTGTATCCCCACTAGGTTTTCACTGACTATGTATACCACTAGGTGTCTTTAATTACATAGCCTTATTTACTTCTACCAGTTATGCTTACCTACAGGTTTCTTTAATACATAACCCCTAATCTTCCAACCGATTATGCTTACCTATAGGTGTCTTTAATTACATAACCTATTACTTCTACAAGTTATGTTTACCCGAAGAGGTGTCTTTAATTACATAACTTCATTATTTACACCGATTATGTATACCACTAGGTGTCTTTAATTACATAATCTTAACGGATTAAGTTTGTGGGCCTATTACCTATCCCCTCTTCAGATTTACTTAACCCACCGCTCAACCATGTTTACTTAACCCCCAACTTAAATTTAAGTTCCTACAATCCCTATGGATTAACTGTAGGTTAAGTAGTCTAATTCTTTACCATGTCCATTTATGGTTTCATAATGGGCGTGAGCTTCCACATTAGGCCTACAACATGTGGATGCTGGATATGTCGGTCGGGTCTGGGCAGACTTATTCCACAGTTGGGCCTAACCTCGTGTCATTGCCCGATTCATATTTACGTACTTAGACCTCCCACATTAGGTTTACGATTAGTGGCTGCTGGATATGCCGGTTGGGTCCGGGCAGACTTCCACCACCAATGCAACCTAACCTCGTGTCATAAGTACAATTACAATTTCTAATTGTAATTACTAGACATTCCATTTTTAATTAATTAATCAATTAATTAACATTTTCCTCTTATAGGTGCCAATACCTATTTTGCCCAATAATTTGAATTACATGTCCATAAATGTTCATATTCAAATTATTCCATTTTTAATTAATTTATCAATTAGTTAATCCTTTCCTTTTATAGATGTCAATACCTATTTCGCCCAATAATTTGAATTACATGTCCATAAACGTTCGTATTCAAATTATGCCATTTTTACCCCTTTCCCCGTTCCTTAACTAGCGGCCTCACAAAATTGGCAACATGCCAATGCTAGACAATAGCCTATTCATAAACGATAACAGGGAAAATAATGGGAATATACTAAAATAATCATCTTGGCATAAACATAAACTTGTATGATAAAAGGTGAACATACATACCAGCATGGACATGAAATTTTCATCATAACAAGGTGGACATTAAACTGATGAACTATGATGTCACAATATCTAAATTATCCATTCTAGATGTCCAATCGATTTAAATCTAACATGATAACATAGGGTGACAATTTAGATTACATAAAATAGATCTAACATGAATCATAAGGTGACAAATTTAGATCACATAGGATAGATCTAACATGAAGCATAAGGTGACAATTTTAGATCACATAGGATGGATCTAACATGAATCATAAGGTGACAATTTTAGATCACATAGAATAGATCTAACATGAATTATAAGGTGACAATTTTAGATCACATAGGATAGATCTAACATGAATCATAAAGTGACAATTCTAGATCACATAGGCTAGATCTACATGAATCATACTGTGACAATTTTAGATCACATAGGATAGATCTAACACGATAATTTTAGGTCACATAGAATAGATCTACTTACATCCGCATCATAGCATATCATAAAAATTACAACCTAAGATCCATAATGATAACATAGAAAAAAATTGAATTGGATCCAAAGAAATACTTCTATCATAGTATAGCATGAGATCTACCAATAACGTAGATTTAAAATCTACAATCGTATCCACATCACGGTCCTTCATAGTTTCACTATTATTTATCTAGACCTAAAAGCAACTAGAACTCACTGTGATTGGATTGCTAAAATGATAGAAAAAGTGCTGAGTCCATGTTTGAATCTTAGAATTTGATAAGCTTTAGAAGAAGATGAGAGATCCTAATTCATTCCAGAATCCAGCAGATTCCGGCCACCATTGCTTTTCTTTGAAGAAAACAAAGGATATGAGATATATTTATAGCTGTTGGGTTATAGAATTCAGATGCCACCTCGGCCCTAATGAAATTGGGTCAGGTCACGGGTCGTCACTCACTCGAAAAATGCCCGAACACCTAGAAACTGTTTTGGGCGCAATTGGAGGTGCGCCAATGCAAGAATACACTGGCGCACTTGTCAATTGCGCTAGTGCATTCTGCTTTCATTGGAAAACTTTAACCGTCCATAACTTCTTCATACATTTTCCATTTTACGCAAACTCGGACTCTATCTCAAGCAGAATTCCGAGATGAACGCAATGGAGTAACCCGTTTCACTTAAGTATGGATAATAAATTAGTTATTCTTTAATTTATCATATTTAATGTCGTTAAAAATTCAGGGTGTTACATTCTCCCCTACTCAAAGGATTTCGTCCCCGAAATCTCCAAGTAGAGAAGAATGCATATGCTACAATCCATCATCCATCTACTCAACCACCAATCACTCGCATCCGTTGTCATTAAGGATTATTAATGCTTTCATGAAAATATGCAAAAGTTTGTGTATATGTCCCAACACTAATGTGATTCAGTTGACCTTCATAATGCAATGTATGTTAGTGCCATGAATTCGATATGTATGCAAATAAGCCTATTATAACATATAAGCTCTACAATTTTGTGTACTCATTCATCCAAATGCAACACCCATATGCTAGCTCTCCATTTCCATCCATAAAAGAAAATAAAATGCACACACATCCATAAGAAGTATGAGAGTGATTGAGCCGATCTTAGTGCCTAATGTGTGTGTATATGCGTCCACAGGCAACCACTAGCTAACACCTGCATCCACTTGCATCCATAAAACATAACATGTTTCAAACACATGTTTACACCCATAGGATTCCTATCTAAAGGTCGAAAATACTATGGATAGGATGTACTCAAATGATAGAAACAAGTACTGATAAAGCTTTTGGAAAAAGGAGTTAAGAACATACCCTCGAAGAGAAAAGGGTACGAAGCATGAATCCTGTCTTCGGTCTCCCAAGTCGCATCCTCTGAGTTATCTCCCCATTGAACCTTTAACAAATTGATCTCTTTATTGCCAAGCTTCTTAACTTCTGATCCCAGAATATGGGAAGGAACTCCCCTGATTGTCGCCTCCCATTCCACTTCTATCTCATCCAATATACTCGGCTTGACAACTTCCGCGGTGTCATGCAAGAACTTCCGCAGATGAGAAACATGGAAAACATCATGAACACCAGATAGATTTTCAGGAAGCTTTACTCTATAGGCCATTTGGCCAATCCTATCGGTTATGGGAAATGGTCCCACAAACCTAGGTGCCAACTTCCTACCGATCCGAAGCGAACCACATTCCTCAGAGGTGATACTTTGATAAAAACCAAGTCTCCTACTTCAAATTCGAGGTCAGTCCTTCTCTTGTCTGCATAGGATTTCTGCCTATCTTGAGCTATCTTCATCCATCGTCGAATAAGTCAATCTTTTTGGATGTTTCTCTAACCATATTAGGTCCAAGTAATAATCTTTCTGTAGATTCCCACCAACAAGTTGGATCTACAGGGTCGTCCATATAATGCTTCGAGGGGTGCCATGCCGATGCTGGCCTGATAGCTGTTGTTAGGCAAACTCTACCAATGGAAGATGCTCTTCCCAAGTCCCACCGAAGTATATGATACATAGCCTTAAAAGATCTTCTAAGATTTTGTTCACCCACTCCATTTGCTCGTCGGTCTGAGGATGATAAGCGGTGGATAAATGGCATTTGGAGAACTTTGCTTTAAGCTGATGGTCACGGAGAGTTTTCAAAACTTCTCTTTAATGCTGGGCATGCTCTTCTTCGCTTTTGGAGAAGACCAAAATATCATACACAAAGACTACCATGAACTTATTTGGGAACTCCCGAAACACCCTACTCATCAGATTGACAAAATAGGCGGGTGCATTCGTCATCCCAAAAGGCATAACTAGCCATTCAAAGAAACCATTCGGAGTCCTAAAGGCAATCTTATCTATTCTGTATTCAGCAACCCTCAACTGATGGAACCCCGTGGCCAAGTCTAACTGGGAAAATACCGAGGCACCAACAAGATGATCAAATAAATCATCAATCCTCGGAAGCAGGTGCCTTTTCTTCTTAGTGAGCTTATTCAGCTCCCTATAATCAACACACAAATGAAGCGAACCATCCTCTTTAGTTGCGAATAACACTGGAGCACCCCATTTAGATATGCTTCATCTGATAAACCCTTTCTCCAGTAGCTCCCCTACTTGCTTATTCAGCTCCCTCCTTTCCCTTGGAGCCATGTGGCGCACTGGTAATGCAACTAGCTTTGCATTGTCCACCAGATATATGCAAAAGCCGATCTCGTGCCTTGGAGGTAAACCCCCAACCTCATCAAAAACATCGGAAAAATCTCGGACTACTGGAACAGATTACAGATCGTTGATAGATGCATCAAGAGACTCTAGGAAACTAAGCATAACCGACCCTTGTGGGTCACACGAAATCTCGAGGGTTCTCCCATGACAAGTTAGTAGCCTGACGACCCTCTTCTCACAATCCAGAATAGCACCATAACTGGTAAGCCAATCCATTCCAAGAATCAACCCATAGCCCATAAACCCGAGCATATACGCATCACATTCAAATTCGACGCCTAACACAAATGTTTTCAAACCCCGACAAATAAATCGATTAATGAGCCGAACCACCAATGGAATTTGAAACTACTACGGGATCTACTACCATACTAGTAATTAACTATAGAGATTCAACTACAGAACATAATATAAATGAATTTGAGGCACCAGAATCAAAAAGTGTTCTAACAGGATGGTTTGAAAGAGAAATTAAACCTACCACAGAAATTTTTCTACCTCTATCAAGAGCACTGGTCACGAGAGCATGCACCTGCCCTCTAGAATTTCCTACCCTTTAACCTTGTCCCTGTGATCCCCATTTCTGCGGGCACTCTTTAGCAAAGTGTCCGGCCTCTCCACAGTGGAAGCAAGAATTCTTGCTTCGCTTACAGTCTTTAACCATATGACCTTCCTTCCCATAATGGTGACATTTTCTCTTATCCTTGCCTTTAACATTTTTCCTTCCTTTCTTTCGCTGTGGTTGTTATTGCTGCTGCCCCTTCTTGGGCCACACCCTCTTATTCTGTGATTGCCCCTCAGTTTTCGTTTCCTTCTTTTCTCCCTTGTCCTCCTCATGCATTAGGGCCATATCGACAAGTTTTTCAAAGGTGGTCTACATTGGAATATTGGACATAGCTAAACCATGTAGAGGCTCATTTAGCCCTTTAGCGAACCGCAAAGCCTTTTTGTGCGGCGTATCCACCAACTCTAACACGAACCTTGCTAGCTGGTTGAATTTGTTCACATATTCTTTCACCGTCAAGTTTCCCTGTTTGAGTGCTAAGAATCTCTCCATCTGCATGCTGCTTTCAGCTTAGGTAAGAAATTTCATTTCGAATCTCTATCTAAAATCTTCCCAAGTTTGCACCGGGCGTTTAGCTTGGGTGATTTCCCACCAAAAGGAGGCTTCGTTCTTCAATAGCCAAGCAGCTAACTGAATCTTTCTTCGGTCCTCCACTTCAAAGATTACAAATAAGACCTCGGTCTCCTTAAGCCAATTCCGAGCTTTGATGAATGTCTCGTTCCCATGGAATGGCTTCCCTCCCATATCGCGGAAGTCTTTGTAGATCTTGGCGAAGTTATCTGCTCTTAGAGGGGGAGGAGGAGGAATGACTGGTGCAGCCAGGGAGGAACGTCTCTTTGGCCTTCGGGTGGCGTCGTGGCCTCCAAATACCTGTAGAACCAGTTGGGTATAGCGACGCCCTCTGGGATATAAGGGATGTTTTGTTCCCCAGACATGCTGAAAAAGGGAAAAGGAAGAAATTTAGATAAGGGACCAAAGAACACTACATCATGCTTTTGGGGAATGTTTTTCAAAAGAGACTCTCCTTTTTGAAAATGCTTTCTTTTAAAACCTTTTTGAAAATAATTTTCAAAAACTTTTATCTAATCTGGTAATCTTTAGCTCTGATACCAAGTGTGACACCCCACGTCCATTAATGTCACCCACTAAGGGAATGCATTAAGTTCCGTGAAGCGTTATATGTAATCAGACACAGAATAATTAAAAGACAGATATAAATAAGATAGCAACGGAAATTTAAATTTTTATTTCAATAAAAATACCGTGGTCCATAATTTCATAAGTCACAAAAACCATTACAAAAAAATAACTTCTGTCTTGCATCATCAGAGTACGTAAGTAAATAAAAAGCATAATTCCCCAAATGAAAGAGTTAAACCATAGTAGAGACAAGAACTTGAGCCATACTTCAGAAATAGCTCCTAGCAGGATGATATCTGAATCCTGACTAAACCTGGGTGTTTCCTCCTGTGAACCTTGGGGGGAAGAAACAGAAGAAAGAAGGAGAAACAAAAAGGGTCAGACAATAAGCCTGGCGAGTCTAGTTACTTTTAGCCAGTAGATAAATAAAAGAACATGATAGGCATATAAAGTGGATAAGAGAGATCACTACATAAATGGAAGGTGTGACAAGGTGAGCAAGATAAAGTGCACATGCCTCACTAATGATTTCTCTGCACTGTTACAAGTATATCCAGAAAGAGATGACCCCTCCAACTATATGGTGGTAAATTTAGGTATACGTCTAAATGTATCAGAACTACTACCCTGATCAATCGGGCTCCCTAACCCTCGTAGATACCTTGTGTTGACCCCATAGTAGGAGGTATCACTTCCTAAAGTGGCAACCCGTCGTCGTAACAATGTGCACAACCATATCTACAGGTGTCACGGTCGTCTTATCCCCCTCTTCCCGGCTCATGCACGCATATGGCCCGGTCGGTTTGCGCCGCCCACACCATCCTCCATGTTTGGATCTCTTACAATCAGTCAGTAAGTGTGCCCCTTCTCCGCCTAGTACGGAATCCTTTGTTTGATACCTACTTCGGGTTACTGACTAAAATGGGTCCCACACAATATGGCACAAGCTCTCCCCTTTGTCTTGTATCCCCCACTAGGTTTTCACTGACTATGTAAACCACTAGGTATCTTTAATTACACAGCCTTTTTTACTTCTACCTGTTATGCTTACCTACAGGTGTGTTTAATACATAACCCCTAATCTACCAACCGGTTATGCATACCTATAGGTGTCTTTAATTACATAACCCTATTACTTCTACAAGTTATGTTTACCCTACGAGGTGTCTTTAAATACATAACTTTATTATTTCCACCGATTATGTATACCACTAGGTGTCTTTAATTACATAATCTTAACGGGTTAAATTTGTGAGCCTATTACCCATCCCCTCTTCAAATTTACTTAGCCTACCCCTCAACCATGTTTACTTAACCCCCAACTTAAATTTAAGTTCGTACAATCCCTATGGATTAACTTTAGGTTAAGTAGTCCAATTGTTTACCATGTCCATTTATGGTTTCATAACGGGCCAAACCTCCCACATTAGGCCTACAACATGTGGATGCAGGATATGCCGGTTGGGTCCGGGCAGACTTATTCAACAGTTGGGCCTAACCTCGTGTCATTGCCCGATTCGTATTTACGTACTTAGACCTCCCACATTAGGTTTACCATTAGTGGCTGCTGGATATGTCGGTCGGTTCCAGGCAGACTTCCACCACTAATGCAACCTAACCGCATGTCATAAGTACAGTTACAATTCCTGATTGTAATCACTAGACATTCCATTTTTAATTAATTAATCATTCAATTAACCCTTTCCTTTTATAGGTGTCAATACCTATTTTGCCCAATAATTTGAATTACATGTCCATAAAGGTTCATATTCAAATTATGTCATTTTTAATTAATTTACCAATTAATTAATCCTTTCCTTTTATAGGTGTCAGAAACTATTTTGCCCAATAATTTGAATTACATGTCCATAAATGTTCGTATTCAAATTATGCCATTTTTATCCCTTTCCCCCATTCCTTAACTAGTGCCCTCACAAACTTGGCAACATGCCTAGACTAGACAATAGCCTAGTCATAAACGATAACAGGGGAAATAATGGGAATATACTAAAATAATCATCTTGGCATAAACATAAACTTGTATGATAAAAGGTGAACATACATACTAGTATGGACATGAAATTTTCATCATAACAAGGTGGACATATAACTGATGAACTATGATGTCACAATATCTAAATTAGCCATTTTAGATTTCCAATCGATTTAAATCTAACATGATAACATAGGGTGACAATTTAGATTACATAAAATAGATCTAACATGAATCATAAAGTGAAAACCTATATCACATAGGATAGATCTAACATGAATCATAAAGTGACAATTCTAGATCACATAGGATAGATCTACATGAATCATAATGTGACAATTTTAGATCACATAGGATAGATCTAACATAATAATTTTAGGTCACATAGAATAGATCTACTTACATCCGCATTATAACATATCATAAAAGTTACAACCGAAGATCCATAATGATAAAATAGTAGAACAATTGAATTGGATCCAAAGAAATACATCTACCATAGTATAGCATGAGATCTACCAATAAAGTAGATTTAAAGTCTACAATCGTATCCACATCACGGTCTTTCAAAGTTTCACTATTGTTTATCTAAACCTAAAAGCAACTAGATTTCACTATGATTGGATTGCTAAAATGATAGAAAAGGTGTTGAGTCCATGTTTGAATCTCAGAATTTGATAAGCTTTAGAAGAAGATGAGAGATCCTAATTCATTCCAGAATCCAACAGATTCCGGCCACCATTTCTTTTAATTGAAGAAAACAAAGGATATGAGATATATTTATAGATGCTGGGTTACAGAATTCGGATGCCATCTAAGCCCTAATGAAATTGGGTCAGGTCACGGGTCGTCACTCACTTGAAATAGGACCGAACACCCAAAAACTGTTCTGGGCGCACTTGGTAGGTGCGCCAGTGCAAAAATACATTGGCGCACTTGTCAAGTGCGCCAGTGCATTTTGCTTTCATCTGTAAACTTTAACTGTCCATAACTTCTTCATACGTTATCCATTTTACTCAAACTCAGACTCTATCTCAAGAAGAATTCCGAGGTGAACGCAATGGAGTAACCCGTTTCACTTAATTATGGATATTAAATTAATTATTCTTAAATTTATCCACTTTAATGTTGTTAAAAATTCGGGGTGTTACATTCTCCCCTACTCAAAGGATTTCGTCCCCGAAATCTCCAAGTTGAGAAGAATGCATATGCTACCATCCATCATCCATCTACTCAACCATAAATCACTGGCATCCGTTGTCCTTACGGATTCCTAATGCTTTCATGAAAATATGCAAAAGTGTGTGTACGTGTCCCAACACTAATGCGATTCAGTTGACCTCCTTAATGCAATGTATGTTAGCGCCATGATTCCGATATGTATGCAAATAAGCCTATTATAACATATAAGCTCTACATGTGAGCGTACTCATTCATCCAAATGCAACACCCATATGCTAGCTCATCCATTTCCATCCATAAAATAAAATCAAATGCACACACATCCATATGCAGTATGAGAGTGATTGAGCCGATCTTAGTGACTAATGTGTGTGTGTGTATGCGTCCATAGGCAACCACTAGCAAACACTTGCATCCATCAAACATAACATGTTTCAAACACATGTTTACACCCATAGGATTCCTATCTAAAGGTCGAAAATACTATGGATAGGATGTACTCAAATGATAGAAACAAGCACTGATAAAGCTTTTGGAAAAAGGAGTTAAGAACATACCCTCTAAGAGAAAAGGGAACGAAGCACGAATCTTGTCTTCAGTCTCCCAAGTCGCATCCTCTTAGTTATCTCCCCATTGAACCTTTAGCAAATTGATCTCTTTATTGCGTAGCTTCTTAACTTCTGATCCCAGAATACGGGAATGAACTCCCCCCTGAATGTCGCCTCCCATTCCACTTCTATCTCTTCCAATATACTCGGCTCGACAACTTCCGCAGTGTCATGCAAGCACTTCCGCAGATGAGAAACATGAAAAACATCATGAACACCAGATATATTTTTAGGAAGCTTTACTCTATAGGCCATTTGGCCAATCCTCTCGGTTATGGGAAATGGTCCCACAAACCTAGGTGCCAACTTCCCTGCCGATCCGAAGCGAACCACATCCCTCAGAGATGATACTTTGATAAAATCCAAGTCTCCTACTTCAAATTCGAGGTCAGTCCTTCTCTTGTCTGCATAGGATTTCTGCCTATCTTGAGCTGTCTTCATCCGCCGTGGAATAAGGTCAATCTTTTAGGATGTTTCTCTAACCATATTAGGTCTAAGTAATAATCTTTCTGTAGATTCCCACCAACAAGTTGGATCTACAGGGTTGCCCATATAATGCTTCGAAGGGTGCCATGCCGATGCTGGCCTAATAGCTGTTGTTATAGGCAAACTCTACCAAAGGAAGATGCTCTTCCCAAGTCCCTCCGAAGGCTAGGATACACCGCCTTAAAAGATCTTCTAAGATTCTGTTCACCCTCTCCGTTTGCCCATCGGTTTGAGGATGATAAGCGGTGATTAAACACAACTGTGTACCCAATGCTTCTTGCAAGCTCCTCCAAAATTCGCTGGTAAAGATGTGGTTACGATCGCTCACGATGCTGGATGGAACTCCATGAAGACAAACTATCTCTCGGACATAAATTGCTGCTAACCATGATGCCACCCTCTTACTCTTAACTGGAATAAAGTGAGCTCTCTAAGTGAGTCTATCTACCACAACCCAGATACTGGTGTTGCCTTTCTTTGATCTAGGCAAACCATCTATGAAATCCATAGAGACTCTTTCCCATTTCCACTGAGGAACCTCCAACGGATGAAGTAAACCACCAGGCTTCTTTTGCTCAGCTTTGACTTGCTGGAAAACTAAACATTGAGAAATAAATTCAATCACATCTTTTTTCATCCCAACACAAAAGAAAACCCTCTTCATGTCCCTGTACATCTTATCACCACCTGGATGAATGGTTATCTTAGAATGGTGGGCTTCTTCTAGTACTGACTCTATCAAGCTTCCAGTTAGAGGAAGACAAAGCCTTCCATCTCGTCACAACTACCCCTTTTCATCTATGGCATATCTGCAGAGGTAACTTGAAGTCTCCCCTCTTCTGAGCTTATCCATAATGTCTAGAATCTGTGGGTCATCTTGTTGCGAATCCCCTATCTGGTCCATAAGAGTCTGTCGTATCTCCAAGGATGCAAACAAATCAGGCAAAATCTCGATGGAGGGTCTAAAATTGAAAGCTGATATGAACTCCAAGTTATTTCTTTCCACAAACAGAGGACTTAGGGCTACCCTCTGCCTGCGTCTGCCACCACATTACCTTTGCCAGCGATATAATAAATCTCAAAATCATAAGAAGCTAGAAACTCCATCCACCGTTGTTGCCTTAAATTGAGATCGTTCTGCGAGAATAGATACTTGAGAGATTTATGATCGGTGTATAACTCGAACTTCTCTCCAAGTAAATAATGATGCCATGTCTTTAATGCAAACACTATGGCAGCTAGCTCAAGATCATGGGTGGGGTAGTCCTTTTCATGTACCCTCAACTATCTACCCCAATAACACACTACTTTCCCTTCTTGCATTAGGACCGCACCTAGTCTTGTACTGCATGCATCAGTGTAAACGGTAAACACTTTATTCCCGTTAGGTAAGGTCAAGACCGGGGCTGTTGTCAGATCCCTCTTCAGTCGTTGGAAAGCAATGTCACAGTCTATATCCCATGAGAATGCCAAGTTCTTCTTCGTCAGCCTAGTGAGTGGGGCTGATATCTTTGTGAAGTCCTTAATGAACTTCCTATAGTAACCTGCCAACCCAAGAAAGCTTCTCACCTCTGTTGCATTTTTAGGAACCTACCAATCTTACACAGCAACCACCTTCGCGGAATCTATAACTATCCCTTCTTTGGAGACCACATGCCCTTAGAATCTTACCTCTTTTCTCCAAAAATGGCATTTGGAGAACTTTGGTTTAAGCCGATGGTCACAGAGAGTTTTCAAAGCTTCTCTTAAATGCTAGGCATGCTCTTCTTCGCTTTTGGAGAAGACCAAAATATCATCAACAAAGACTACCACGAACTTATTTAGGAACTCCCGAAACACCGTACTCATCAGATCGACAAAATAGGCAGGTGCATTCGTCAACCCAAAAGGCATAACTAGACATTCAAAGAAACCATCCGGAGTCCTAAATGCAGTCTTATCCATTCTGTCTACAGCCACCCTCAACTGATGGAACCCTGTGGCCAAGTCTAACTGGGAAAATACCGAGGCACCAACAAGCTGATCAAATAAATCATCAATCCTCGGAAGCAGGTGCCTCTTCTTCTTAATGAGCTTATTCAGATCCCTATAATCAACACACAAATGAATCGAACCATCCTCTTTAATTGCGAATAACACTGGAGCACCCCATTTAGATATGCTTCATCTGATAAGCCCTTTCTCCAGTAGCTCCCCTACTTGCTTATTCATCTCCCTCCTTTCCCTTGGAGCCATGTGGCGCACTGGTAATGCAACTGGCTTTTCATTGTCCACCAGATATATGCAAAAGCTGATCTCACGCCTTGGAGGTAAACCCCGAACCTCATCAAAAACAGCGGAAAATTCTCGGACTACTGGAACAGATTATAGATCATCGATAGATGCATTAAGAGACTCTAGGAAACTAAGCATAACCGACCCTTGTGGGTCACACGAAATCATGAGGGCTCTCCCATGACAAGTTAGAAGCCTAACAACCCTCTTCTCACAATCCAGAATGGCACCATAACTGGTAAGCCAATCCATTCCAAGAATCAACCCATAGCCCATGAAACCGAGCACATACACATCGCATTCAAATTCGATGCCTAACACAGATATTTTCAAACCCCAAAAAATCATCGATAAATGAGTCGAACTACCAATGGGGTTTGAAACAACTACGGGATCTACTACCATACTAGTAATTAACTGCAGAGATTCAACTACAGAACATGATATAAATGAATGTGAGGCACCAGAATCAAAAAGTGTTCTAACAGGATGGTTTGAAAGAGAAATTAAACCTACCACAGAAGTTTTTCTGCCTATATCAGGAGCACTGGTCGCGAGAGCATGCACCTGCCCTCCAGAATTTCCTGCCCTTTGACCTTGTCCCTGTAATCCCCGTTTCTTCGGGCACTCTTTAACAAAGTGTCCGTCCTCTCCACAGTGGAAGCAAGAATTCTTCCTTCGCTTACAGTCTTTAACCATATGACCTTCCTTCTCACAATGGTGACATTTTCTCTTATCCTTGCCTTTATCATTTTTCCCACCTTTCTTCTGCTGTGGTTGTTGTTGCTGCTATTGCTGCTGCCCCTTCTTGGGCCACACCCTCTTATTCTGCGATGTCCCCTCAGTTTACGTTTCCTTCTTTTCTCCCTTGTCCTCCTCATGCATTAGGGCCATATCGACAAGTTTATCAAAGGTGGCCCACATTGGAATATGGGACATAGCTAAACCATGTAAAGGCTCATTCAGCCCTTTAGCTAACCACAAAGCCTTTTTGTGTGGCGTATCCACCAACTCTAACCCGAACCTTACTAGTTGGTTGAATTTGTTCACATATTCTTTCACCGTCATGTTTCCCTATTTGACTGCTAAGAATCTCTCCATCTACATGCTGCTTTCAGCTTGGGAAAGAAATTTCATTTCGAACCTCTATCTAAAATCTTCCCAAGTTTCCACCGGGCGTTCAGCTTGGGTGACTTCCCACTAATAGGAGGCTTCGTCCTTCAATAGCCAAGCAGCTAACTGAATCTTTCTTTAGTCCTCCACTTCAAAGATTACAAATAAGTCCACGGTCTCCTTAAGCCAATTCCGAGCTTCGATGAATGTCTTGTTCCCGTGGAACGGCTTCCCTCCCATAGCACGGAAGTCTTTGCAGATCTTGGCGAAGTTATCTGCTCTTGGAGGGGGATGGGGAGGAATGACTGGTGCAGCTGGGGAGGAACGTCTCTTTGGCCTTCGGGTGGCGCTGTGGCCTCCAAATACCTATGGAACCATCCGGGTATAGCGACGCCCTCTGGGATATAAGGGATGTTTTGTTCCCAAACATGTTGAAAAAGGGAAAAAGAAGCAATTTAGATAAGGGACCAAAGGATACTACATCTGCCTTTTTGGGGAATGTTTTTCCAAAGAGACTCTCCTTTTTGAAAATGCTTTCTTTTAAAACCTTTTTGAAAATAATTTTCAATAACTTTTATCTTATCTGGTAACCTTTATCTCTAATACCAAGTGTGACACCCCACGTCCGTTATTGTCACTCACTAAGGGATTGCATTAAGTTTTGTGAAGCGTTATAGGTAATCAGACACAGAATAATTACAAGACATATATAAATAAGATAGCAACGGAAATTAAAATTTTTATTTCAATAAAAATACCGTGGTCCATAATTACATAAGTCACAAAAACCATTACAACAAAATAACTTCTGTCTTGCATCATTAGAGTACATAAGTAAATAAAAAGCATTGTTCCCCAAATGAAAGAGTTAAGCCATAGTAGAGAAAAGAACTTGAGCCATACTTCAGCAATAGCTCCCAGCAAGATGATATATGAATCCTGACTAAGCCTGGGTGATTCCTCGCTGTGAACCTAGGGGGGAGGAAACGGAAGAAAGAAGGAGAAACAAAAAGGGTCAGACAATAAGCCTGGCGAGTCTAGTTACTATTAGCCAGTAGATAAATAAAAGTAACATGACAGACATATAAAGTGGATAAGAGAGATCACTACATAAATGGCAGGTGTGACAAGGTAAGCAAGATAAAGTGTACATGCCTCACTAACGATTTCTCTGCACTGCTACTAGTATATCCAGAAAGAGATGACCGCTTCAACTATAAGGTGGTAGATTTAGGTATACGTCCAAATGTATCCTAACTACTACCCTGATCGATCGGCTTCCTAACCCTCGTAGATACCATGTGTTGGCCCCACACTAGGAGGTATCACTTCCTAAAGTGGAAACCCATCGTCGTACCAATATGCACAACCATATCTACTGGTTTCACGGTCGTCTTATCCCCCTCTGCCCGGCTCATGCACGCACATGGCTCGGTAGGTTTGCCGCCCACACCGTCCTCCACGTTTGGATCTCTTACAATCAATCAGTAAGCATGCCCTTTCTCCGCCTATTACAGAATCCTTTGTTTGATACCTACTCCGGGTTACTGACTGAAATGGGTCCCACACAAAATGATACAAGCTCTCCCATTTATCTTGTATCCCCCACTAGGTTTTCACTTACTATGTATACCACTATGTGTCTTTAATTACATAGCCTTATTTACTTCTACCGGTTATGCTTACCTACAGGTGTCTTTAGTACATAAACCCTAATCTTCCAACCGATAATGCTTACCTATAGGTGTCTTTAATTACATAACCCTATTACTTCTACAAGTTATGTTTACCCTAAGAGGTGTCTTTAATTACAAAATTTTATTATTTCCACCGATTATGTATGCCACTAGGTGTCTTTAATTACATAATCTTAACGGGTTAAGTTTGTGGGCCTATTACCCATCCCCTCTTCAGATTTACTTAACCCACCACTCAACCATGTTTACTTAACCCCCAGCTTGAATTTAAGTTCATACAATCCCTATGGATTAACTTTAGTTTAGTAGCGCAATTCTTTACCATGTCCACTTTTGTTTTCATAATGGGCCAGACCTCCTACATTAGGCCTGCAACATGTGGATGCTGGATATGTCGGTCGGGTCCGGGCAGACTTATTCCACAGTTGGGCCTAAACTCGTGTCATTGCCCGATTCGTATTTACGTACTTAGACCTCCCACATTAGGTTTATGATTAGTGGCTGCTGGATATGCTGGTTGGGTCCGGGCAGACTTCCACCACTAATGCAACCTAACCTCGTTTCATAAGTACAATTACAATTTCTAGTTGTAATTACTAGACATTCCATTTTTAATTAATTAATCAATTAATTAACCCTTTTCTTTTATAGGTGCCAATACCTATTTTGCCAAATAATTTGAATTACATGCCCATAAATGTTCATATTCAAATTATGCCATTTTTAGTTAATTTAACAACTAATTAATCCTTTCCTTTTATAGGTGTTAATAGATATTTTTCCCAATAATTTGAATTACATGTCCATAAATGTTCGTATTCAAATTATGCCATTTTTATCTCTTTCTCTCGTTCCTTAACTAGCGCCCTCTCAAAATTGGCAACAAGCCTAGCTAGACAATAGCCTAGTCATAAATGATAACAGGGAAAATAATGGGAATATACTAAAATAATCATCTTGGCATAAGCATAAACTTGTATGGTAAAAGGTGAACATACATACTAGCATGGACACGGAATTTTCATCATAACAAGGTGGACATAAAACCGATGAACTATGATGTCACAATAACTAAATTAGCCATTTTAGATGTCCAATCGATTTAAATCTAACATGATAACATAGGGTGACAAATTAGATTACATAAAATAGATCTAACATGAATTATAAAGTGACAAATTTAGATCACATAGGATAGATCTAACATGAATCATAAAGTGACAATTTTAGGTCACATAGGATGGATCTAACATGAATCATAAGTTGACAATTTTAGATCACATAGAATAGATCTAACATGAATCATTAGTTGACAATCTTAGATCACGTAGGATAGATCTAACATGAATCATAAAGTTACAATTCTAGATCACGTAGGATAGATCTACATGAATCATATGGTGACAATTTTAGATCACATAGGATAGATCTAACATGATAATTTTAGGTCACATAGAAAAGATCTACTTACATCCGCATCATAGCATATCATAAAAGTTACAACTTAAGATCCATAATGTTAACATAGTAGAACAATTGAATTGGAGCCAAAGAAATACATCTATCATAGTATATCATGAGATCTACCAATAACGTAAATTTAAAGTCTACAATCCTATCCACATCACGGTCTTTCATAGTTTCACTATTATTTATCTAAACCTAAAAGCAGCTAAAACTTACTGTGATTGGATTGCTAAAATGATAGAAAAGGTGCTGAGTTCATGTTTGCTCAGAATTTGATAAGCTTTAGAAGAAGATGAGAGATCCTAATTCATTCCAGAATCCAGCAGAGTTTAGCCACCATTGCTTTCCGTTGAAGAAAACAAAGGATATGATATATATTTATAGCTCTTGGGTTACAGAATTCGAATGCCACCTCAACCCTAATGAAATTGGCTTAGATCACGGTCGCCACTCACTCGAAAAAGGCCCGAACACCCAGAAACTGTTCTGGGTGCACTTGGTAGGTGCGCCAATGCAAAAATACATTGGCGCACTTGTCAAGTGAGCCAGTGCATTCCGCTTTCATCGGAAAACTTTAACCATCCATAACATCTTCATACGTTATCCGAATTACGCATACTCGGACTCTATCTCAAGCACAATTCCGAGACGAATGCAATGGAGTAACCCGTTTCACTTAATTCTGAATATTAAATTAATTATTCCTGAATTTATCCTCTTTAAAGTCGTTAAAAATTCGGGGTGTTACATTCTCCCCTACTCAAAGGACTTCGTCCCCGAAATCTCCAAGTTGAGAAGAATGCATATGCTACCATCCATCATCCGTCTACTCAACCATAAATCACTGGCATCCATTATCGTTAAGGATTCCTAATGATTTCATGAAAATACGCAAATTGGTGTGTAAATGTCCCAACACTAATGTGATTCAGTTGATCTCCTTAATGCAATGTATGTTAGTGCCATGAATCCAATATGTATGCAAATAAGCCTATTATAACATATAAGCTCTACAATTGTGTGTACTCATTCATCCAAATGCAACACCCATATGCTAGCTCTCCATTTCCATCCATAAAAGAAAATAAAATGCACACACATCCATATGTAGTATAAGAGTGATTGAGCCGATCTTAGTGCCTAATGTGCGTGTATATGCGTCCACAGGCAACCACTAGCAAACACTTGCATCCACTTGCATCAATCAAACATAACATGTTTCAAACACATGTTTACACCCATAGGATTCCTATCTAAAGGTTGAAAATACTATGGATAGGATGTACTCAAAAGATAGAAACAAGTACTGATAAAGCTTTTAGAAAAAGGAGTTAAGAACATACCCTCGAAGAGAAAAGGGTACGAAGCACGAATCTTGTCTTCGGTCTCCCAAGTCGCATCCTCTGAGTTATCTCCCCATTGAAACTTTAGCAAATTGATCTCTTTATTGCGTAGCTTATTAACTTCTGATCCCAGAATACGGGATGGAACTCCCCTGATTATCGCCTCCCATTCCACTTCTATCTCTTCCAACATACTCGGCTTGACAACTTCCACAGAGTCATGCAAGCATTTCCGTAGATGAGAAACATGGAAAACATCATGAACACCAGATAGATTTTCAAGAAGCTTTACTCTATAGGCCTTTTGGCCAATCCTCTCGGTTATGGGAAATGGTCCCACAAACCTAGGTGCCAACTTCCCTACCGATCCTATGTGAACTACATTCCTCAAAGATGATACTTTGATAAAAAAGAAGTCTCCTACTTCAAATTCAAGGTCAGTCCTTTTCTTGTCTGCATAGGATTTCTGCCTATATTGAGCTGTCTTCATCCGTCGTCGAATAAGGTCAATCTTTTCAGATGTTTCTCTAACCATATTAGGTACAAGTAATAATCTTTCTGTAGATTCCCACCAGCAGGTTGTATCTACAGGGTCTTCCATATAACGCTTCAAAGGGTGCTATGCCAATGCTGGCCTGATAGCTTTTATTATAGGCAAACTCTACCAAAGAAAGATGCTCTTCCCAAGTCCATCCAAAGTCTAGGATACACAGCCTTAAAAGATCTTCTAAGATTCTGTTCGCCCTCTCCGTTTGCCCATTGGTCTGAGGATGGTAAGCGGTGATTAAACGCAACTGTGTACCTAATGCTTCTTGCAAGCTCCTCCAAAATTCGCTGGTAAAGAAGGGGTCACGATCATTCGCGATGCTGAAAGGAACTCCATGAAGACGAACTATCTCTCGGACATAAATTGCTGCTAACCATGATGCTGCCCTCTTACACTTAACTGGAATAAAGTGAGCGCTCTTAGTGAGTCTATCTACCACAACCCAGATACTGGTGTTGCCTTTCTTCGATCTAGGCAAACCATCTATGAAATCCATAGAGACTCTTTCTCATTTCCATTGAGGAACCTCCAACGGATGAAGTAAACCACCAGGCTTCTTTTGCTCAGCTTTGACTTGCTTTAAAACTAAACATTGAGAAACAAATTCGGCCACATTTTTCTTCATCCCAGCCCAAAAGAAAACCCTCTTCACGTCCCTGTACATCTTATCACCGCCTGGATGAATGGTCATCTTAGAATGGTGGGCTTCTTCTAAGACTGCCTTTATCAAGCTTCCAGTTTGAGGAATACAAAGCCTTCCATCTCATCACAACCACCCCTTTTCATCTATGGCATATCTGCTGAGGTAATTAGAAGTCTCCCTTCTTCTGAGCTTATCCATAATGTTTAATCTATGGGTCATCTTTTTGCGAATCCCCTATCTGGTCCATAAGACTCGGTCGTGTCTCCAAGGATGCAAATAAATCAGGCAAAATCTCGATGGAGGGTCTAAAATTGAAAGCTGATATGAACTCCAAGTTCTTTCTTTCCACAAACAGAGGACTCAGGGCCACCCTCTGCCTGCGTCTGCCACCACATTACCTTTGCCAGGGATATAATAACTCTCAAAATCATAAGAAGCTAGAAGCTCCATCCACCGTTGTTGCCTTAAATTGAGATCCTTCTACGTGAACAGATACTTGAGAGATTTATGATCGGTGTATAACTCGAACTTCTCTCCAAGTAAATAATGACGCCACGTCTTTAATGCAAACACTATGGAAGCTAGCTCAAGATCATGGGTGGGGTAGTTCTTTTCATGAACCCTCAGCTATCTACCCCAATAAAACACTACTTTCCCTTCTTGCATTAGGACCGCACCAAGTCCTGTACCGCATGCATCAGTGTAAACGGTAAACACTTTATTCCCATTAGGTAAGGTCAAGACTGGGGCTGTTGTCTGATCCCTCTTCAGTCGTTGGAAAGCAATGTCACAGTCTATTTCCCATGAGAATGCCAAGTTATTCTTCATCAGCCTAGTGAGTGGGGCTGATATCTTTGTGAAGTTCTTAATGAACTTCCTATAGTAACCTGCCAAGACAAGAAAGCTTCTCACCTCGGTTTCATTTTTAGGTACCTAACAATCTTGCACTGCAACCACCTTCGCGGGATCCACAGCTATCCCTTCTTTGGAGACCACATGCCCTAAGAATCTCACCTCTTTTCTCCTAAAATGGCATTTGGAGAACTTTGCTTTAAGCTGATGGTCACAGAGAGTTTTCAAAACTTCTCTCAAATGCTGGGCATGCTCTTCTTCGCTTTTGGAGAAGACCAAAATATCACCAACAAAGACTACCACGAACTTATTTAGGAACTCCCGAAACACCCTACTCATCAGATCGACAAAATAGGCGGGTGCATTCGTCAGCCCATAAGGCGTAACTATCCATTCAAAGAAACCATCCGGAGTCCTAAAGGCAGTCTTATCTATTCTGTCTTCAGCACCCTCAACTGATGGAACCCCGTGGCCAAGTCTAACTGGGAAAATACCGAGGCACCAACAAGTTAATCAAATATGTCATCAATCCTCGGAAGCAGGTGCCTCTTCTTCTTAGTGAGCTTATTCAGCTCCCTATAATCAGCATACAAACAAAGCGAACCATCCTCTTTAGTTGTGAATAACACTGGAGCACCCCATTTAGATATGCTTCATCTGATAAACACTTTCTCCAGTAGTTGCCCTACTTGCTTATTCAGATCCCTCCTTTCCCTTGGAGCCATGTGGCGCACTGGTAATGCAACTAGCTTTGCATTGTCCACCAGATATATGCAAAAGCCAATCTCGTGCCTTGGAGGTAAACCCCGAACCTCATCAAAAACATCGGAAAAATCTCGGACTACTGGAACAGATTGTAGATCGTTGGTAGATTCATCAAGAGACTCTAAGAAACTAAGCATAACCGACCCTTGTGGGTCTCACGAAATCTCGTGGGTTCTCCCATGACAAGTTAGAAGCCTAACAACCCTCTTCTCACAATCCGGAATGGAACCATAAGTGGTAAGCCAATCCATTCCAAGAATCAGCCCATAGCCCATAAACCCGAGCATATACGCAACGCATTCAAATTCGACGCCTAGCACAGATGTTTTCAAACCCCGTCAAATCATCAATTAATAGGTCGAACCACCAATGGGGTTTGAAACAACTACTGGATCTATTACCATACTAGTAATTAAGTGTAGGGATTCAACTACAGAACATGATATAAATGAATGTGAGGCACCGGAATCAAAAAGTGTTCTAATAGGATGGTTTGAAAGAGAAATTAAACCTAACACAGAAAGTTTTCTACCTCTACCAGGAGCACTGGTCACGAGAGCATGCACATGCCCTCCAGAATTTCCTACCCTTTGACCTTGTCCCTGTGATCCCCGTTTCTTCGGGCACTCTTTAGCAAAGTGTCCGGTCTCTCCACAGTGGAAGCAAGAATTCTTCCTTCGCTTACAGTCTTTAACCAGATGAATTTCCTTCCCACAATGGTGACATTTTCTCTTATCCTTGCCTTTATCATTTTTCCCTCCTTTCTTCTATTGTGGTTGTTGTTGCTGCTATTGCTGCTGCCCCTTCTTGGGCCACACCCTATTACTCTGTGATGTCCCCTCAGTTTTCGTTTCCTTCTTTTCTCCCTTGTCCTCCTCATGCATTAGGGCCATATCGATAAGTTTTTCAAAGGTGGCCCACATTGGAATATGGGACATAGCTAAACCATGTAGAGGCTCATTCAGCCCTTTAGCGAACCGCAAAGCCTTTTTGTGCGGCGTATCTACCAACTCTAACCCGAACCTTGCTAGCTGGTTGAATTTTTTCACATATTCTTTCACCGTCAAGTTTCCCTGTTTGAGTGCTAAAATCTCTCCATCTACATGCTGCTTTCAGCTTGGGAAAGAAATTTCATTTCGAACCTCTATCTAAAATCTTACCAAGTTTCCACCGAGCATTCAGCTTGGATGACTTCTCACCAAAAGGAGGCTTCGTCCTTCAATAGCAAAGCAGCTAACTGAATCTTTCTTCGGTCCTCCACTTCAAAGATTACAAATAATTCCTCGGTTTCCATAAGCCAATTCCGAGCTTCGATGAATGACTCGCTCCCATGGAATGGCTTCCCTCCCATAGCACGGAAGTCTTTGCAGATCTTGGTGAAGTTATCTGCTCTTGGAGGGGGGAGGCGAAATGACTGGTGCAGCTGGGGAGGAACGTCTCTTTGGCCTTCGTGTTGCGCCATGGCCTCCAAATACCTATGGAACCATCCAGGTATAGCGACGCCCTCTGGGATATAAGGTATGTTTTGTTCCCCATACATGCTGAAAAAGTGAAAAGGAAGCAATTTAGATAAGGGACCGAAGGATACTACATCTGGCTTTTTGGGGAGTGTTTTTCAAAAGGGACTCTCCTTTTTGAAAATGCTTTCTATTAAAACCTTTTTGAAAATAATTTTCGAAAAGTTTTATCTAATCTGGTAACCTTTAGCTCTGATACAAAGTGTGACACCCCACGCCCATTAGTGCCACTAAATAAGGGAATGCATTAAGTTCCGTGATGCGTTATAGGTAATCAGACATAGAATAATTACAAGACAGATATAAATAAGATAGCAGCGGAAAATTAAATTTTTATTTCAATAAAAATACCGTGGTCCATAACTTCATAAGTCACAAAAACCATTACAACAAAATAACTTCTGTCTTGCATCATCAGAGTACATAAGAAAAAAAAAGCATAACTCCCCAAATGAAAGAGTTAAGCCAAAGTAGACACAAGAACTTGAGCCATACATCAGCAATAGCTCCTAGCAAGATGATATCTGAATCCTGACTAAACCTGGGTGTTTCATCTCTGTGAACCTTGGGGGGAAAGAAACAGAATAAAGAAGGAGAAACAAAAAGGGTCAGACAATAAGCTTGGCGAGTCTAGTTACTTTTAGCAAGTAGATAAATAAAAGAACATGATAGGCATATAAAGTGGATAAGGGAGATCACTACATAAATGGCAGGTGTGACTAGGTAAGCAAGATAAAGTGTACATGCCTTACTAATGATTTCTCTGCACTGTTACTAGTATATCTAGAAAGATATGACCCCTCCAACTATAAGGTGGTTGATTTAGGTATACGTCCAAATGTATCCTAACTACTACCCTGATCGATCGACTCCCTAACGCTCGTATATACCTTGTGTTGACCCCACAGTAGAAGGTATCACTTCCTAAAATGGCAACCCGTCGTCGTAACAATGTGCACAACCATATCTACAGGTGTCACGTAGTCTTATCCCCCTCTGCCCAGCTCATGCATGCATATGGCCCGGTCGGTTGGCGCCGCCCACACCATCCTCCATATTTGGATCTCTTACAATCAGTCAATAAGTGTGCCCTTTCTCCGCCTAGTACGGAATTCTTTGTTTGATACCTACTCCAGGTTACTGACTGAAATTGGGTGCCACACAATATGATACAAGCTCTCCACTTTGTCTTATATCCCCCACTAGGTTTTCACTGACTATGTATACCACTAGGTGTCTTTAATTACATAGCCTTATTTGTTTCTATCGGTTATGCTTACCTACATGTGTCTTTAATACATAACCCTTAATCTTCCAACTGGTTATGCTTACCTATAGGTGTCTTTAATTACATAACCCTATTACTTCTACAAGTTATGTTTACCCTAAGAGGTGTCTTTAATTACATAAATTTATTATTTCCACCGATTATGTATACCATTAGGTGTCTTTAATTACATAATCTTAACGGTTTAAGTTTGTGGGCCTATTACCCATCCCCTCTTCAGATTTACTTAACCTACCTCTCAACCATGTTTACTTAACCCCCAACTTAAATTTAAGTTCATACAATCTGTATGGATTAACTTTAGGTTTAGTAGTCCAATTCTTTACCATGTCCATTTATAGTTTCATAACGGGCCAGACCTCCCACATTAGGCCTACAACATGTGGATGTTGGATATGCCGGTCGTGTCCGAGCAGACTTATTCCACAGTTGGGCCTAACCTCGTGTCATAGCCCAATTCGTATTTACGTACTTAGACCTCCCACGTTAGGTTTACCATTAGTGGCTGCTGGATATGCCGGTCGGGTCCGGGCAGACTTCCACCACTAATGCAACCTAACCTCATGTCATAAGTACAGTTACAATTCCTAATTGTAATTACTAGACATTCCATGTTTAATTAGTTAATCAATTATTTAACCTTTTCCTTTTATAGGTGCCATTACCTACTTTGCCCAATAATTTGAATTACATGTCCATAAATGTTCATATTCAAATTATGCCATTTCTAATTAATTTACAAATTAATTAATCCTTTCCTTTTATAGGTTTCAATACCTATTTTTCCCAATAATTTGAATTGCATGTCCATAAATGTTCGTATTCAAATTATGCCATTTTTATCCCTTTCCCCCATTCCTTAACTACCGCCCTCACAAAATTGGCAACATGTCTAGGCTAGACAATAACCTAGTCATAAACGATAACAGGGAAAATAATGGGAATATACTAAAATAATCATCTTGGCATAAACATAAACTTGTATGATAAAAGGTGAACATACATACTGGCATGGACATGAAATTTTCATTATAATAAGGTGGACATAAAACAGATGAATTATTATGTCACAATATCTAAATTAGCCATTTTAGATGTCCAGTCGATTTAAACCAGACATGATAACATAGGGTGACAATTTATATTACACAAAATAGATCTAACATGAATCATAAAGTGACAAATTTAGATCACATATGATAGATCTAACATGAATCATAAGGTGACAATTTTAGATCACATAAGATAGATCTAACATGAATCATAAGGTGACAATTTTAGATCACATAGGATAGATCTAAAATGAATCATAAGGTGACAATTTTAGATCATATAGGATAGATCTAACATGAATCATAAAGTGACAATTCTAGATCACATAGGATAGATCTACATGAATCATAAGGTGACAATTTTAGATCACATAGGATAGATCTAACATGATCATTTTAGA
The DNA here is from genome assembly GCA_030737875.1 of Allium sativum. NCBI lineage: Eukaryota > Viridiplantae > Streptophyta > Magnoliopsida > Asparagales > Amaryllidaceae > Allium > Allium sativum. The sequence goes on along the minus strand of CM060909.1, from coordinate 415,384,946 downwards.
TCACATAGAATAGATCTACACACATCTGCATCATAGCATATCATAAAATTTACAACCCAAGATCCATAATGATAACATAGTAGAAAAATTGAATTGGATCCAAAGAAATAGATTTATCATAATATAGCATGAGATCTACCAATAACATAGATTTAAAGTGTATAATCGTATCCACATCATAGTCTTTCATAGTTTCACTATTATTTATCAAAACCTAAAAGAAACTAGAACTCATTGTGATTGGATTGCTAAAATGATAGAAAAGGTGTTGAGTCCATGTTTGTATCTCAGAGTTTGATAAGCTTTAGAAGAAGATGAGAGATCCTAATTCAGTCCAGAATCCAGCAGAGTCCAACCACCATTGCTTTTCTTTGAAGAAAACAAAGGATATGTGATATATTTATAGCTGCTGGGTTACAGAATTCGGATGCCACCCCAGCCCTAATGAAATTGGGTCAGGTCACGGTTCGTCACTCACTCGAAAACAGCCCGAACACCCAGAAACTATTCTAGGTGCACTTGGCAGGTGCGCTAGTGCAAAAATACATTGGCACACTTGTCAAGTGCGCCAGTGCATTCTGCTTTCATTGGAAAACTTTAACCGTCCATAAATTCTTCATACATTATCCGTTTTACGCAAACTCGGACTCTATCTCAAGAAGAATTCCAAGACGAACGCAATGGCATATCCCGTTTCACTTAATTATGAATATTAAATTAATTATTCTTTAATTTATCCTCTTTAATGTCATTAAAAATTCGGGGTGTTACAGGAGTGCTCTACAGAAGTAGATTCTCCGTTCCATTACTTCGGTGTGTATACCACAACGACGCCGATCATTTGTTGTTGGATGTGCATGAAGGCAAATGTGGCAACCACACTAAAAGTCAAACTCTAGCAAGGAAGATTCCTAGATATGGTTACTTCTGGTGAACACTTGATCAAGATGCTACAGATTATTCCCGCAAGTGCGACAAGTGCCAAAAAATTTCTAAAATTATAAGAGCCCCCTTACCGAGCTAACAAAAATGGTCAGTCCTTGGTTGTATTCCATGTGGGGAATAGGTATTATCGGGAATCGTCAATGGCCAGAGGCGGTGCATGCCATGCTATCATCACAGTTGATTACTTCACCAAGTAGGCCAAAGCTGAGCCACTTACCACAATTACCGCCAAGAAGGTGATCAACTTCGGCATTTGCAATAAAATTACTCGTTTTGCCCCCCCAGACTATCATCTCAGACAACGGGTCCCAATTCGAGAGCGTTGAGTTCAAGACCTTCTGTCACCAATACAACGTTAAAGAGAAATTTTAGACAGTGGCTCACCCTCAATCTAATAGGCAAGTCGAGGTTGTTAACAAAGTGATCAAATCCATCATCGAGAAACGTCTAGAAAGGGCCGGAGGCTTATTGGTATATGAGCTCCCTTTATCCCTTTAGGCTTACCGGACCGCCCAAAAGTCAATGACCGACTATACTCCTTTTGCTTTTCCATATGGATCTGAAGACGTCTTTCTCATTGAGCTCAAGCTCTAATCTCATCGAGTCAATTATTATGATCCTAAGACCAACCAAGACCTCCTCTTGGAGTCACTTGACTTTCTCGAAGAGAAAAGAGATGAAGACGAACTCAAAGCCGCCTCTCAGCATCAACAGGTCGCTCGATACTTCAACTCCAAAGTATGCCCGAAGCACTTTAACATTAGTGACCTCATTCTGAAGAAGATCTTTCCTATGCCGACTGGTTGCAGTCCTTGCTGGGAAGGTCCATGCGTCATGCAATAGAGGATTGGAGATAGAACCTCTAAGCTAAGGACCATTAATGGCACCAATCCCCCAAGAGCATGGAACAGTGAACACCTCCGCCGATACTTCACTTAGCCTAGTGTACAGATTTACTACTTTCCAACAAAGTTTTGTTTTCTTCAAATTCAAGGCATTATAAAGTAAAGGCCATTACTGCCGAAGTTATCAATAAAGAAGTTTCTGATGTCCATGTAATTGGTGAATTTACTTTTTGTGTAGTATGTTTGAGCAACTATTACAATCGACTCATACGCACGAATGAACAATACTAGATCGACGCCCAAAAGCTTGGAATCGATCATCTTAACTCGAGTTTCGAATCAACGATGTGGGCATGTATAAATAACTTGAACTCGGGCCTCAAATCAATGATGAGGCCTAGTATAAATTACTCAGGACGCTCATTGATTTGAGTACCCATCCTCATTCCTAAGTTTCTGGATTGGGGTATAATCCACCAGCCAGATGACTGTGATTACGACCGCTAACTTGGTTCCATCTAGACTAAAGGGCCTGGATCTAGGTACCAAACTGTCGAACGAACGACGCCCTCGAACTCTAACACAAACGAAAGTGATGGGAGAGTCTAAAGGACGAATTAATGATGTTCATGCCTTCTCATGACTTGGGATCAACGACCACAGGGAGATCCCGAGATAGGGGACACCAAGCAAAAATTGTGCACGACTTGAAGCCCCTAACCAAGGGAAACCCCGAGAGCGGAGTCAGCACATACAACCTTTGCACAACTTGAGAACTTCTTGAATGTAGCCATAGACAACACTAGTCCAAGTGTGAAAATGAGTACATTTACGCAAGTATAAATACTGGAATGCGTAGATGGAAATTTATACACATAACATGTGATATATGAAAAGTCAACCAAAAGCTTTCATTCACATCTAAAACAAGCTATAACTGTCTTTCTTTCTTTCTAACGACACGATGTACATGAACACCACACCATGCCTCCAAAAGCGACTCCATGCTCGCGTATACTATCGGCCTACATAACCAAAACCTCTATAGCAATCACTTACATGACCTGTCCTCCTTTTTATTCTTCTTTACTGATCCAACACTAGGAGGGTCGTTACCAGTCTTCATCCTCTTCCCTCAAAGTTTCCTCCACTTCTTCCCCTCTTACCCTTGGTCGGAGAGACGGACTCACGAGATACCTACTTGGACTTCACATCGTCATCCTCGCCACTCGTAATCTCTGTAATTTCTCCATTTATGGGCAGGATTGCTTGAAGGGGTTTGACGGTGACGTCGGTGGCAAGGGCTTGTATAGCCACGTTGCCCTACGTCTCCCCAGTCTTCTTGGCCTTCTTGGTCTCCAGCTTAGCTTTTTCCTTGGCTTCCCTTGCAGCCTTCTGCTTAGCTAACCACCCAATCTTGAGTTTTTTTTGTCGCTTTCTCTTGCAACCTCTTAAATTCAGCATCTGCTTTTTTCTAGGAAGCCTCATCGTCGGTTTTTTCTTCTTGGCCTCATCAGCTCTCTTCTTCTCAACCTCGTCGACAGCTCTCTTCCTTGCCCTCTCAGCATTCGCAGCTTCCTCAGCCTCCTCCCAAGCTTCCTGCAGGGCTGCTTCGTCATTGTAACAACCCAAAAATCCGAAACAATTTAAAAATTTTATTTTGACAATTTTAATGAATTTTGAATATTTAAAATGATTTATTTTAAATAATAACAATGAGAAACTTATTTTGAATAGAAATGGAACGTATATATTTATTTGAATCGACATTACAATATAAATATTTATTTTTAATTATAAAAGGAATTAGAAATGGCGCGGACGATTTGTTTATGTACACACATTTAAATGATATTGATTGGGACGATAAATTTTACACATCGCCCAACTGCACAAATAAAATACGATATTTATTGATTGAAACACCACACGGGTATTGGGATGATATATGACATACACTAGTCCCAATAATTAGCTGTATGTCGATCGATTGATTGACAGGTTGTTGTAAACGTTAAATATTTATATTTGATGCTTGTGCAGTGTAGAATGCACTTTGGATGATGGTTGACTGTGTTTGATTGTTGTTGTATACATGTGTGTATGAAATCCATATAAATCATTATATGGTAATTAACTGTGTCTGATTCCAGTTCGAAAAGAATGAATATTTTAAAATAACAAATATTTTAGAATAAGGAATATTTTAAAATAATGTTAAGTAAAAGATCAAAATTTGGTTTTGATGTCCGATTTTGGATGGACACGAAAATATTTAAATATATATATATATATCCGTGTTGATTAGATATGCGCCATTTTGACGTGAACGATATTTATATCGATTTTATTCATTTTTATAATGAATATCGAAAAGGAATTGATTTCAAAATATAATGTTTTGAAAGTATTATCATTTATATATCGATGATATGGAATATTCAATTTTGATTAGAAATTGAATATGAAGTTGAAATCGTTTTGAAAACGAATTTAAAACGATTTATAAAATCCGTTTTAAATGGAAATCGATGAAATATATATAATATGTATTATATATATAATGGCCTGAGTAAAACGCGCCGCGCTGCGGCAGTTCGCGAATTTCGACCATTGACTTCGAACGGACATTACGGGAGATCCGGCCGTCGGATTCTCCAAAATTCGGAACCGTTGGGTTCGTATCGAAAAGAGATTCCTAACGAATATGAGAGATTTGAAATCTAATGGCTGGATTTGGAATTATGTCCAAGTCAAATTTGGAAAAGGTCATTGTAAGTGCAGTTCGATGGCTGTTTATGGAAATCGACGGTACGGGCCTTGATAAAATTATTAAAAATATCAATAACTAGTGTAAAATCATAATAAATGATTTGGAAAGAATTGGGATGAAAAATTCCATATTTGAAAGGATAAAAATATATTTTTATCAAAATGAACTTGTTATGAACTAGAATTATAATCCAATATTTTTAAATAATTAAACTGGATTTGAATGGTTTTAAAAATAACCAGAATTTCCGACATATGAATTGGAATGGATTTGAGTTGAAATTATCCTCAGAATATTTCGATATTGGATTTCATGATTATACGAATATTGTGGAGGAATTTGGAAGATATATATATCGTTATTCCAATACGACATTTGTTGGTTTCAGAATTTGATATTGAATATAAGCCAATATATTTTCTATTCAGAGTCTTGTATTTAATATCAAATTAGTTTTTGATTTGTGGTGAATGGTATCTATAATAATACTGTTCTTAAACCCAATGGAGTTAAGAAAATTAGAAATTTACTGGAGATTAGTTAAGTTGAATGGTTTCCTTGGCATTGATCTGATGTTGGTTTCGGCCTTCGGGGTTAATACTTAGGGAATTGTTCTCTTACTAATTTACGGTTAGAAACTGATGGGATTTTGGGTTTGCTGTGAACTACATTTTTAACGACATTCGTTCTTTTACCCGATTTACAGTGAAATGAGATTTGGAATTTATAAATCTTTTTATTAAGATTTAACGGAAATTTTCCAAAGTAAAGTTTCCTAATTTAATACATTTAATTGGAATTGAATTGAAATTGGTCTTTGGGTTTATCGTGAACGGTGTTTTAAATAACACTTGTTCTTTAACCCGATTAACGATGGAATGAGATTTTGGGTTGCCGTGAATGGTATCTTTAATAATACTGTTCTTAGACCCAGCGGATTCAAGAAAATCAGAAACTAACTGGAGATTAGTTAAGTTGAAGGGTTTCCTGGGTATTGATCTGATGTTGGTTTCGGCCTTCGGGGTTAATACTTAGAGAATTGTTCACTTGCTAATTTATGGTTAGAGGCTAGTTTTAATGAATCTTTAAATAGATTGAAATAGGAATTGATAATTTAAATTATCAAATTTGGGAAATAATCGAGAATGGAGTATCGTCAGTTTTACTCCTAGCGATAGTTAAATATTTAATTAGATTTGAACGTGAAATGGTAATTAAATTTACTGATAACACCGTGGTGTTAGATATGGAGTATGATCAGTTTTGCTCCATGGGATGAATAGGTTGGGATTGGGAAATAAAATAAAAGATTACTTCGGTGTGGTTCGCTAATCCCGACTAGTTTGGAAAACCATAACATGGTTCGAATTGACATTCAAAGGAAGATTAAAGAATAAATTTTAAATAATTTATCTTTGATAAAATTAATGAGAACCTTCCCCAAAGAATGTAAAGAATATTCAGAATTGGAATAAGGCGTATGTTGTGTTTTTATAACACTTGTTTATTATATACGTGAGTTATTCGTAAAGGCCAGGTTTATATCCATTCTGAATAACTGATTCGACGATATGTCGACGATGGAGACGGTGGTTGAAGACCGGAGGTCTTCACATCGTTTGGATGTTTACTGATGTCTTGATTGGGTTGTACACCTAAGACAAGGTAATAAGTGGTGATCGTTCAGACGTAGTTGGAGATCAATGGATATGCGAGGGCCTCTATCCTGTATTAGACATACGGGAGAGGAATAAGGTGCCTCCGTTTTGTTCAGACCCAGAATGGACTTGTATATGGATTGTGTGTCTGACATTGGATTTTATTCTATGCTGATTGATTTAAATTAAATATATATCTGCTTGGCAGCGGAGAATTTATTCTCGTGCTTAACACCCTTCTTTGAGACGTATGAGCTCAGAGGTTATATATCGATAGATATCAGTCGCATGGCAAGAATTGCCTGTGTGGCATGCTGAGATGCAGTGATCAAGGCTTTTGTTAAAAAGTGGAGTCTTGTGGTTGATGATCAAAGCATGGCCTTTATGGCATAGCTTTGTGTATGGCATTAATTCGCAAGCCTCACACCTCGGTATGAGTTAAAAATGGGATAAGGACCGCTGGGAGAACACGACGTTTCTTTCTAAATATTATTTGTGCAGTTGGGCGGTGTGTAAAATTTATCGTCCCAATCAATGTCAGTTAAATGGGTGTACATAAACAAATCGTCCGATTTGTAAATGAATATTTATTTTCATTTCAGGAGAATGTTAGGTCGTTCATATATACGTTTTATATTTTTAACGATAAAATATTTGTTTCAACACTTGACTATTTTATAAAGTTCATACAATCAATAAAAATGATATTTTTATTATTCATACAATGAATAAAAATGATATTTTTATTGTTCAAACATTAAATTCAATACATGAATATTTTATATAGTTTATTTCAAAAAAAATCGACATTATAATGACGCGATATCAGAACCGGAATAATGTCTAGCATTACCCCTCTCCTGATATTGGCTCGCGCCATACATAATAATCAATCCATTACAATAAATCAACCACAATCAATATACCACAATCTGTCAATTTCACCACAATTCAAACAAATATCCATGGTTTGTACAATAAATAGTGTCAGGAGCTACTAAGCCCCGTCTATAACCTAAGATATATTTAACTGTAAAATAGTTTGAGTGAGAAGGTGTTCTCACATTGGGATCCACTCGGCCATGGTTTTTTGACGTTCTGATTCACTGTTCTGATCCCAAAACTTGCAAACGAGCTCCAACCTTCACATGATCTTTTTCCTTACCTTAAAAGCGCCATTCCGGACAACTTTCGCCTAGTGGCCTTTCTTCCGAAAATGCTCCAATTTGCCAGAATTTGCGAAAGGACAGTATTTGGACAACAGACTTTGGACGCGTTTTCTGAACAACTCCGCAATCCAAAATATGACTTCCATATACTCGAATCAAAATGAAAATCATGTTCTTTGACTTTGGCACTATGGAATCTTGGCCAGAAGCACACGGTTGGGGAGATATTGAGGCGGGATGGTCAGGGGTAAAATGTAAATACTGGAAATTGTAAAAATTGGATTTTTGGCCATAGGGGGACCCACATTCCGAGGTGGGGGTGGGGGAGGCGGCATTGGGGATGTAGGCGGCGGGGGAGGCACGGCTAGGCGGCGGCGGGTCTAGAAGTGGTCGGCAGCTCGATTTCAAGGGGTTTAGGGGGTTTCTTGCGTCGGAGGGAGGGAGGAGGGTGGCCAGGGGAGTGTAACGGCGAGGTATGTGGCCAACGGCAGCAGGTCGGAGGGCGACGACTCAACTTGGGGGGGAACGATTTTAAACGACGGGGTTTTTTGTTTCTTGGAAAAGTGATTTAGGGTTAGGTCATTTTATTAATATATATATTTTTTAATTTCCATAAAAAGCAACTTTTCCATTCGAACTCCAAATCAAACCCACTGACTGTCGTCCCCAATTAATTACCCACATTCCGAACACAATGGGATATGTACCGTAAGCCAATTCGACTGTTTCGTTCAGTTTTTGTTAAACTTAAAATATAAATTAATATAATGGTCAATATTGAATTCAACGTACATTTTAATCTACCCGGGCCACATACCGACTCCAAAAATTACAGAAAAATAAATCAAGCTATGTTTTGGCGAAACGGTCCTAACAAAACTAATTTCATCGAATTTGAAGACTGTTTGAAAAATGGCCATTTTCTAGTCGATTAAATTCAAACGGAAATTACCAAATGCGTTTAAATTCACCACACTTACATATCAATTCCAAAAATTATGAAAATTGGAATATATCAATAATTTGACATTCCGAATCGAACAAAAGTGGTTTCATCGAAAATGGACGTCATTTCCAAAATGGCTATTTTTAAGGGCTAAATAATATATTATAACATATATAAATTCCATAGCGACTATTTTAAATTATAAACTGGACATAACTTTCAATTTATATAGCGAAATCTCAATTTCTTATATTCGTTAGAAAGATATAGTTAAACAGATTCTAACGTTTATTGTTTTAATGAAATCTTATTTATTTTGAATCCCATACATTCAATTGAAATTTAAAATTGAATTTTCAAACTACTACACCTTTTCAAGTTCATTTTATAATTAAAATAAATTTATACATTCTAACTTTGATTTAAATAAATTTTAAATTGTTATTATTTAAAATAAATCATTTTAAATATTAAAAATCCATTAAAATAGCTAAAATAACAATTTTAAATTGGTTCTGAAATCACGGGTTGTTACACACTTCTAGTTTATTCAGGATGAAAAATGGCATATTAATAAGTTATGTCGTGATCATAATCACGACTTGAGCCCTATAAAAGTTCTATTATTCCATTGTTACCGCCAAATAGATGATCATGTGAAAAAGCAACTTGAAGTTTGTGATATTGCCGAAATTGGACCCAAAATAGTTTTAATGCATTAGTCGTAGAGGTCAGTGGACATAATAATTTATCTTTCATAGAAAAAGATTGTGGAAACTTTCTTGATAAGGAACGAAAACTAAGTCTTCGTGAAGGAGATGCTGCTGCAACCCAAAAATATTTTCTTAAAATGTAATCACAAAATTCAGATTTCTTTTTTAGCTTGGATTTAGATGACGATGGACAATTTAAAAATGTTTTCTGGGCGGATGGAAGAAGTGGGGAGGCTTACAAAGAATTTGGTGACATAGTAACTTTCGATACAACATATTTGAGAAATAAGTATGACATGCCTTTTGCTCCTTTTGTGTGGGTCGATCATCATGGATAGTCAATTTTACTAGGGTGTGGGTTAATTTCAAGTGAGACTGCTTATACTTTCCAATGGCCTTTTCAAACATGGCTTATGTGTATGTCTGATGTTGCTCCTCAAGGAATAATAACTGACCAAGTTAGAGCTATGAAGAATGCAATAGAAATTGTTTTTCCTAATACTAAACATTGTCTCTGTTTATGGCATGTGATGAAGAAGCTACCTGAAAAATTTGGAAGCCATGATCAGTATGAGTCAATTAAAAGTAAATTGCAAAAAGTCATCTACTATACTCAAAACTCAGACGAGTTTGGACGAAGTTGGAAAGGATGTTAGATAAACTATTCCTATATGATAATATTTGGATGAATGAGTTGTACAGAGAAAGACAACATTGGGTACTGTGTTAGGTGAAAGTAAAATTTTGGGCGAGTATGTCCCCCACGCAAAGAAGTGAGAGTATTATTGCTTTTTTTTATGGACATGTTAATGCCAAAACAACTTTAAAACAATTTGTAGAGCAATATAGTCATGGACTGAAAGCAAATATAGAAAAGGAGTGTCAAGCAGATTTCAAGTCATTTTCACAAAATATTCGATGTGCAACCACTTATGATATTGAGAAGCAATTTCATGTTGTGTATACACTTTCAAAGTTTAAGGATTTCAAATAGAGTTAGTGAGCAAGATGTACTGTGATATTTCTCAAAGTAGACATAGTTGCATGGGTATAGAGTATGACATATATGAAGACATGGCTGCTGAAAATTATCGAAAGTTGATGGGATATAAAGTTTTATTTCAAAATGAAATTGCGCAATAACTTGTAGTTGCCGCAAATTTGAATTTAGTGGTATACTTTGCAGGCATGTGCTTCTTGTAATGATAAAAAATAATGTTACAAAGGTCCAGGAAAAATATATTCTGCGGAGATAAAGGAAAGACGTACTACGTTCACATACAAGCATTCAATTCAATGGCGATGCACAAGTAACTTCCGAGTAATTGAAATACAAAAGGTTGTGCACTGAATTTTCCAAAGTAGTGGAATTAGCCGCAGTTGATGATGATTGTTTTAATTTTTTCATGGACTGGATAGAAAATAATAAAAACTATTTGTATTCAAAAATATACACCACAGTTAAAAGCATACTTGATGTTTATACTACTGAGCCTAGCACTGCAGTCATGAAATATCCAAAGGTGCAAGATCCTATTCGCACTAAATGAAGGGGTGTGCTGGCACAAACAGACTCAAGTCGACATTGGAGAAAAAGTTGAAGAAAAGTAGGAAAAAGCCTTCAACTAGTGAGAGTACAACAGTGAGTGCATCAGTTTTTGTGCATGCTTTATTTATTGCTATGTAGCAAGCATAAATGTATAATACAATTTGTTTGAATTTGATATAGAGAGGAGAGAGAGATTAAACGGTAAAACATAAAAAACTACATTGTTATTGATTTATTTATTGATATTACAAAAGATACTTGATTACGTTGTCAATCCTTGCCTCTATTTATACATAGTTCATCCTTATCTAAAAGAACACTCTAGATAAGAATATTCTAGAGTATAACTAGGTCTATTATAATAAATTATTCAATACCAAATATAAACCCAAATCAATGCAATACCAAATATAAACCCAAATCAATGCAATACCAAATAAAGGCAACATATCTTTTAGCATATTTTCTAACATCCCCCTCAAACTCACAATGCGAAAAATCGTGAGTTTGCCAAATAGAAGCTGCAAACTAAGGAGTAGCAAGATCGAGAAATCATTTCAATATTGTTAGAGTGTAACACCAACCGCCAAGCATCAAACATTCAACTACAACTCAACAACTCCAATCTGAAACCCCATACTGAACTTATAACGACCCAGATTTTCGGTTATTTGAATTCGAATATTTAAAATTTGTTTTAAATATTATATTCAGAATATTAATTCTATTCAATGTCGAAATCATTAATTAAATGACGACTAAGCATTTAAATTTTAAAATGACCTCGAAACTGCGTGGTAGTTCGTAAAATTGAATTTGAACTTCAATTGATCATACAAAATCCGTTTTGAGTCGGAATTCTGTGAAGCAAGGAACATCCAGATCGATTTTATAATATATTTCTAATGAAGCAGAAAAATCGAGTTTTCGTATTATAGATTTTGTTTTACGTCCAAATCAAAATTTCAAACAGTCGTTGTGAAATCGATTATAAGCCATAACGATTTATTTAATATAATTAAATATTGGATTCGAATTCGGACAAGTTTTTTGAGACGTAGTTATAATTTAATTTTTAGAATTTTACTGTAATTTTTTATTTAAAAAAAATGCAATTTTTTATTTGAAGTGTTTTACACCCTATATTAGTATTTTGGGATTTCACAAAATTAATTAACTAGCCTATTTTATTATATATTTGCAATCGTGGGACACTGCTGAGCGCGACGGTGTTTTTATTTTTATCGATAGCAAATCGTATACGGACGGAGTTTTATATAACATGCTACGTATAACTTTATAACTAATTTATAATATCGTTCGTCTCCTCCTTTTTATACATGCCTCTCCATATATATATATATATATATATATATATATATATATATATATATATATATATATATATATCATTTTCCACGTAGCAAGTGGAACCATGCTTTTCGAATTCCACATCATGTATACTTTTCCAAACAGTAAGGAAAACAATGATTTTCGAAAAAGAAGAAAAAAGAAAGAGAAAAAGGCTGTTAGTACAGGCTTATTAAATATTAAACTAGACACTGTCACCCTATGTGTTAGACAATGCGATTCCTTGCCTTGAAAGCCAAACCACCGGTTCTTTGCCCACCAAACAATCCAATGCCTTACGCCCTACGTAAACGTGACCCCCAAACTACCTTCTTGTATAAATACCAATGCAAGTCTCACTCTTTCTTCCCAGCGACTGAACCAAAACCTGAAACTCTCCATTTTATTTAAACAATCCCCTCGCTTAATTGTTTTGCCAAACCCGATCCTTCTGTCTGAAATATGAGTGCAGTGTCATTCGAAGCAACAGGGGCAAAAGTGGGACAAGGGAAATGATCAGGTGTTGTTCACTTTGAAGGGAAGCAGTGCAGATTCATGTTTTTGAGTTTTGTATTTATGTATATATATATATATATACAAAATGCAGAAACTGGAAACCGAAGCAAGGAGGCGCGACAATCGACTGAGGTGGCACAGCGAAGGCGTGGTGGGCAGTTCGTGAGGTAGCTGGAGTGAGTTTGGTGAACATTACAAAGGTGTTTGTGGGTTTCATTTGCAGGAGCCGAGTTTTGTTTTGGATGTTGAAAGCAATGGACCAGGTAACGACATCCGTTTAAAGGAAGAAGAGATGGGGTTCAAGTGGCGGAAGGGACCAGGGAGAAGGCGTAGCAAATCAAGAACAAGTAGCGGTTTTGAAAATATAGGGGACATGGGGAACAAGTAATGTGGAGGAAGAAAGCTCTACCAGGTTTGGTTGGAGATAGCTGTCACGTTGCACGATGGGTAGAAGTGAAGATACGGATTTTGGAGGTGATCGGTTAACTACTAACGGTCAGTGGTGAGGGCAACAAATGGATGGTCTGAAGTGCAAGAAGGGTATCAGGTGCATAAGGGAGTCGGTTGCTTGTTTTAAAGTCTGCTGGAGTTAATATTGGTTAACACAATTGGGAACAAAGAGAAATATAAATGGTGAAGTTAAAAAGTAAATAGTGGAGTTCTTTTGAATGGAGAAGGGAGGCTTAAGGGAATTGTCGCGGTGGATGGCATTGAAATCTTTTTGGAGCGGATATTGATGTTTGGCAGGCGTGTCATGGGAAGAAGCTTGAAAATTTGGTACCAATGGGATGTGCGCATGCGTTGTATAATGGGCAGAAGTCGGCTTCAGGCCTGATTACATATAAAAATAAAAATAAAAAAGGACTAGTGATTGCACCAAATGATGGAGAAAAGGGGACGTTTGGGTACCTGGGTGATTGGGTTCTTTCCAGTTGAAGTTGTTGAAGGAAGAGGAGACATTGGGGAGCACAAAGTCGCAAAGATAATAACGCGTTGGAACAGTGATTGCGGTTGACGTTGACAAAGAAATTGAAAAGGTAATTAATATTTATTTAATTAAAAAATTAAATTAGTTTAATAAGGCTTAATTAAAGTTTAATTATAAGTTTATACTTACTCGATTTAAATCGTAAGTTGATAAATGGCGTATCTTGTTTGTTCGAACATAGAAATTCAACGAAAAAAAGGCGACGGAATCACAGAAGAGCACTATGTTGCTGTATAGGTTCAAACAAGACCGAAAGCAATCAGATCTTCATTTAATTTTAAATGACTGTTTAAAATTAAATGAAAACAACGCACAGACCATCAACTGGAAATAAAAGAGAGTTAATTCTCACACATTTTGGAAATGCTAGGATGTGCTAAATTCATATAATTAGATTAAATCATTGGTTGATTAGATGCCTTGAATGCCCATGGTTGATTTATATGGTTGAATATATTATCATCGATTAATTAAAATCATATGTTGTTATAAATTACATGTTGATCTATGATGCGGGGAAGAACAGGTAGGAGGAATCAAACCGGATCCCTCAAATATTTAGTATGCTGCTATTTCATATTTTATATAAACTGTTTAAAACCTGTTGACTTTAAAACCCTGTTAGTTGTGAATTGTGGTTGAGCTTTGAATCTATACATATTGATTGTGGAATAAATAGCAGATGGCCCAGAAATACACCGTTTTATAATGATCGATTCACCGTCAGGTGAATCGCTACAAATGAAATTATGGAATTTATTTTACAACCGAATATATATTTTTAAATATATTATTTTAAATGAAGTTCTAAAAAGGATAAAAATCCAACCACATATATATAAATTGATTGGTTTAACCACAAATTTTCATTTTTGTACCAAAAATCTATCGTGCGCAAAGCACGTGCTTATTAAGTGATTATTAAAAACGATCTTATTTAGCTAATTCAAGTGACTAGAATTAGCGTAACAATTAGAATGGGTTTATATTGATATTGATCAAAGTGAATAGAATTACTTAGATTAATTTATTAATTATTAATTAATTTAAATGGAAAAATCAATAACGTTTGACTAACAGGTTAATCATGTTTGGAGTTGAACAAGTTAACGACATTAACTGAAATTGTTTATTTAATCAGTTCATTAATTTAAAGAGAATAGTTAATGGTTAAGTAATCCAATTGTATTTTAATAAATGTTGAAAATTGATTATTTGTCATTTATTAAGAATCGAAGTGATAACTTGGAAGGGGAAATATAGTAAGGAAAGTCGGAGAAGTTTAAAGCTGTGTTTATCGAATAAAGTGATTTAATATTTATAACGTGCAATCGAAGTTTAACTTGATTCTTACTGAGTTATATTTAATTGGATTCTATACGAAGTTATAAAACCCCAGTTTTTATTGAATATATAAATAGGATGAGTTGTTAGAAGTGACATCTAACTAAAGTAAATGCCAGAATTGGAAATTAAAGGATTAGAACTTAACTGGGAATCAGTTGGGATAACTGATTTTCTGAATATTGATCTCATGTTGGTTTCTGCCTTCGGGGTTAACATTTAAGGAATTATTTTATGTCTGATTTACGATTAGGAACTAGTGGAGGTGCTAAATGGGAATTCAAACGTAAACCGAGTTTGAATTCGAGTAGTGAAACGAAATAAGTTATCAAGATGCGATATAGAATTGCCATTTTTAAAGAAGAGATGATATTTCATCAATATGGAATTAAAAATGGGATTGCTGGGATATGGGAAACGAGTATCAGTTTTTGTATTACAACTGATATTTATCTTAAGATAAGAACATTGCTGATCAAGGTTTGAGAGGTAATTAGAATACCCCAACTTGAACAACTTCAAGATTATCAAAGGATGATATTAGTCGTAATAGTGAAAATGTTAAAGTAAAATATTTTGGGAAAATAATAATGTAACGTTATTTGAAGGATTTGGAAATGTATATATAATGAGATTCCGAATAGAAGGGAATAAAAAGGGGCTTGATGGTATGAAATGATATCCCCATAATAAAAGAAATAAAAAGGAGATTGGTGAAAGTATAATAGTATTTTCAAAGTATTGGAAAAAGATTTAAATGGGATTATTCTAAGGGATGAGTAGTGATTTTGGTATTCAAATAACGAAGCCAAAGAAGATGTCGTAATGATTGTTTTATGAGTGATGGGTTGAATCGATAAGATAATAAGAAATGTTATAGCAATGTTTGAAAGGTTAGTTGAAGGATAAATTAGACATGATTTTAAGATATTTTTAGGTATATAAGTAAAAGGATTTGAGTAAAATTACGTATTAAACCAATATATTATTTTTGGGTATTTCAACTGATATAGCATTTTTAATGGCCAAGTGATGCTGTGTAAACCAATGGATTTGTTTAATTTTATGGTTGTTTATTTTGATAGTTAAATAACCGACTATCAAAATCTAACCCAACATTATTGGTACGGAAAGACCGGGATCGAATTTATTTTCGAAAACCATTCCGACCAATAAATACGAATACGTCGAAGATGCAGATCGAGATGGAGCAATTGAAGACCGTAAATCTTCATGAGTGGAAGAACTATTATTAAATACCTCTGGTTGATCCCCAGAGTTAACAATGATTCTGTCCTGATTGGAATCTACGGATTGCAAGGACTACTTGCTATTGATCTATAGGGTGATTCCTAAGATGTGGTAGGAGGGTACCTTCAGTCCATCATGTTCCTGGATGACTTATATGGATGATGTAAATGGTGGCAAGATGTTTCAAAAGTCGATTATAACCTCAAGTCTCACGACCGGGAAATGACAAAAATCGGACAGGCAACATGGCTATGTGGGTCGCACCCATTAGGGTGTATTGTCACCTACTAGAGAATATTCATATTTGTTACTTCTTTTCATTTCTGTATCTCCCGGGAAAACAGTAGCTGCACAGCCATAAGGTGACAATATATTTGATACACTCAAGATAAATGAGTGGTCGGTTATGTGTGGGCCAGGTTGCAAGCCGTTCTTGTTGAGCACAGTGTATTCCTCTTGTAACACCTCGGATTTTCTGTTAACAGTAAATCAACAAATTATAGTATAATTTATTCTAGTTGAAATAATAAAGGGAAACAGGTTACGCCATTGCGTTCGTCTCGGAATTCTGCTTGAGATAGAGTCCGAGTTTGCATGAATCGGACTCCGTATGAAGGAGTTATGACCTCCGGAAGCCTCAGAATTCAAATTTAAAGTTCAAATTTTGAATTCAGACCCAAACTGGGCTAGGCGGGAAAATTCCCGCCCAGGCACCAGGTCGACCATAGGGTCGACCTGGGGGTCGACCTGCCCAGTCGACCTTGTTTGGCCCTGGCTGGCCTGGTCGGGCTCTGGTCGATTTCTGAAGCTTAGCTGTGTCACTAGGGCTGACTTGTCGCATTTTGGTTGGCTCCTCTCGAAGTGAATGGTCTAGATTCATCTGTGATCATCTGACGGCTCAAATCAATCTGAAATTCTATAAATATAACTCAACACTCAACCTAAATTCTCATAAATAATATAGAAATAGAGCCGCCATGCTGTCGGGAGAAAACTAAGAGGAGCCTCCACTTGTAGAAAAGCTTGGAGACGAGCCAAATTAAAGTTAGAAACAATAATCAAATCAACGTTGTCTACCCAAAGGAAAGCAATTCAAATTCAGAATTCAGAAATCAGAAAACAGGATCGTCGTTTGTTGTAAGTATAGTGATTTTTCTGATGTGAATAAATGATAGGATTAGATTCGATGTAAAATGGAAATGAAATTGTGTTATTTTCTAACAACGATGTTAATTCATATCTATGTATTGAAATGATTGTGGTATTGTGATGTTTGTGGTATAGATGAGTTGATATTGATCCTATTGTACATTTAGAATCACATGAAAGTGGTATAGTTCATGTTGTAATCGACACCTATATGTTTATGTGATTATATAGGTTGTATGTGATTAAGAATTCATGTATATATATATGTTAAAACCTCTATGCCTAAGTTCATATACATGCTAATATGTTTATACAAAAGTTGCAAAGTCAATAATTGGATCCATGCCAAGATCCACTTTAATACATGTTTCATGTGCAGTTGGACATATGATTGGATCTAGTTCACTCATGCGATGAAATTATATATATACATTATGAACATGTCGTATTCTTATGCTAGTGATGTTCGATGTTACGCCTAGATCTAAACATGTTTAGGCTTATGTTGTCTGAATCATATGTTAATTCATGTGACACCTATTTGGTTAGACCCCTATTTCAATGCAAGTTCACATGTATGTAAATTGATTTAGCCTATGTTGCAAGTTCACACCTGTGATATTCATATTGACTATTTTGCAAGTTCACACCTATGATGTTCATATTGACTATGCTAAGAATGCCAAGTTTACACCTATGTCACGTTTATGTTTATGAATTCCCTTTTGCCAATTTTTGTGTGCGCTAAATTAGGCTAAGTTTTTAGCCTAATATTATATGTTAAAAACCATGCGAACAAAAATTAAGCTAAGAGTGTTAGCCTAATATTTAGACGGGATAACGTTGGGAAAATTGGTAACTTGTCATAAATTGGTAAAAATATATGAAATTGGCATGTTTGTCACATGCCAAAATTGGTGGCATTTAAATGGTATAAATTCTTATACCAAAAATGTTAAACTTGGAAAGTGGGCCACAACATTTAATTGTTGACAAATTTACATATATTAAGTAATAAAGAAAAATATGTAAATTTAGAAAATACGAGTATGCTTAACACGAGGTTGGATTGAGTTGTGATGTAAACCTGCCCGGACCCGCCCGGCTGTCCAATAGTCACAACAATACCTATCCAGTGTGGGTGGTTAAGCATGGAGCCCAATAAGGACCCGAGGTTAGACTGAGTTACAGTGTAAATCTTCCCGGAACCGACCGGCACATCCTGTAACCAAAACAATATCTGTCTAATGTGAGTGGTCGGTGCTTTAAAAAGCTAAGGACGGACAAGTCAGGATAGTAAGGTTAAGTTAAATAACACACTTAACCAATTCAACATGTTAATTAAACTGATGGGCGGGGTTAGGTAAATACAGACACTAAACCACTTAACATGTTTGACTAGAAAACCCTAGTAACGGGGACCCATTTCAGCAGTAACTCAATTAGGTATCATGGTGCCCTGAAACTAGGCAGGGTGGGGCACGATTACTGGGCTGATTGTAAGCGATCAAAAGCAACGGCGGTGGGTGCAACAGTGTGGTTTCTAACGGAGTGCGGGCGTGCACACACTTCGGAGCAGACAAACAGGGCATTGGGTGCACCAGTATTATAACCTATGCATTCTAAGGATTGTATTGGGCTGCCACCATGGGACTTGATACACCCCATGGTGGGACCAGCATAGGTATCTACAATCTTTGGGGGGCCGTAAGACACAGATGATTATGCGAGTAGGAGCCGATCTTTACAAAGGGGATCATTTCACCCGATCATGGGGTGCCAGTTGAGAAAATACAAGTAGGTGCAGAGATTTAGTGTGGGGTGCGATAGTATATTCGATTCAAACTGCCTTACCTTAGTTTACGACACTTTCCTATTTCCAGTTTATACTTATCATGTCCTTTTTCTTATTCTCATACTGGAGAGTCACTAGACTTACCAGGCTTTATGTCTGACCCTATTTTCTTTTGTCTTCTTTTCTTCCGTTCCCCCCCCCCCCCCCCCAAGGTCCACAGAAAGGAAACAACCCAGCTTAGTCAGATTCTTTGCAAGCTTCAAGATAGTAGATGTACGGTTTGGACTCTCTTTGGCTATGGCTGTTGGACAAACTCTATGGGAATTTATGCAGTTTTAATTATGTGTTTATGCTTCTTTATTTAATAACCAAGACAGAAATGATGTTGTAATGTTTTGGAAGTTATTATGTGACAGTTATGGAATTGTTTTGT
Source organism: Allium sativum (assembly GCA_030737875.1). Taxonomy (NCBI): domain Eukaryota; kingdom Viridiplantae; phylum Streptophyta; class Magnoliopsida; order Asparagales; family Amaryllidaceae; genus Allium; species Allium sativum. Next base: position 415,365,522 of record CM060909.1, on the reverse strand, counting down.
TTGAACACATATTTATGAAATAAAAAGTCTGTTATTTTCTGCTGCTTATGTATATGTGTTTATATATGTCTTGTGTTTTATCTGTGACTTTTACTTACAAACCTCCACCAAAGTTAAGGCATTCCCCTTGTGAGTGACCTTAATGGAGGGTGGGGTGTTTCACTTGGTATCAGAGCACAGATTTACCAGACTAGATAAAAGTTTTTGAAACTATTTTCAAAAAGAAGTTTAAAGAAGCAGTGTTTTCAAGAAAAAGAGTTATTTTTAAAAGGCATAATTCCCCAAAAGCCATATGCACTATCTCTCTATCCTTTGTCTTGAATACTTTCCTTTTTGTTCCAGCATGTCTGGAGATCTTAACCTTCCAGAAGGAGTACCGATTCCTGGCTGGTTCCGAAGGTACCTAGAGGCTAGGGCCAATGGTGCGGGCCCAACAGACATTCCTCCTCCAATAGTGGCAGCGGTTTCTCCTCCTCCTCGTGGAAATACTTTCGCTAAGACATGTAGAGACTTCAAGGCTATGGGAGGAAAGGACTTTTATGGAACTGAATCATTTGTGGCAGCAAGGAACTGGCTGAAGGAGACCGAGGACTTGTTCGTCATCTTCGAAGTTGACGACAGGCAAAAGATACAGCAAGCAGTGTGGTTGCTTAAAGATGAAGCTTCCTATTGGCGGGAAGTTACCCATGCTGAGAGGCCAGTAGAGACTTGGGAAGATTTCAGTATGAGGTTTGAGATGAAATTCCTCTCCCAAGCTGAAAGAAACTTGCAAATGGGGAAGTTCCTAACTTTGAAACAAGGAAATATGACAATCAAGGAGTACGTCAATCAGTTTAATCAACTGGCCAGATTTGGGCTGGATTTGGTAAACACCAACACAAGAAGGCCCTTTGCTTCGTCAAAGGTCTGAATGAGCCTTTACACAGCCTTTCAATGACCCATATACCCATGGGAGCAACTTATGAAAGCTTGGTGGACATGGCGCTGCTACACGAGGAAGATAAAGGCAAGAAGGAGACAAAGGTGGAAGTGCCTCAAGAAAAGAAAGAAGGTTTACAGGTTAAGAACACAGACTTCAAGAAAGGCGGGAAGAAAAACAAATCCCATGAAAAGACAAAGTGCAATTTCTGTGGCATTGTGGGACATATAGCAAAAGACTGCAGGAAGAAGAAGGAAAAGATGAATGGGGGTTGTTTCCATCGTGGAGAGACTAGACACTTGGCTAAGGACTGCCCAAAGAAGCGGGGCCAGGGACAGAGGACTGGATCCACCTCAGGAGGGCAGGTTCACGCGCTGGTGGCACCTCTACATGAACAAGGTAGAAATATTTCTGTAGAAAGCTTAGTTTATCTTTATGATCATCTAGTTCGCACTCTCTTTGATTATGGTGCATCACACTCCTTTATTTCATCTTCTTTAGTAGAATCTCTGCACCTAACACTAGTATGGTAGAAGATCCCTTGGCTATTTCGAATCCAATTGGGGGCTCGGCTTATTTGTCAATGGTTTTCTTGGATTTGAAAATCTCTATTCTAAGTGTTGAATTTAGACGTAGTGCCTTTGTTTTGGGCTTCTCAGGATATGGACTGATCTTAGGCATGGACTGGTTATCCAATAATGGTGTCATTCTTGATTGTGAGAAAAGAGTGGTTAGACTCTTGACTCGGCTCGGTAACACTCTAGAAATTTCTTGTAATCCCTTGAATGCTGTTATGCTTAATTATCTAGAGCCGCTTGATGCTTCTGTTGAGAATTTGCAGTCAGTTAGAGTGGTCCGGGAATATCCGGATGTCTTTGAAGAGGTGAAAGGCTTACCTCCGAAGCGGGAAGTAGACTTTCGCATATATCTTATTGATAATGCAAAGCACGTAGCTCTGTCTGTTAGACACATGGCTCCAAAGGAGAGAAAGGAGCTCAATAAGCAAGTTAAGGAGCTTCTCGAGAAGGGGTTTATAAGGAGAAGTATCTCGGAATGGGGTGCTCCAGTGGTGTTCGCCACCAAAGCAGATGGTTCACTCGTCTTTGTGTGGACTATAGGGAGCTAAACAAGCTGACTAAAAAGAATAGACACCCGCTTCCCAGAATAGACGATTTGTTTGATCAGCTTGTAGGTGCATCGGTCTTCTCCCAACTTGATCTGGCTACTGGGTTCCATCAGCTAAGGGTAGCTGAAGAAAGTATTGATAAAACGGCGTTCAGAACCCCCGATGGTTTCTACGAGTGGCTTGTCATGCCTTTCGGTTTGACAAACGCACCCGCTTATTTCGTGGTCCTAATGAGCAAGGTGTTCAGAGAATTCCTCAACAAGTTTGTGGTGGTCTTCGTAGACGATATTTTGATCTTCTCAAAGAATGAGGAAGAACATACTCAGCATCTGAAAGAGATCATGGAAACTCTTCGAGTCCATCAGCTAAAAGCCAAATTCTCCAAGTGCCACTTTTGGAGAGAAGAAGTAATATTTCTTGGACATATAATATCCAAAGAGGGATTAGCTGTGGACCCCGCGAAAGTGGTGGCAGTGCAAGATTGGAAGACACCAAGAAATGCAACCGAAGTCCAAAGCTTTCTTGGGCTAGCCGGTTTTTACCGAAAGTTCATTAAGGATTTCGCAAAAATCTTAGCTCCACTCAGAAGGCTAACGAAGAAGAATCTGGCGTTCGCTTGGGATTTGGATTGTGGCATTTCTTTCCAACGCTTAAAAAGGGCTCTCACAACAGCTCCAGTTCTGACTTTGCCAGATGGAAGCAAGATGTTCACAGTATACACGGATGCCTGTAGTACGGGACTAGGCGCTGTTCTGATGCAAGAAGGGAGGGTAGTAGCTTATAGTGGAAGAAAACTGAGAGTTCATGAAAAGAACTACCCAACCCACGATCTTGAGTTGGCCGCCATCGTCTTTGCGCTTAAGCCTTGGCGCTATTATCTCCTAGGTGAGAGGTTCGAATTATATACTGACCATAATTCGTTGAAGTATCTTTTCTCGCAGAAAGATCTTAACTTGAGGCAGCAAAGGTGGATGGAGTTCCTTGCCTCGTATGATTTTGAGATTTCCTATACTCCTGGCAAAGGCAACATAGTAGCAGACGCATTGAGTAGAAAGAAGCTGACCTTAAGCCCTCTCTTTGTAGAAAGGCAAAGCTTGGAGTATATAGCCAGCTTTGACTTTAGGCCCTCCTCTGATTTTATACCTGGTTTATTGGCATCCCTACATGTACGGCCCACTCTTTTAGACTCGATAGGGGCCGCACAACGCGAAGACGCTCTGCTTGTGGATGTGAAGGATAAACTAATTAGGGGTTAAACTTCCAGTCACCTCAATAGGTACTTCATCGATGGTAAGGGTTGGCTAAGGCGAGATGGAAGGCTATGCATCCCACAAGCAAGGAATTTAGTAAAGAAGGTTCTCGAGGAAGCACATCATTCCAAGATGACAATACATCCAGGTGGAGACAAGATGTACAGGGACGTAAAGATAGTTTTCTATTGGAGCGGCATGAAGAAGGACATGGCAGATTTCGTTTTCTAAGTGCGTGACATGTCAACAGGTCAAGGCGGAACAAAAGAAGCCTGGAGGACTACTTCATCCTCTAGAAGTCCCACAGTGGAAGTGGGATAGCATCTCAATGGACTTCGTTGACGGGTTGCCTAGGTCAAGAAGAGGCAATACTAGCATTTGGGTAATAGTGAACAGGCTTACTAAAAGCTCCCACTTTATACCTATCAAGAGTAGAAGGACTACTTCGTCTCTAGCTTCTCTTTATCTCAAGGAAATAGTTCGACTCCATGGAATACCCTCCAGCATACTGAGTGATAGAGATCCCATCTTCACGAGCGAATTTTGGCGGAGTCTGCAAGTAGTGTAGGCACACAGTTATGCTTGAGCACGGCCTATCACCCCCAAACTGATGGTCAGACAGAAAGGGTGAATAGATTACTAGAAGATCTTCTAAGACTGTGCGAGGGACTTGGGAGGATCATCTTCCTTTAGTGGAATTCGCCTACAACAACAGTTACCAAGCCACTATCGGCATGGCGCCTTTTGAAGCTCTATATGGAAGACCTTGCCGATCACCAACTTGTTGGTGGGAGTCTACTGACAAGATTATACTTGGGCCATACATGATTAGAGAGACTTCAAAAAAAGTAGACCTGATACGAATGAGAATGAAGACTGCCCAAAATAGACAGAAATCCTACACAGACAAAAGAAGAACTGACCTTGAGTTTGAGGTTGGGGACAGGGTTTTCCTTAAGGTATCTCCCTTAAGGAACGTCGTTCGCTTTGGATCCGCAGGAAAGCTAGCACCAAGATTTGTTGGACCGTTCCCTATCATCGAGAAAATTGGGAAAATGGCTTATAGAGTAGAGCTGCCTGAAAGATTGGCTGGAATTCACAACGTCTATCATGTTTCTCATCCCCGAAAATGTCTACATGATTCTGCGGAAGTGGTGGAGCCAAGTATTCTAGAAGAAGCCAAAGTGGAACGCGAAGCAAATGTGAGGAGAGTTCCAACTCGAATCGTAGGACCTGAAATCAAGAAGCTACGCAACCGCGAAGTCAAGCTCGTTAAGGTTCAGTGGAGCGACGCCAAGGAAGACGCAACTTGGGAAACTGAGGACATAATACGTGGGCCTACCCTTTTCTTTTTGAGGGTATATCCTTGACCTCTCTTTTTCCTTAAGTTGTGTTTGTATCTATCCTTTTAGGTATAATCTCCTCGATGTTATCCGTTATCCTTAGGTAGAAACCCCTTTGGATGTAAACATGTATTTGAAACATGTTATGGTTGATGGCTGCAAGTGGTTGCTAGTGGTTGCTCGTGGATGCATATACACACACAACCTGGGTTTTAGATCGGCTCAATCACTTTATATTGCATATGCATATATGTATTCATATTTGTATGTGGTTGAAACTTGATATGTCGTCATATGGATGTTGCATTTGTATGAATGGTTGCGCACTCATGTAGAATTATGAGTAAGGATAGATTTGCATACATATGGATTTATGACACTTACATGATTTGCATTAAGGAGGTCAACTGAATCAGTAGACCGCCTGATTTTGCATTAGATAAGAACATGAACACACACTATGCATATTATCATAAAGCATTAGAATTCTTTTAAGGACAATGGACGCATGTGTTTGATGGTTGAGTAGACGGATGATTGGATGTTAGGACTTACGTTCTTCTAGACTTGAAGATTTCGGGGTCGAAATCCTTTAATGAGGGGAGAATGTAACACCTCGGATTTTCTGTTAATAGTAAATCAACAAATTATAGTATAATTAATTCTAATTGAAAGAATTAAGGTAAACGGGTTACGTCATTGCGTTCGTCTCGAAATTCTGCTTGAGATAGAGTCCGAGTTTGCGTGAATTGAACTCCGTATGAAGGAGTGATGACCTCCGAAAGCTTCAGAATTCAAATTTAAAGTTCAAACAGTTCAAAAGTTAGTTCAAATTTCGAATTCAGACCCAAACTGGGTTGGGCGGGAAAATTCCCGCCCAGGCACCAGGTCGACCATAGGGTCGACCTGGGGGCCGACCTGGGTGACCAGGTCGACCATAGGGTCGACCTGGGGGTCGACCTGCCCAGTCGACCTGGTTTGGCCCTGGCTGGCCTGGTCGGGTTCTGGTCGATTTTTGAAGCTTGGCTGTGTCACTAGGGCTGACTTGTCGCATTTTGGTTGGCTCCTCTCAAAGTGAATGGTCTAGATTCATCTGTGATCATCTGACGGCTCAAATCAATCTGAAATTCTATAAATATAACTCAACACTCAACCTAAATTCTCACAAATAATATAGAAATAGAGCCGCCATGCTGTCGGGAAAAAACTAAGAGGAGTCTCCACTTGTAGAAAAGCTTAGAGACGAGCCAAATTAAAGTTAAAAACAATAATCAAATCAACATTGTCTATCCAAAGGAAAGCAATTCAAATTCAGAATTCAGAAATCAGAAAACAAGACTGTCGTTTGTTGTAAGTATAGTGATTTTTCCGATGTGAATAAAAGTTAGGATTAGATACGATGTAAAATGGAAATGGAATTGTGTTATTGTGTAACAACGATGTTAATTCATATCTATGTATTAAAATGACTGTGGTATTTTGATGTTTGTGGTATATATGAGTTGATATTAATCCTATTGTACATTTAGAATCACATGAAAGTGGTATAGTTCATGTTGTAATCGACACATATATGTTTATGTGATTATATAGGTTGTATGTGATTAAGATTTCATGTATATATATATATATATATATATATGCTAAAACCTCTATGCCTAAGTTCATATACATGCTAATATGTTTAAACAAAAGTTGCAAAGTCAGCCAAGATCCACATTAATACATGTTTCATGTGCAGTTGGACATATGATTGGATCTAGTTCACTCATGCGATGAAATTATATATATATATACATTATGAACATGTCATATTCTTATGCTAGTGATGTTCGATGTTATGCCTAGATCTAAACATGTTTAGGCTTATGTTGTCTAAATCATATGTTAATTCATGTGACACCTATTTGGTTAGACCCCTATTTCAATGCAAGTTCACATGTATGTAAATTGATTTAGCCTATGTTGCAAGTTCACACATGTGATATTCATATTGACTATTTTGCAATTTCACACCTATGATGTTCATATTGACTATGCCAAGAATGCCAAGTTTACACCTATGTCATGTTTAAGTTTATGAATTCCCTTTTGCCAATTTTTGTGTGCGCTAAATTAGGCTATGTTTTTAGCCTAATATTATATGTTAAAAACCATGTGAACGAAAATTAGGCTAAGATTGTTAGCCTAATATTTAGACGGCGTAACGTTGGGAAAATGGGTAACTTGTCATAAATTGGTGAAAATATATGAAATTGGCATGTTTGTCACATGCCAAAATTGGTGGCATTTAAATGGTATAAATTCTTATAGCAAAAATGTTAAACTTGGAAAGTGGGCCCCAACATTTAATTGTTGACAAAATTACATATATTAAGTAATAAAGACAAATATGTAAATTTAGAAAATACGAGTATGCTTAACACGATGTTGGATTGAGTTGTGATGTAAACCTGCCCGGACCCGCCCGGCTGTCCAGTAGTCACAACAATACCTATCCAATGTGGGTGGTTAAGCATGGAGCCCAATAAGGACCCGAGGTTAGACTAAGTTACGGTGTAAATCTGCCCGGAACCGACCGGCACATCTAGTAACCGTAACAATATCTGTCTAATGTGAGTGGTCAGTGCTTTAAAAAGCTAAGGACAGACAAGTCAGGATGGCAGGGTTAAGTTAACTAAAACACTTTACCAATTCAACATGTTAATTAAACCGATGGGTGGGGTTAGGTAAATACAGACACTTAACCACTTAACATGTTTGACTAGAAAACCCTAGTAAAGGGGACCCATTTCAGCAGTAACCCAATTAGGTATCATGGTACCCTGAAACTAGGTAGGGTGGGGCACGATTACTGGGCTGATTGTAAGCGATCAAAATCGATGGTGGTGGGGGCAACAGTGTAACAACCCGCAAATTCTGAACCAATTTAAAAATTTTATTTTAGAAAATTTTAATGAATTTTGAAAATATAAAGTGATTTATTTTAAATAATAATGGCCAGAATTTATTTTAATCGAAGTTAAAAAGAATAAATTTAATTTTAAATATAAATGGAGTTATAAATGATGCGGTAGTTTTAAAATTTGATTTTGAATTTTAACTGAATGTACATGATTCAAAATAAATCAGAATTGAGTGATACCAGAAATATTTAAATCTGTTTTATCATATCTTTCTAACGAATCTGAAAAATTGAAATTTCATACTGGAAATCAAAAGTTATGGCCAATTCAATTTTTAGAAAGGTAGCTGTAGAATTTATATATATATATTATATATGGCCCGAAAGGCTACTTTTTACATATGAAGGAATTTCGACTTGAAACCACTTCCATTGAGTTCGGAATGACGTTTCTGCATTGAAAAACAGTAAACACTTATATATTTTGAGTTTTGGGATTTATTTGTTTAAAAATGTATTTTTAATATTAAATATATTGGCCTTAAAAATAGTCATTTTTCAAACGACCTCTGTTTTCGACGAAACCACTTTTGTTGGAACCGGAATGTCAAATTGTTGCTAGATTTCAATTTTCAGAATTTTTCGAATTAATATGTGAGCGTGGTAAAAGAAAATGTGTTTTGACTATTTCAGTTAAATTTAAACGCCTTAAAAATAGCCATTTTTCAAATAGTCTCAGAATTCGACGAATTTTTTTTTGTTGGATTCGTATCGTCATAAGAAAGCTAAAAATATTTTTTTTTGAATTTTCTAAGGTCGTATGTGGCCCCGACATATTTTTAATGTACGGTCAATATTTAATTAATAAATTTTTAATGCAATTTTAAATAAAAATCGTACAGATTTCGGAATTGGGCCACGGGACCTATCCCATTGCGTTTAGAAGGTATCAAAACCTTAAGAACGACAGTAAGCAGGCCCAAATCAGAGAAAGTCCGAAAATCCACCTTTTAAGCACAATTTTTGAGATTTAATATTAAAATATTATTAAAATATTCAGGCCGAAACCCTAACCCTAATTTCAACCGCCACCTAAACCGAAGGCCAGAATTTCTCCAATTTCAAACACTCATAACTTTTGATTTCCAGTATGAAATTTCAATTTTTCAGATTCGTTAGAAAGATATGATTAAACAGATTTAAATATTTCTGGTTTCACTCAATTCTGATTTATTTTGAATCATGTACATTCAGTTAAAGTTCAAAATCAAATTTTAAAACTATCACGCCATTTATAACTCCATTTATATTTAAAATTAAATTTATTCTTTTTAACTTCGATTAAAATAAATTCTGGCCATTATTATTTAAAATAAATCACTTTATATTTTCAAAATTCATTAAAAATTTCTAAAATAATTTTTTTAAATTGGTTCAGAATTTGCGGGTTGTTACAATATGATGACTGGTATCTTGAATTGGGATTGGCCTTCCAAGGCAAGGTATTTGGTGATGGTCGTCCAAACACATTTGGAGATCGACGGACACGTTGTTTCGCTCAGACCCAGAGCGGACATGTAAATGGATTGTGTGTCTGACATTGTATTCCTTTCTGCTGTATTTGTTGAACGCTATTGATTATATATTTTTGTTTGGTGGTGAAGAATTTATTCTTTACTTATCACCTTCTCTAAGACGTATGAGCTTAGAGGTTATATATATATATATATATATATATATATATATATTGGTAGATGATCAATAATATGGTAGGGCCTGACAATGTGACATGCTAAGATGCAAATGATCAAGGCTTTGTTGAAAAGCAGGCCTTGTGGCTGATGATTAAAGCATAGCCTGTTTAGGCATAGCTTTGTGTATAACGTTACTTCGCGAGCCTCACACCCCTGTATGAGTCAAAAACGGGATTAGGACTGCAGGGAGTGCACACGTTTCTTTCTAGCTAGTGGTGTTTGGGCTTTAACACGGCCTGGCATTTTACTTATGTGGATTTTGGATTGAGGTACCTCGGATTTTTATAGGTCGGAAGTGGTCATACTATAGGTTCATAGGAACCGGGAAACGTGTGTTCAGGCATAATTAATCCACTACCGTTGGGTGGGGACCGGCCCTGAAGATCCAAGGGTTCACTGCGGGGGATCTTGGGGCATTTGCTAGAGTGTCTCGAATCGGAAGAGGACGATCCCTAGCCTCGATTTCATGACAGAAAACCAATTCCCAATACGACACCGCGGTTTTGATTGTAAACTTATATATGGCGACATAGTAGGATGGGGTACTATGCTGTCTATGATTAACACATTTATATTGTAATGTTTTAAGTATATATATACACACTAATAATAATATCATTTTTTCGTATCAAGCATCTTTTGACTATTATAAGGTAAAACCCTATCCTCTAGTGTGTGTTGCATTGTGTGATGGGACATGGGTCTTATAATGGTTTCATTTTTTTTCTAAAAAGCATTACGTTATTTGACGATTTACTTTAATTATGCACTGGCAATCCAATGGAGTAAACCCGTTCCCCATTAGCGGCGTGGTCCTGAGATTAGCCTACTTATTAGATAAGTTTAGTATAGAATTCTCACACCAGTCCCACAACTGACCTGTAGTTTGTTTCACTTTGCAAACTCGGGTGCCCTCTTTACACACGGGCAGTCGAGTAGCTTTTTGCAGATATAGTTAAGCAGGATCCCGGATTGAAGTCTGAAGCTGGGTCCAGAATATGGATGACCCTTCGCTGAGATTAGTTCCGCTGCAATGTATTTAATTTATTGTAAATGTATCTTCCGCTGTATTATTTATCAATGTACTCTGATATATTCTGTACTCTGATGTAACATTTATTATTGATGTTATAAAAGTCTGTGTTGTTGTCCTGATGTGTTGTATGCCCAAAGTTAACGTACGCGAGTTTTGAACAGTCTTAATCGATCTTGCGATCGATTGGGGTCGGGCGAAATCCTGGTCGTTACAAACAGTGTGGGTTCTAACGGAGTGCGGGCGTGCACACACTTCGAAGCAGACAAACAGGGCATTGGGGACACCAGTAGTATAACCTATGCATTCTAAGGATTGTGTCGGGTCACCACCATGGGACTTGATACACCCTATGGTGGGACCAGCATAGGTGTCTACAATCTTTGGGGGCCGTAAGACACAGATGATTATGCGAGTAGGAGCCGATCTTTAGAAAGGGTATCACTTCACCCGATCATGGGGTGCCAGTTCAGAAAATACAAGTAGGTTCAAAGATTTAGTGTGTGGTGCGATAGTATATTCGATTCAAACTTCCTTACCTTAGTTTATGACACTTTCCTATTTCCAGTTTATACTTATCATGTCCTTTTTCTTATTCTCATACTGAAGAGTCACTAGACTTACCAGGCTTTATGTCTGACCCTATTTTCTTTCATCTTCTTTTCTTCCGTCCCCCCCCCCAGGTCCACAGGGAGGAAACAACCCAGCTTAGTCAGATTCTTTGCAAGCTTCAAGATAGTAGATGTGCGGTTTGGACTCTCTTTGGCTATGGCTGTTGGACACACTCTATGGGGATTTATGAAGTTTTAATTATGTGTTTATGCTTCTTTATTTAATAACCAAGACAGAAATGATGTTGTAATGTTTTGGAAGTTATTGTGTGACAGTTATGGAATTGTTTTGTTTGAACACATATTTATGAAATAAAAAGTCGGTTGTTTTCCGCTGCTTATGTATATGTGTTTATATTTGCCTTATGTTTTATCTGTGACTTTTACTTACAAAGCTCCACCAAAGTTAAGGCATTCCCCTTGTAAGTGACCTTAATGGAGGGTGGGGTGTATCACCTCTCTAGAGATACACTATAGGTAGGTGGTTCCATACGTTGTCATAGTCGGAATCCAATCTCCAACAAGCGCCCGCGGTTTTGTTTGTATACTATATGTGTTGAGCGTAAGATGCAAGCGTTCTGCTAGATTCTATTTATTTGTATTTAGACACTATTATAATCTCAAAATTGGATATTGATTTTAAAATGTTTGGGTTATAGTAAGGTAAAAACTGTCCGTTTTTATGTATGGACTGGTCTTACTATTATCCTTTTGTTTTAAAAGGATTTTCAAAGTTAAGCAAGTTGTTTGTATTATGAATTTATCACTGAAAGTATCCCAGATTGATCCGGGTGAATTTTGCTTTGCTTCAAATGCGCTCGGGTCAGACCGATTATGTTATCAGGTTAGGAATCACTTGGAGCTTCAGAAAAGGAGTTGAAGTCAAGACGTATTCCATATATTACTGGTAGTAGTTTATTTCCGCTGTGTGTTGTATTGATTTGAATGTATACTCTGATGTTGTAATCATATATATACAGTTCTTTTTGTATAAAGTATTATTGATTATTATATTTTGTCCATTCCCTTATGGCATTCTGATCTTCTTATTCTTCTATTCTAATATTTCTTTCTTTCTTTTCTCATCCTCTAACTTCTTTCTATTAGCTTTTCTGGGATTTCGATGTTTGAGTTTGGATGGGATGTATTAGTGTCTGAATTCGAGTGTCGAATTTTCCTGGGTTTCTACAGAACTATCTTCAGTCTGATCAGTAAGAAATAGATCTGAGCGACTAAATGTCAAAACTGGTCCCGGATGTGTTTGTATGTTTGCATCCTCCAAACATTCAAAGAAAACAAAATAAACCAAAATGGGGTGAGTTTGCATATGTTTGGATCCCCCAAACATATCAAATGAAAACAAAACTAAATCAATAGGGATGAATCAACATATGTTTGCATCGTCCAAACATACCATACAATACCATCTACTACCTTTAATCAACGTCGATTGCCCTCCTAATAAATAGGGTAACCGATACACACGTCAAATGAACAATAAACATCTTCAAACTAATATTACTCTCTAACAACACAATCAACTCATCACCTTTACCTCAACATCATCAGAATCAACTCTTCAAACTGTTCCTAAACCTGATCACCATCCCCTGTCCAAAACAGCACTTCAATCCAATCCTGCACTCAATCTAAACCAATTCAACTAAACAACTTCAATCTCCTACGATCTCCAACCATTAAAAAAATTTAGCAACAACAATTAACAGAACTCAAAATTACCAACAATGCTCATCTACTACAATCACCATCAACAAATAACAAAACTCAAAACTAACGAAGAAGAAACGGTAAAAGTAAGAAGAAAAAGAAAATAACAGATCCGCGACTGCAACCCGTCCTGATACATATTTGAATTTGATATAGATAGGAGAGAGATTAAACAGTAAAACATAAAATACTATATTGTTATTGCTTTATTGATTGATATTACAAAAGATACTTGATTACATTGCTAATCCTTGCCTCTATTTATACATAGTTCATCCTTATCTAAAAGGACACTCTAGATAAGAATATTCTAGAGTATAATTGGATCTACTATAATTAATTAATCAATACCATATATAAACCCAAATCAATGCTGTACCAAATATAAACCCAAATCAATGCAATACCAAATAAAGGCAACATATCTTCTAGCATATTTTCTAGCACAATCGAGGCTGACATCATGCAGGTAGATGTTGAGTAGATATTATGCATATCTCTTTTACTACAAATTTTATTTTCATAACTTCTCAACCAGGAAAAATAATATACCATGATATGTTACACATAACTCTTTTATTACAAAGTTCTCTGCTACGATTATAGAACGAAGTCAACGATTCAATTTGATTCATAACATAGCACAAACGGAAGAGAAAAGAGATATTAACATTGTGCCTTTTGATAATGTGATGGGTAATAGTAACTCTTTTCAATATTGGCGGCACCATCGACGCAAGTGAATGTATTGGCAAATGAAGATTCGTTGCAGCTTAACCCCTCTATTTCATCTACTTATTGTACAGTGTAAATATGACGACCCCATTTCCCGTACAGACGGAGACAAGGGAAATCTTTGGAATATAACACAGAAACAGATAAAAGCAGAACAGAATTAAATAAATACACCAGCTAATGAACAATAGAATATACTGGATAAAAGTAATCATCAGAGTTACACAGTATACAGGATCATACTTAGTACAAATGCAGTTCAGATATACATAAATGTCTACAGCGGAAAACAAACATAATGTACAATAGGAGCTGAACAGCATAAAAAGAGATAAATGATAGAATCCATCTTCAGCTCCAGCTATCCAGAAAGAACCAGCTAAACCTGAATACAAGGCTGCCCGTGTAGAAAAAGGGGCACCCGAGTTTGAAAGTGAAACAAACTACGAGTCAGTCATGGGACTGGTATGAGAAATCTACTCAACACATTTATAATATGGCTAATCACAGGACCACGCCAATTTCGTGGAACGGGTTTACTCCATTGGATTGCCAGTGCTTTAAAAACAAACTTTTCTTTTAAACATCGCAATGCCTTTTGTAAAAATGAAGCCATTATAAGACTCAGTTCCCATCACACAATGCAATGCAAACCGGAGGATAGAGTTTTTACCTTATAACGGCCAAAATATGCTTGATACGAATAAAACAAAGGCATTTGATATTATTGCTAGTGTTAATATGTTTTGAAAACAATTTCAAATCATAACTATCAATCATAGACGACATGAGCGTCCCATGCCACTATGTCGCCAAATATATATACAATTGAAACCGCATAGTCACGTATTTGGAAATTGGATTTCCATCATGAACCAAGGCAAAAGATAGTCCTTACCGAATTCGTGACTCTCTAGCCCGAGCCTCAGGATCAGAGCTCGAGTGACCCTAGTACCGACAGGGCCGATCCACCGATGAGGATTAAAATTCTTGAACAATATGTTTCCCCGCCCTTTGGGGCGTAAACGAGCCAACGAATGACTCCATCGGACCCGGATCGTCCGATCAAACAGAGCGCCTCGCGACAGCAACAACCACATAAGTCAAACTCGTCAGGGCATGTAAAACCACTGACGCCACTTCTAACTAGAAAGAAACGCATGTCCTCCCTGAGGTCCTCTCCCGTTTTTGGTTCATACCGGGGTGTCAGGCTCGCGATTTCACGTTATACACAAAGCTACGCCACAAAGGCGGTGCTTTGATCATCACCGCAAGACTTTGCTTTTCAACAGAACCCCTGATCATTTGCCACTTAGGCATGCCACACTAGCAATTCATGCCATGCGACTGATGTCCATCGATATACAACCTCTGAGCTCGTGTGTTTCAGAGAAGGGCGTTAAGCAAAAGAATAAATTCTCCGCCGCCAAACAGATGTATATTTAATAGAGATCAATCAACACAGAATAAAATCCAATATCAGACACACAGTCCATTTACAAGTCCGTTCTGGGTCTGAACGAAACCGGAGGCACTATATACCTCGCAAACCCATCGACCACCACGTACGTCTGGACGATCACCACTCATTATCCATATTTCGGGATGCCTCCCAATCAGGACCTCGGTTACCATCCAAACGAGGTGAAGATCTCCGGTCTTCGACCACCGTCTTCATCTTCGATTCCTTATCGTCGATTCAGTTATTCAGAATGGGATATACCCGGTCTTTCTGAGCAACTCACGTATATAATAAACAAGTGCAACACTGACATACACACGCATCATTTCAATTCATTAGTCACTAGCCGTCAATCAGTAAGAGAACGATTTCCCAAATATTAACCCCGAAGGCCGAAACCAACATCAGATCAATACCCAGGAAACCATTCGACTTAGCCAACCTTCAGTTAATTTCTCAATTTCACATCCATATCGTTTATAATATTTTATAACGATTTATCGCTATTTTTATTTATTTTAAAATAGCCAATTTATTCAAAACGACGCTTCGGGCCATAACGCGGTCGTGGCGCTGTTTTTCTCCAGATTTGATTTACACATATCTGAAAATCTAACCGTTGGATCTTCACAAAATTTACATCATTAGAAAGATCTTTTCAAAACAAATCCAACGGTTCCAGTTTCAGGAAAATCCGACGGTCGGATCTCCCGGTATAATCGTTTGAAGTTTCGTTTTCAAAATACGAACTGCAGCGTCGTTATTCGATTAAAATATAATTATATTTTTATATATATATAAATATAATCGATTCTGGCGCTGTTTTTCTTCAGATTTGAATTAAACATTCCAGACAATCCAATCGTTGGACTTTTACAAAGTTGGTGCCGTTAGAAAGATATTTCCAAAGCGAACCCAACGGTTGCGATTTCAGGAAAATCCGATGGTCGGATCTCCCGCACTAATCATTTGAAATCACGATTTCAAAATACGAACTGCAGCGTCGTTATTCGATATATTTCAATTCTATTATATATATATATATTGATTCTTCGATTTCAAAGCTATATTCTTTTTATACATTTGATAAAAATGATATTTTTATCTAACTGTCTTCTATTTCAACACTTCACTATATTTAACAATTCATGTATATAATAAAAAAAATGTGATTTTTATTGTAAAACAATTCATTTCAAAACACTATTATTTTATATAGTTCACTCAGGTAATAAAAATAGGATTTTTATTATAAAACAATTTCTTTCAAAACAAGGTTATTTTATATAGTTCATATAGATGATAAAAATGTGATTTTTATATTTTAAAACACGAATACCATTCAACACATGAATTTCTATCCAACGAATGAATATCGACTCAACACATGAAGGCTTTCTATTCAACGAATAAATATAGTTTCAACAAATGAAAATAATTCAAACACATGAATATCATTCAAGATTTCGGCAGCATAATGGCAGGGTAGTTAAAACCCGGACCGTACCTAGTACGGCTCCTCGCTCTACCTTAAATCCTCGCGGTTTTTGATAATGGGGAATCATGCATCTAGTTCGCACGGAGGCGGCATGTATATTTATTTCATTTCCACAAACTAACCCTATGTGGTTTCAACCAAATATTTCTCAACCACAATCAATCAATATCAACCACAAACAATTCCAATCAACCATTCACTATCAATCAATTTTTACACCAATTACAACCAATAAATATCGTCCATGGTTTGTGGACGAGGGGCGTATATATATATATATATATATATAGCAATTCACTTCTATTTCAACACATATATAATTTTTACAACGCATATATAACTTATACATCGAACGTACAACTTATACAACGCTTATACAAGAGGTGTACAACGCTTATATAACTCATACATCGACTATATAATTTATACATCGTCGTTTTCCATATCGTTTATAAATTAGAAATCTCACATTGGGTTCCACTCCACCAAAAATAGCAGAAGGCTCAGAAAAATATGCGATCTCTTCTAGAATGTAGAAGACGTCCACACGATCCCACTGTCTCTTGTTTCACTGAATTTCGACCACAAATGAAAAAGATATGATTTTTATAGTGAAATCAAAATCTGTAGCGTTTAGAAGTGCTATAGAACAGTTAAAAATAAAATAGTCGTTACCACTCTGATTTGTTCAAAACTAGGTTTCAACTTTTCTCGAAATCCATGTAGCTTGGTGATGATCGGCCTCTGCCACCTTGTAGTGCTTGGAGTCGCGCACCACCGCTGGAGGAAGCACTCCGTTCGATGCAAGGAGGAAGGGGCGGCGGCTCTTCAAAGTCAGGAACTTCCGATCGACGGATCTCGAAGGTGGAGCAACGAGGGAGGGCGCTACCAGTACGGATTTGAAGGTAGCGTTGGGCTCTTCAAAAAGTTCAAAAGGAGGGGGTGGTTTTGGTGAGCGTGGCGGCCGGAATCGGAGGAGGAAGGTTTGAAGCCTCTTCCGCCTTCGATTGGGGAGAGAGAAAATTAGAATTTTCTATTTTTTTTATAAAAATTATGATTGGCCGGTGGGTTTTAAAGGGGTTTTCTGACACGACCACCAATCTAAACCCAACGACTATCGTCCCTAGTGTTTTGCCCTCATTCCGAACATAATGGGATATGTTTCGTAGGCCCATTCGACTGTTTCAGTCAGTTTCCATTCAGATTAAAATATATAACATTCAATATTCGATTTGAACGTACATTTCAATTTGCCAGGGCCACAAACTGATTCGAAAAATTCCAGAAAAATAAATCTGGCTATGTTTTGACAATACGGTCCCAACAAAAATAGTTTCGTCGAATTCTGAGACCGTTTGCAAAAAGGCTCATTTCTGGTCGATCCAATTTAACTTTAATTGACCAAAACACGTTTTCCTTTGCCACGCTCACATACTAGCTTCAAAAATTATGAAATTTGAAACCTAGCAATAACTTCACATCCCGGATCCAACAAAAGTGGTTTCGTCGAATTCCGAGGTCGTATGCAAAATGGCCAATTTCACGGGCTATATAAATTCCATAGCGACCTTTCTGAAAATTCATTTGGCCATAACTTTTGCTTTCCGCTATGAAAATTCAATTTTTCAGATTCGTTAGAAAGGTATTCACTAACAGATTTAAATATTTCTGGTTTCACTCAAATCCGTTTTGTTTTGCACCCGGTACAGTCCGACAAAGTTTGAATTCAATTTTTGAATTCAATTTTTGAAACTGCAGCGCCATTTCAGGCCTTGTTTATAATTATAATTAATTATATTTGTTTTCAAACGTCAGTTCAAACTCCCTTTTCATTGCTATTATTTAAAGTATTTATTTTAAATGTTTAAAATCCATTATTTTAGCCAATTTAAAAAAATTTAAATTGGTTCAGATTTTCTGGGTCGTTACAATCTCCCCCACTTAAAACTTTTCGTCCCCGAAAAGGGAAAAAGTCGAAAGTGGTTTGATTAATCAACTCTACGTTCGATCTGGCTTCCATTCTCCAACTTTTCAGTTTCTGAGAATTTTCAAATTCCTCAAAAATTTGGCTAACACCCGGAATTTTCGAAAAATTTCGCCATAACCTCCTTTGTACGGAGAGAGGTTTGGAAATTTATTGCGCCGTATTAGGTACCCAATAAATCCTAATAAGCATACACATATTTATAGTGATATATTCTGGTGTTTACAGGGGAGCGTGTATTGATAATAACTGCAGAGAATAAATTCTCGTCACCCTGTCAAAGCCTGAGGGAGTGTGTATTTTAAATGCTCCAGAGGATAAATCCTCGTCACCTCGTCCCGTGTGGGAAATAAATAGTCCATGTGCCGTATCTAATAACTAGAGAGACGTGATTATTGTCAACTCCAGACCCGTGTGGGGTTTTTATTAATCTGGCAATTTAAGCGTTACAATTTAAATAGTCCATATCAGTCATCAGTTCAACCTGTAAAATATAGTCATCGCCATACAAGCCTCTCGCTCGTATGGTAAATCTTCCACCTCGTCACACAAGCTCCAAATGCTTGTGTGGTATATGATGAAGTATGCCTATCTTCAAGAAGTATGCCATGCAGTGTAGTTCAAAATTAATTGTTACTATCCTATGGCGCGTTTATTTTTACACACAGAATAACCAGCACTCCGCATCCAATGGCATTCACAGGAGTTGATATAATAATATTTCGCATCCAACTCATTAAGGTTTACCTATTTGTCGGGCACGCAAATAAAATCTTTACTCAACAGCTATCCATTTACCTGTTTAAACATATATAATGCACATGTATATATATTTCTATCTATTTTCTAATCAGTTCAACGTGTGATTAAATGAAAAAATTCTACCATTATTCTATTGTTGATTAAATTAACTATTGTTTCAATAATTCAATTAGTCAAATCTACAATCACACAACACAAACAACAATCAAATTGTTTTTAACTTTTCAAAAATATACTAATCAATTTCTATACTCTTTTAAAATCATTCAGACTATAGAATTAAAAGTGCACATCCATGGAAAGAAAATAACAACAGAGTAGAGAACTAATTGGTAATGCAAAGTACGGTAAATGTACCTTGCACCGGAGTCAATCTGAGATATCCACTCGGCATCTAGGATAGGCTTTCTGAATGCTCTCCTCAGTTTCCCAAGTACAATCTCGCGGATCTCCACTCCATTGCACTTTGACTTAGCGAACCTTCTTGTTCCTCAGTTCTTTGGTTTCTTTGTCGATGATCTTTAGCGGCTCTCTTCTCACAGCTAATTCAGGGGTAATTTCAATATCCTGTTGAGCTGCTTCTTCCACGATTAAGTCTGGGTCATGAACGTGCTTTCGAAGTTGAGATATATGAAATACATCATGCACTCCAGGAAACCAATCAGGCAATTTAACTGTATAAGCGAGAGTTCCGATCCGTTCCAGAATAGGAAATGGACCAATGAATTTGGGCGCCAACTTTCCAGTTTTACCGAACCGGATAACTCCTCTCATCGGCGATACTTTCAAATATACGTAGTCGCCAACAACAAAGGATATATCTCTTCTTCTCCTATCGGCATAGCTCTTTTGTCGGCTTTGAGCGGCGAGTAAACGTTTCTTGATAAAATCGACTTTGTCGGCAGCTTCTCGGATCATGTCTGGCCCCAATACAAGTCTATTACCGGGTTCGACCTAACAAGCAGGAGATCGGCACGGTCTACCATATAATGCTTCGAATGGCGACATTGTCAGACTTGCCTGGTAGCTGTTGTTATTAGAGAATTCAGCCAAATGTAGATGGTCTTCCCATGATCCACCGAAATCTAGAACACAAGCCCGCAATAGATCTTCTAAAATACGATTCACCCTCTCAGTCTGACCGTCTGTCTGAGGATGATAAGCGGTGCTCAAGTTCAACTTCGTTCCCAGTTCTACTTGAAACGCCTCCCAGAATTTGCTAGTAAATATTGTATCTCTATCACTGACTATACTGAGCGGCACTCCATGTAGCCTAACAATTTCCCTGAAGTATATCTGCGCCAGACTCTGAGCAGTTCTGTTTGATCTGACAGGTATGAAATGGGCGGTCTTCGTGAAGTGATCTACGATCACCCAAATACTGTCATTTCCTTTTCTGGTTCTGGGCAAACCATCTATGAAGTCCATGGAAATATGTTCCCACTTCCAACCAAGAACGTCTAGCGGTTGCAACAATCCAGCCAGTTTCTGTTGGTCGCTTTCGACTAGCTGGCAAGTAGGGCATCGACTAACATATATCGAGATGTCTCTCTTTAACGACTTCCACCAGAATGTGCGCTTGATATCGTTATACATTTTACTCACACCCGGATGAAAACGGAGCTTAGATTTGTGGCATTCATCAAGCACATCCCTTCTGAGTTCAGGAATTTCTGGGACACAAATTCGTCCTTCTAACCCCAGAATCCCTTCGCTGTCGAGCTGGAAATCCGAAGCATTGCCTTCACGAATTCGCTGACTCATTCCTTTGATAAATTGGTCGTCTTTTTGGAGAGCCAATATCTTGTCAATAAAAAAAGTCGCAATGATAAAACTGGTGATCATTTCATTCTTTCGGCTTAACGCATCGGCCACGACATTGGCTTTCCCTGGAGTGTATAGAATTTCAAAATCATATGCTGCAAGAAACTCTAGCCAACGTTGCTGCCTCAGATTCAGGTCCTTTTGAGTGAACAGATACTTTAACGACTGGTGATCTGTATACAGTTCGAATTTCTCACCCAGAAGATAGTGTCTCTAGATTTTCAAACAGAATACGATAGCCAACAACTCAAGATCATGAGTTACATAGTTTTTCTCGTGTGGCATCACTTGACGGCTAGCATAAGCAATCACTTGACCCCTTTGCATTAACACTGCGCCAAGGCCTTCTCTAGAAGCATCGGTCCAGACTTTCAAATCATGATTTCCATCGATGATGGTTAACACTGGAGCAGTCGTTAATCTTAACTTTAGTTCTTCAAAAGCCTCCTCACTTTCTGGAGTCCATTTGAATTTAGAGTACTTCTTTGTAAGCTTCGTTAAGTGACCAGATATCTTCGAAAAGTTTTTAACGAACTTTCGGTAATAACTAGCCAATCCGAGAAAACTGCGGACTTCTGTAGGGGTACTGGGCTGTTTCCAATTCTGAATAGCGGTGATTTTACTTGGATCCATAGCAATTCCTTCTTTTGATACGACATAGCCCAGAAATTTTACTTCATCTTGCCAGAATATGCATTTGGACAGTTTGGCTTTCAATACATTCCTTCTCAGAATTTCTAGAACTTGTTCCAAATGCTTTTCATGTTCGGCCTTGGATTTAGAGAAGATTAGAATATCATCAATAAAAACCAGAACAAATTTATTCAAAACTCCTCTGAACACTCTATTCATCAGATCGACGAAATATGCTGGAGTGTTACATAAGCCGAACGGCATTACTAACCACTCGTAGAATAAGTCTGGACCTCTGAATGATGTCATTGGAACACACTCTTCGGCAATTCGAAGTTGATGGAAGCCCGTAGCTAGGTCCATTCTTGAGAATACTTGTGCTCCATTCAGACGATCCAACAAATCATCAATCCGCGGCAATGGATATTTGTTCTTTATGGTTTGCTTGTTCAAATCATGATAATCCACACATAGACGTAGAGTACCGTCAGATTTTGGGACAAACACCACTGCTGCTCCCCAATCAGAGAAACTAGGCCTGATCAGACCCTTCCATACTAGCTGTCGTGTTTGATTGTCTAATTCCTCTTTCTCTTTCAAGGGCATTCTTTGAATAGCGTGAACTACCGGCCTTGCATTGGGAATCAAAGCAATCTTGAAATCATACTCTCTTTGCGGAGGTAAGCGAACAACTTCTTCGAACACGTCCGCATAGTTCTTGACGACAGGAATATCTTTTATGAGGTCGGGAATATTCTCTGTGACTTCAGGGATATTTTCTATTTGGGCTGGAGAAACATCCAAAGCTACCCAGAAGTCCTTTCTATTTGAAGTCGGGCCATCACATGGTATGGTTATATAATTCCCCAATTGGGCCTTTGCCTTAACAACTCTCTCGGCGCATCTGACCTCTACTTCATAATTGGTTAGCCAATCCAATCCCAGAATAAGATCGTATTCATTAAAATTCATGACGATAGAGATAATAGGGAATTTATAGCAGGAATAAGAGACAGGCACCCCCACAAACCCAACTGAGATCGATGGAACCCCCAACTGGATTTCGGACAGTCATTGGTTCTTTGAGCTTCTTCAATTTCAAATCCAACTTCTTGACTGCACTCTTTGCAATAAAGCTTCGTGACGCGCCTGTGTCAAACAGTACTTTAACTGGAATGTTTTTGACATTGAGCGTGCCTTCTAAAACATCAGACCTTTCTTGAGCAGACGAAGATGCAGGTACTTCTACCACTTCATTTACATGTACTGCTTCAGGTTTTCTGAATAGCGGGCAGGCCTTTGAAAGATGACCGGTCTGCTGGCATTGACTGCACTTTCTATTCTCTTGAAACTTCTTACCGGATTTAGACCTATCCTTGATTCGTTTCTTTAGAGATCTGCAACTTATCGAGAGATGACCTTGCTTATTGCAGTTAGATCATACAGTTGTCGTTACTGGTTTCTTCTCAGATTTGGCCCTTTTCCTCTTGGCACTGGGCTTCTTACTGACCTCAGACATTGTACTGGCCTCAGGCCGATCAGTTTCAGACTCAATTTTATTACTAGAGCTGACTTCCTCTTCGTACTGTAACATACCTTTCTTGTCGAGATCCTCGTACTGGTAAGCCATGTATATCATTTCAGAAAAAGGAAGCTTCACACTCCTCATTACACTGTTCTGATACTTTCTTTGCAGGCCATGAATAAATCTCAGATTCTTCCTCTTTGGGTCTTTAATCAGATGAGGAGCAAAGTGAGAAAGTTCGTTGAATTTCTTATGATATTCTGGGATGGTCATATCACCTTGTATCAAATAAGAAAATTCATCGCATAATCGCTCAGTCGCTTCTGGAGGAGTAAATCTTTCTAAGAAAATCACTTTGAATCTGTCCCAGGTGATATCACCTTCTGGATTATCTTTGATTACCGAATCCCACCAGAACAAAGCTTCATCTTTGAGTGCCCAGGAGGCCAGTAATCTTTTCTGGTCATCCCTCAGCTTTAATCCTTCAAAGATTTTCTCAACCGAATGAATCCAGGCTTGTGTTTTCATAATTGATTCTTCACCCGTGAAGGGCTTTCCACCCAGATTTCTATATCTCATAAATAGAGCTTCTATATCCGGGTCAGTATTACTTCTTCTGTTTCTGACACTCATTGTCTAGTTCTTCTGCAAACAGCAGATCAAGTGTCAGGTCAACAGAAAAGATATTTCAAAATATAGAGACAAATACTTGAATGTAAATGTGTCTATCCAGGTGTTATTTCATTCTGCTACTCATACTAGGATATTACTGATCCTATCTGTAATGAGTTACTCGTCCTAGAACACTACTGGTTCTATTTCTGACGAGTTCGTTAATATGTTATATTCCAGAACTAAGCTTAACAAAAGCTCTGATACCACGTTATGATGACCCCATTTCCCGTACAGACGGAGACAAGGGTAATCTTTGGAATATAACACAGAAACAGATAACAGCAGAACAGAATTAAATAAATACACTAGCTAATGAACAATAGAATATACTGGATAAAAGTAATCATCAGAGTTATACATTATACAGGATCATACTTAGTACAAATGCAGTTCAGATATACATAAATGTCTACAGCGGAAAACAAACATAATGTACAATAGGAGCTGAACAACATAAAAAGAGATAAATGATAGAATCCATGTTCAGCTCCAGCTATCCAGAAAGAACCAGCTAAACCTGAATACAAGGCTGCCCGTGTAGAAAAAGGGGCACCCGAGTTTGAAAGTGAAACAAACTACGAGTCAGTCATGGGAATGGTATTAGACATCTACTCAACACATTTATAATATGGCTAATCACAGGAACACGCCACTTTCGTGGAACGGGTTTACTCCATTGGATTGCCAGTGCTTTAAAAACAAACTTTTCCTTTAAACATCGCAATGCTTTTTATAAAAATTAAGCCATTATAAGACTCAGTTCCCATCACACAATGCAACGCAAACCGGAGGATACAGTTTTTACCTTATAACGGCCAAAATATGCTTGATACGAATAAAACAAAGGCATTTGATATTATTGCTAGTGTTTATATGTTTTGAAAACAATTTCAAATCATAACTATCAATCATAGACGACATTATCGTCCCATGCCACTATGTCGCCAAATATATATACAATCGAAACCGCACAGTCACGTATTTGGAAATTGGATTTCTGTCATGAACCAAGGCAAAAGATAGTCCTTACTGAATTCGTGACTCTCTAGCCCGAGCCTCAGGATCAGAGCTCGAGTGACCCTAAGAGCGACAGGGCCGGTCCACCGATGTGGATTAAAATTCCTGAACAATACGTTTCCCCGCCCTTTGGGGCGTAAACGAGCCAACGAATGACTCCATCAGACCCGGATCGTCCGATCAAACCGAGGCGCCTCGCGACAGCAACAACCACATAAGTCAAAATCGTCAGGGCGTGTAAAACCACTGACGCCACTTCTAACTAGAAAGAAACGCATGTCCTCCCTGAGGTCCTCTCCCATTTCTGGTTCATACCGGGGTGTGAGGCTCGCGATTTCACGTAATACACAAAGCTACGCCACACAGGCGGTGCTTTGATCAACACCACAAGACTTTGCTTTTCAACAGAAGCCCTGATCATTTGCCACTTAGGCATGCCACACTAGCAATTCATGCCATGCGACTGATGTCCATCGATATACAACCTCTGAGCTCGTGTGTTTCAGAGAAGGGCGTTAAGCAAAAGAATAAATTCTCCACCGCCAAACAGATGTATATTTAATAGAGATCAATCAACACAGAACAAAATCCAATGTCAGACAAACAGTCCATTTACAAGTCCATTCTGGGTCTGAACGAAACCGGAGGCACTATATACCTTGCAAACCCATTGACCACCACGTACGTTTGGACGATCACCACTCATTATCCATAGTTCGGGATGCCTCCCAATCAGGACCTCGGTTACCATCCAAACGAGGTGAAGATCTCCGGTCTTCGACCACCGTCTTCATCTTTGATTCCTTATCGTCGATTCAGTTATTCAGAATGGGATAAACCCGGTCTTTCTGAGCAACTCACGTATATAATCAACAAGTGCAACACTGACATGCACACGCATCATTTCAATTCATTAATCACTAGCCGTCAATCAGTAAGAGAACGATTTCCCAAATATTAACCCCGAAGGCCGAAACCAACATCAGATCAATACCCAGGAAACCATTCGACTTAGCCAACCTTCAGTTAATTTCTCAATTTCACATCCATATCGTTTATAATATTTTATAACGATTTATCGCTATTTTTATTTATTTTAAAATAGCCAATTTATTCAAAACGACGCTTCGGGCCATAACGCGTCCGTGGCGCTGTTTTTCTCCAGATTTGATTTACACATGTCTGAAAATCTAACCGTTGGATCTTTATAAAATTTACATCAATAGAAAGATCTTTTCAAAACGAATCCAACGGTTCCAGTTTCGGGAAAATCCGACGGACGGATCTCCCGGTATAATCGTTTGAAGTTTCGATTTCAAAATACGAACTGCAGCGTCGTTATTCGATTAAATATAATTATATTTATATATATATATATATAATCGATTCTGGCGATGTTTATCTTTAGATTTGAATTAAACATTCCAGGTAATCCAACCGTTGGATTTTTACAAAGTTGGTGCCGTTGGAAAGATATTTCCAAAGCGAACCCAACGATTGCGATTTCAGGAACATCCGATGGTCGGATCTCCCGCACTAATCATTTGAAATCACGATTTCAAAATACGAACTGCAGCGTCGTTATTCGATATATTTCAATTCTATTTATATATATATATCGATTCTTCGATTTCAAAGCTATATTCTTTTCATACATTTGTTAAAAATGATATTTTTATCTAACTGTCTTCTATTTCAACACTTCACTATATTTAACAATTCATGTATATAATAAAAAAATGTGATTTTTATTGTAAAACAATTCATTTCAAAACACTATTATTTTATATAGTTCACTCAGGTAATAAAAATAGGATTTTTATTATAAAACAATTTCTTTCAAAACAAGGTTATTTTATATAGTTCATATAGATGATAAAAATGTGATTTTTATATTTTAAAACACGAATACCATTCAACACATGAATTTCTATCCAACGAATGAATATCGACTCAACACATGAAGGCTTTCTATTCAACGAATAAATATAGTTTCAACAAATGAAAATAATTCGAACACATGAATATCATTCAAGATTTCGGCAACATAACGGCAGGGTAGTTAAAACCGGGACCGTCCCTAGTACGGCTCCTCGCTCTACCTTAAAACCTCGCGGTTTTTGACAATGGGGAATCATGCATCTAGTTCGCACGCAGGTGGCATGTATATTTATTTCATTTCCACAAACTAACCCTATGTGGTTTCAACCAAATATTTCTCAACCACAATCAATCAATATCAACCACAAACAATTCCAATCAACCATTCACTATCAATCAATTTTCACACCAATTACAACCAATAAATATCGTCCATGGTTTGTGGACGAGGGGCGTATATATATATATATATATATATTTATAGCAATTCACATCTATTTCAACACATATATAATTTTTACAACGCATATATAACTTATACATCGAACGTACAACTTATACAACGCTTATACAAGAGGTGTACAACGCTTATATAACTCATACATCGACTATATAATTTATACATCGTCGTTTTCCATATTGTTTATAAATTAGAAATCTCACTTTGGGTTCCACTCCACCAAAAATAGTAGAAGGCTCAGAAAAATATGCGGTCTCTTCTAGAATGTAGAAGACGTCCACACGATCCCACTGTCTCTTGTTTCACTGAATTTCGACCACAAACGAAAAAGATATGATTTTTATAGTGAAATCAAAATCCGTAGCGTTTAGAAGTGCTATAGAACAGTTAAAAATAAAACAGCCGTTACCACTCTGATTTGTTCAAAACTAGGTTTCAACTTTTCTCGAAATCCGTGTAGCTTGGTGATGATCGGCCTCTCCCACCTTGTAGGCTTGGAGTCGCGCACCACCGCTGGAGGAAGCACTCCGTTCGATGCAAGGAGGAAGGGGCGGAGGCTCTTCAAAGTCGGGAACTTCCGATCGACGGATCTCGAAGGTGGAGCAACGAGGGAGGGCGCTAGCAGTACGGATTTGAAGGTGGCGTTTGGATCTTCAAAAAGTTCCAAAGGAGGGGGTTGTTTTGGTGGCGGCCGGAATCGGAGGAGGAAGGTTTGAAGCCTCTTCCGCCTTCGATCGGGGAGAGAGAAAATTAGAATTTTCTTTTTTTATATATAAAAATTATGATTGGCCGGTGGGTTTTAAAGGGATTTTCTGACACGACCACTAATCTAAACCCAACAACTGTCGTCCCTAGTGTTTTGCCCTCATTCCGAACATAATGAGATATGTTTCGTAGGCCCATTCGACTGTTTCAGTCAGTTTCCATTCAGATTAAAATATATAACATTCAATATTTGATTTGAACATACATTTCAATTTGCCAGGGGCACAAACTGATTCGAAAAATTCTAGAAAATAAATCTGGCTATGTTTTGACGATACGGTCCCAACAAAACTAGTTTCGTCGAATTCTGAGACCGTTTGTAAAAAAGCCCATTTCTGGTCGATCCAATTTAACTGTAATTGACCAAAACACGTTTTCCTTTGCCACACTCACATACTAGCTTCAAAAATTATGAAATTTGAAACCTAGCAATACCTTCACATCCCGGATCCAACAAAAGTGGTTTCGTCGAATTTCGAGGTTGTATGCAAAATGGCCAATTTCACGGGCTATATAAATTCCATAGCGACCTTTCTGAAAATTCATTTGGCCATAACTTTTGCTTTCCGCTATGAAAATTCGATTTTTCAGATTCGTTAGAAAGTTAATCACTAACAGATTTAAATATTTCTGGTTTCACTCAAATCCGTTTTGTTTTGCACCCGGTACAGTCCGACAAAGTTTGAATTCAATTTTTGAAACTGCAGCGCCATTTCAGGCCTTGTTTATAATTATAATTAATTATATTCGTTTTCAAACGTCGATTCAAACTCCCTTTTCATTGCTATTATTTAAAATATTTATTTTAAATATTTAAAATCCATTATTTTAGCCAATTAAAAAAAAAAAAATTGGTTCAGATTTTCTGGGTCGTTACAGTGAAGAATGCTGCACTTTTAGTGCAGTCACGTGCATTTTCAATGCACTAGTATGTAGGGGCTTTTGTGGGCTTGTCACTGGTTGAAGCCCAAAACAGTTTATATATATATTGTGTTATCGTGTAAGGGTTTCATAACGAGAGAGCAGCCGCCACACAAAACCGAAATTTTGAAATAGGGAGCAGAGTCTTTTGTGTAAGATTTGTATGATTTCTTTTCTTGTGTATTCTCTATTGTGAGGTAATAAAATCACTCTCTTTGCGTGAGGACGTAGGCTTTACAGCTGAACCTCATTAATCCTTGTGTGTTCTCTATTTTTGTTGTCTTTGTTAATTTCCTACACTAAACTGGGTTGTTATGAGTTGAGTTAGCTTCCGCTGCCACTAGTCTCGATAATTGGTATCGGAGCTTGCAGTTTTAGTCTTTGATTTGTGAGTTTAGTTTAGTGCACAGAAGGTGTTCGACGAAATTCCTGTGATGGCAGATTTTCCATTTGTGTTTGTTTCTCTTGTCTAATCTGCTTGTGTTGCGAAAATGGGTGAATCAAATCAGTCTGAAAAAATAGTGTATCATAGAGTAAGGTTAGATGTAGAGAAATTTAACGGAAACAATTACTTTGATTTATGGAGAATAGATGTGTCTGATGCTCTTGAACATTTGGATATGGAAGCGTGTTTGAGAATAGAGAAATTAGAAGAATGGTCAGACAAACAGTGGGAAAAGAATCAAAGGCTTTGTTTGGCTACGATCAGGGGTTGCTTGGAAGCCAATATCAGAGTGAACTATCAACATGAGACATCACCGAAAGAATTATGGGAAAACTTGAAGCAAAGTACCTTGTGAAGATTATTTCAAACCGAATTCATCTAAAAAGAAATTTGTATTGGTTCAATATGAAGAAGGGTGCAACTCTGACTGAGCATCTGGATTCCTTTAACAAACTACTTACAGAGTTGGTTTATTATGATGAGATCATTCCAGATGAGGAGATAGTGAAAACTCTTCCGGAGAAATATGAACCCGTGGTTAAGTCGCTAATTCATGGCAAAGACAAGCTGATTTATGATGAAGTCGCTACATCATTACGCAATGAAGAATTCCGAAAGATTGATAGAGATGATATCTCCAGAGACGATAGTGGTGATGCTCTTGTAATGAGAGGTATAAAATCAGATTGTAAGAAAAATGTTGGCCAACATCCTGATAAGACTAGAGGATACTCGAAAGCAAAAAGGGTGTTTGGCTAAGGATGAATGTGCTTGGTGTCATGGAAAAGGCCATTGCGCGAAGGATTTTCCTAAGGTCAAGGAGCAGGACAAGAAAGGAAAAACTGCTGTAAATGTCGTCCAGTCCAACAAAGACACAGGGAATGAGTCAGATTTCTCATTAACCATTGTACCTTATAACTCTAAGGAAAAAGATGATGAGTGGATACTTGATTCGGGTGCTACCTTTCATGTGACTTCAAATAGAGAATGCTTTTCAAATTTTACGAAGTTTGAGGGCGAAGTATTTATGGGAATTCACAATTCTTGTAGCATTGTGGGAATTGGTAGTATTCGCCTGAAACTGCATGATGGCATTATTAGAGAACTGAAAAATGTGAGGTGTGTGCATGTAACGACCCGTATTTTTGGCCGTCAAATATTTAATTTAATTTACTATTTTAAATATTTTATTTAGAATATTAAGGGATTTTAGCATTTAATTCGTTATTTTAAATGAAGTTTGAAAGTTATAATTTATATAATTATAAATCGAGCTAGAACTGGCGCGGTAGTTCGTAATATGGATTTTTGAACTTCAATTAGATATACAGGATCCGATATAAGTCGGATTTCTGTGAAACAAGAACCGTTGGGATCATGTTGACTATAATTTTCATATGAAAGAGAAAAATCCAGATTTCGTATCATAGATTGTTAGTTATGGCCAAACCAAAATTTGAAATAGTCGCTATGGAAATCGTTATTAAAATGTAGGCCTTTAAAATAGCTGTTTTTTAAATGGACTCCATTTTAGATGAAATTAGTTTCATTGGACCCGTAACATTAAATTATTGTATGGTATAGAATTGCATAGCAAACCGATGTCGTATGTGACACGGTAGCCGTAAACGCCCAATCAATTTCTATAGCACGTAATTAATTTAGTTTAATTTAATAAAGGGATATTTGGGCATTACTTGAACAGATGATCAAACTAAGCCACGAAAACAATTCTATTGAGTTCGTATCGACGATTAGAGTTAGGATAGGTATATTGTTTGTTGTTTTTGAAGACCGACTAATTTGGTGTCCAAAATAGTAGTGCGGTGCATATAAAAATAGCCAACCGAGAAAATAGTCTCAGAATGCGACGAAACTAGTGCCGTTGGGTTCGTATTATTTATTATTATAGGATTTCAAGGTTTCAAGTTGATTGGGTTTTTTAGTGATCGTGGAAAATTTAAACACGTGTTTCTCGCTGGTTTTATAAAGGAAACCTTTTTCCAAACGATGTCGGATTTCGACGAAACTTGTCCCATTGGGTCTGAAATATTTTTCTATGTTAGGATTAGTTTTTTTTATCAGAAAACAGAAGTCTATTGTGGTTAGTTTTACGTGTTACTTCACCGTGAAGATTCGTAAAATAATACTTTATTCTACCATCGCACTATATAAACACGCTAAGGTTAGTCAAATAGCCTAACATATCCATGCGTGGTCAACGCTACAATTATACCGC
Organism: Allium sativum; assembly: GCA_030737875.1. NCBI lineage: Eukaryota > Viridiplantae > Streptophyta > Magnoliopsida > Asparagales > Amaryllidaceae > Allium > Allium sativum. The sequence goes on along the minus strand of CM060909.1, from coordinate 415,334,027 downwards.
CTCCAACAGAAATAAACGCACAGGAAGCTTCCAAAATTTCTTCAATTAAAACTCCAAGTTCCCTCACCGAAATCAAATGCTTTCAACGGAGAAATTGACGAGCTCCATGGGGACTTCGAGCTGAATGGTGGAGATCGGAAAATTCGCAGTATCGCGACCTGGATTTGACCTCGAAGGCGGTGACTTGCGAGATGAACTATTGGCAAAGGGGATAATCGGACAGGGGGGCACGTGGTGCATGGATCAAGGGAAGGTAGTTGCGCCTTCCGATGAGGTGAGATCCATGACCGGTGCACTGGTGGAGGCATAGCAGCGTGGAAGGTCATACTGATATGGAGAGAGTTGTTTCGGTGGAGGAGAAACAAACGAGGAAGGGTATATATATGGGCACGTTCTGGACTGATGTGGTAAATGTTGTGAGCAAATAAAAGTGGGTTCATGGTTTTGAAAGGGTGGAGAAGCATTGTACATGGTGAAGCTGAAATGGATGGAGGAACAAGGGAAGATACGATCTAGAGGAAGAGAGAGGAAAACGCAATCGGACTGGTTAACTGAAATTTTATTAGCCTGTTATAAAAGTTAAAATAAAATTAGTTAGCCTAAGACTGATTACATACTTAGTGGATTGTGTAATAATTAAACTCGAAAATTTGTTTCAGGCTGGTGAGGTAACCGGAAAGAGACGAAGTAATGCAAGGAAACAATGAAAGAAACAGTTCGGCCATTACCAATTTAAAACGTAATTAACCTATTTATATTAATAATTTAAGATAATTAAAGTTTAACTTGTTAATTAAATTTGTAAACTGATTTTCTTAATTCTTATCTAATTAGATACTTAAAATGTTAATTAAGGATTTATAGTTAGTTATTGAACACACTAATTAGTTTTATAAAGGATGGTTAAGGAACTAATTTAAGGAAATTAATCTAATTAAACTCGAATAGTTATAATCGTATAACTTTTACGTATATTTACAGAATTGAACCAAACGACTTGCAACAAAATCATGGTAACGGACACTATGTTGTGGAGCCAGATTGGATGGAAATGGAGATAGCAGGATTTCCAGTTAAATTAAACTACTGTTTAATTTTTCTGCAACCAAACCGATTCAATGACAAATGGAATCAAGGTGAGTTAAACTCACTCAGTTCTTCCCATTTATATAAATTGGGTTATTATTTTGTGTGTTCTGCTTGCCAATGGTTGACTGTTTGCTAATTATATATTTATCTGCTGATTTAACTGATGAAATTAAACAGTCGTTTAATTTCAGTGAAATACCAAATCGTTATCCTAACGATTGGTTCCAATAAAGGTAACTTACCTTGTTGGTCACGTCTATAACATAAACGTGTTTAACTGGTTGAATTGTTTGTTGTTAGGATTAAATGGACGTTATTTATTATTATCCGTTAAATGAAATTGAACGATCTGTTTGGAGATAACCATTTGTATACAGGGAAGAAAAGGTTGGAGGAATCCAACCGGATTCCTCAAATATATTATTTATTTTCATATTATCGTATGAACAGTCATGTTTGGGTGATTGATTTGAGTATCGGTCATTGATTGGAAATTCAACCTGTGTTTGGTTTTAACCAATGGGCAATATTGGTTGAGTAATCGGTAGTAAATGGCCTAAAAGAAAATTGTTTTATTTATATCGATTTACTGTCAGGTAAAGTGATAGGACTGAAGTTATAAAATTTATTTTATAGCTAAAGATAGATTTGAATATATATATTTTGAATAAAGGTTTGTTAGAAGGAAAAATAAATAATCATTATTAATTATTTAAGTTTATAATTAATTATTAATTGATTTATTAAAGTAAATTTTGATATTAATCAAAATTATAAACAAGTGATTAGAGATTAAACTAATGATTAAATTTGGATAATTGTCTTGTTAACAATAATTAAATGGAATTATTTAAATTAATTATATTATTAATTAATTTAAAAGGGAAACGAAGTGGAATCGGTTAATGAGATAATTGTAGTTCGAATTGACTAAGTCGGTCGTTTTAAATTAAGATTATTAATAAATTTGTGCGTTGTGAATAAAATGGTTGAAGAATATTTGTTTAATTTTAATAAGATTTTAAGAAGGGGTTTACTATTCATTTTAGATAATAAAGAAATTAACTACAGAAGTAGTTAATGATTGAAATAAATTATTGTTGTTAATTAAATAATTTAGAAAATTATTTTTTAATGGGAATTCATTTAAAAGTAATCTAAGTGAAATGAAATCCAAATAATTGGTGAAAGAAGTTTATGAACAGGTTTTGTTTGAACCTGAGTTTTATAACAAAGTTATAAAAGGAATTTTTAAGCGAATATTATAGCTTAAAACAAATGTTACTTAATTATTTGAATTAAGTAAAAGGGAATTTAGATAAAAGGGTTTTATAATAAACCAGCGTTATATAAAAAAAGGTTTGAGGTTTTATATTGTTAATTCTAAATTAACGTTACTTCAAAAAAGAATTAAGTAAAAGTGGGAACTGAAATGAGAATTTCGAGCGGGCAAAGGTTGGATAGATTTGAAAGGAGATTGGTGAAGGTGAATGTGGTAAAAGAAATGGGTCATTGGATTTTGTAAACAAACCCGAATTATGAATGAAATTGTTTAAAAAGGTAAAGAGTTAAAAAGTGGTGTTTATAAGAAATTACTTAATTATTAAATTAAGGGAAAGTGATTATATCCGAGAAGGAGATTTTCAAAAAGATAAGCAGGTTTATGAAACCGTATTTGGAATAAAATAAGTTAAATGGACTTTGTGTTGATATTAAAGTGAAATATTGGTTTTTGGATTACAACTAGTATTTGTCTTTAGATATGAACATTGTTGATCAAGGTCTGAGAGGTGATTAAAATACTCCAACTTGAACAACATCAGGATTATCTAAAGATGATATTAGTTGGTAATCGTAAAAGAGGTTATTGATATTTTATTATTTCCATTAGTGAAATAATTATGCAACATTTGGTGGGAATTTGGAAAATATATAATGAGAAATCCAAAGTAAAGGAGATTAGTAAGAAGGGAAATTATACAAATGAGAATTCCAAAGTAGAAGAAAAATAAAAAGGGTTTACGTGAAAATATAATGATATTTTCGGGTTAGGAAGGAAATGTAAAGTTTAGTTTTATTCTATACTAATAAATATTAGTTATTGTTTCAAGAATGGAATAAAATATATTACATAAAGCTGTTACAAAGAATAAGTTGAATGGATTTCCTAAATTTAAATAATAAAGAATGATGTAATAAATGTTTTAAAGAGGAACTAAGTGGAAATTGAATATGGTTATTTTACTAAGTATTATAGAGAATTGGTTTTGAGAACATTAGTATATAAGAATCAAATATCATATTTGTAAATAATAAAAGAATTAGAAGTTTTAATTAAGTAGAAGTGAATTAGTTTGTTTTAATTAAAAGGCCAAGTGATGCTGAATACTGAACCAGTGGACTCATTGGATTGTCGTGATTGAAATACTTTTATTTTGATAGTTAAATCACCGACTATCAAATCTGTCCAATACGATTGTTGGTACAGAAAGACCGGGATCGAATTTTTATTCATAAACCATTCCGACCGACAAATACGTGAAAATAACAGAAGACGATCGAGATGGAGCGTTGAAGACCGTGGATCTTCATTAAATGGAAAAACTACTAAAAATCTCTTGTTTAGCGGCCAGAGATAAACTGTGGTTCTGTCGTGGTTGGAATCTACGGATTGTGACGACTACTCGCTACTGATCCATGGGGTGATTCCTATATTGGATGGAGTAGAAGAGTACCTTCGGTTCAGCCAATTCCTGGATGACTTGTATGGACGGATGTCTGACAGAGTATTCCCAAAGGGATCGCGTATGTTGATTTTTTCAAATGTACCATAGTTAGTGAGCTCCCAACTAGAATATTTTTATGGATGTCAATTAGTGATATCTGGCGGATTAGATGATGTGGCATTCAAAGTGAATGGTGACCAAATATTCCAAAAGGAAATTCAAACCTCAAGCCTCACAGTCGGGAAATGACAAAAATCGGGCAGCCAGCATGGCTATGCGGGTCGCTCCCATTAGGGTGTATAATCACCTATCTAGAGAAATTCCTTTTGCTTCATTAATCTATTTCGATGTTGTCCCTTTCGGGAAACGGTGGTTTGAGCCCAACCGTTGGTAATATACATTCGACACACTCAAGCGAAATGAGTGGTCAGTCATGTGAGGGCCAGGTTGGAAGATGTTCTTGTTGAACCTAGTGTATTTGCCTCTAGAGATACACTATCGACAGGTGGTCCCATACCTTGTCATAGTCGGAATCCAATCTCCAATAAGTGCCCACGGTTTTGTTTATGTATATATATATGTGGAGCGTGAGATGCAAGTGTTCCGCTATATTGATATCTACTTGTATTTAGACACTATTATAATATCAGAAAAGATATTGATTTCGAAAATGTTTTGGGTTACCGTAAGGTAAAAACCATATGTATTTATGTTTGGATTTGGTCTTATGATTATCCTTTTCTTTCGAAAAGATTTTGACTTTAAAATCAAGTTGTGTGATACCCCTAATACTATGCGAGTTTTTCTCACTCTGGTTCACCAGACTGGCCCGGTGTTTTGTAAATGCTCGGGTTAGCCCGAGGTGTACAAGTTCAGGTTATCGAATGCTATGAAGAGATGAGCTGGGAGAGTCCAGACGTATGATATTATATTGCTACTATTCCGCTGTGTGTTGTATATGGGACAGATTATTATAACTGTCCAGATGTGTAATGTACTATGATATTGTAAGTATTTTTAAAGCTCTCAATAATGATTTATTTCTGTATTATATTTTGTTCCGCTGCAATGTGAGACTCTGATTATGTTGTGTTGGTTCTTCTTCTTCTTCTTCTTCTTCTATTCTAATATTTCTTTCTTTCTTATCTTACCCTCCAGTTTCTTTCTAATAACGTTCCGGTGTTTTCGGTGTTTGAAAGGTTGACATGAGACACGGAATGGTATTTGTGTCGATTTCCGGGGCCAAAAATCCTTGGGTCGTTATAGTGCAAGTATGAAAAAGAATCTGATTTCTTTAAGAATGCTTGAATCCAAGGGATTAAGACTTGATGGCCAAAACGGAGTTATGAAGATGATTTTTGCAGCTATGGTTGTTATGAAAGTTACACGTCATCACAACTTGTATTCTCGCCAGTTGTGAAGCACTCCTCTATTCGTATATTATTAGCCTTGGTAGCTCAGTATGAATTGAATCTGGTTCAGATGGATGTAAAAATAGCGTTTTTACATGGATATCTAGAGGAGAAAATCTATATGAATCAGCCAAGTGGATTCAAAGCTCCCGGTGAAGACGATTTGGTGTGTATGTAATGGCCCGAATTTCCGTAGTCTTTGAGTTGACTAATAACACCACACATCCAAACCAAATTGCACAGAAATACGAATCATTATTAGAAAGAAGTTAGAGGATTATAAATAGAAGGAAAGAAATATTAGAATAGAAGAAAACGAAGATCACAAACTCACAGCGGAACGAATAAAATATATTAGATAACATAAACTTTGAAATATAATTCAGTAACTTTATATACATTCCATCATCAAAGCACAACAGCTATTTCTGGAACAGTTATAAACACCTATTTCTAGATATGAACATAATATATAGCGGAAAAATATGACAGTCTATAGATAACTGGAGAAGCCTCCTGCTTCAAACTCCCATAAGTGAATCTATAAAATCCTGACTACTTGACAGTCCGTGCAAATTTGGGCACCCAAGAGTTTAGGGAAAACAAACAAAATAAACTCTGGGTCAATCATGGGACTGGTGTGAGTAAATTCCAAACATCTGTTTAACTTTCAAAAATCCTTTCGAAAGAAATGATAATCGTAAGACTGGTCTACACATAAACACGTACGGTTTTTACCTTACAATAACCAAAATTATATTTTTGATATCAAATCCAGTGATATTATGATAGTGTCTACATCAAATAAAGAGAATCTAGCAGAACGCTTGCATCTCACACTCCATACATAATATAAAATCAAAAACCACAGGGTGCTAATTGGAGATTGGATTTCCAACATGACAAGGTATGGAACCACCTTCCGATAGTGTATATATATAGAGGGGAATACACTGGGTTCAACAAGAACGTCTTGCTACTCGACCCACACATGGTCGGCCACTCATTTAGCTTGGGTGTACCGAGCATATTATCACCAATGGTTGTGATCAGCAACCGTTACCGAAAGCATACAGCAGCGAATAGAATAAGAAGCAAATGAAATTTCTCTAGATCAGGTGATAATACCCCTAATGGGAATGACCCACATGGCCATGTTGCCTGCCCGATTTATGTAATTTCCCGATTGATGAGGCTTGAGGTCACGATTATCTTTCAGAACATTTGGCCACCATTTGCTTTGAACATCACATCATCAAACATTCGTCCATATACGTTGTCCTGGGACTGGACAAACCGAAGGCACTGTTCCATCAATCCATCGTTGGTAATTTCTACCTAGGATTAATAGAACAACCCTTGCACTTCACTCCATCTTCAATTATCTTCGAGATATTTCGATTCGCAACGCTTATCTCTATACAGAGTGGTTTTCATAAAATTAAATATGATCCTGGTCTCCCCGTATTGGCAACGGAGGTATAAAATAAATCAAACTTTGATAGCCGGTGATTTAACTATCAAAGAAAACATCCACACAACCAAAGATCCTATTTCCAAATGGAATTTGTACTGATCAACCATCAACAATGTTGGCCACTTTTTAAGTCAATTTCTTATTAAATTATCATTTCCCAAGTTCCCTATCTTTCCAGATATTTTTCAAAACACATTTAGCCTCTCACGATTCTTGGAAAACATTTCCATTTATTTAAACTCTTATTTTCCATATTTCTGAAGATATACTTTTTTAATGTCAAAATATATTTCTAACTTTTCACATTTCTTATTTTCTATATTTAGAAAATATACGTTATTAATATTGGAAAACATTTCCAACTTCTTTCTCTAACTTCTACTTAATTAAATCATTTCAGTTTCTAAGCTTAGAAAATACCTCTGCTTTATATTCGAGAAACGTTTCCAAAAATCTTTTTTATTTGGTTAAACCGATGTTATATAAAACATCGTTATTATAACTCAATACATTTATCATTCATTAACCGAACATATCACTAACCAAACCTTACCACCGAACCTTAACCATTTCTCAGTCAATTATGACGTCAATCTGGTTGGGGTATATTTACCTCTCAGACCTTAATTGGACGACATTCTTAACTTCGAAATAGTCAAAGCTCACAACTTCAAAGAAAACATCGCTTACGCTACTCTCGGAATCAATCTAAGAATCAACTTCTTTTATTGAAAAACATTGATTATAACAGTAGCGTTATAATCGCTGTTTCCAAATATTTGATTTATAAAACATTTACTATAATGGTAGCGTTAAATTTGTTGTTTAGAGTTACAAAACATTTATTATAAGGATAGCGTTATAATCGTTGTTTAGATTTATAAAACATTTGTTATAATGACAGCGTTATAATTGCTGTTTAGATTTATAAAACATTTATTATAACGACAACATTATAATCGCTATTTAGATATATAAAACATTTGTTATAATGACAGCACTATAATCGCTGTTTAGACTTATAAAACATTTGTTATAATGAGAGCGTTATAATCGTTGTTCCCAAATATTTGATTTATAAATATATAACTTGTACTTATTAATTTCAATAAATAAAGTAATAAGTAAATAACTAAATAAATAATTAAATTTGTTTCATATGGAAAGTAAAAATAACTACTTTCCTAAATTCAATATAATCGAATTCCAATAAATAACTCTCTCTCGAATAATCTATATTCGATTTATATTCCGAACTTCGGAATAAATCTTATCATCTCAGGTTAATTCAAATTCCAAATTAACTTTCGAATTTATCCTTTCCAAATCATTGCAAAATTCCTTTATAACCATTCCAGTCTACAAAACGTTATCACACTTTATTTTATATTCTGAATTTTGAACTAAAACTCATCGTTTTCTTTTAAAACGATTAACCATTTCCCTTTTATTCATTTTCCAATCTGGATTCATATTTCTAATCTAAATTTCCTTTAGAGATATTTCATTTGCAAAATATTTCCTTCAAAACCATTATTCCCTTTAATCGTGAATGTATTTATTTATTTATATACAATCAAATTAGTTTGATTTCGTACTTATAAATAATATCTTAAACCCAAATTCTATTTATAACTTCTATTCAGATTTTTCCATACCAATCTCATTTGTATTCCAATCATTTAAAACCTCTTTTATAATTTCCCTTATAATTTCTAAGTTTAAATCTTATTTCAAACATTAGTTTCAAAACCAATTTCCACTTTTCCATATAAATTCAAATTTGAATTTATATTTTGATTTTTCCAATGATAAATAATTCACTAAATTTATACTCTCATTTATAAATAATCTCTTGATTTATCCATTTGAGCAGGTTTCTATTTTCAACTCTATTGGAAATTTAATTTCTACTTTTCGAAATAAGTTTCCCTTTTAAACCCCAAATTCCTTTTCTTCATCCGAAAACTTTTATGGTATTTAAATACTAAAATTTCTAAGGCTAGGGTAACTCAACACAATAAAATCAATCATCGACTAAATATCATATATCACAATATATGATAAATAATACTATAAATGTTGAGGAATCTAGTTGGATCCCTCCAACCTGATTTCCTGCATCCACAGATGTTAGTCGACATAAATTTCACATAAATATGAGATATCTTAGTAAACAGAACTAATAATCGATCAACGATATAATTATATCAACCATTTCAACCAATTTTATCAACCATTCATCCAAGCAACCATCACAGTATAAAATTACTATAAATAAATTTAAAACTCGTTTACATAAAGTTATAAACGAGCTAGAGTTGCTGAGTTTACTCACTTTGTTTCGCAGTTCACGATTCTACTTCTGGTTTGTTTTAAAATCAAACAGATGTTTGATTTTATCACAAAATTTCAGTAGCTCTTGTTTTAAGCCACATCAATACAAAAATGTAGACTTCATCGTTACGGTTCTAGGGGATCCAGTCGCTTTCAACTTTGTTCACATATAAATTATATATCGATATTACAAGTTTTAATTTGATTCAAAAAATATGTAATAACCCTGAAATTCTGAGCCAATTTAAAATTTTTATTTTGGCAATTTTAGTGATTTTTGAATATTTAAAATGAATTATTTTAAATAATAACGACGAGAAATTTATTTTGAATAGAATTCAAACGTATATTTATATAGATCGTCGTTAGAATATAAATATTTATTTATATATATAAAAGGAATTGAAAATGGCGCGATAGTTCGATAATTCGATTTCAAACTTCAAATGAATGTATAGGATTCAATATAAATCGGATTTCAGTGAAACAAGAAGTATTTGAATCTGTTTGATCATATATTTCTAACGGATGTAAGAAAACGGAGATTTTACATTAGAATTTGAAAGATACGTCCAGTTTAAAATTCAGAAAAGTCGCTGTGGAATTTATAAATACATTAATATATATAAAGGCCCTTAAAAATGGAAATTTTGCAAACAACCTCTGTTTTCGACGAAACCACTTTTGTTGGATCCGAGATGTCAAATTAATTCTAGGTTCCAAAATTCATAATTTTCTAAATCAATATGTGAGCTGGCGAAGTTAAACGTGTTTTATCAATTTCACTTGAATTGGATCGACCAGAAATTGGCCATTTTCCAAACGGTCTCAGAATTTGACGAAATTAGTTTTGTTAGGACCGTATCGTCAATACGAAGCTAGAAAATATTTTTCGGGAATTTGTAGAGTTCGTATGTGGGCCCGGTAAATTAAAATGTATGTTCAAATCTAAAATTAAATGTTTTATATTTTAATTTGAAGAATAACTGACTGTAACGGTTGAATTGGCTTACGAATCATATCCCATTGTGTTCGGAATGGGGGTATTTGGCTAGGGGTGACAGTCGTTGGGTTTGATTTAGAGTTCGAAATGTAAAATGTTATAAAGAAGAATTAAAACATAATTAAATATTAATAAATTTATTACATAAATAACTTTTTGTTCCCAAACCCTAGCATATCAGACAAGCCGCCATTCTTTACTCCTCAAAGGCTGAAATCGCTCCCTTCTTTGTTTGATAATCACGCCCAAAATACAACAAATTAAATCATGGTTTCAACGTGAAAATTGAAGGGGTTTTTGTGCTCTTTAAATCAGTATAGAGGTGATCGTATTTCAATTCGTGGATTGGTGGATTTCGTGCCTTAAATGGCCATCGTTGGAGCGACTTTTCCGGTCAATACGGGGATGCGAGCTGGGGGGTTCTCGAGGCGCGACGAGAGTGGCCGAAGCCGGTCATGGTGGTGGTGTTAGATCGTGGTTCAGGGGGTCCAGGTGGCGCGCGTTTTAAGGGGATGAAGTCGACGGTTTTTGGGTTTTCACCTGGGGTAAATCGCGAGGTAGAAGAAAGGGATAGGGGCAAGAATGTAAATTTTATTTATATATTATTTTATTTTAAATTATGTAATTCAATGTATTAACTGCAATAACTTTTCCATACGGTCTCAGAAAATTGCGATTTTCATTGCGTTGGAACCGTGACAACTAGGGCTACAACACAGAACTGACCAGAACTGGAACAGAGCTTGTTAGAATTTCAGGAAAAATCAAATCCGAATAGAATGGAAATTCAGAAATTAAAACCGATCACTGTGAGAATTCTCTCACTATAATTTTCTGTTCAGTTATTTATTTCATAACTGCCTATATGAACTGTACCCCGTCGTCCATAGACCATGGACGACTTGTTTGTTTGGCTGTATTCTGTGTGAAAATTGATCGTGATGTGAAATGAAATAAATATATATATATATATATATATATGAAAAGTGAAAATATCGTATATATTGAAAGTGAAAATATCGTATATATTGAAAGTGAAAATATCGTATATATTGAAAGTGAAAATATCGTACATATTGAAAGTGAAATTATCGTATATATATTGAAAAGTGAAAATATCATATATATTGAAAAGTGAAAATATTATATGTATATATATAATAGGTGGAAATAATATATATATATATATATATATATATATGAAATGAAAACGATATATATAAAATAATATAAATATATATGAAATGAAAACGATATATATAAAATGAAAACGATATATATATGAAATGAAAACGATATATATATGAAATGTGAAAACGATGTATATATGAAATGAAAACGGTATATATATATATATATATATGAAATGTGAAAATGATTTGATTGCTAAAAATATAATTTTTAACATATATATACACTGTATATAATTGTCGTGTATATGGAATATTCAATTTTGATTAGAAATTGAATATGAAGTTGAAATCATTTTGAAAATGAATTTAAATCGATTTATAAAATACGTTTTAAAAAGGAAATCGACGAAATATATATTATATATAATATAATGGCCTGAATAGAACGCGCTGCGCTGCGGCAGCTCGCGAATTTCAACCATTAACTTCGAACGGACATTACGGGAGATCCGACCGTCGGATTCTCCTAAAACAGGGACCATTGGGTTTGTATCGAAAAGAGCTTTCTAACGAATATGAGAAATTTGAAATCTAACGGTTGGATTTGGAATTATGTCCAAATCAAAATTGGAAAAGGTCGTTATAAGTGCAGTTCGATGACCGTTGATGGAAATCGACTGTACGAGCCTTGATAAAATTATTAAAAATAGTAATAATTTGTGTAAAATCATAAGAAATGATTTGTGAAGAAATAGGATGAAAATTCCATATTTGAAAAGATAAAAATAGATTTTTATCGAAATGAACTAGTTTTGAACTAGAAAAATTAATCCAATATTTTTGAATAAATAAATTGGATTTGAAATGGTTTTAAAAATAACCAGAATTTCCCGTATATGAATTGGAATGGATTTGAATCGAAATTATCTTCGGAATATTTCGATATTGGATTCCCTGATTATACGGATATTGTGATGGGAATTTGGAAGATATCGATATCGTTATTCCGGATATGATATCTGTTGGTTTCAGAATTTGATGTTGAATATAAGCCGATATATTTTCTATTCAGAGCCTTGTATTTAATATCAAATTGGATTTAGGGTTTTTCGTGAACTGTGTTTAAATGACATCAGTTCTTTAACCTGAGTAAAAGAAGGATTAATTTCCAAAAAGTAGAACAATCAATATGAAATGATTTTAGAGATGAAACCAATTGGACTTTGAATAAATCTTTAATTAGATTTGAATAAATGAATGGTGATTAAATTTACCAAAACATGAGATGTAGTGTAAACCAAATATACATGGTTGTTGATATTGATTGTGACTGATTGATTGTTTGGATGGTGCTTGACCAGTTTATGAGCAGAATATGCTTTTACATTTAGCATTGGGTTGGGTAAAAATATCTGTGTGTTAACACCTGGTGAAACACTTCATGATTTGACTATAAGGTGTTTAGCGATGTTATATATTTCAAAATTTAATGAATAATTTTGAAATGATGTTTTTCTTAAGTGAAAAGAAATATATTCCCGATTTTGGACAGGGAATGTTTTATAGAAATGTTTTATAAAACAGAAAGGATTTCGAGACCTAAAACCCGATGATTTCGAAATGATTTGGAAATGTATTATGGTTTTACATTGTAGTTCATCACATATTCGATTAGTTGCTATTATTGATGTATCTGTTTGGTGGCGGAGAATTTATTCTCTTGCTTAACACCCTTCTTTGAGACATACGAGCTCAAATGTTATGTGATTAATAGTGACTGATCATATGTTTGAATTACTTATGTGAAGTACTATATTTTGAAAGTACTTGTGATTATTATGTTGTGAAATGATTTTCCCTACTTCGGGATATGAAATGATTTAGTATGTGGCTAAAGATTCGGGTAACCCTGAGACTAAAAGTATGGGTGAGAGGGCGGTGTATGCTCTCCATGTGTGGGAGGTGCATCGTCGGTGTAGCCTGCTCCTATGTGGGGTAGGTGCACATTAATAAATCGAGTTGCGAGGTGCGTACCCTTTTCCTTGTCGATGGGGAGCACGATATTTGGTTGCATATTTGTCTGTATGCATTGTTATGTTTTGGAATTCAAATTTCCAAACGATTTGATTTGAGATCCCGAAGTGAAATCTACTTTGATATAGAAAGTTAGATAGGTATTTCAAATGATTTGAAATAAGAAATCGAGAATAAAATCCAAAGAAATAATTTCTGTAAATTGGATTTGGAATATCTAAGTGTGGTGATTAATCTAAGTGGGTAGATTGGGATATTGCATGTTGATTGATGCATTGTAGATCCATATATCTATATTGATTGTTGTTTATACACTGGCATTCATGGGGGTAAACCCGTTCCGCGTTAGCGGCGTGGTCCCGTGATATGCCATATGATTTATTTAAGGTTATAACTGTTTAGAGTTTCTCACACCAGTCCCATGACTGACCTGTAATTTGCTTTTCCCTTGCAAACTCGGGTGCCCCTATTTTCCACACGGGCAGTCGAGTAGTTTATGTTGCAGATATATGAGCAGGATTCTGGATTGAAGCTTAAAGCTGCATCCAGAGCATCGTTAGTCTTCCGCTGTGTTATTTATTTATTTCCACTGTGCATTGTATTACATTTATCGTAAATTCATCTTCCGCTGTATTGACTATATTTCGATATACTCTGATATTCTGTACTCTGATGTAACATTATTATGATGTTTATAGAAGTATTCTGTTATTTGTTCTGATGTGTTGTATACCCGGAGTTAGCTATGCGGGATTCGAACGGTCTTGGTCGGTTTAGCGATCGATTAGGTCCGAGCGAAATCCGTATCGTTACAGCTGGTATCAGAGCTTTGGTTAAACTCAAATATTTGGGGTACAACTCGTTAGAATAGAATAGAAGGACTCATCAGAGTTAGGATTAGTAATGTCCTATTAAAGGATCCTCATTAGAGATAGAATCAGTAGCATTCTAGAATGAGCGACTCGTTAGAGATGGGGTTAGAAATGCCCTAGAATAAGTTGAGAGTCATATGTTTATAAATAACGTATTTGTGATTATATATATAATCTAGTTTTAAAAATAGGATTTTTGAGTATATTATATATTTGAAAAGTTAATCAATAAATTGATTGTTGGTTGTGTTGTTTGATTTTTGGTTGATTAATTAGAATTTTGAACCATTTAGGCCTAATTGAACCAAATTTTGAACTGCATCAAAAATTATTTGGAAATGCGTGTGTATACATTGAACAGGTCATAGCAAGGAGGCTAGAGAAGAAGAATAAAATTGTTTGCTCGACAAATAGGTACATGTTTACTGTATTTCTTTGGGTTTGGATGATTTTATGAGCCGATTGGCTAGCCGCTTGGCTTTTTATTTTTCTTTTGGATTGAAGGAGGCCATAGGAGGCTATATGAAATATCCCGAAGTCCCCGGTGTAGGGGAGGTTATGGCGAAATTTTTCGAAAATTTAGGGTGTTAGCCAAATTTTTGAAAATTTTGAAAAGTTCTTAGAAACTGAAAAGTTGAAGAACTTAAGCCGTAAAGAAAATAATGAAAGTTGAGTTGATTTTTTAAACAACTTTCAGCTTCGTTCCTTTTCTGGGACGAAAAGTTTTAAGTGGGGGAGATTGTAATAACCCGAAAATTCTGAGCCAATTTAAAATTTTTATTTTGGCAATTTTAGTGAATTTTGAATATTTAAAATGAATTATTTTAAATAATAACGACGAGAAATTTATTTTGAATAGAATTTGAACGTATATTTATATAGATCGTCGTTAAAATATAAATATTTATTTATATATATAAAAGGAATTGAAAATGGCGCAGTAGTTCGATAATTCGATTTCAAACTTCAAATGAATGTACAGGATTCAATATAAATTGGATTTCAGCGAAACAAGAATTATTTGAATCTGTTTGATCATATCTTTCTAAGGATGTAGGAAACAGAGATTTCACATTAGAAGTTGAAAGATACGTCCAGTTTAAAATTCAGAAAAGTGGCTGTGGAATTTATACATATTTTAATATATATAAAGGCCCTTAAAAATGGAAATTTTGCAAACAACCTTTGTTTTCGATGAAACCACTTTTGTTGGATCCAGGATGTCAAATTATTGCTAGGTTAATTTTCTGAATCAATATGTGTGCTTGGCGAAGTTAAACATGTTTTTATCAATTTCACTTGAATTGGATCGACCAAAAATTGGCCATTTTCCAAACGGTCTCAGAATTTGATGAAATTAGTTTTGTTAGGACCGTATCGTCAATACGAAGCTAGAAAATATTTTTCGGGAATTTTTAGAGTCCGTATGTGGGCCCGGTAAATTAAAATGTACATTCAAATCTAAAATTAAATGTTTTATATTTTAATTTGAAGAATAAGTGACTATAACGGTTGAATTGGCTTACGAAACATATCCCATTATGTTTGGAATGGGGGTATTTGGCTAGGGGAGACAATCGTTGGGTTTGATTTAGAGTTCGGAACGTAAAGTGTTATAAAGAAGAAATAAGACATAATTAAATATTAATAAATTTATTATATAAATAACTTTTTGTTCCCAAACCCTAGCATATCAGACAAGCTGCCGTTCTTTACTCCTCAAAGGCTGAAATCGCTCCCTTCTTTGTTTGATAATCACGCCCAAAATACAACAAATTAAATCATGATTTCAACGTGAAAATTGAAGGGGTTTTTGTGATCTTCAAATCAGTACAGAGTTGATTGTATTTCAGTTCGTGGATTGGTGGATTTCGTGGCTTAAATGGCCATCGTTGGAGTGACTTTTCTGGTCAATACAGGGATGCGAGCTGGGGGGTTCTCAAGGCGCGGCGAGAGTGGCCGAAGCCGGTCATGGTGGTGGTGTTAGATCGTGGTTCAGGGGGTCCAGGTGGCGCGCGTTTTAAGGGGATGAAGTCGACGGTTTTTTGGTTTTCACCTGGGGTAAATCGCGAGGTAGAAGAAAGGGATAGGGGCAAGAATGTAAATTGTTATTTAAATATTATTTTATTTTAAATTATGTAATTCAATGTATAAACTGCAATAACTTTTCCATACGGTCTCAGAAAATTTCGATTTTCGTTGCGTTGGAACCGTGACAACTAGGGCTACAACAAGAGCTGACCAGAACTAGAACAGAGCTTGTTAGAATTTCAGGAAAAATCAATTCCGAACAGAACGGAAATTCAGAAATTAAAACCGATCACTGTGAGAGTTCTCTCACTATAATTTTCTGTTCAGTTATATATTTCATAACTACATATATGAACTGTTCCCCATCGTCTACAGACCATGGACGACTTGTTTGTTTGGTTGTATTCTATGTGAAAATTGATCGTGATGTGAAATGAAATAAATATATATATATATATATATATATATGAAAAGTTAAAATATCGTATATATTGAAAGTGAAAATATCGTATATATTGAAAGTGAAAATATCGTATATATTGAAAGTGAAAATATCGTATATATATTGAAAGTGAAAATATCGTATATATATTGAAAAGTGAAAATATCGTATATATTGAAAAGTGAAAATATCGTATATATTGAAAAGTGAAAGTATTATATATATATATAAGGTGGAAATAATATATATATATGAAATGAAATTGATATATATATAAAATAATATATATATATATATTAAATGAAAACGATATATATATGAAATGAAAACGATATATATATGAAATGTGAAAACGATGTATATATGAAATGAAAATGATATATATATATATATATGAAATGTGAAAATGATTTGATTGTTAAAAATATAATTTTTTACATATATATACACTGTATAAAATTGTCGTGTATATGGAATATTCAATTTTGATTAGGAATTGAATATGAAGTTGAAATCATTTTGAAAACAAATTTAAAACGATTTATAAAATACGTTTTAAAAAGGAAATAGATGAAATATATATTATATATATAATATAATGGCCTGAATAGAACGCGCCTCGCTGCGGCAGTTCGCGAATTTCGACCATTAACTTCGAACGGACATTACGGGAGATCCGACCATCGGATTCTCCTGAATCCAGGACCGTTGGGTTCGTATCGAAAAGACCTTTCTAAGAATATGATAAATTTGAAATCTAACGGTTGGATTTGGAATTATGTCCAAATCAAAATTGGAAAATATCGCTGTAAGTGCAGTTCGATGACCGTTGATGGAAATCGACTGTACAAGCTTTGATAAAATTATTAAAAATAGTAATAATTTGTGTAAAATCATAAGAAATGATTTGTGAAGAATTGGGATGAAAATTCCATATTTGAAAAGATAAAAATAGATTTTTATCGAAATGAACTAGTTTTTAACTAGAAAAATTAATCCAATATTTTTTGAATAAATAAATTGGATTTGAAATGGTTTTAAAAATAACCAGAATTTCCAATATATGAATTGGAATGGATTTGAATCAAAATTATCTTCAGAATATTTCGATATTGGATTCCCTGATTATACGGATATTGTGATGGGAATTTGGAAGATATCGATATCGTTATTCCGGATATGATATCTGTTGGTTTCAGAATTTGATGTTGAATATAAGCCGATATATTTTCTATTCAGAGCCTTGTATTTAATATCAAATTGGATTTGGGGTTTTTCGTGAACTGTGTTTAAATAACATTAGTTCTTTAACCCGAGTGAAAGCAAGATTAATTTCCAAAAAGTAGAACAATCAATATGAAATGATTTTAGAGGTGAAACCAATTGGAGTTTGAATAAATCTTTAATTATATTTGAATGAATGAATGGTGATTAAATTTACCAAAACATGAGATGTAGTGTAAACCAAATATACGTGGTTGTTGATATTGATTGTGACAGATTGATTGTTTGGATGGTGCTTGACCAGTTTATGAGCGGAATATGCTTTTACATTTAGCATTGGGTTGAGTAAAAATATCTGTATGTTAACAACTTTTGAAATACTTCACGATTTGACTATAAGGTGTTTAGCGATGTTATATATTTCAAAATTTAATGAATGATTTTGAAATGATGTTTTCTTAAGTGAAAAGAAATATATTCCCGATTTTGGACAGGGAATGTTTTTACAAATATGTTATATAAAGCAAAAAGGATTTCGAGGCCTAAAACCCGATGATTTGGAAATGATTTGGAAATGTATTACGGTTTTACATTGTAGTTCATCACATATTCGATTAGTTGCTATTAATGATGTATCTGTTTGGTGGCGGAGAATTTATTCTCTTGCTTAACACCCTTCTTTGAGACGTACGAGCTCAAGGGTTATGTGATTAATAGTGACTGATCATATATGTGAATTACTGATGTGAAGTACTACATTTTGAAAGTACTTGTGATTATTATGTTGTGAAATGATTTTCCCTACTTTGGGATATGAAATGATTTAGTATGTGGCTAAAGATTCGGGTAACCCTGAGACTAAAAGTATGGGTGAGAGGGCGGTGTATGCTCTCCATGTGTGGGAGGTGCATCGTCAGTGTAGCCTGCTCCTATATGGGGTAAGTGCACATTTATATATCGAGTTGTGAGGTGCGTACCCTTTGCCTTGTCGATGGGGAGCATGATATTTGGTTGCATACTTGTCTGTATGCATTGTTATGTTTTGGAATTCATATTTCCAAACGATTTGATTTGAGATCCCAAAGTGAAATCTACTTTGATATAGAAAGTTAGATAGGTATTTCAAATGATTTAAAATAAGAAATCAAGAATAAAATCCAAAGGAATAATTTCTGTAAATTGGATTTGGAAAATCTAAGTGTGGTGATTAATCTAAGTGGGTAGATTGGGATATTGCATGTTGATTGATGCATAGTAGATCCATATATCTATATTGATTGTTGTTTATACACTGGCATTCATGGGGGTAAACCCGTTCTGCGTTAGCGGCGTGGTCCCGTGATATGCCATATGATTTATATAAGGTTATAACTGTTTAGAGTTTCTCACACCAGTCCATGACTGACCTGTAGTTTGCTTTTCCCTTGCAAACTTGGGTGCCCCTATTTTCCACACGGCCAGTCGAGTAGTTTATGTTGTAGATATATGAGCAGTATTCTGGATTGAAGCTTAAAGCTGCGTCTAGAGCATCGTTAGTCTTCCGCTTTGTTATTTATTTATTTCCGTTGTGCATTGTATTACATTTATTGTAAAATCATCTTCCGTTGTATTGACTATATTTCGATATACTCTGATATTCTGTACTCTGATGTAACATTATTATGATGTTTATAGAAGTCTTCTGTTATTTGTTCTGATGTGTTGTATACCCAGAGTTAGCGTATGCGGGATTCGAACGGTCTTGGTCGGTTTAGCGATCGATTAGGTCCGAGCGAAATCCGTATCATTACATAATATATAATTAACTGATTATCGTTACCTTTTTAATTACCATGTTTAAACACTTAATCTGCCTTCCATAAGCTGATATCGTCTCTTTGCTAAAACGCAGCAGAATAGAGTGCACCATTTTCCAACCTCCTTTCTCATTAAATGCAAGCAAAATTTCTAGTGTTACTTCCCGTTCAAATTTGCATCTTATTGTGCTATACCCATTATCAAAAGATTGCTCCTTCCCAACAAAAACTCTCCACTATCCCATCCCCATAAACTGATTCCCTTCAACTTGACATTTCTTTTTTTCCTACCAATTTTGGGACTATAACCACCCTTAAATCCATCGTTCAGATGATTACTGCTCCTCCTTTGTATTAAAAATCAGCGCAAAAGCCCTATAGTCAACCAAAACATTCTGAAACTTCCTCTTCACGTCAGTCACCCAAACATGCCTCCTCATTCACAACGCAACTCCTCCTTCCCAAAATTTTCAATCGTAACTCTTTACTGCATTTGACACCATTAAACTTATTTCCCTGTTTTCTTTTGAACCCCACAACAGAATTAAACCCGCATGTTAAACCTCTGTACCCATCCAGGAAACCAACGACAAGAATTACAGAAATTTTGCAAACACTCCTTCCACCTAAACAACTTGAGACCGCATGCTCCTCTTCCGATGAGCTCCTCAACAATCCGGCCACGAGCTCGAAAAACCCAGCTATAGGAAGACATCGATGTCTTCTGTCATTGATAAACACCAAAGTCCTTCCACCCGAGTGCCTCAATTCCCTGAGCACAATGCCACAACATCTCGCCACTCCAATTGACATCAAGATCAAGCCCTTGGCTACTGCCTTCTTATTCGAGCCTCCCTAAACTTCACCGTACAAATCGAAACTACAACGAGGAGGAAGCCTTCTAATCAGGGAGTTTAACGCATTTGAAATTTTAGAATTTAGTGGAGCTTTCGAATCTAGGGAATTTTTGGAAGATACGGTTTTCGTTTAGTGAGGAGGAAATTGGGTTTAGTTGTAATCGGGTTGTATTTTTCTCCTCTTTTCTTTTTTATGTTTTATTCTTTACTTGAGGTCGAGTGTGATGCTCCCGGTATTTAAAGGAGGAAATGGATTGCTGCGAACGGAAATAGCAGCTTGGTAGGCACGAAAATGAAATGGCTTGAAGAGCACGGTGAATGAAATCTTGGCAGACACGAGTTGTAAACTTGGTAGGCACAAGCTGAAGTGAACAGGGTAAACACGGCTTTGAAATTTTGATGTATGAGGATCAGGGCAGTGTTCGTGTTTCATTTGTTTGATTTTGCTATGATTATATACATATATACACTTGCTTAAGATAGTATATATAATTATACTACATGGCTGCTTTGTTTTTTTTATACAAGTTTTCATCATATACAAGAGTATGGTCCAAAATATGACATGACAATAAAACAAATTGCTTAATGTTTATTCTTTTTATATTTTTTATTGAGCATGTCAATTCCCTACTGATACACCATTCTATATAATTAAAATAATGATACTAAATTAAGTCGGACATTACCCATTAGAATAAACTTTATTAACTTGTATTATACTACAATAATAATCAAATGTTTTAAGTATTAAAGGATATATTCATATATTTAGAATTTTAATGAGTTCACATAATTTATATGAGTCCCATTGCTTCTTATCGTACCTTTTCGCCTTTCAAGTAGAAGAAATGATCCTGTTTAGCCTACTTTTTATACATATTTTAAGTTTAGCGTATCCGGCTTCTCAAAAATTCATTTACGTGTGAACCGTTAGCGAAAAAAATAAAATCGTTGTTATGTCGAGCAAAGCATTATGATCTCAAAATTATAATAAAACCAACAAATTAACTTATATTATGATATACCCAAACGAGGATATAGGGTGTAAAATACTTCAAATCAAAAATTGCTTATTTTTCAAAAATAAAAATTGCAGAAAAATTCTATAAATTAAATTATAACTACATCTTAAAATCATGTCCAAATTCAAAACTAATATTTAAATATATTAAATAAACTGTTATGGCTTATTCATGACTCCACAGAGACTTTCTGAAAATTTGATTTGGACATAACTTACTATCTATAATATGAAATATCGATTTTTCACTTCCATTAGAAAGATACAGTTTGATAGATTTAAATGTTTCTTGTTTCAAAGAAATCCGACTTATATTGAATTTTGTATATTCAGTTGAAGTTTAAATCGTAAATTACGAACTACCGCGCCATTACGAGATCGTTTTAATTTTCATTATAAATTATACATTCAAATTTCATTTTTAATAAATAATTCCTTATAAAAATAATTTTATATTAACAATACAACATTTAAAATCAATTTAAATTTTTTAAAATTAACAGCGAAAAATCTGGGTCGTTACATTCCTTCCCTTTAAAATAATTTCGTCCTCGAAATTGCTAAGCAGTAAAGATTCTATAACTCTAACTCCTTACAACCTACTTGGTTGAATTCCTATACTCCATGTTTCCATAACTCAGTTTTTTATCCAGAACTTCTAATTCTCATATTAATATCCAACCTTTCGTTCTTTATTCAAGATAATCTGTAAACCATTTTTGGAAAATCCATCATCACATTGTTATCTTCAATCATATGCTTTCCCGTATATCCACACATACACAAGTTGATTTAAATTAGATTATTAATTTCATTATTCCACTAGAAATTTTATTAACCAATTCTGGTTTTCTTATTTCAATTACAATTAACAACTTGATTTTAAATTATCAGAATTTTTTTGAAAATTTTTTAACTTTTTAAATTTTCATAAAATTTTGCCAGCTTCTCCTTTGCACGGCTCAATCGGTACAACCACAACTCGCTTTTCCAGGCCTTTTCCAATCCAAAAGAAAATCAAAAAGCCAAGCGGCTTGCCCCATAGGCTCATAAAACCATCAAACCCAACTAATATTGTAAACATGTACCTTTTTCTCGGGCATACTTCTATCTCTTGCATTTGCTTCCATTCAATATCTGCTCAGCATACATATATCCATTTCCAGCTGGTTTCAAATCAATCCAACTTCCATTTTTTAACTCTCTAATCATCTTTTGATTAGTTCATTTCCATTCTATCAATTCAAATCTGATTTCTATTTAAGTCAATCCACATATTATACTTGAATACAAATTTATCACAATTCAATTTCAATTAACAACATTTAAAATCTATTCAACTTGCTTATTCATAAGTTGAATTCATATTAATAATTCGAATACCAACATTTCTCTTTGTTTAATTGCAATTGGAATTTTTTTCTAATTCAATCCAATTTTATTTAACTTAAGTTAGATTTCAATTCATTTGATACATTCTTTTACCATTTCAATCTATTCAACTTATACAAGTTAAATTTTAATTTTAGAATTCAAATTCCTGGATTTTATTTCAAATTGGTTTGAAATCATATATAGTTATACACATATATTTATAATCAACTCAATTCAAAACATTTGAACTTTTAAAACAACTTGTTCTTTCCAAAAAAAAATTTCCATTTATGAATTATTATGGTAGCAATCCGTCACTTAGAAACTTGAAAATGAATACCGATAATGTCGCGACCCATTATCAGAATTATTTTCTCGCCACTGAAGTGATTTCAGTGCTTAATCACTTTCAAAATCCATTTAAAAACCATTCTTATTCAAAATAACCTTCAGGTAATGCTATATTATAATACTTCAGAAAATATTTCTAACACCCGGGATTTAAATTCCAATTTTGGTTTGAAATTAATCTTGGCTTATCTCATTTGTATACATTATCAGTATACAAATTATACAACTTTTTCAATATTTACTAACTCCATTTGATTGTAATAACAATCAACACATTCATATATAATAATTTAGAAATTATACCTTTTATATTAAAAAAAAATTTGGGCAAAATTGTTTCATTTACCTATTTTAAAACAATACCATATCGAATAGCTTTGTTCGAGAGTTTAGAAACACCTATTGATACATTTGTACATCCTGTATCGGCCAGAATTTATAAACCACTCAACAAATCAATCAATACAATATAAAACAATTTTATATCCAATCGACAAATACGCGTTCATGTATGTGTATATATATATATATATATACACTCAATCTAGGGTATTACTAGCCCCATCTCTATTGAGTTACGCCACAGAGCCAAGGTTACAACTCAACCTTCAGCTCTGATACCCAATGTAATGCCCCGAATTTTCATACTCCTTGAGTTGACTAATAACACCACACGTCCAACCCAAATTGCATAGAAATACGAATCATTATTAGAAAGAAGTTAGAGGATGAGAAATAGAAAGAAATAAATATTAGAATAGAAGAAAACAAAGATCACAAACTCACAGTGGAATGAATAAAATATATTAGATAACATAAACTTTGAAATATAATTCAGTTGCTTTATATACATACCATCATCAGAGCACAACAGCTATTTCTAGAACAGTTATAAACACCTGTTTCCAGATATTAATACACAGCGGAAAAATAAGATAGTCTATAGCTAACTGGTGAAGCCTCCTGCTTTAAACTCCTCCAAGTGAATCTGTAAAATCCCGACTACTTGACTGTCCGTACAAATTTGGGCACCCAAGAATTTAGGGAAAACAAACAAAATAAGCTCTGGGTCAGTCAAGGGACTGGTGGTAGTAAATTCCAAACATTTGTTTAACTTTCAAAAATCCTTTCGAAAGAAATGATAATCGTAAACCGATCCACAAATAAACACGGATGGTTTTTACCTTACGATAACCAAAATTATATTTTTGATATCAAATCCAGTGATATTATAATAGTGTCTATGTAACAACCCACATTCTACACATTGGAGGATCGTAGAATATTTATTTCTTTCTCATGCAAAGTCGTATGGTCATGTAACTTTGGGGAATGACTATTGGGGTCATTTCCCATGCCATGATTTTTTGTCAATTTTTAAATGACCATTTTACCCCTAACTGGTCTTATTTCGGCCATAACGTTTGATTGGAAAGTATTTTTGACTTAAAACCACTTCCCTTGGATTCGGATGATGGTTTACATTTCCGTAGAGTGGTCATATGTGAAAAACGGATTTACCATTTGGGAGATATGGCTGAATTAAGGTTTAAAAGGTGAAAAACAGCTTAACCAGGCTTAATTGGGTAATTAACAGCTAGGCCCAGTGGGGGATTTCGGGATTTTGGGTATTTAAGGGCTGTTAGGGTCAGGGATTTTGGTTTTTAGTCACTTTCCAGCCGCCTCATACATCATAGAAACTCTAACAATGGCCTCCAACATCTAGAATCACCTCTAATCACTTTCTAATCAATTATTAGCATAATCTTCACCAAATTAAGGAGAAATTGCACCATTTCAGAGATAACGCTGCTGTTAAACACTGGAGATTGCCCCAAATCAACAGAGTTTCAGTTTTGAAAGTTTTAATTTTGGCTAAGGTGAGTGATTTGCATAGTTCCTCACTAATTATGGTTAATTAAGGGTATTTAGTGTTAATTAACAAATTTAAACATGATTAAATTCTGGAAAAATATTAACAAATTTCGAAATATTGTTTTAGGCCTCTGTTGGAAATTTGGGTTAATTTGGTTAAGTTTTACTAATCCTATCATTAGTTTTGCTTAAACATGCTTAAGGGGAAAATATGGGATTTTGGTTGTGTTTGATCTGTTTTAACCTATCAAATTATTGTTTTGGTGTTTGTGGTGAATTCTACAAGTTGCTATGACTCTATGGTATGCTCTGTGATTGTCTAGAAGTGTTAAATTGGTCGAAAACGCCATCGAATGGCGTAAACAGTTCGCCGGACAAAGTGCAGGAAAAATGCAGAGACCGGATCGGATCACCCCCATGTGTCATGTACCGACCCCGTCTCCGACCTGATCGTGACCATCATTCCCCGAACTGATGCTTCGAGCTGTGCTTTCAACCACAAGTTGATCTATGTGCTCGTGGTTCTTTTGTTGGTTCGTAGAAGACATCCTATCCGGTTCGTAATGGCATATCGGTTCGACCCGAAGGGCCTGTCACGAATCGAGATGTTGAACACAAGCAGGGAGGGACCGAACCGACTTGGATGGGGAAATCCGACCCGACCCGATGTGGATGATCACAGACATGACTACTTCGAGGAGCACGATCTGAAGCATAGTGAAGAGGAGCATGCCAAACCGATCCAGAGATGATGACCAAAACCAGAGATGCAAAGGTAGTCCAAAATGGGAAGTTTGCACTCAGGATCCAGATGAGAACCAACGAGTCAACTTCGTGATTGGACTTTGCTGCGGGACATGTGCAAAGGGCTTATCGATGTCCATAACTTTGATTCACCAAGAGACGATTGTTAGGCTGCGGATCAGTGCAGTGGGGTAGTCACTACTCCATGGGATAGAGTGATCGTAGCATGGCTATGAACCTGTGCAGTGAAGTCGCCATGACTTCATGGGGCAGAGTGGACATAGCAGGGACTAGGGGCTATGGATCAGTGCAGTGGAGTCGCCATGACTCCATGGGGCAGAGTGATCATAGCAAGGATTTATGTGATCAAAGCGGTGGATATCGTATGCTTTACGCACTGAGTGAGAGATGTGAGGATGGTTGCTATGCTTGATTGTTTGACATCACTATGACATGCACAACCCCACCCCCGTATCCTTTACATCATATGCTAGTGGCACCTTAGAGTATTGTATGGTATGTTATGCTAACTCTTTGGTTGCAGGTCCAGGTTCAGGTATGGTTTAGTATACCTGTTATTGTTCTGTTTTGTTGCTTATCGCTCATACCAGACTTTTGTCTGACCTAGAGTTTTATGTCTCTTCTTATTACTCTGGGTGCTCTTAAGTGGGCAGACAAGTTAGCTGGTTGTGCACGAGTAGCTGTACCGGAGACGAGCAGGAGGCTCCTACGTATTAGGTACACTTATTCCCCCTGTGTCGCTGCTGGTCACTACTCTGGGCATTAGTAGTGTACATTTCCTTTCTTTTGCTTTAGAGATAGTTTTAAAGTTGTAATAATGATGATGTGGAACATAAGCTGTATTTGGATTTTCCGCTGCTATGATGTTTAGTTTTCAGCTTATGCACTGTCTCGCCTGTTTTATGTCAAAGTATGTTATTATTATATTTCATTCCATGCGCTGTGAGACATTCTACAGGTTCCTTTGGTAGTTCAAGCTTCTAATTCCATTCTTTTCCTTTCTTTGGCGACCGTCCCGTGCTAGTTGGACATTGACAAGGCGCACTTTCACTGAAATGTCGGCTGGTGCGGGGCGGGCTGTCACAGTCTACATCAAATAAATAGAATCTAGCGGAACGCTTGCATCTCATGCTCCATATATAATATAAAATAAAAACCACAGGGTGCTTATTGGAGATTGGATTTCCAACATCACAAGGTATGGAACTACCTTCCGATAGTGTATCTCTAGAGGGGAATACACTGGGTTCAATAAGAACGTATTGTAACCCAGCGCACACATGGCTGGCCACTCATTTAGCTTGTGTGTACCGAGCGTATTATCACCAACGGTTGTGATCAGCAACCGTCACCGAAAGCATACCGCAGCGAATAGAATAAGAAGCAAATGAAATTTCTCTATACCAGGTGATAATACCCCGAATGGGAATGACCCGCATGGCCATGCTGGCTGCCCGATTTCTGTCATTTCCCGGTAGATGAGGCTTGAGGTCACGATTATCTTTCAGAACATTTAGTCACCATTTTCTTTGAATATCACGTCATCAGACATTTGTCCATATACGTTGTCCTGGGACTGGACAAACCGAAGGCACTGTTCCATTAATCCATCGTTGGCAATTTCTACCCAGGATTAATAGAACAACCCTTGCACTTCATTCCGTCTTCAATTATCTTTGAGATATTTCGATTTGCAACGCTTATGGCTACACAGAGTGGTTTTCAGAAAATTAAATCTGATTCTGGTCTCCCCGTATTGACAACGGAGGTATAAAATAAATCAAACTTTGATAGCCGGTTATTTAACTATCAAAGAAAACATCCATACAACCAACGATCCTATTTCCACATGGAATTTTTACTGATCAACCATCAACAATGTTGGCCACTTTTTCAATAAATTTCTTATTAAATTATCATTTCCCAATTTCCTTATCTTTCCAGATATTTTTCAAACCCGTTTAGCCTCTTACGATTCTTGGAAAACAATCCCATTTATTTGAACTCTTATTTCCCATATTTCAGAAGATATACATTTTTAACGTCGGAATATGTTTCCAACTTTTCACATTTCTTATTTTCTATATTTAGAAAATATACGTTATTAATATTGGAAAACATTTCCAACTTCTATCTCTAGCTTCTCATTAATTAATCATTTCAGTTTCTATGCTTAGAAAATACCTCTGCTTTATATTCAAGAAATGTTTCTAAAAATCTTTTTTATTCGATTAAACCGATGTTATATAAAATATCGTTATTATAACTCAACACATTTATCATTCATTAACCGAACGTATCACCAACCAAACCATACCACCGAACCTTAACCATTTCTCAGTCAATAATGACGTCAATCAAGTTAGGGTATAATTGCCTCTCAGACCTTAACTAAACGACATTCTTAACTTCGAAATAGTCAAAGCTCACAGCTTCAAAGAAAACATCGCTTACGCTACTCTCGGATTCAATCTAAGAATCAACTTCTTTTACTGAAAAACATTGATTATAATGGTAGCGTTATAATCGTTGTTTCCAAATATTAGATTTGTAAAACATTTACTATAATGGTAGCGTTAAAATCGCTTTTTAGATTTACAAAACATTTATTATAACGATAGCATTATAATCGTTGTTTAGATTTATATAACATTTGTTATAAGGACAACGTTATAATCGTTGTTTAGATTTATAAAACATTTGTTATAATGACAGCATTATAATCACTATTTAGATTTATAAAACATTTGTTATAATGACAGCATTATAATCGCTGTTTAAATTTATAAAACATTTGTTATAATGACAGCGTTAAAGTCGTTGTTCCCAAATATTTGATTTATAAAAATATAACTTGTACTTATCAATTTCAATAAATAAATTAATAAGTAAATAACTAAATAAATAATTAAATTTGATTCATATGGAAATTAAAAATAATTACTTCCCTAATTCGATATAATCGGATTCCAATAAATAACTCTCTCTCGAATAATCTATATTCGATTTATATTCTAAACTTTGGAATAAATCTTATCATTTCAGGTTAATTCAAATTCCAAATTAACTTTTGAATTTATCCTTTCCAAATCATTACCAAATTCCTTTATAACCATTCCAGTCTACAAAACGTTATCACACTTTATTTTATATTCTGAATTTTGAACTAAAACTCATCGTTTTATTTTAGAACGATTACCCATTTCCCTTTTAATTCAATTTCCAATCTAGATTCATATTTCAAATCTAAATTTCCTTTAGAGATATTTCATTTGCAAAATATTTCCTTCAAACCATTATTTAATTTAATCGTGAATGTATTCATTTATTTTTTCATATACAATCAAATCAGTTTGATTTCGTACTTATAAATAATATCTTAAACCCAAATTCTATTTATAACTCCTATTCAGGTTTTTTCATACCAATCTCATTTGTATTCCAATCATTTAAAATGTAACAATCCGGAAAATCAAAACCAATTTAAAATTTTTATTTTGGCAATTTTAATGAATTTTGAATATTTAAAATGAATTATTTTAAATAATAACGACTAGAACTTTATTTTGAATAGAATTAGAATGTATATATTTATTTGAATCAAAATTAGAATATAAATATATATTTTAATTAT
Source organism: Allium sativum (assembly GCA_030737875.1). Taxonomy (NCBI): domain Eukaryota; kingdom Viridiplantae; phylum Streptophyta; class Magnoliopsida; order Asparagales; family Amaryllidaceae; genus Allium; species Allium sativum. The sequence goes on along the minus strand of CM060909.1, from coordinate 415,304,571 downwards.
ATAACGAGCCTGAAATGGCACGGTAGTTTGAAAATTCGATTTCAAATTTCAAATGAATGTACAGGATTCAAAATAAACCGGATTTTAGTGAAACCAAAAATATTAGAATCTATTTGAAAATATCTATCCAATGGATCCAAAAATCCAAATTTCATAGCGGGAATAAAAAGTCATGCCCAGTTGAAAATTCAGAAAAGTCGTTATAGAAATATAGCCCTTAAAAATAGCAATTTTGCAAACGACCTCCATTTTCGACGAAACCACTTTGGTTGGATCCAGAATGTTAAATTATTGCTAGATTCCAATTTTCATAATTTTTGGAATCAATATGTAAGCGTGACGGATTTAAACGTGTTTGGCAATTTTAGTTTTAATTTAATCGACTGAAAAATGACCGTTTTTCAAATAGTCTCCAAATTCAATGAAATTAGTTTTGTTAGGACCGTATCGTCAAAACAAAGCTAGATTTATTTTTCAGGAATTTTTGGAGTCCGTATGTGGCCTCGCTAAATTAAAATGTGCGTTTGAATATAAAATATAATGATTTATATTTTAAACTTTACGAAAATCGATCGTAACAGCCGAATTGGGTTACGAAACATATCCCATTGTGTTCGGAATGGGGGTAATTAGCTGGAGGCGACTGTCGTTGAGTCTTGTTTGGAGGTTGAGTAAAAAGTCAACATTTTAGAAAGAAAAATAAATAATAAATATAATTCCCTTTTTGCATAGCCCCCCACCCCCGGTTCAGTTTTATCATTCCAACTTAGAACCCTAAATCGAAAAAACCCAACGTCTCCTTCTTCGTATCGGTGCCACCGCGCGCGCCGCCGCCCCCTCAGGCGATCGACGGCGGCAGCCCCCCTCCTCCTCCTCGCGACCGCGAACCCCCTCCATCTCTAGCCTCACCCCGACGTCCCCAACCCCCCCTTTTGAAACCCTAGCCGCCAGAGGATCCCCTGGCGCCACCATCCGCCACCCACACGAACCCCTCAGCCCGGTGACCCTCCCCCCTTCAATTCGGTGAGTTTTTATTTATTAATTTGCATTTATTCTTTTTATTTTTTTCAGTTTTAATATATAATAATGTGTTTAAATTCTGATTTTTATTATATATAACCATGTTTAAAAATCAGATTTTTAATGAGTTTAAAATTAAATAAAAATTAGATCTTTTTATATATATAAACAAAATAAAAATAAGATTTTTAACACAGAAGAAAGAATAGATTTTTAATAGAAGAAAGGTAGATTTTTAATAGAAGAAAGAAATGATATTTCTATATATTAAAAATATGGTTTTGTTCTGTGAAAATATAATTTTTATCATATGAATGACAAAAAAAAAAGATTTGGTTTTTAAATATGTATAAAAAGATTTGATTTTTATAAATATATGAAGATAAGATTTTTTATAAATATATATATATATATATGAGATTTTTATGAATATAAAGGTGAGATCTTTATACATGAAGCGATAACATAAAAATGTGATTTTTATATGAACGGTATTAACATAAAAATATGATTTTTATTTAAATAGAGATATAAAAGTATGATTTTTATATACATAGTAGCATTGTTAAAAATATGATTTTTAATATAAATGGCTTGAAAACAGATCTCAGTGGAGATACGGTGAAGAATAGAACGGATGGAAAACAAATCCAAATCTGAACCGTTTAGAAATAAAGAATGGAGGTGTGGATCCCAAAGGTGAGAACTTCTCACTATTATTTTTATACAGTTGTTTGAATTATTTTATAACTGCAAATATGAACTGCTCCCCGTCGTCAACAGACTATGGGCGACTTGTTTGATTGTATTGTTTGTGTAGATTGTGATTGATTGTATTGTTGTATATATGAAATTATTTATTAAAATATGTAAATATATCTATATAAATCATCATGAAATAAAATAAATATTCATTTACAAATTGGACGGTTTGTTTATGTAACTTATTTATCTGATATGGATTGGGACGATAATTTTCACACATCGCCCAACTGCACAAATAATAAGCAGTATTTGTTGTTTGAAACCCCACACGGGTATTGAGATGATATTTGACATACACTGATCCCAATAATTTGTGGTATGTTAATCGATTGGTTTACATACTGCACAAGCGTTATTTATTTATATTTAATGCTTATGCAGTCGTGTGATGCACTCTGGATGATGGTAGACAATGTATAGTTGTTGTTGTGTACATATGTGTATGAAATCCATATAAATAACATTATATGGTAATTGACTGTGTCTGATTCCAATTCGGAAAGAACGAATATTTTAAATTAACGAATATTTTAAAATAATATTCAGTGAATATTGAAATGTGAAGCCGTGTTAAGTAGTTAAACGCCATTTTAACACTAATCAGAATTTATCGATTTTATTCATTTTATAATGAATATCGAAAAGTGATTTCAAAATCTGATATTTTGAAAATATTATCATTTTTGTATTGAAATGACATGGAAAATTAAATTTTGATTTGAATTTGAAAGTAGAATTGAAACCAATTTACAATGAATTTAAAACGAACTGAAATTGAATTGGAATCGATTTCAAATGAATTTTAAATGATTTGAAATTGAATTGGAATCGATTTGAAATGAATTTAAAACGAATTGAAATCAATTTGAAATGAATTTACAATGAATTTATAGTGGAAAATTCAATTTTGATTTGAAATTGAAATGGACGTTGAAATCGTTTTTAAAATGAATTTAAAATGATTTATAAAATTCGTTTTAAATGGAAATCGACGAAATATATATAATATATATTATATATATATATTTAATAGCCTGAATAGAACGCGCCGCGCTGCGGCAGTTCGCGAATTTCGACCATTGACTTCGAATGGACATTACGGGAGATCCGACCGTCGGATTCTCCTAACATTGGAACTGTTGGGTTCGTATCGAAAAGAGCTTTCCAAAGAATAAAAGAGATTTGAAATCTACTGGTTAGATTTGGAGATAAATCCAAATCAATTTCAGAAAAGGTCGATATGGATGCAGTTCGGTGGCCGTTATAGGAAACCGACTGTACGGGTGATAATAAAATTATTAAAAATATCAATAATTTGCATAAAATCATAATAAATGATTTGGAAAGAATTGGGATGAAAATTCCATATTTGAAGAGATAAAAATATATTTTTATCGAAATGAACTAGTTATTAACTAGAATTATAATACAATATTTTTAAATAAATAAATTGGATTTGAAATGGTTTTAAAAATAACCAGAATTTCCAATATATGAATTGGAGTGGATTTGAATCGAAACTATCTTCGGAATATTTCGATATTGGATTCTGTGATTATACGGACATTATGGAGGAATTTGGAAGATATATATCGTAATTCCAATACGATATTTGTAGATTTCAGAATTTGATATTGAATATAAGCCGATATATTTTCTATTCAGAGCCTTGTATTTAATATCAAATTGGATTTTGGGTTCGTCTTGAATGTTGTCTTCATTAACACTGTTCTTAAACCTAGTTGAGAAAAGATATAAATCTTTTATTTAGATTTAATGAAGTTTACCAATTAATTAACATTTAATTGGAATTAAATTGAAATTAGTTTTTGGGTTTATCGTGAACGGTGTTTTAAATAACACTTGCTCTTTAACCCGATTAACAATAGAATGAGATTTTGGGTTTGTTAACAATACTGTTCTTAAATCAAATGGAGTTAAGAAAATTAGAAACTAACTAGAGATTAGCTAAGTTGAATGGTTTCCTGGGTATTGATCTGATGTTGGTTTCGGCCTTCGGGATTAATACTTACGGAATTGTTCTCTTACTAATTTCCGGTTAGAGACTGATAGGATGGGGTATTTCGTAACACTGTTCTTAAACCCCATTTGAAAATAATAAATCTTTTAATTAAGATTATTAGAGTTTCCAGTTACATTTGGTAATTGGAATAAAATGGAATGTGAATCGGATGGACTGTGTTTTTAACGACATTCGTTCTTAAACCCAATTTACAGTGAAATGTGATTTCGAATTTATAAATCATTTAACTAAGATTTAATGGAAATTTTCCAAAGTAATGTTTTCCAATTTAATAAAATAAATTGGAATGGAATGGAATTCGATTTGCTAATAATCGAAGTGAATTTCTGTGGTGGAAGACTGCTATAATATATGGAATTTAAAAGGTTTTGCCGTTATTCCATTTATATTATTAGTCGGATATGGAAGTTTATATCGATTATATATATTGATCTATTTTCCGTGAAGATTCCATAATGAATGGAATGTGATTTTGGGTTTATCATGAGCTGTGTTTTAAATGGCATTAGTTCTTTAACCCAGTTAAAGATAAGATTAATTTCTTAACTTTGAAAAATCGTTAAGGAATGATTTTTGGAAATTAAAACAGAATTAGAGTTTTAATGAATCTTTTATTAGATCGGAATGTGAATGTGATAATTAAAATTATCAAATTCAAGAAATGATCGAGAATGGAGTATCACCAGTTTTGCTCCAAGCGATAGTTAAATTTTTAATTAGATTTGAACGTGAAATGGTAATTAATTTTACCGGTAACACCGTTGTGTTAGATATGAAGTATTACCAGTTTTGCTTCATGGGATGAATAGGTAGGGATTGGGAAATTAAACAAATGATTAGTTTGATAAGGTTCGCTAATCCCGACTTGTTTAGATAAACCATAATTTGGTTCGAATTCATATCCAAAGGAAGATTAACGAATAAATTTAAATAATTTATCTTTGATAAAATTAATGGGAACCTTTCCCAAAGGATATGAAAATTTAAATAAAAGAATATTCATAATTGGAATGAGGCGTATGTTGGAGATCGACCGGGTATGCAAGGACCTCTCTCCTGTATTGGATATATGGGACGAGGAATAAGGTGCCTCCGGTTTCGTTCAAACCCAAAACGAACTTGTAAATGGATGTGTGTCTGACATCGGATTTCATTTTGTGTGATTGATAGACATCGGTTGCATAACGTGAATTGCCTATGTGGCATGTTGAGATGCAAATGATCAAGGCTTCTGTTGAAAAGCAGAGTCTTGTGGTTGATGATCAAAGCAAGGCTTTAATATAGCATAGCTTTGTGTATAGCGTTGATTTGCGAGCCTCACACCCCGGTGTGAACCAGAAACGGGAGAGGACATCAGGGAGGACATGTGTTTCCTTCTAGCTAGAAGTGGTGTCTGGGTTTTGCACGCCCAGACATTTTACTTATGTGGATAATGGATAGTGAGGCGTCTCGGTTATATCGGTCAATACGGTGCCGATGGATGGATTGGTCGATATATAACTAGTTTACGCCTTATAGGGCAGGGAAACGCTTCGTTCAGGCATTTTAATACACTCCGTGTGGACCGGCCCTGATGATCCAAGGCTTGCATGCGCGCTTGCCTGAGGCTCGGGCTAGACAGTCTCGAAGCGGTAAGGACGATCCCTTGCCTTGGTTCACAGATGGGAATCCAACTTCCATTACGTGGCATTCGGTTTTATTTGTTGAGCCTAGTATGGCGACATAGTAGGATGGGCCACTACGCCGTCTATGATTGATATATTAATATTTGAAGCTGTTTTATACAATTTACACTTATCATAGTATCAAATTGATTTGTTTTAAACGTACCAAGCATGTTTGGCTATTGTAAGGTAAAACTCTATCCTCTGGCTTGCGTTGCATTGTGTGATGGGACCTGACTCTTATAATAGCTTCATTTTTCCAAAAATCATTACGCTCTTTTGTTAAATGCACTGGTATTCTTGGGAGGAAACCCGTTCTGTGTTATACGATGTGGTCCCTTAATATATCTGATTTTAAAGTATTGTTTTAAATAACTGTTTTAGTTCTCGCACCAGTCACATGACTGACCTAGAGTATATTGTTTTAACCGAAACTCTGGGTTCCCCTATTTTCCACACGGGCAGCTAGTAGTTTTGGTTTTGCAGATTTATATTCATAGGATCCTGGTTTACAGCTGGAATGATATTCAGAAAGCTCTGTATATTCCTTTCAGTTGTGTATTGTATTAGTTTCCGCTGCATTGTAATTTGTAAATCTCTGATATTTATCGAATGTATATTATTTATTCAAACTCTATATATTCTTGTACTTTGATGTATATTGTTGTAATAAGCAATGAAATGTTCTTCGGTTTGTATTCTGATTTGTCGTGTTCTCAGACATTCCTTTCTTTATATTCTATTCAGAGACCAGGGAAGTTCGGGTCGTTATAATTTGGTATCAGAGCTTTGGTTTATAGAGCTCGATAACAAGACAGGTTAGAACCAAACGAAAGAATTCATCGTAGACTGGATTAGTAATATCCAATAAGAATGACTCGTTAGATATTGGATCAGTAGTATCCTAGAATGAGTCCGAAGAATGTTATTTTTAAAATAAAAGTGAAAACAAATTTTGTTTTGAGAATTTATACTATATTATACATATTTGTTTATTTATTTTATATTGAATTTGGACAATCGACTATATGAGATTTTGCATACACGCGTCATGAACGTATATTCGAAGTTTTAATATACTGGATAGATATAGAATCACACTCTAGTCACTCGAAAATGATCTTGATTATGGAGCTCCATCATCAATATTAATGTTCGAGCTTCGAAAGTGGAATTTCTATATATTTCCACTAGACTGGTGTGAGAACCAAAACTTACATAGGATTATTTGTTGTGATTTGGCCTCAAAAACCTGATGTTTAACTATGTACTAAAGTTATGCATTTGAAAATTTAATCAACTAATTGATTGCTAGTTGCATTGAATGATTATTAGTTTGATTGATATAAAATGTTGGAATAATGATACCAATAAAAGAAATGAAGCAAAATCAAGTCAAATATGAAACTGAATTGAAAATTGTTTGAAATTGCATACATGTACATGCATATATATTGAACAGGTCATAACAAGGAGGCTAGAGAAGAGGAATAAATTTATATCCCACAAATAGGTACATGTTTACTATATTTCTTGGGTTTGGATGATTTTATGAGCCGACAGGCTAGTCGCTTGGCTTTTTCTTTTTCTTTTTGAGATGAGAGGGCTGTATGGCGGTTTGAGGATTTTCCCGATGCTCCCCGTACAAAGGAGTTTATGGCGAAATTTTTCGAAAATTTAGGGTGTTAGCCAAATTTTTTAAGAATTGGAAAATTCTTAGAAAATGAAAATTTGAAGAATGAAAGCCAAACTGAAAGTTGAGTTGATTAGTTAAACAACTTTCATCTCTGTTCCTTTTTGAGGACGAAAAGATTTTAAGTAGGGGAGATTGTAACAACCCGGAAAATCAGAACCAATTTAAAATTTTTATTTTGGCAATTTTAATGAATTTTGAATATTTAAAATGAATTATTTTAAATAATAATGACTAGAAATTTATTTTGAATAGAATTAGAATGTATATATTTATTTGAATAGAAATTAGAATATATATATATATTTATTTATTTTAATTCTATAACAAGCCTGAAATGGCGCGGCAGTTTGAAAATTCAATTTCAAATTTCAAATGACTGTACATAATTTTAAATAAACCGGATTTTAGTGAAACCAAAAATATAGGAATCTATTTGAAAATATCTTTCCAACGGATCCGAAAAATCAAAATTTCATAGCGGGAATAAAAAGTTATGCCCAGTTGAAAATTCAGAATAGTCGCTATGGAAATATAGCCCTTAAAAATAGCAATTTTGCAAACGACCTCCGTTTTCGACGAAACCACTTTGGTTGGAACCAGAATGTCAAATTATTGCTGGATTCCAATTTTCATAATTTTTAGAATCAATATGAGAGAATGGCGAATTTAAACGTGTTTGGCAATTTCACTATGAATTTAATCGACTGAAAAATGACCGTTTTTCAACCGATCTCCAAATTCGACGAAATTAGCTTTGTTAGGACCGTATTGTCAAAACATAGTCAGATTTATTTTTCTGGAATTTTTGGAATCCGTATGTGGCCCCGGTAAATTAAAATGTGCATTTGAATTTAAAATATAATGATTTATATTTTAAACTTAGCGGAAACTGATCGTAACAGCCGAATTGGGTTACGAAACATATCCCATTGTGTTCGGAATGGGGGTAATTAGCTACGGGTGAGAGTCGTTGGGTCTTGTTTGGAGGTTGTAAAAAGTCAACATTTTAGAAAGAAAAATAAACAAAAAATATAATTTCCCTTATTGCATACCCCCCCCCCCCCCCCCGCGTTCAGTTTTCTCATTCTAACTTAGAACCCAAAATCGAAAAAAACCTGATGCCTCCTTCCTCGTATCTCCGCCGCTGCTCCACCGCGCCAATGCGCTCGCCACCACCCCCTCAGGCGATCGACGGCGGCAGCCCCCCGCCTCATCCTCGCGACAACAAACCCCCTCCCTCTCCAGCCTCAGCCCGACGTCCCCAACCCCCACCCCCTTTGAAACCCAAGCCGCCGGAGCACCCCCTAGTGTCACCATTCGCCACCCACACGGCCCCCTCAGGCCGGCGACCCTCCTCCTTCAATTCGGTGAGTTTTTATTTATTAATTTGCATTTTTTTCAGTTTTAATATATAATAATGTGTTGAAAATTCTGATTTTTGTTATATATAACCATGTTTAAAAATCCGATTTTTAATGAGTTTAACATTAAATAAAAATTAGATGTTTTTACATATATTAACATAATAAAAATACGAATTTTAACAAAGAAGAAAGAATAGATTTTTAATAGAAGAAAGGTAGATTTTTAATAGAAGAAAGTTATGATATTTCAATATATTAAAAATATGGTTTTTGTTATGTAAAAATATAATATTTACCATATGAATGACAATAAAAAGACTTTATTTTTTAATATGTATAAAAAGATTTGATTTTTATAAATATATGAAGATAAGATTTTTATAAATATATGTAGATGAGATTTTTATGAATATAAAGGTAAGATCTTTATACATGAAGCGATAACATAAAAATGTGATTTTTATATGAACGGTATTAACATAAAAATATGATTTTTATTTAAAAAGAGATATAAAAGTATGATTTTTATATATTTATAGTAGCTTTGTTAAAAATATGATTTTTAATATAAATCGCATGAAAACAGATCTCATTGGAGATACGGTGAAGAATAGAACGGGTGAAAAACAAATCCAAATCCGAACCGTTCAGAAATAAAGAATGGAGGAGTGGATCCCAAAGGTGAGACCTTCTCATTATTAATTTTATACAGTTATTTAAATTATTTTATAACTGCTCCCCGTCATCCGCAGACCATGAACGACTTGTTTGATTGTATTATTTGTGTAGATTGTGATTGATTGTATTGTTGTATATATGAAATTATTTATATAAAATATATAAATATATCTATAAAAATTATCATGAAATAAAATAAATATTCATTTACAAGCCGGACGGTTTGTTTATGTACACTTATTTATCTGATATGGATTGGGACAATAATTTTCACACATTGCCCAACTGCACAAATAATAAACAGGATTTGTTGTTTGAAAACCCCACACGGGTATTGGGATGATATTAGACATACACTGATCCCAAGAATTAGTGGTATGTTAATCGATTGGTTGATAGACTGCATAAGCATTATTTATTTATATTTAATGCTTATGCAGTCGTGTGATGCACTCTGGATGATGGTTGATTGTGTATAGTTATTGTTGTGTACATGTATGTATGAAATCCATATAAATAACATTTTATGGTAATTGACTGTGTTTGATTCCAATTCGGAAAGAACTAATATTTTAAATTGACGAATATTTTAAAATAATATTCAGTGAATATTGAAATGTGAAGCCGTGTTAAGTAGTTAAATGCCATTTTAATATGAACGGGAATTTTGTCGATTTTATTCAGTTTATAATGAATATCGAAAAGTGATTTCAAAATTTGATATTTTGAAAATATTATCATTTTAATATTGAAATGATATGGAAAATCAAATTTTGATTTGAATTAAAAAATAGAATTGAAATCAATTTGAAATGAATTTAAAACGAATTGCAATTGAATTGGAATCGATTTTAAATGAATTTAAAACGATTTGAAATTGAATTGGAATCGATTTGAAATAAATTTAAAATGAATTTAAATAGAATTTAAATCAATTTGAAATGAATTTAAAACGAATTTATAGTGGAAAATTCAATTTTGATTTGAAATTGAAATGGAAGTTGAAATCATTTTTAAAACGATTTGTAAAATTCATTTTAAATGGAAATCGACGAAATATATATAATATATATTAAATATATTAAATGTCCTGAATAGAACGCGCCGTGCCGCTGTAGTTCGTGAATTTCGACCATTGACTTCGAATGGACATTACGGGAGATTCGACAGTCAGATTCTCCTAAAACCGGAATCGTTGGGTTCGTATTGAAAAGAGCTTTCCTAGGAATACAAGAGATTTGAAATCTAACGGCTAGATTTGGAGATATGTCCAAATCAATTTCAGAAAAGGTCGCTATGGATGCAGTTAGGTGGCCGTTACAAGAAACCGACTGTACGGGCGATAATAAAATTATTAAAAATATCAATAATTTGTGTAAAATCATAATAAATGATTTGGAAAGAAATGGGAAGAAAATTACATATTTGAAAAGATAAAAAAATATTTTTATAAAAATGAACTAGTTATTAACTAGAATTATAATACAATATTTTTAAATAAATAAATTGGATTTGAAATGGTTTTAAAAATAACCAGAATTTCCAATATATGAATTGGAATGGATTTGAATCGAAATTATCTTTGGAATATTTCGATATTGGATTCCGTGATTAAACGGACATTGTGGAGGAATTTGGAAGATATATATATATCATTATTCTAATACGATATTTGTAGATTTCAGAATTTGATATTGAATATAAGCCAATAGATTTTCTACTCAGAGCCTTGTATTTAATATCAAATTGGATTTTGGGTTTATCGTGAACAGTGTCTTCATTAACACTGTTCTTAAACCTAGTTGAGAAAAGATATAAATCCTTTTATTAATATTTAATGAAGTTTACCAATTAATTAATATATAATTGGAATTAAATAAAAATTGGTTTCTGGGTTTATCATGAATGGTGTTTTAAATAACACTTGTTCTTTAACCCGATAAACAATAGAATGAGATTTTGGGTTTGTCATGAATGGTATCTTTAATGATACTATTATTAAACCCGATGGAGTTAAGAAAATTAGAAACAAACTGCAGATTAGCTAAGTTAAATGGTTTCCTGGGTATTGGCGTGATGTTGGTTTCAGCCTTCGGGGTTAATACTTAGGGAATTGTTCTCTTACTAATTTACGGTTAGAGACTAATAGGATGGGGTCTTCCGTAACACTGTTCTTAAACCCCGTTTGAAAGGAATAAATCTTTTAATTAAGATTATTAGAGTTTCCAGTTACATTTGGTAATTAGAATAAAATGGAATGTCAATCGGGTTTATCGTAGACTGTGTTTTTAACGACATTCTAACCCGATTTACAGTGAAATATGATTTGGAATTTAAAAATCTTTTAACTAAGATTTAATGGAAATTTTCCAAAGTAAAGTTTTCCAATTAATTAAAATAAATTGGACCGGAATGGAATTCGATTTGCTAATAATCGAAGTGAATTTCTATGGAGGAAGACTGCTAATATATATGGAATTTAAAAGGCTTTGCCATTATTCCATTTATATTATTAGTTGAATATGGAAGTTTATATCGATTATATATATTGATTTGTTTTCCGTTAAGATTCCATAATGAATGAAATGTGATTTTGGGTTTATCGTGAGTTATGTTTTAATGACATTAGTTCTTTAACCCAGTTAAAGATAAGATTAATTTCTTAACTTTGAAAAATCGTTAAGGAATGATTTTTGGAGATTAAAACTGAATTAGAGTTTTAATGAATTTTAATTAGATTGGAATGTGAATGGGATAATTAAAATTATCAAATTCAAGAAAAGATCGAGAATGGAGTATCACCAGTTTTCCTCCAAGCGGTAGTTAAATCTTTAATTAGATTTGAACGTGAAATGGTAATTAATTTTACCGATAACACCATGGTGTTAGATATGAAGTATTACCGGTTTTGCTTCATGGGATGAATAGGTTAGGATTGGGAAATTAAACAAATGATTACTTCAGTAAGATTCGTTGATCCGACTAGTTTGGACAAACCATAATTTGGTTCGAATTGATATCCAAAGGAAGATTAACGAATAAATTTAAAGAATTTATCTTTGATAAAATTAATGGGAACGTTTCCCAAAGGATATGAATATTTAAATAAAAGAATATAAAGAATTGGAGTGAGGCGTATGTTGTGTTTTTATAGCACTTGTTTATTATATACGCGAGTTATTCAGAAAGACCGGGTTTATCCCATTCTGAATAACTAAATCGACGATGAGTCAACGATGAAGACGGTGGTTGAAATCCGGAGGTCTTCACATCGTTTGGATGATTACTGATGTCTTGATTGGGATGTACCCCCAAGACAAGGTAATAAGTGGTGATCATCCAGAGGTACTTAGAGATTGACCGGATATGCGAGGACCTCTCTCCTGTATTGAACATATGAGACGAAGAATAAGGTGGCTCCAGTTTCGTTCAGACCCAGAACGAACTGGTAAATTAATGTGTGTCTGACATCGGATTTCATTCTATGTGATTGATAGACATCGGTTGCATAGCGTGAATTGCCTGTGTGGCATGCTGAGATACAAATGATCAAGGCTTCTGTTGAAAAGCAAATTCTTGAGGTTGATGATCAAAGCACGGCTTTAATACAGCATAGCTTTGTGTATAGCGTTGATTCGCGAGCCTCACACCCCGGTGTGAACCAGAAATGGGAGAGGACATCAGGGAGGACACGTGTTTCCTTCTAGCTAGGATTGGTGACTGGGTTTTGCATGCCTAGACATTTTACTTATGTGGATAATGGATAGCGAGGCGCCTCGGTTATATCGGTCACAACGATGCCGATGGATGGTTTGGTCAATATATGACCAGTTTACGCCCCATAGTGCGGGAAGATGCATTGTTCAGGCATTTTAATCCACTCTGTGTGGACCAGCCCTGACAATCCAAGGCTTGCATGCGCGCTTGCCTGAGGCTCGGGCTAGACAGTCTCAAAGCGGTAAGGACGATCCCTCGCCTTGGTTCACAGATGGGAATCCAACTTCCAATATGTGACGTTCCGTTTTATTTGTAGAGCCTAGTATGGCGACATAGTGGGATGGGGCACTATGCCGTCTATGATTGATATATTTATATTTGAAGCTGTTTTATACACTTTACACTTATAATAGTATCAAAAATGATTTATTTTAAACATACCAAGCATGTTTGGCTATTATAAGGTAAAACTCTATCCTCCGGCTTGCGTTGCATTGTGTGATGGGACCGGAGTCTTATAATAGCTTCATTTTTCCAAAAAGCAATGCATTGTTTTGTTATATGCACTAGTATTCTTGGGAGTAAACCCGCTCCGTGTTATACGGCGTGGTCCCTTGATATATCTGATTTTAAAGTAAAGTTTTAAATAATTGTTTTAGTTCTTACACCAGTCACATGACTGACCTGAAGTTTATTGTTTTAACCTAAACTCTAGGTGCCTCTATTTTCCACACGGGCAGCTAGTAGTTTTGGTTTTGCAAATTTATATTCATAGGATCCTGGTTTGCAGCTGGAATGATATTCAGAAAGCTTTGTATCCGTATATTCCTTTCAGTTGTGTATTGAATTATTTTCCGCTGCATTGAAATTTGTATATCTCTGATATTTATTGAATGTATATTATTTGTTCATATTCTGTATATTCTTGTACTTTGATGTATATTGTTGTAATAAGCAATGAAATGTTCTTCTGTTTGTGTTCTGATTTGTCGTGTTCTCAGACAATCCGTTCTTTTTCTTCTCTTCAGAGACCGGGGAAGTTCGGGTCGTTATAGTTTGGTATCAGAGATTTGGTTTACAGAGCTCGAGAACAAGACACATTAGAACCAAACAAAAGAATTCATCAGAGATTGGATTAGTAATATCCAATAGAATGACTCGTTAAAGATTGGATCACCAGTATCCTAGAATGAGTTCGTAGAATGTTATTTTTAAAATAAAAGTGAAAACAAATTTTGTTTCGAGAATTTAAACTATATTATACGTATTTGATTATTTATTTTATTTTGAATTTGGACAATCGAGTATATGAGATTTTTCATATGCGCGTCACGATCATATATTCGAAGTTTTAATATACTGTATAGATATAGAATCGCACTCTAGTCGCTCGGAAATGATCTTGATGATGGAGCTCCAATATCAATATTTATGTTCGTGCTTCGAAAGTGGGATTTCTATATATTTCTATTAGACAGGTGTGAGAACCAAAATTTACAAAGGATTATTTGTTGTGATTTGACCTCATAAACCTGATGTTTGGCTATGTATTAAAGTTATGCATTTGAAAATTTAATCAACTAATTGATTGCTGGTTGTATTGAATGATTATTAGTTTGATTGATATAAACTGTTGGAATAATAATACCAATAAGAGAAATGTAGCAAAATCAAATCAAATGTGAAACTGAATTGAAAATTGTTTAAAATTGCATACATGTACATGCATATATGTTGAACTGGTCATAGCAAGGAGGCTAGAGAAGAGGAATAAAATTTTATGCCCGACAAATAGGTACATGTTTATTATATTTCTTGGGTTTGGATGATTTTATGAGCCGAATGGCTTTTTCGTTTTCTTTTTGAGATGAGAGGGCCTATATGGCGGTTTGGGGATTTTCCCAATGCTCTCCGTACAAAGGAGCTTATGGCGAAATTTTTCGAAAAATTAGGGTGTTAGCCAAATTTTTGAAGAATTGGAAAATTCTTAGAAACTGAAAAGTTGAAGAATAAAAGCCAAACTGAAAGTTGAGTTTATTAGTTAAATAACTTTCAGCTCTGTTCCTTTTCGAGGACGAAAAGATTTTAAGTAGGGGAGATTGTAACAACCCGGAAAATCAGAACCAATTTAATTTTTTTATTTTGGCAATTTTAATGAATTTTGAATATTTTAAATGAATTATTTTAAATAATAACGACTAGAAATTTATTTTGAATAGAATCAGAATGTATATATTTATTTGAATCAAAATTAGAATATAAATATTTATTTTAATTATATAACGAGCCTGAAATGGCACGGTAGTTTGAAAATTCGATTTCAAATTTCAAATAAATGTACATGATTCAAAATAAACCGGATTTTAGTGAAACCAAAAATATTAGAATCTATTTGAAAATATCTTTCCAACGGATCCGAAAAATCCAAATTTCATAGTGGGAATAAAAAGTTATCCTAGTTGAAAATTTAGAATAGTCGTTATTTCTATATAGCCCTTAAAATAGCAATTTTGCAAACGACCTCCGTTTTCGACGAAACTACTTTGGTTGGATACGGAATGTCAAATTATTGCTGGATTCCAATTTTCATAATTTTTGGAGTCAATATGTGAGCATGGCGAATTTAAATGTGTTTGGCAATTTCAGTTTGAATTTAATCGATTGAAAATTGACCGTTTTTCAAACGGTCTCCAAATTCGAAGAAATTTGTTTTGTTAGGACCGTATTATCAAAACATAGCCAGATTTATTTTTCTGTAATTTTTGAAGTCCGTATGTGGCCCCGGTAAATTAAAATGTGCGTTTGAATTTAAAATATAATGATTTATATTTTAAATTAGCGGAAACTGATCGTAACAGCTGAATTGGGTTACGAAACATATCCTATTGCGTTCGGAATGGGGGTAATTAGCTAATGGCGATAGTCGTTGGGTCTTGTTTGGAGGTTGAGTAAAAAGTCAACATTTTAGAAAGAAAAATAAATAATAAATATAATTTCCCTTTTTGCATACCCCTTTCCCCCTCCCCGTTCAGTTTTCTCATTCCAACTTAGAACCCTAATTCAAAAAAAATCCGACGCCTCCTTCCTCATATCGGCGTTGCTGCTCCACCGCGCCCGCGTGCGCCTCCACATCCTCAGGCGATCGATGGCGGCAGCTCCCTCCTCCTCCTCGCGATAGCGAACCCCCTCCCTCTCCAGCCTCAGCCCGACGTCCCCAAATGAAACACCCCACCTCCGTTAGGGTCACTCTCAAAGGGAATGCCCTAATTTTGGTGGAGGTTTATAAGTATAAGTCACAGATATACAAGACAGATATAAGAACACATATTTGTAAACAGCGGAAAATCAACAACTTTTATTTCATAAAAGCAAATACGTGCTACAACAACATCACCATAATTGTCTTACATCTTTTTCCAAAACATAACATAACACTTTCATAATCTGTCTTGATTACATTATTTAAAGAAGCATAAATAAAACATAGATAAACTGCAAAAGCCCCATAGAGTTTGTCCAAAGCCATAGTTTCAAACGAAAAGGTCCAAGCAATACATTTCTCTTCTTCAAGCTGGATGTTAAGGCTGGTTAAGCTGCAGTGTTCCCTCCCTGTGGACCTGGGGGGGGTACGGAAGAAAAGAAGACGAAAGAAAAGTAGAGTCGGACATAAAGCCTGAGTAAGTCTAGTACTATTCTGTCTATGAATAAAGAACTGGGTATGATAAGTATAAACAAGAAGTGGGAAAGCACTATAACTTGGTTAAGTTGTCTAGGGTCGAATATACTATCGTACCCCATGTTAATCTCTGAACCCATATAAACTAGTTTCCAACTGGCACCCCATAATCAGGGTGATGTGATCCGTTCTATGATGATCGGCTCCTACTCGCATAGTTACATGTGTCTTACGGCCCCCGATGTTGTAGTTACCTATGCTGGTCCAACCATGGGGTGTATCAAGTCCCATGGTGGCGGCCCGACACAATCCTAGACTGCACAGGTATGCTACTGGTGTCCAGTGCCTTATTTTTCTGCGCCGGAGTGTGTGCACGCCCCACACCCCGTTAGATACTACACTGCTACACCACCGCCGTCGATTTGACCTCTTACAATCAGCCCAGTAATCGTGCCCCACCCTGCCTAGTTTCAGGGTATCCTGATACACCTTCTAGGGTTACTGCTGAAAAGGGTCCCCCGTTACTAGGTTTTCTATCTCTAGCCAACATGCTAAGTTGGTTAAGTGTTTTCTAACCTAACCCCCACCAGTCCGTTTAGTTTAGCATGTTTCATTTTGATTAAGTTTTTAGTCCACTTAATCCTAACAATCCTGACTCAGCTCTAATTGTCTTATTAAAGCCTTGACCTCTCACATTAGACAGGTATTGTTGTGGCTGCCTGTTGCCGGTTGGTTCCGGGCAGTCTTACGCCACAACTCAGTCTAACCTCGGGTCCTTATTGGGCTCCATGTTTAACCTCCCACATTGGATAGGTATTGTTGTGACTACTGGACAGCCGGGCGGTTCCGGGCAGGTTTACATCACAACTCAATCCAACCTCGGGTTAAACACATCGTATGTTCTACATTTACATATTTTGTCTTTCTTCTTTATTTTCTTATATGTAAATATTTGCGGCCCATTATTAGGTTAATGGTGTAAAGGTTACACCAATCATGGGCCCAACCCATACCTGAATTTGGGCCCTTTTATTTTATATTTTCATTCATTAGTAATTTTAACCCAACGTTATTTTCCCCCGTTTAACACGTCCGTTTAATATGTATATGTTGGGCTTAGCCCTTTTAAGCCCAACTTAGCCATGCGAAAAGGGGAGGCTTAAAGCGTGACTACATACACGAAAAGGGGAATGTGAACGCATGAACTTGCAATATGACGTTGGAAATACAAAATAGAAACTGGTGTACTTGCATAGTAGTGACGTATACTTTGGTCATAAAGCATAAGTGACATGAATCAAACCATGTAAACTTGTAGTTAAGTTAAGAATATCACTATCGACACATAGGCTTAACTACAACATAAACCTATATTTTTATTCAGGCATAATGTCAAACATAAGCAAGTCATGTTCATAAGACTACTACATGTTTACAAAGGTGTCTACTTTGGTGACTAATACAAAAGTATAGTTAAATTTGTTCACATAACCATGGCATAAATATTTCTAACATGAAATCATGATTTTTACTTTAGTCATGCAAACTTGCAAAAAGGGATTTTGAATCTAACCTAACTATGTACCACATATGTCATCATATAATTCTTGTAAACAATATAGACTTAACATGGATTTCAATTATGCCAAATCAATCATAGCCTAGTCATATTCATAAGTTTGCAAATAGGTTTTCTAGTACAAAAGCATGTCTTAATACATAAATCATGGTGCCAAATTTTCAACATAATTTCATATGGATTATGATAACCCCAAACTTATTCTAATTACTTCACAAAAATGATGTTTGTATAAAAATACACATTATGATGGCATAGTAGCAAAACCCCAAACTTGCATGAGTTTCAACTAAACAACTACATACATGTAGCTTCAACAAGGATTACATAATTTGCGAATATTCCAAACGTATACTTGCATAAAACTACCGCACGTAGTTTTTCATAATTGAATAACATATTTCGAGAATATCCAAACGTATACAATATTCCAAATCGATAGCAACGCACAAATATGAATTACTTTATCGCCACAAATCAAGTATACAAACCAACACAATAATTTGTTCATACCAAAATAATACTCTACTTACAATGGTGTGGCGAATTCTCAAATTTAGGGATTTGAAGATGCGATTTGATTTGATTGAGTTGCTTTATGCCTTAGAATTTGCCCCCTAATTCTCTCTCCAATTGGTGGCTACTCTTAGTCGTTCCTCAGCAACATGGCGGCTTTGTTCTTATTTTTGAATGAATAGATTAGGGTTGAGTCTAGGGTCATTTTTATAGGGGTAATGAACTGATTAGGACCATTGATGTTGCTTGGATTGATCGTAGCCATTCATCCTAAGGAGAGACCAATTAGAGCCTGCCACCTAGCTCTAATGACAAAGCAGACTACAGAAAATCGACCAACATAGAATAGGCCAGCCAGGTTGGGCTGGGTTCGACCTGGCCCTGGACCAGGTCGACAGCCCTGTCGACAGCCCTGTCGACCTGGTTAGACCAGGTCGACAGCCCAGTCGACCTGGGTGCGTCAGGCGGGACTTTTTCCGCCCTGGCCCATTGGGCCCCATTTTCAAATTTAACTTGTTTTTCTGAGCTTATTTTATTCTGTTTGATTTTTAAACTTAATTCAAAAACTTCCGAAGGCCATATCTTCTTCATACGGACTCCGTTTTTCGAAAACTCGGACTCTATTTCGCGTATTTTTCCGAGACAAACGCAATGGCGTATCCCGTTTCCCTTAGTTCTTTGAGTTGAATTTGATTATACTTTAATTTGTGAATTTCACAGTTATAGAATTCGCGGGGTGTTACATTCTACCCCACTTAAAAGGATTTCGTCCCCGAAATCTTCAAGTTAGGAGGAATGTATATCCTAACATCCAATCATCCATCTACTCATCCATCAAACACGAGCATCCATTGTCCTTAAAAGACTTCTAATGCTTCATGATTATATGCGAAGTGTGTGTGTACATGTACTTATCTAATGCAAAATCAGGCGGTCTACTGATTCAGTTGACCTCCTTAATGCGAGTTATGTAAGTGCCATGAATCCATTATGTATGCAAATTTTCCTATTCATGATTCTACATGAGTGCACAATCCTTCATACAAATGCAACATCCATACGACAACACATTACAGTTCAATCATATATGAATGCAAACATATAAGCATATGCAATATGAAGTGACTGAGCCGATCTAAAACCTAGATTGTGTGTGTATATGCAACCACGAGCAACCACTAGCAATCACTTGCAACCATCATACATAACATGTTTCAATTACATGTTTTCATCCAAAAGGTTTCTACCTAAAAGATAAGGTCGAGGAAATATACCTAAAAAGATAGATAAAAGCGCAACTTAAGGAAAAAGAAAGATCAAGGATGTACCCTCGAAAAGAAAAGGGTAGGCAATGCGTATTCTAGCTTCAGTTTCCTAAGTCGCGTCTCCCTCGGCGTCGCTCCACTGAACTTTGACGAGTTTGACTTCGCGGTTGCGTAGCTTCTTCACTTCCGTTCCTAGTATGCGGGTTGGAACTTTTCTTATGGCTGCTTCGCGTTCCACTTCGGCCTCTTCGAGGATATTTGGCTCTACCACTTCAGCAGACTCATGTAGACATTTTCGAAGATGTGAAACGTGAAAGACGTTGTGGACTCCAGCCAACTTCTCGGGTAGCTCTAATCTATAGGCCATTTTCCCAATTTTCTCGATGATAGGGAATGGCCCTACGAACCTTGGTGCTAGCTTTCCTGTGGTTCCAAAACGAACAACGTTTCTTAGCGGAGATACCTTGAGAAAAACTCTGTCTCCAACCTCAAATTCAAGGTCGGTCCTTCTCTTGTCGGCATAGGACTTTTGTCTGTCTTGGGCCGTCTTCATCCTTCTTCGTATTAAGTCTACTTTCTCTGAAGTCTCTCGGATCATATCCGGTCCAAGTATGAGCTTATCAGTAGACTCCCACCAACAAGTGGGCGATCGGCACGGTCTTCCATATAAAGCTTCGAAGGGCGCCATTCCGATGGTTGCTTGATAGCTGTTGTTGTAGGCAAATTCCACCAAAGGAAGGTGGTCTTCCCCTGTCCCTCCGAAGTCAAGGACGCATAGCCTTAAAAGGTCTTCCAAAACTCTGTTCACTCTCTCCGTTTGGCCGTCGGTTTGGGGATGATAGGCTGTGCTCAAGCATAACTGCGTTCCTATTGCTTCTTGCAGACTCCGCCAAAACTCACTGGTGAAGATGGGGTCTCGGTCACTAACAATACTAGATGGTATTCCATGGAGTCGTACGATTTCCTTGAGGTAAAGTGATGCTAGGGATGAGGCAGTTCTTTTACTTTTGACAGGTAAAAAGTGGACGCTTTTAGTAAGCCTATCCACTATTACCCAAATGCTAGTGTTGCCTCTCCTAGACCTAGGCAGCCCATCGATGAAGTCCATTGAGATGCTATCCCACTTCCACTGTGGGACCTTTACAGGATGTAGTAGTCCGCCGGGCTTTTTCTGTTCCGCCTTAACCCGTTGGCACACCATGCACTTAGAAACGAATTCTGCCACGTCCTTTTTCATGCCGTTCCAGAAGAAAGTCCTTTTTATATCTTTGTACATTTTATCTCCGCCTGGGTGTATCGTCATCTTGGAGTGATGTGCTTCCTCGAGAACCTTCTTTACTAAATCTTTTGTCTGTGGGACACATAGTCTTCCGTCTCGCCTTAGCAAACCCTTATCGTCGATGGAGTATCTGTTGAGGTGACTTGAAGTCTCACCCCTAATTAGCCTATCAATTATTTCCACAAGCTGAGGGTCTTCGCGTTGTGCTGTCCCTACTGAATCCACTAAATTTGGGCGCACTTCGAGGGATGCTAGCAAGCCTGGTACGAAATCGGAGGAAGGCCTAAAGTCGAAGCTGGCTATAAACTCTAGGCTTTGTCTTTCAACAAACAACGGGCTTAGGGTCAATTTCTTTCGGCTCAACGCGTCTGCCACTACGTTGCCTTTGCCCGGAGTGTAGGAGATTTCGAAATCGTACGAGGCAAGAAACTCCATCCATCTTTGTTGCCTCAAGTTAAGATCCTTCTGCGAGAAAAGATATTTCAATGATTTATGGTCAGTGTAAAGTTCGAACTTCTCACCTAGGAGATAGTGTCGCCAAGACTTGAGTGCAAAGACAATGGCGGCTAACTCAAGATCGTGGGTTGGGTAGTTCTTTTCATGCACCTTCAACTGCCTCCCGCCATAAGCTACCACCCTTTCTTCTTGCATTAAGACGGCGCCTAGCCCTGTCCCACATGCATCCGTATAAACAGTGAACATCTTGCTCCCATCTGGCAGTGTCAAAACTGGGGCTGTTGTGAGAGCCCTTTTCAGTCGTTGGAAAGCAAACTCGCAATCCAAGTCCCAATTGAACACTAGATTCTTCTTAGTCAATTTCGTGAGCGGAGCTGAGATTTTTGCAAAATCCCTTATGAATTTCCGATAGAAACCCGCTAGTCCTAGAAAGCTTCGGACCTCAGTTGCATTCCTTGGTGTCTTCCAATCCTGTACCGCCACTACCTTAGCAGGGTCCACTGCCAACCCTTGTTTGGATACTATGTGCCCAAGGAACCTCACCTCTTCTCTCCAAAAGTGGCATTTGGAGAATTTGGCTTTTAGTTGATGGACTCGCAAAGTTTCCATGATTGCCCTTAAGTGCTGAGCATGTTCCTCTTCACTCTTTGAGAAGATAAGGATATCATCTACGAAGACGACTACGAATTTGTTGAGGAAATCTCTAAATACCCTACTCATCAGGTCCACGAAGTAAGCAGGTGCATTTGTCAAGCCGAAAGGCATGACAAGCCATTCAAAGAAGCCGTCTGGGGTTCTGAATGTCGTTTTATCGATGCTATCTTCAGCCACCCTTAGCTGATGAAAACCGGTTGCTAAATCGAGTTGGGAGAAAACAGACGCTCCTACCAGCTGGTCAAATAAATCGTCAATTCTAGGGAGAGGGTGCCTATTCTTTTTCGTTAGCTTGTTGAGCTCCCTATAGTCAACACATAGACGGAGTGAACCATCCGCATTTGTAGCGAACACCACCGGAGCGCCCCGTTCTGAAATGCTCCTCCTAATGAACCCCTTTTCTAGAAGCTCTTTAATCTGTTTACTGAGCTCTTTCCTTTCTCGTGGAGCCATGTGTCTAACGGGCAACGCAACGGGCTTTGCATTATCTACAAGATATATGTGGAAGTCTATTTCCCGCTTCGGAGGCAAGCCCTTCACCTCTTCGAAGACATCCGGATATTCCCGGACCACTCTAACTGATTGCAAATTTTCAACAGAGGCATCTAGCGATTCAAGATAACTAAGCATAACCGCATACGAGGGATTACAAGAAATTTCCAAAGTATTACCGAGCTGGGTTAGGAGCCTAACAACCCTTCTCTCACAATCAAGGATGGCCCCATTACTGGATAGCCAATCCATACCCAAAATCAAACCATAACCCGAAAAGCCCAAAACAAAGGCACTACATTGAAATTCTACACTTAAAATAGAAATTTTCAATCCCAAACAGATCATAGACAAATGAGCTGGGCCCCCAATTGGGTTTGAAAGAATTAAGGGGCCCTCTACCATACTAGTTTTTAGGTGCAGAGATTCTACTAAAGCAGACGAGATAAAGGAGTGTGACGCGCCAGAATCAAATAAAATGCGAACGGGGTGATCATAAAGATAAACTACACTTTCTACAGAAGTGTTTGTACCTCGCTGTTGCAAAGGTGGCGCTTCCAGCACATGAACTTGTGCCCCTGGGGTGGATCCAGCCCTCTGCCCCTGTCCTCGTTTCTTTGGGCGGTCCTTAGCCCTGTGGCCTGTCTCACCGCAAGAAAAGCACCCACCATTCTCCTTGGCCTTCTTTTTCCGGCAGTCCTTTACTAAGTGCCCCACTTTGCCACAGAAATTGCACTTCCTCTTCTCTTTGTTGCCTTTTCCGCCCTTCTTAAAGTCTGTCTTCTTAGGCTGCAAACCCTCCTTCTTCCCTTGAGAGCTTTCTGCCTTTGTCTCCTTCTTGCCCTTATCTTCTTCATTCAGCAATGCCATTTGCACCAATCTTTCATACGTGGCTCCCATGGGTATATGGGTCATGGCCAAACTGTGTAATGGCTCATTCAACCCTTTGACGAAACGGAGAGCCTTCTTGTGCGGGGTGTTGACTAGGTCAAGCCCAAACCTAGCCAGTTCATCGAACTGATTCACATACTCTCTGACTGTCTTGTCCCCTTGCTTAAGAAATAAGAATTTTTCCAACTGCAAACTTCTTTCCGCATATGAGAGAAATTTAGTCTCAAACCTTGCCCTAAAGTCCTCACATGTCTCCACTGGTCTTTCAACATTAGTGACTTCCCACCAGTAGGAAGCCTCGCCCTTCAATAGCCACACTGCCAATTGTACTTTTTGTCTATCTTCTACCTCAAAGATGATGAATAGGTCCTCCGTTTCTTTCAGCCAATTTCTAGCTGCCACGAAGGACTCAGTTCCATGGAAATCCTTTCCTCCCATAGCTTTAAAATCTCTACATATCTTAGCAAACGTGTTTCCCCGCGGAGGAGGTGGAGGAAAAGGTGCCGCTGCAGCTGGATGATTTCCGGCAGCTGGGGGAGGAGGAACGGTAGGACCTGGCTGAGTGGCTCTTGCTTCTAAGAACCGCCTAAACCAACCAGGTATTGGCACCCCTTCTGGCATGTTAAGGTCTTCAGACATGCTGAAACAAAAAGGATAGATTCAAAACGAAGGATAAGAGATAGTACCTATGGCTTTGGGGAGTGGACTTTGCCTTTTTAAAATAAAATAATATTTTTCTTTTAAAAATGCTTCTTTAAATTTCCTTCTTGAAAATAATTTTTCAAAACTTTTTATCTTATCTGGTAAACCTATGCTCTGATACCAAGTGAAACACCCCACCTCCGTTAGGGTCACTCTCAGAGGGAATGCCCTAATTTTGGTGGAGGTTTATAAGTATAAGTCACAGATATACAAGACAGATATAAGAACACATATTTGTAAACAGCGGAAAATCAACAACTTTTATTTCATAAAATCAAATACGTGCTACAACAACATCACCATAATTGTCTTACATCTTTTTCCAAAACATAACATAACACTTTCACAATCTGTCTTGATTACATTATTTAAAGAAGCATAAATAAAACATAGATAAACTGCAAAAGCCCCATAGAGTTTTTCCAAAGCCATAGTTTCAAACGAAAAGGTCCAAGCAATACATTTCTCTTCTTCAAGCTGGATGTTAAGGCTGGTTAAGCTGCAGTGTTCCCTCCCTGTGGACCTTGGGGGGGGGGGGGAAACGGAAGAAAAGAAGACGAAAGAAAAGTAGAGTCAGACATAAAGCCTGAGTAAGTCTAGTACTATTCTGTCTATGAATAAAGAACTGGGTATGATAAGTATAAACAAGAAGTGGGAAAGCACTATAACTTGGTTAAGTTGTCTAGGGTCGAATATACTATCGTACCCCATGTTAATCTCTGAACCCATATAAACTAGTTTCCAACTGGCACCCCATAATCAGGGTGATGTGATCCGTTCTATGATGATCGGCTCCTACTCGCATAGTTACATGTGTCTTACGGCCCCCGATGTTGTAGTTACCTATGCTGGTCCCACCATGGGGTGTATCAAGTCCCATGGTGGCGGCCCGACACAATCCTAGACTGCACAGGTATGCTACTGGTGTCCAGTGCCTTATTTTTCTGCGCCGGAGTGTGTGCACGCCCCGCACCCCGTTAGATACTACACTGCTACACCACCGCCGTCGATTTGACCTCTTACAATCAGCCCAGTAATCGTGCCCCACCCTGCCTAGTTTCAGGGTATCCTGATACACCTTCTAGGGTTACTGCTGAAAAGGGTCCCCCGTTACTAGGTTTTCTATCTCTAGCCAACATGCTAAGTTGGTTAAGTGTTTTCTAACCTAACCCCCACCAGTCCGTTTAGTTTAGCATGTTTCATTTTGATTAAGTTTTTAGTCCACTTAATCCTAACAATCCTGACTCAGCTCTAATTGTCTTATTAAAGCCTTGACCTCTCACATTAGACAGGTATTGTTGTGGCTGCCTGTTGCCGGTTGGTTCCGGGCAGTCTTACGCCACAACTCAGTCTAACCTCGGGTCCTTATTGGGCTCCATGTTTAACCTCCCACATTGGATAGGTATTGTTGTGACTACTGGATAGCCGGGCGGTTCCGGGCAGGTTTACATCACAACTCAATCCAACCTCGGGTTAAACACATCGTATGTTCTACATTTACATATTTTGTCTTTCTTCTTTATTTTCTTATATGTAAATATTTGCGGCCCATTATTAGGTTAATGGTGTAAAGGTTACACCAATCATGGGCCCAACCCATACCTGAATTTGGGCCCTTTTATTTTATATTTTCATTCATTAGTAATTTTAACCCAACGTTATTTTCCCCCGTTTAACACGTCCGTTTAATATGTATATGTTGGGCTTAGCCCTTTTAAGCCCAACTTAGCCATGCGAAAAGGGGAGGCTTAAAGCGTGACTACATACACGAAAAGGGGAATGTGAACGCATGAACTTGCAATATGACGTTGGAAATACAAAATAGAAACTGGTGTACTTGCATAGTAGTGACGTATACTTTGGTCATAAAGCATAAGTGACATGAATCAAACCATGTAAACTTGTAGTTAAGTTAAGAATATCACTATCGACACATAGGCTTAACTACAACATAAACCTATATTTTTATTCAGGCATAATGTCAAACATAAGCAAGTCATGTTCATAAGACTACTACATGTTTACAAAGGTGTCTACTTTGGTGACTAATACAAAAGTATAGTTAAATTTGTTCACATAACCATGGCATAAATATTTCTAACATGAAATCATGATTTTTACTTTAGTCATGCAAACTTGCAAAAAGGGATTTTGAATCTAACCTAACTATGTACCACATATGTCATCATATAATTCTTGTAAACAATATAGACTTAACATGGATTTCAATTATGCCAAATCAATCATAGCCTAGTCATATTCATAAGTTTGCAAATAGGTTTTCTAGTACAAAAGCATGTCTTAATACATAAATCATGGTGCCAAATTTTCAACATAATTTCATATGGATTATGATAACCCCAAACTTATTCTAATTACTCCACAAAAATGATGTTTGTATAAAAATACACATTATGATGGCATAGTAGCAAAACCCCAAACTTGCATGAGTTTCAACTAAACAACTACATACATGTAGCTTCAACAAGGATTACATAATTTGCGAATATTCCAAACGTATACTTGCATAAAACTACCGCATGTAGTTTTTCATAATTGAATAACATAATTCGAGAATATCCAAACGTATACAATATTCCAAATCGATAGCAACGCACAAATATGAATTACTTTATAGCCACAAATCAAGTATACAAACCAACACAATAATTTGTTCATACCAAAATAATACTCTACTTACAATGGTGTGGCGAATTCTCAAATTTAGGGATTTGAAGATGCGATTTGATTTGATTGAGTTGCTTTATGCCTTAGAATTTGCCTCCTAATTCTCTCTCCAATTGGTGGCTACTCTTAGTCGTTCCTCAGCAACATGGCGGCTTTGTTCTTATTTTTGAATGAATAGATTAGGGTTGAGTCTAGGGTCATTTTTATAGGGGTAATGAACTGATTAGGACCATTGATGTTGCTTGGATTGATCGTAGCCATTCATCCTAAGGAGAGACCAATTAGAGCCTGCCACCTAGCCCTAATGACAAAGAAGACTACAGAAAATCGACCAACATAGAATAGGCCAGCCAGGTTGGGCTGGGTTCGACCTGGCCCTGGACCAGGTCGACAGCCCTGTCGACAGCCCTGTCGACAGCCCTGTCGACCTGGTTAGACCAGGTCGACAGCCCAGTCGACCTGGGTGCGTCAGGCGGGACTTTTTCCGCCCTGGCCCATTGGGCCCCATTTTCAAATTTAACTTGTTTTTCTGAGCTTATTTTATTCTGTTTGATTTTTAAACTTAATTCAAAAACTTCCGAAGGCCATATCTTCTTCATACGGACTCCGTTTTTCGAAAACTCGGACTCTATTTCGCGTATTTTTCCGAGACGAACGCAATGGCGTATCCCGTTCCCTTAGTTCTTTGATTTGAATTTGATTATACTTTAATTTGTGAATTTCACAGTTATAGAATTCGCGGGGTGTTACACCAAACCCCCCCTCTTGAAACCCTAGCCGCTGGAGCACCCCCTACCGCCACCGTCCGCCACCCACACGGCCCCCTCAGCCCGGCGACCCTCCCCCTTCAATTCAGTGAGTTTTTATTTATTAATTTGCACTTTTTTAGTTTTAATATATAATAATGTGTTTAAAATTCTGATTTCTATTATATTTAACCAAGTTTAAAAATCCGATTTTTAATGAGTTTAACATTAAATAAAAATTAGATGTTTTTACATATATTAACATAATAAAAATATGATTTTTAATATAGAAGAAAGAATAGATTTTTAATAGAAGAAAGGTAGATTTTTAATAGAAGAAAAATATGATATTTCTATATATTAAAAATATAGTGTTTTTATGTAAAAATATAATTTTTATCTATGAATGACAATAAAAAGATTTGATTTTTTAATATGTATAAATAAATTTGATTTTTATAAATATATGAAGATAAGATTTTATAAATATATATATACATGAGATTTTTATGAATATAAAGGTGAGATCTTTATACATGAAGCGATAACATAAAAATGTGATTTTTATATGAACGGTATTAACATAAAAATATGATTTTTATTTAAATAGAGTTATAAAAGTCTGATTTTTATATATTTATAGTAGCGTTGTTAAAAATATGACTTTTAATATAAATCACGTGAAAACAGATCTCATTGGAGATACGGTGAAGAATAGAACGGGTGGAAAACAAATCCAAATCCGAACCATTCAGAAATAAAGAATGGAGGAGTGGATCCCAAAGGTGAGAACTTCTCACGGTTATTTTTATACAGTTATTTAAATTATTTTATAACTGCAAATATGAACTGCTCCCCATCATCCACAGACCATGGACGACTTGTTTGATTGTATTGTTTGTGTAGATTGTGATTGATTGTATTGTCGTATATATGAAATTATTTATATAAAATATATAAATATATATATATATATATAAATTTCCCTGAAATAAAATAAATATTCATTTACAAACCGGATGGTTTGTTTATGTACACTTATTTATCTGATATGGATTGGGATGATAATTTTCACACATCGCCCAACTACACAAATAATAAATAGTATTTGATGTTTGAAAATCCCACACGGGTATTGGGATGATATTTGACATACACTGATCCCAATAATTAGTGGTATGTCAATCGATTGGTTGACAGACTGCATAAGCGTTATCTATTTATATTTAATGCTTATGCAGTCGTGTGATGCACTTTGGATGATGCTTGACTGTGTATAGTTATTGTTGTGTACATGTGTGTATAAAATCCATATAAATAACATTATATGGTAATTGACTGTGTTTGATTCCATTTTGGAAAGAACGAATATTTTAAATTAACGAATATTTTAAAATAATATTCAGTGAATATTGAAATGTGAAGCCGTGTTAAGTAGTTAAACGCCATTTTAACACGAATAGGAATTTTGTCGATTTTATTCATTTTATAATGAATATCGAAAAGTGATTTCAAAATCTGATATTTTGAAAATATTATCATTTTAATATTGAAATGATATGGAAAAGTAAATTTTGATTTAAATTTGAAAATAGAACTGAAATCAATTTGAAATGAATTTAAAGCGAATTGAAATTGAATGGGAATCGATTTGAAATGAATTTAAAATGATTTGAAATTGAATTGGAGTCGATTTGAAATGAATTTAAAACGAATTGAAATAGAATTGAAATCAATTTGAAATGAATTTATAGTGGAAAATTCAATTTTGATTTGAAATTGAAATGGAAGTTGAAATCGTTTTTAAAACAATTTATAAAATTCGTTTTAAATGGAAATCGACAAAATATATGTAATATATATTATATATATATTTAATGGCCTTAATAGACCGCGGCTGTTCGCGAATTTCGACCATTGACTTCGAATGTACATTACGGGAGATCCGACTGTCGGATTCTCCTAAAACCGGAATCGTTGGGTTCGTATCGAAAAGAACTTTCCAACGAATACAAGAGATTTTAAATATAATGGTTAGATTTGGAGATATGTCCAAATCAATTTCAAAAAAGGTCGCTATGGATGCAGTTCGGTGACCGTTATAAGAAACCCACTGTACGGGCGATAATAAAACTTTAAAAATATCAATAATTTGTGTAAAATCATAATAAATGATTTGGAAAGCAATGGGATGAAAATTCCATATTTGAAAAGATAAAAATATATTTTTTATCAAAATGAACTAGTTATTAACTAGAATTATAATACAATATTTTTAAATAAATAAATTGGATTTGAAATGGTTTTAAAAATAGCTAGAATTTCCAATATATGAACTGGAATGGATTTGAATTGAAATTATCTTCGGAATATTTCGATACTGGATTCCGTGATTATACAAACATTGTGGAGGAATTTGGAAGATATATATATCGTTATTCCAATATGATATTTGTAGATTTCAGAATTTGATATTGAATATAAGCCGATATATTTTTTATTCAGAGCCTTGTATTTAATATCAAATTGGATTTTGGGTTTGTCATGAACGGTGTCTTTATTAACACTGTTCTTAAACCTAGTTGAGAAAAGATATTCTTTTTATTAAGATTTAATGAAGTTTACCAATTAATTAACATTTAATTGGAATTAAATTGAAATTGGTTTTTGGGTTTATCATGAATGGTGTTTTAAATAACACTTGTTCTTTAACCCAATTAACAATAGAATGAGATTTTTGGGTTTGTCGTGAATGGTATCTTTAATATTACTGTTCTTAAGCCCAATGGAGTAAAGAAAATTAGAAACTAACTGGAGGTTAGCTAAGTTGAATGGTTTCCTGGGTATTGATCTGATGTTGGTTTCGACCTTCGGGATTAATACTTATGGAATTGTTCTCTTACTAATTTACGGTTAGAGACTGGTAGGATGGGTTCTTTTGTAACACTGTTCTTAAACCCTGTTTGGAAAGAATAAATCTTTAATTAAGATTATTAGAGTTTCCAGTTACATTTGGTAATTGGAATAAAATGGAATATTAATCGGGTTTATCGTAGACTGTGTTTTTAACGACATTCGTTCTTTAACCCGATTTACATTGAAATGTGATTTGGAATTTATAAATCTTTTAACTAAGATTTAATGGAAATTTTCCAAAGTAAAGTTTTCCAATTTAATAAAATAAATTGGAATGGAATGGAATTCGATTTGCTAATAATCGAAGGGAATTTCTGTGGAGAAAGACTGCTAATATATACGGAATTTAAAAGGCTTTGCCGTTATTCCATTTATATTATTAGTCGGATATGGAAGTTTATATCGAATATATATATATATATATATATATTGATCTATTTTCCGTAAAGATTCCATAATGAATGGAATGTGATTTTGGGTTTATCGTGAGCTGTGTTTTAAAACGCATTAGGTCGTTAACCCGGTTAAAGATAAGATTAATTTCTTAACTTTGAAAAATCGTTAAGGAATGATTTTTGGAGATTAAAACTGAATTAGAGTTTAAATGAATCTTTAATTAGATTGGAATGTGAATGGGATAATTAAAATTATCAAATTCAGGAAATGATCCAGAGTGGTGTATCACCAGTTTTGCTCCAAGTGATAGCTAAATCTTTAATTAGATTTGAACGTGAAATGTTAATTAATTTTATCGATAACACCATGGTGTTAGATATGAAGTATTACCAGTTTTGCTTCATGGGATAAATAGGATCGGATTGGGAAATTAAACAAATTATTACTTCGGTTAGGTTCGCTAATCTTGACGAATAAATTTAAAGAATTTATCTTTGACAAAATTAATGGGAACCTTTCCTAAAGGATATGAATATTTAAATTAAAAAATATTCAGAATTGGAATGAGGCATGTGTTGTGTTTTTATAGCGCTTGTTTATTATATACGCGAGTTATTCAGAAAGACCGGGTTTATCCCATTCTGAATAACTGAATCAGCGATGAGTCGACGATGAAGACGGTGGTTGAAGGCCGGAGGTCTTCACATCGTTTGGATGATTACTGATGTCTTGATTGGGCTGTACACCCAAGACAAGGTAATGAGTGGTGATCGTCCAGACGTACTTGGAGATCGACTGGATATGCGAGGACCTCTCTCTTGTATTGGACATATGAGACAAGGAATAAGGTGCCTCCGGTTTTGGTCAGACCCAGAACGAACTTGTAAATAGATGTGTGTCTGACACCGGATTTCATTCTATGTGATTGATAGACATCGGTTGCATGGCGTGAATTACTTGTGTGGCATGCTGAGATGCAAATGATCAAGGCTTCTGTTGAAAAGCAGAGTCTTGTGGTTGATGATCAAAGCACGGCTTTAATATAGCATAGCTTTGTGTGTAGCGTTGATTCGCGAGCCTCACACCCCAGTGTGAACTAGAAACGGGAGAGGACATCAGGGAGGACATGTGTTTCCTTCTAGCTAGGAGTGATGTCTAGGTTTTGCACGCCCAGACGATTAACTTATATGGATGATGGATAGCAAGGCGCCATGGTTATATCAATAACTACGGTGCCGATGGATGGTTTGGTCGATATATGACCAGTTTACGCCCCATAGGGCGGGGAAACGCATTGTTCAGGCATTTTAATCCACTTCATGTGGACAAGCCCTGACGATCCAAGGGTTGCCTGCTCGCTTGCCTGAGGCTTGGGTTAGACCTGCTCGAAGCGGTAAGGATGATATGTGACATTCGGTTTTATTTGTAGAGCCTAGTATGGCGACATAGTGGGATGGGGCACTATGTCGTCTATGATTGATATATTTATATTTGAAACTGTTTCATACACTTTACACTTATAATAGTATCAAAATGATTTGTTTTAAACGTACCAAGCATGTTTTGTTATTATAAGGTAAAACTCTATCCTCCGGCTTGCGTTGCATTGTGTGATGGGACCTGATCTTATAATAGCTTCACTTTTCCAAAAAACATTGCGCTGTTTTATTATATGCACTGGTATTCTTGGGAGGAAACTCGTTTCGTGTTATACGGCATGGTCCCTTGATATATCTGATTTTGATGTAAAGTTTTAAATGATTGTTTTAGCTCTCACACCAGTCATATGACTGACCTGGAGTTTATTGTTTTAACCTAAACTCTGGGTGCCCCTATTTTCCACATGGGCAGCTAGTAGTTTTGGTTTTGCAGATTTATATTCATAGGATCCAGGTTTACAGCTGGAATGATATTCGGAAATCTTTGTATCCGTATATTCCTTTCAGTTGTGTATTATATTATTTTCCGCTGCATTGTAATTTCTAAATCTCTGATATTTATTGAATGTATATTATTTATTCAAACTCTGTATATTCTTGTACTCTGATGTATATTGTTGTAATAAGCAATGAAATGTTCCTTTGTTTGCGTTCTGATTTGTCGTGTTCTCAGACAATCCATTCTTTCTCTTCTCTTCGGAGATCGGGGAAGTTCGGGTCGTTATATAAAACCTCGTTTACAATTTCATTTATAATTTCGAAGTTTAAATCTCATTTCAAACATTAGTTTCAAAACCGATTTCCACTTTTCCATATAAATTCAAATTTGAATTTATATTCTGATTTTTCCAATGATAAATAATTCACTAAATTTATACTCTCATTTATAAACAATCTCTTGATTTATCCATTTGAGCAGTTTTTATTTTCAACTCTATTGGAAATTTAATTTCTATTTTTTGAAATAAGTTTCCCTTTTAAATCCCATATTCCTTTTCTACATCCAAAAACATTTATAGTATTTAAATACTAAAATTTCTAAGGCTAGGGTTACTCAACACAACAAAATCAATCATCGACTAGATATCATATATCATAATAAATGATAAACAATACTATAAATGTTGAGGAATCCCGTTGGATCCCTCCAACCTGATTTCCTGCATCCACAGATGTTAGTCAACATTAATTTCACATAAATATGAAATACCATAGTAAACAGAACTAATAACCGATCAATGATATAACTATATCAACCATTTCAACCAATTTTATCAACCATTCATCCAAACAACCATTATAGTATAAAATTACTATAAATAAATTTAAAACTCGTTTATATGAAATTATAAACGAGCTAGAGTTGGTGAGTTTACTCACTTTGTTTTGTTGTTCACGATTCTGCTTCTGTTTTGTTTTAAAATCAAACAGTTGTTTGATTTTATCAAAAATTCTAGCAGCTCTTGTTTTCAGCCACATCAGTACCAAAAATTCCAGTGGATCCGGTCGCGTTCAACTCTATTCACGTATAAATTATATATCAATTGTGACGGCCCGCCCCGGCCAGCCGGCATTTCCTCCGAAAGTTCGTTGTATACATGCCCGACTAGCACGGAACGGTCGCCAAAGAAAGGAAAGAAGAGAATGAACAAATCAAGAACCAGTAGAATGTCTCACAGCGCAAGGAATAAAATATAGGGTGCGTTTTTTAGAGGTCCCTATTAAGTTTCAAAATATAAAAAAAACCCGGTCATAAACTTATTGTAAATTAGGTCCCTATTTTTTGAAAAATCATAAAAAAATATAAAAAAAATCACATAAATTCATATTTAAATAAAACATGTAAACACTAAAAAATTCAGAACAAAAAACCATCAAAGAAGGCATCAAAAATCAAAAAAACAGAAAAAAACGAAATTTCCAGTTAAATGCATAATAGTATGCACATATATCATTTTCCTGCATACATCCGTGCATATTTTTCACTACATACATCTTCGTTGATTTTTATTCATACAAAAACATGCTTACATGTGTGCAAATATACCCAATATTTGCACACATTTGTGCAGGTTTAGTTTCAAATTTTCAAACCGAACACAGCTTACGGAAAAGTTGCATACATATATGCAATTATCAGTAATAATTGCATAAATGTATGCAACTATTTTTTTTTATTTCCGTAGAATCCTGAAATTATTTCCATATTTTAGAATTTTTTTTTTATGAAGGAACGTACTTTTTATAAAAAAAAATAAAAAAAGGCGGAAGTAATAAAATAAGGGGCAGGTTTAAATTTTTCAAATCTTTTATATATATATATATATAAATTAGGTCCCTACTTTTATCCTATAAAATGTTGCACACATGTGTGCATTTTTTTGAGAAATTTGCACATTTGGATGCAAATAAAAATGAACTGAAATATTAAGTTAAATCTATCCGCTGGAAGAATTGCAGTTAATTGCATATATGCATGCAAAAAAATTAAAAAGGTGCATAATATTATGCATTTAACTGCAGTTTTTTCTGTTTTTTTGCTGTTTTCTTCTTTCTGACATTATTTTTGTTGTTTTTTGAACTGAATTTTTTGTATAATGCATAATTTATTTTATAACTAATTTACGAATTTTTTTTATTTTTTTTAATTATTATTTTATAAGTTTTGAAAACAGGGACCTAATTTATATTAAGTTTATGACCGGATGTGAGCCTAATTAAGTTTCAAAATAGGGACGTGAGCCTAATATTCACTAAAATATAATAATAACATACTTGACATAAACAAGTGAGACAGTGCATAAGCTGAAACTAAACATCATAGCAGCGGAAAATCCAAATACAGCTTATGTTCCACATCATCATTGTTACAACTTTAAAACTGTCTCTAAAGCAAAAGAAAGGAAAGGTACACTACTAATGCCCAAAGTAGTGACCAGCAGCGACACAGGGAGAATATATATATATATCATATGTGGAAGCCTCCTGCTCGTCTCCGGTACAGCTACTCGTGCATCACCAGCTAACCTGTCTCTAGTCTGCTCGTGAGAGCATCTAGAGTAATAAGAAGAGACATAAAACTTTGGGTCAGACAAAAGTCTGGTATAAGCGATAAGTAGCAAGACAGAACAATAACAGGTATACTAAACCATACCTGAACCTGGACCTGCAACCAAAGAGTTAGCACTACATACTGTACAATACTCTTAGGTGCCACTAATACATGGTATAAAGAATACGGGGGTGGGGGTGTGCACGTCATAGTGATGGCAAATAAATCAAACATAGCAACCATCATCACATCTCTCACTCAGTGCGTTAAGCATACGATGTCCACCACTTTGATCACTAGACCCATCGAGGTAATGACAAAGTTCAACTTGTACAACTACTGCTACCACCAAGCTCGTCCCATGGGATCATGACCAAACCTTTTCAAATGACCCCACTTCATTGGTCTATAGCCCATTAGTCGTACTTAGGCCACTGTGGCCCTGAATCCATCCACGTACCTCCCATACATAGTGATCCAAAATCTCAGACATCGGCAACCCCTTAGCACACGTCCCGCGGCGAAGTCCAATCATGAAGTTAACTCATTGGTTCCCAACTGGATCTTGAGTACAAACTTCCCATTTGGACTACCTTTGCATCTCGGGTTTTGGTCTTTTCCGGATCGATCTTCATCTAGTTCATAACCCATGCCTCG
The DNA here is from genome assembly GCA_030737875.1 of Allium sativum. Classification (NCBI taxonomy): domain Eukaryota; kingdom Viridiplantae; phylum Streptophyta; class Magnoliopsida; order Asparagales; family Amaryllidaceae; genus Allium; species Allium sativum. Next base: position 415,268,219 of record CM060909.1, on the reverse strand, counting down.
CGTCCAAGCTCCTTGGATCGGTTCGTAGTATCTCCTCTGGTTCGGGCCGTGGTCATCAGCCTCATTCGGATCGGTCGTGCTCCCTCCATCGGATCGGGTCGGGCTCCCTCCATTGGATTGTGCATGGCAGTTCCTCCTCTAGCTCGTGGTTCATCAAGATCGGGTCGGATCGTGCTCACCCATCGGATCGGGTTGGGTGCATCCTCCCAGGTCTTCAGGTCGCGGGCTTCTGAAGTGATTCGGGTCGGGTCGTGATCTTCTGGCTGGTGGCCTTCAAGGTGGAGGAGCTCGTGGTCTTTGCGGATTCTCGCGATCGGGTCGGGTCGTTGATGTTGGGGGATATCCGATCTGGGTCCTGCATATTTCCTGCAACTCTTCCAGCGACTGTTTTACGCCATACGACGGCGTTTTCGACCATTGTAACTTTTCTAATTACTCACAAAGCATATCATACAGTCATAGCAACATATAAAACTGACCACAAACACCAAAACAACAACTTGATAGGTTAAAACGGATCAAACATAGCCAAAACCCCATATTTTCCCTTAAGCATGTTTAAGCAAAACTAATGATGCGATTAGCAAAACTTAACCAAATTAGCCAAATTTTCTAACAGAGGCCTAAAACAATATTTCAAACATTATCAATATTTTTCCAGATTTTTAACATGTATAAATTCGCTAATTATCACTAATTACCCTTAATTAACCATAATTAGTGAGGAACTATGCAAATCACTCACCTTAGCCACAAACAAATTACCAAATCTGAAATTATTCTCTGTTTGGCGCTGTTCCCAAAGCTATACAACAGTTCTACCTCGATTCTTGTGCTAATCCTCTTTGATTTGATGTAGATTTGGCTTAATTAGCGATTAAGAGGTGATTTGGGGTGTTTTAGAAAGTGGAGGCCATGGCTAAACTTGAAGGAACAAAAAGTGGCGGCTGAAAAATGAGAAAAAGGTATTCTCTGAACCCTAACAACCCTTTTAAACTCCTAATCCCGAAATTCCCCTTTGGGCCTAGCTGTTAATCACCAGGTTAAGCCCAATTAAGCTGTCTTTCACCATTTGAAACTTGTTTCAGCCATATCTCCCAAACGGTGAGTCCGTTCGACTAGTGTGACCACTCTACGGAATTGTAAACCATCATCCGGATCCAATGGAAGTGGTTTCAAATCAAAATTCCTTTCCAGTCAAAAGTTATGGCCAAAACAAGATCAGCTAGGGGCAAAACGGCCATTTAAAAATCGGCAAAAATCATGAATATGGGAAATGACCCCAATAGTCGTCTCCCAAGGTTACATGACCATACGACTTCGCATGTGAAAGAAACATATATTCTATGATCCTTCGGTGCGTAGAATGCGGGTCGTTACACTCTCCCCCCTCCCCCCCCCCCCCCTTAAGAAATTTCGTCCCCGAAATTCCTTAACCCAAAACATACAGAGGATCCCGCATGCCTACCAATCATATAGAACAATCAAACTTACAAAACAAATAAAACAAACCTATCCTAGCATGCGAAAAGACTAAATCGAAACTAAAATCTTACCAGGCGAAGAGTTCTGGATACGTCTTCCTAATGCTCTCCTCTATCTCCCAAGTACAGTCATTCTCATCCTCGCCCCACTGAACTTTTACTAGATTCACCGCTTTCCTTCGAAGTTGCTTCGTATCATTCCCAACAATACGCATAGGCTTGCGGTTCCCAACCGCCTCGGGTTAAACTTCGATATCATCCAACTGATCAGATGAAATAGTCACATCTGGGTCGTGTATGAACTTTCTTAACTGGGAAACATGAAATACATTGTGAACTCCTGCCATCTTCTCTGGTAATTCAACTTTATATGCCAAATTCCCAATTTGCTCAAGAACTGGGAATGGTCCAATAAATCTTGGTGCTAACTTGCCTCTCCTGCCAAATCGTATCACGCTCTTCAATGGAGAAATCTTAACAAACACCAAGTCGCCAATGGAGAACTTTAATTCTCTTCTCCTCTTATCGGCATGACTCTTCTGCCTATCCTGGGCAGCCTTCATTCGCTGTTGGATAACCTTAATGTTATCTGAAGTTTCTCTTATCACATCTGGTCCAAGCACAAACTTCTCACCAGTTTCTAACCAACATGACGGTGAGTTGCACTGTCTTCCGTACAAAGCCTCAAATGGATCCATACCAATACTGGATTGATAACTATTATTATATGCAAACTCTACTAGATGCAAATGGTCATCCCATGATCCACCAAAATCCAATATGCAAGCTCTCAAGAGATCTTCTAACACTCAATTCACCCTCTCTGTTTGACCGTCGGTTTGAGGATGATACGAGGTATTGAGATGTAATTCTGATCCTAATGCCTCTTGTAAGCTCTTCCAAAATCCACTAGTGAACAACGGATCTCGATCACTTACAATGCCTTTGGGTATTACATGAAATCTCACTACCCACTATACATAGAGTTCAGCTAACATAGCAGTCGTCCTGTTTGACTTGACGGGTATAAACCTTGCACTCTTAGTTAATCGGTCCACAATCACCCAAATGCTATCATGTCCCGATCTAGTCCTTGGTAACCCATCAATGAAATCCATCGAGACTTGTTCCCATTTCCATTCTGGAATTTCTAATGGTTGTAACAAACCACTAGGCTTCTTTTGCTCAGCTTTAACCAGCTGGCAATTCATGCATTTGGATATAAACTTCCCAATGTCTCTTTTCATCCCTTCCCAGTAGTAGGTCTGCTTCATGTCTCGATACATCTTGTTACCACCGGGGTGTATAGTCAGTTTTGAGTGATGACATTCTCTAAGCACTTCATCTCTCAATCCATTGACATTGGGTACAACAAGTCTTCCATTCTTCCTAAGCCATCGATCTCGATCAAGCCCATATTTGTTCATCTCTCCGTCGATTCCCATCTCTAACTTTGAGATGATTTCCAATAAGTTAGGATCGTCCCTCTGACTGGAACCAATCCGCTCAATCAAAGTGGGTCTGTTCGTCAAATTTTCTAACATTTCTGGATCCAATTCGCACTTTGGTCTGAAATCATACCTAGCGATGTACTCCAGTTGCTTCCATTCTAGAAACATAGCCCCTAAAATGGCATGTCTCCTACTCAATGCATCAGCCACTGCATTGCCCTTTCCGGGTGTATATGCGATGTTGAAATCATAGGAAGCTAAGAACTCTAACCACCTTTGCTGTCGGAGATTTAGATCCTTTTGAGAGAAGAGATACTTTAACGATTTATGAATGGTAAACAACTCGAATCTTTCTCCCAAGAGATAATGTCTCCACATCTTCAATGCGAATACGATTGCTGCTAATTCCAAATCATGGGTAGGGTATCTTCTCTCGTGTGGTTTCAATTGCCGACTTGCATAAGCTACAAACCTACCTCCTTGCATCAATACAGCACCTAGTCCGGTACCACATGCATCCAAGTATACCGTCATATCTTCATTCCCCTAAGGAATGACTAACACCGGTGCACATGTCAACTTGTCCTTTAGACTCTTGAATGCATTCTCGCACCTTTCGTCCCAGACGAAGGCTTGATTCTTCTTGGTCAACTGAGTCAACAGTTCTGCTATCTTGGAGAAGTCTTGGATAAACTTACGATAATATCCAGCTAACCCCATGAAACTTCTTTTGTCCGTTGCATTCTTGGGCGTAAACCAATCTTGTACCGTAGCCACCTTCGCAGGGTCCACGGCGATACCATTTTCTGAAACGACATGGTCACTTCCCTTCTCCATAAGTGACACTTAGAAAAACTTTGCTTTCAATTGGTGTTTTCTCAACACCTCCATCACTATCCTCAAATGTTCCTTGTGTTCTTCCTCTGTCCTCGAATAAACAAGTATATCGTCCAAGAACACAAGAACAAACTTATTCAACTGATCTCTGAATACCCTATTCATAAGATCAACAAAATATGCTGGTGCATTGGTCAGCCCGAATGGCATGACTAACCACTCATATAATCCAGACGGCGTCCGAAATGCCGTTTTAGCTATACTTTCAGCTTCCACTCTAAGCTGATAAAAACCTGTCACGAGATCCAACTGAGAGAATACTCTCGCGCCACTCAACTGATCAAACAAATCATCTATCCACGGTAGAGGATACTTATTCTTCCTTGTCACCTTATTCAGCTCGTGGTAGTCCACGCACAATCGAAGGGAACCATCTTCCTTGGTAGCAAACAAAACTGGTGCTCCCTACTCAGAAACACTTCTTCTGATAAATCCCTTCTTCAAATGATCGCTTACTTGCACCCCGAGCTCTCGCTGCTCCCTTGGCGCTATACGACGAAGTGGCATTACTATAGGTCTGGCATCTTTCACTAAATCAATACGGAACTCAATCTCTCGATGTGGTGGAAGCCCGGTCACTTCCTCGAAGACGTTCGGATACTGTCCAACCACGGGCAAACCTGACAACTCATCATGCGGGATGTTGAGGGAATTTAGAAAACTGGCCATTACCCCATCACTAGGTAGACCACCAAACACTACCCTCCGCCCATCATCCTCTCTAGCTATCACAAAAAATCCCTCACAGTCTACCACCACCCCGTATCTTTGGAGCCAATCGACTCCCAAAATAATGCCAAACCCAGTAAAGCCCAAAACAAAGCAATCACAAACAAACATGCATCCATGACTCGATAAGACCACATTACGACAAATCATGCTAAGGCTAATCGAACCACCAATCGGGTTTGTCACTACTAAAGGTCTATCGACGATCTCGGGTTCCAATCCCAACCTATCTACCAGGTCACTAGATATGAAGGAACTAGAAGCTCCGGTATCAAACAAAACTCTAACAGGAACATCATAAACAGAAAGCATACCTTGAATAACAACATTCTTTCTCTTCTCCGCCGCAGTTGCGACATTCGACTAAGAAGGAATAGCATTAAGGGCATATGCTCTCACCATCTGCTTTTCTTTAGGGGGTTGCGGACACTTGTCCTTGTGATGTCCCACTTGGCCACAATTGAAGCACTTCCTGTCTGCTGGCTTCGCTCGACAATTACTAGCATAGTGACCCTTCTTACCACAGCTAAAGCACTCAACATCTTTCTTCTTCTTCTGGTCATCCTTAGCTTGGTTCTGCTTCCTCTTGTTCTGAGAACCATTATTGCCTCCACCGCTTGCTTGCGGTTTTGGCTCCTCTACAGATGCGACCTCAATCTTCGACTTAGGGTAAAGACTTTCCAATCTTAAAGCTTTCCCCACAATCGATTCAAACGTCTCATCGATGTGGTTAATAAGCCTTTCCCCTAAGTATCCATCCAAGCCAGCTATGAACTGCTCGTTCTTCTTCTCGGCAGTATCTATTAGGGATAACCCATATTTCGACAAAGTGTCGAATTCGGAAATATACTCCGAGACAGCTCTGCCATTCTGCTCGAGTTCCAAGAATTTCTTAAACAATACTGACTTCTGAGGAGCTGGAATGAACTTATCGCTAAAGCGAGCCTTAAACTGATCCCAACTAACCTGATCCTCAGGAGTAGCTGCCTTTATAGCATTCCACCAATTCATTTCCCGTCCTTGCAGCCGACGGGATGCTAGCCTTCTCTTCATCGCATCCTCGATACCCAAGTCTTCGAAGATACGCTCGCAGCTATCCAACTAATCATGAACATCCGTAGCCGACTCCGTTCCGTGGAACGGCTTCCCACCAAGACTAGTATAATCCTTATTCAGCTTGGCGAAATCGGCCCTAGGCACCTGCATTATTGGACCAACTCCATTACCAGCATTGGGAGCTGCCCTCCATACATCCCTAAGCATCTCCCTCATGAGGTCAGTAAACATTGTCCTCATCTCAACAGCATTCCAATTATTGGCTCCTCTACCGGTACCCCTTGCGTATCGGCTCATCGTTTAATCTGCACGGAGATAACGATTAACCATCTCCATAGTGGTGCCAGTGCAGTGCGACTTCATCCTTAGCTATACTAATAATATATATATATATAGATTTTAAAACCAAAATAATCACACGCGCTCTCATATACGTGTACTATCTCTCCCTGATAACTTCCCTAGGTTAACTATGCAACCTAGAGCTCCGATACCAACTGTGACGGCCCACCCCACACCAGCCGGCATTTCCTCCGAAAGTGCGTTGTACACATGCCCGACTAGCAAGGAATGGTCGCCAAAGAAAGGAAAGAAGAGAATGAAATAATCAAGAACCTGTAGAATGTCTCACAGCGCAAGTAATAAAATATAATAATAACATACTTGACATAAACAAGTGAGACAATGCATAAGCTGAAACTAAACATCATAGCAGCGGAAAATCCAAATACAGCTTATGTTCCACATCATCATTATTACAACTTTAAAACTGTTTATAAAGCAAAAGAAAGGAAAGGTACACTACTAATGCCCAAAGTAGTGACCAGCAGCAACACAGGGAGAATATCTATATATATCATACGTGGAAGCCTCCTGCTCGTCTCCGGTACAGCTACTCGTGCATCACCAGCTAACCTGTCTCTAGTCTGCTCATGAGAGCACCCAGAGTAATAAGAAGAGACATAAAACTTTGGTTTAGACAAAAGTCTGGTATGAGCAATAAGCAGCAAGACAGAACAATAATAGGTATACTAAACCATACCTGAACCTGGACCTGCAACCAAAGAGTTAGCACTACATACTGTACAATACTCTAAGGTGCCATTAATACATGGTATAAAGAATACGGGGGTGGGGTGTGCATGTCATAGTGATGGCAAACAAATCAAACATAACAACCATCCTCACATCTCTCACTCAGTGCGTAAAGCATACGATGTCCACCACTTCGATCACTAGACCCATCGAGGTAATGACAGAGTTCGACTTGTACAACTACTGCTACCACCAAGCTTGTCCCATGGGATCATGACCAAATCTTTTTAAATGACCCCACTTCATTGATCTATAGCCCATTAGTCGTACATAGGCCACTGCGGCCCTGAATCCATCCACGTACCTCCCATACATAGTGATCCAAAATCTTAGACATTGACAACCCCTTAGCACACGTCCCGCAGCAAAGTCCAATCATGAATGTAACGACGCGATTTTCCATGCTTGGGAAACCGTTTCATTATTGAAATAATTTAGAAGATGAGATAGAAAAGATAGAACTTAAAGAATAGAGGAGTAAGAAGTTATCAGAATCTCACAGCGGAATTTCACAAATACTTATATATTACATCACAAGATCTGATACATCAGAGTACGTAATACATCATCATCATGGTTCAACATCATAATTATACAGTACCATATTACAATACCATAGATACTCAAACTGGGTAACTAAAACATATATGCTACTAGGGTCTTGAACTTGTTCTGCATCATGTTCCACTTGCCTTACCTGAATCTACTTGTCTACTCATAATAAATATTATGAGTACCCAAGAGTTTAGGAAACACAAAAATAAACTCTGGGTCAGTCAGGGGACTGGTGAGAGGAAACATAGTTAAAATGTAAACAGGAAATAAGTGTCAAGGTTTTTTCCTTTGGACGGATTCATTTACTTTAGAAATCTTTAGATCCATCCATGTCTAATATCTGGAAAATGATCTAATCTCTTTTATATAAAAACATTTGATATTATATTAGTTCGTATCAGATAACTAAAAATTTTGTGAAACGCTTGCATCTCACGTTCACGTATATAGTATACAAGTCGTAAAAGTCGCAGAGCGCGTATTGGATTTTGGATTCCAACAGACAGGGTATGGGAGCACCCACCGATCAGTGTACTCTAGAGAGGATACACTGGGGTTCAACAAGAACGTCTTGTAACCCGGCCACACATGACCGTCCACTCATTCAGCTTGAGTGTGACGAATATATTATCACTCCTACGGTTGAGCTCGATTTACCGTTTCCGAATGCTACAGCAGCGAAATAGATTTAAGAAGTTAAATAAGGAAGTCCTCTAGATGGTGATAATATACCCTGCTTAGGTATGACCCAACTAGCCATGCTGCCTAGCCCAACTTTTGTTACTTCCGGGTTGTGAAGTTTTGAGGTCTCGTTGTTCTTCTGACAGGTTATTTCTTTACCTTCTTTGAATGCCACATCGTCCTATCCGTTAGATCTACCCATTCGATTACCCAAATATATTACGGGTAATAAAGCTAAGAGAAACGAATTCCTCCGCTACCAACGTAATATACTTATGTAAATTCGATGTGTAAAATCTGACTGACATACGTTGTCAGACACTCGTCCATTCGGGTTTGTTCTGGGATTGAACAGACCAAAAATACTGTTTTAAATAGCGCTTGCAGCTCGTTGACTTCAGTATTCTGATATGCGTCGTATACTTCGAGTCGAAGTGGAATATTTATTCCGGACTCTTCGAAACGATGTACGAATATCCTTTTACAGTCGATAAATGTTTATTGGTTAAATCATGCGTATTATTCAGTCTAGAAGTTAATTGTCTTCAAACAAACAGTGTTTAACCCCTTGGTTTATAGAGAATAATTTAATTATTCTTTTAAAAATGATTAGTTAAGGTGAATGTGTTTAACACGGTGTTTTGTTCAATTTAAATCATTATCTGGTAATGAATATGTAATGTACGTGCTCCGCACACAGGATTTCTATTTCTTTTATCATTTCAGTTCAAATGATGTTTGAACTCTCCTTCCCTTTTAGTTTTATTCCTTTAAGATAAATTAAATAATTTAAATAATTAATTTAAATCATTTATTCATGAATTATTTAAATTTCAAACTGAGCGAACTTCTATAGTCGAACTCGTCGGTTTGATCTCAGCTTCGACTTTCTACTTGCCTTCTGCTTAATTAAATAAAAACTCTCCTTTTAATAATTTCTTTATTTATCTTTATTTATATATCAAATTTAAATTTAAAACTAAATTTCAAATTTAAATTATCGTCTTCACCGAAATACCGGAGTACCGGATTTAGCAAATGTTGAAATACCAGATTTGGCAAACCAGAATACCGGTCTTGGCAAGTGCCAAGTACCGGGTTTGGCAAGTGCCAAAGTGCCGGGCTTTGGCACTGCCAAAGTGCCAGGATTTTGAAAATCCCAAACCTGGTTTTGGCAAGTGCCAAGCCTTGGTTTGCCAAATGCCAAACTTGGGTTTGGCAAGTGCCAGACCTGGTTTTGGCAAGTGCCAAAACCTTGGTTTGGCAAGTGCCAAACACAGCATTTGGCAAGTGCCAAATCCATTTGTCACTTCACGTCTTTCCAAGGTAGCAGTGCACGGTGGTGCACGTGCACACCTCTACCGCCCGACGAGGCACTACCGCAACCACCCCATCACATCACACTCCACTTCCAGGTCGACATCCACCCATCGGAGTACCACCACCTCATCATTACAGGATTTTTCCTGTTTGAGCTCCTCACGTCCAGAAATGTCATCGGAGAAAACTCCTGTAGCTCGCAGCTCCGACGACTTGCCGCCGTAACCTTATCACCACAACACCACACCCCTCCGACGCCGTCATTCCCCCATGACCGGACGTCCAACTGCTCGCCATCGACGAACAGTTTCGGTGCAAAAACCGAACCCATTTACACAGTAATAAACCCTATTTCTCTCGTGATCTCGAAATTTACACATTAGAAAAATTAGTTTGTATTTTTCTGGTGATCCCCTGACCCCCACGCTTCTCCCCTCTTCGCGCCTTGGAGTTCAACGACGCCCATCGCCGGAATTTCACCCAAACTTGTTTTCCGTTCGTCATCAAAATTCTCACAATACACAAACTTAAAAATCGTGATTTTTATATTAAAAATCATCATTTTAATCTGGGTTTCTATTCATATCATCAAAGTGAGTTTTTACAATATTTGAAAATCAACTTTGAATTTTGATTGCAGAGAGCTTTACTGTATTTTTTTCTGTTTTGAACTTAGTCTTTGAAAATGTTATTTCTTTCGATCTGATATGTGAATGTATGATAAACTTATCCTATACCGTATACATTTTATCAACCTAATGTGGAGGATCCGGTTTCCATCCACTGTCAAAGAACAGATGCAACCATATTGTGTTTTACAGCATCACACAGGTTCTAACTACGCACTTAATCGTTCAACAAACTTGTACAACCATTTCAGAAAGGACTCTACATAGATCTTGGTTCCTATAGATGTAAATCGGGTGGTTCTATCATCATAGTAACCATTAATGATGATAGCACTTGGCAGTTAAAATTAGAACAAAAACTGTTTTATAGTAAAGTTTAAAACAAGAAAGTTTAGAAATGTTTCACTCACCAAAATGCTTTCCAAGTTTCCAGAAGAATGATTTCAGAAATGAGAAGTGAACTCGGTTTTTTGTTTGTGAGGAAAGTGAGAGATTTGAAGTGTATTTATAGTGGAACTCATGCTTTTAAAAAAATGAATTTTTGCACATGTTTGAACAGTGCAAATCCTTCTAGCCTTAACCCTTCCCTCCTATATTTCCTACGGCACATGCATGGAGATGTTTGTCTCATTAAGGATTGTAACCAATAGGATGCTCCTAGGTTAGTTCTTCTAGAAGGTTTTGGGTATGCTTCATTAATTGCTATGATCTCTTCTTGGATTTTATTGTATTTAACAAATTCTCTACTTTGTTTTCTTCTTGCTGATATTTTCCTTCTTGTCTAAAGAAATGCACATGTTACTTGTATTAGAGGATTTTAGGAAATGGTTTCATAATCCTAGATTACTATTTGAAGTAGTGTTCATTTAATGTTTTTGTCTTACTAGGTAGTTTCCTTTTTGTCTTTTGTTTTAAGATAATTGTTTGTGATCAAAAACAAATGTTTTTATATGCTATTGTTATGTTGTAGCCGACTTGTTTCCATGTTATAGACATACATATAGTGTTGTTTTATCCCAAAGCCCTTTTCTATTTTTAAGTAAACAATGCTCCTATATGTTCTAAGGCTTATTATCTCTAACTCCTTGTTCTGATTAAAATGATACTATGAAGTATTTTCTTGTTTGTATATTTTTCCTAAGATTTCTATTTAAATGTTTTTACCTGTTTTATATTCTCAAATCCCAAGATTTAATCAAGTATGTATATATTATAATATTATACGTATGCTTATACATATATATATATATATATTTCAAAAATCCCTTTTTGTTTGATTTTTAAATAGAAATCTCATTTTAATTCCTTATTAAAATGATTCTAAAATGGTTGAAAAAGTCAGGACATTACAGTCCACCCCCTTATAAGAATTTCGTCCCCGAAATTAAAAGTAAGACAGATAGAAAGAATTTTCCCCAAAAGACGATACTTCATATCACTACTACTCAGTACACTATAATTATACATCAGTTTCATACGCGTACCAGACATACATATCATACCACATTACTTGGCTATACTTGACTACTTCAAGTTGTAGGCTACATAATATATTGATAGTCCAAACACATCACTCCTCTCTACTCCTCTGAGTCACTATCAATCACAATCCACTCGTCATCTGTGATGTTTACAACTTCTACCACTTCATCCTCATCATCTGATGGCTCTGCAACCTCCATTATCCCCTGGTTAGCCGGTTCCTCTTCCTCATCATATTCTTCCTCATCATCACCATCAACATCTATATCCTCCGCCTCATCCCGGTCACTATCGTCATCACCATCATTCTCTCCAAAACCGGTCTCGATCATCAGTAAGTCATCTTCCTCTGAGGGATCCTGGCTGTCTGCTTCTTGCTCCATGGATTCTTCTCTACCGACATTTGACTCCTCCGATGTCCTGTGGATACGCTCATCTTCACTCAGTGTCCTCTCTCTAATGTCTTCATAATCTCCTACCCTTGCTCTTTTGGCTAGAAATCTCACGGTCTGGTGTGGGGTGAGTCTCTTTCTAGCGGTCCTCTTCATTAGTGGTGCCATCTGGAAAGTAAACAAGGAAATAGAACTCGTCAATGATAAAATCATAGCAAGGGAGTCCATAAGTTCTAATAAACTGAATCCACAAATGTACATAATAATGCTCTTAGAAATGAAGAAATCCAAGGTTTCATTTCATCCAAACAACCAAATAGCAAAACATACCTAATCTGTAGAAAAATCCGGGTATAGTTTCCCGATATGTTTCTCAGTCTCCCACGTGCAATCTTTCGGGTTATCGCTCCACTAAATCTTTAGCAGACTTACTACTTTGTTACGAAGTTGCTTTTCTTCTTTATCGATAATACGAAATGGTTGTCGAATCACTGTCAAATCTGGTTCAATTTCTATTTCATGCTGAACAGATGGTTCCAGAATTAAAGACGGATCGTGCAAACATTTCCTCAAATGAGACACATGGAATACGTTGTGAATCCCTGCCATATGTTCTGGCAACTCCACTCTATAAGCTAGAAAACCAATTCTCTCCAGAACTCGGAAAGGTCCAACATATCGCGGAGTTAACTTTCCGGCTTTTCCAAATCTCACCACTCCTCTCAACGGTGAAATCTTCACAAATACCAGATCTCCTATCTCAAATACAAGATCTCTTCGTCTTTGATCAGCATAGCTTTTTCGTCGATCCTGGGCTTCATTCATCCTTAACTTTACCAACTCCACCTTTTCTGTTGCTTCTCGGATCATGTCCTGTCCAAGTACTAATTTGTCTCCGGATTCAATCCAACATGCTGGTGCTTTACAAGGTCTTCCATACAGTGTTTCGTAGGGTGCCATCTGTATACTTGCCTGGTAACTATTGTTATAAGAAAATTCCACTAGGTGTAGATGATCCTCCCATGATCCTCCAAAATCTAGAATACACGCTCTTAACAAATCCTCCAATATCCGGTTTACTCTCTCAGTCTGACCGTCCGTTTGAGGGTGGTAAGCTGTACTGAGATTCAATCTCGTACCCAAAGTCCTTTGCAATGCTCCCCAAAAGTTACTTGTAAAGATGGGATCTCGATCGCTTACAATGCTTGCTGGAACTCCATGTAACCATACAATTTCTCTCATGAATACTTCGGCTAAAGACGCGGCAGTACGTGTTGGTTTTACGCAAATAAAATGCGCACTTTTTGTCAGCCGATCGACAATTACCCAAATTCCTTCAAATCCTCTTCTTGTCCGTGGCAATCCATTGATAAAATCCATCGATATCATTTCCCACTTCCAGTTGGGTATTTCTAATGATCGTAACAGTCCAGCAATCTTTTGATGATCTCCCTTGACTTGCTGACAACACAAACATTCATTCACGAAAGTTGTAATATCCTTCATCATTCCTGGCCACCAAAATACTCTTTTCATATTGTTGTTCATTTTATGAATTCCCAGATGGATGCTCAACCTCGATGCATGGCATTCTTTCAAAACTCCTTGCCTCAATCCATCCACATCTGGAACACATAATCTGTTGTTAATTCTTAACACTCCTCGGTTATCCAACTCGAAATCAGACTCCTTTCCATCCGTGACTCCTTGAATGATCTTCTCCAATTTGGCATCTCTTCTCTGATTGCCCATAATCCTTTCTTGGAGAGTCGGTGTGACTTCCAATAGGGATAGAATCGCATTTCTACTCAAAGCGTCTGCTACTACAATTGCTTTGGCGGGTGTATAAATGATATCCAAATCATACGATGAAATAAATTCCAACCATCGTTGTTGCCTCAAATTTAAATCCTTCTGAGAAAATAAGTACCTCAATGGTTTACGATCTGTAAAAAGTTCGAATTTTCCACCCAGAAGATAATGCCTCCATATCTTTAATGCAAAAACAACAGCCAACAACTCTAGATCGTGAGCTGCATAATTCTTCTCGTGTATCTTTAATTGCCTACTTGCATATGCAATTACACGACGGTTCTGCATCAGCACGGCTCCTAATCCAGTTCCACAAGCGTCGGTATAAACTTCAAATTTGGTTGTTCCATCGGGAACTGCTAACACTGGTGCTTTGGTTAACCGATCTTTTAACTCTTGAAAAGATTCTTCACACTTCGGGGTCCAAACAAACTTCTGGTTTTTCTTCGTCAATTTCGTCAGATGGGACGATATCTTAGAATAATCTTGAATAAATCTTCGGTAATATCCTGCCAATCCTAGGAAACTTCGAACGTCGGTTGGTGTACGAGGTTGTCTCCACTGTTGTACTGATTCAACTTTCACCGGATCTACCGATATCCCATCTCCATTTACAATGTGTCCCAAAAATCTCACTTCAGACTTCCAAAAATGGCATTTTGAAAATTTGGCTCTCAACACATTTTTCCTCAGAGTTTCTAATACTACTTTAAGGTGATAGCGATGCTCCTCTTCAGTTTTTGAATAAATCAGAATATCATCAATGAAAATTAGACGAACTTGTTCAGAATTTTTCTAAAGACTCTGTTCATTAAATCCACGAAAAATGCTGGTGCGTTGGTTAGACCGAATGGCATAACCAACCACTCATAAAAGAAGTCCGGGCCTCTAAATGCTGTGAAAGGAATACTATCTTTAGCAATTCTTAATTGGTGAATCCTGTTGCTAGGTCCATTTGGGAGAATACTGTTGTTCCATGCAATTGATCAAAAAGATCGTCGATTCGGGGTAAAGGGTATTTGTTTTTGATGGTTGCTTTGTTTAATTCTCTATAGTCAACACACAGTCGCAACGACCCATCAGACTTTACTACAAAAACTACTGCCGAGCCCGAACTAGAAAAACTTGGTCGGATTAAGCCTTTACTCAGTAAATCCCGAGTCTGTTTCTCCAGTTCCGATACTTCCTTTGGAGCCATACGTCTTTTTGGTTGAACTATTGGTCTTGCTCCTGGAATTAAATCGATTCGGAATTCTATCTCCCGATGAGGAGGTAAACTTCTGACTTCTTTGAATATATCCTTGAATCCTCTAACTACGTCCAGTGTTTCAAGGCTCTCTTTTGGTGCTTCTAGGGCGTATAGGAAACTACAGGTATGAATACCGGGTTTTCCACAAGGTATCCTAGCTTTACGGTCTAGGCTCGTTATCAAGGTTATGGTTTCTTTATCACACTTTATCTTGTCTTGGAACTCGCTCAGCCAGTCCAATCCAAGAATAAAATTGAAACTTTTGAAATCTAGGACATAGAAATCGAATCGAAAGGAATGTGAGAGATATAATAGTGCTATATCCTCACAACACATTTTTAACTCAGTTTTACCCCCAATAGGATTTGATACACAAATTGGGTTTGGGGAAATAATCGGTTTAAGGTTAAATTGGTCTACAGTTTCAGAAGAAATAAAACTATGTGAAGCGCCGGTGTCAAATAAAACTCGAAGGTAAATTCCTTTAAATTGTAAAGTACCTTCCAGCACTCCCTTCCCTTTCACATTCTGAGAGCCAGATGGTTCATTCTTGATGGCATACACCTTTGCCTGAGGTGCCCTTTTCATCAGTGGACAGTCTTTCACCATGTGACCTGGCTGGTGACAGTTGAAACAAAGG
This sequence comes from Allium sativum, assembly GCA_030737875.1. Taxonomy (NCBI): domain Eukaryota; kingdom Viridiplantae; phylum Streptophyta; class Magnoliopsida; order Asparagales; family Amaryllidaceae; genus Allium; species Allium sativum. Next base: position 415,252,747 of record CM060909.1, on the reverse strand, counting down.
TTTTTCAGCACCATCTCATTTCTCTGAACTTGCTGCTGCTGTGGTTGTTGCTGAGGTTTCCTTTGCTGCTGTTGTGGTTGTTGTTGTTGGGGTTTCTTATTGCTCTTCTGTTTACAGAACCTTGCAATGTGACCCTTCTGTTTGCAGTTGTGACACATCACATTCTTGAAACGATTCTCAGTTTTCTGCTGAACTGCTTTTCCTTGGTTCTTGTTATCCTTCCAGTCAGGGTTAAATTTCCTTTTCTGGGAATTTCCTCCACTTGCTTCTCCAGTCTGAGCCTTTGTTGCAGTTGGGTTCTTGGCGTCCAGGGCTTCATATCTGAGTGCTAAATCCACGAGTTCAACAAATGGATCTTTCAGATGCCCCATCATACGGCCTTGCAGACTATCCTTCAATCCAGCGACGAACATCTCGTTCTTTTTCAGCGAGGTATTTACCAACTCCGGTCCAAAGCTTGACAGTGCATTGAACTTGTTTTCATACTCAGTGACAGTCATGTCTTCTTGTTTTAGATCAATGAAGTCTCAATACATCCTGGTTTTCCCAGTTGCTGGCAGATACTGAGCTTCAAAAGCTTCTTTGAACATAGCCCAACTAAAATCCTCTTTTGGAGCATTTGCAGTCTGGGCATCCCACCAGATAGTTGCGGCTCCCTCCAGATTCCATGATGCTAGGAGACATTTGTACTCGTCATCCAACTTTAATCCCTTAAAAATCTTTTCGCATGATCTAATCCATGCTTGGACGTCAACCAGAGATTCCGTTCCCTTAAAAGTTCTCCCTCCCAGAGTAGTGTAGTTCTTGCAAATCATAGCGAAGTTCGGCTGTATTTGAGCTTGGACTACTTCAGCCGTATCCACTTGGGTCTGATTAACAGTGTGCCCGTTGGTCGTAGTTGCCCAACTTGCTCCTCGGCCTCGCCTTGCTTGAGAACTCATTGTCAATTTCCTGAGTATATGGTTTGAGAGTTAATACTCGTTGGGAAAACAGTCTTAGGGATAACCTAAATAAATAACTAGGGTCATCCTATACTAAATGGTTTTTATAAAAATACGCTCTCTCAGAACTAACTTATAGCCTAGGTGTTCAGAAATCCTAAGCTCTGATACCAACTGTAACGGCGCGATTTTCCATGCCTGGGAAACCATGTCATTATTGAAAGAATTTAGAAGATGAGATAGAAAAGATAGAACTTATAGAATAGAGGGGTAAGAAGTTATCAGAATCTCACAGCGGAATTTCACAAATACTTATATATTACATCACAAGGTCTGATACATCAGAGTACATAATACATCATCATCATGGTTCAACATCATAATTATACAGTACCATATTACAATACCATAGATACTCAAACTGGGTAACTAAAACATATATGCTACTAGGGTCTTGAACTTGTTCTGCGTCATGTTCCACTTGCCTTACCTGGATCTACTTGTCTACTCATAATAAATATTATGAGTACCTAAGAGTTTAGGAAACACAAAATTAAACTCTGGGTCAGTCATGGGACTGGTGTGAGGAAACATAGTTAAAATGTAAACAGGAAATATGTGTCAAGGTTTTTCCTTTGGACGGATTCATTTACTTTAGAAATCTTTAGATCCATCCATGTCTAATATCTGGAAAATGATCTAATCTCTTTTATATCAAAACATTTGATATTATAATAGTTCGTATCAGATAACTAAAAATTTAGTGAAATGCTTGCATCTCACGTTCACGTATATAGTATACAAGTCGTAAAAGTCGCAGAGCGTGTATTGGAGTTTGGATTCCAACAGATAGGGTATGGGAGCACCCACCAATCAGTGTACTCTAGAGAGGATACACTGGGGTTCAACAAGAACGTCTTGTAACCCGGCCACACATGACCGTCCACTCATTCAGCTTGAGTGTGACGAATATATTATCACTCCTACGGTTGAGCTCGATTTACCGTTTCCGAATGCTACAGCAGCGAAATAGATTTAAGAAGTTAAATAAGGAAGTCCTCTAGATGGTGATAATATACCCTGCTTGGGTATGACCGGACTAGCCATGCTGCCTAGCCCAACTTTTGTTACTTCCGGGTTGTAAAGTTTTGAGGTCTCGTTGTTCTTCTGATAGGTTATTTCTTTACATTCTTTGAATGTCACATCGTCCTATCCGTCAGATCTACCCATTCGATTACCCAAATATATTACGGGTAATAAAGCTAAGAGAAATGAATTCCTCCGCTACCAACGTAATATACTTACGTAAATTCGATGTGTAAAATCTGACTGACATACGTTGTCAGACACTCGTCCATTCGGGTTTGTTCTGGGATTGAACAGACCAAAAATACTGTTTTAAATAGCGCTTGCATCTCGTTGACTTCAGTATTCTGATATGCGTCGTATACTTCGAGTCGAAGTGGAATATTTATTCCGGACTCTTCGAAACGATGTACGAATATCCTTTTACAGTCGATAAATGTTTATTGGTTAAATCATGCGTATTATTTAGTCTAGAAGTTAATTGTCTTCAAACAAACAGTGTTTAACCCCTTCGTTTATAGAGAATAATTTAATTATTCTTTTAAAAATGATTAGTTAAGGTGAATGTGTTTAGCACGGTGTTTTGTTCAGTTTAAATCATTATCTGGTAATGAATATGTAATGTACGTGCTCCGCACACAGGATTTCTATTTCTTTTATCATTTCAGTTCAAATGATGTTTGAACTCTCCTTCCCTTTTATTTTTATTCCTTTAAGATAAGTTAAATAATTTAAATAATTAATTAAAATCATTTGTTCATGAATTATTTAAATTTCAAACTGAGCGAACTTCTACAGTCGAACTCGTCAGTTTGATCTCAGCTTCGACTTTCCACTTGCCTTCTGCTTAATTAAATAAAAACTCTCCTTTTAATAATTTCTTTATTTATCCTTATTTATATTTCAAATTTAAATTTAAAACTAAATTTCAAATGTAAATTATCGTCTTCACCGAAATACCGGAGTACCGGATTTAGCAAATGTTGAAATACCAGATTTGGCAAACCAGAATACCGGTCTTGGCAAGTGCCAAGTACCGGGTTTGGCAAGTGCCAAAGTGCCGGGCTTTGGCACTGCCAAAGTGTCAGGATTTGGCAAATCCCAAACCTGGTTTTGGCAAGTGCCAAGCCTTGGTTTGGAAAATGCCAAACTTGGGTTTGGCAAGTGCTAGGCCTGGTTTTGGCAAGTGCCAAAACCTTGGTTTGGCAAGTGCCAAACACAGCATTTGGCAAGTGCCAAATCCATTTGGCACTTCATGTCTTTCCCAGGTAGCAGTGCACGGTGGTGCACGTGCACACCTCCACCGCCCGACGAGGCACCACCGCAACCACCCCCATCACATCACACTCCACTTCCAGGTCGACATCCACCCATCGGAGTACCACCACCTCATCGTTACAGGATTTTTCCTGTTTGAGCTCCTCACGTCCAGAAATGTCATCGGAGAAAACTCCTGTAGCTCGCAGCTTCGACCACTTGCCGCCGTATCCTTATGACCACAACACCACACCCCTCCGACGCCGCCATTCCCCCTTGACCGGACGTCCAACTCCTCGCCGTCGAAGAACAGTTTCGGTGCAAAAACCGAACCCATTTACACAGTAATAAACCCTATTTCTCTCGTGATCTCGAAATTTACACATTAGAAAAATTAGTTTGTATTTTTCTGGTGATCCCCTGACTCCCACGCTTCTCCCCTCTTCGCGCCTTGGAGTTCAACGACGCCAATCGCCGGAATTTCACCCAAACTTTATTTCCGTTCATCGTCAAAATTATCGCAATACACAAACTTAAAAATCGTGATTTTTATATTAAAAATCATCATTTTAATCTGGGTTTCTATTCATATCATCAAAATGAGTTTTTACAATATTTGAAAATCAACTTTGAATTTTGATTATAGAGAGCTTTACTGTATTTTTTTCTGTTTTGAACTTAGGCTTTGAAAATGTTATTTCTTTCGATCTGATATGTGAATGTATGATAAACTTATCCTATACCCTATACATTTTATCAACCTAATGTGGAGGATCCGGTTTCCATCCACTGTCAAAGAACAGATGCAACCATATTGTGTTTTACAGCATCACACAGGTTCTAACTAAGCACTTAATCATTCAACAAACTTGTGCAACCATTTCAGAAGGGACTCTACATAGATCTTGGTTCCTATAGATGTAAATCGGGTGGTTCTATCATCACAGTAACCATTAATGATGATAGCACTTGGCAGTTAAAACTAGAACAAAAACTGTTTTACAGTAAAGTTTAAAACAAGAAAGTTTAGAAATGTTTCACTCACCAAAATGCTTTCCAAGTTTCCAGAAGAATGATTTCAGAAATGAGAAGTGAACTCAGTTTTTTGTTTGTGAGGAAAGTGAGAGATTTGAAGTGTATTTATAGTGGAACTCATGCTTTTAAAAAAACGAATTTCTGCACATGTTTGAACAGTGCAAATCCTTCTAGCCTTCACCCTTCCCTCCTATATTTCCTACGGCACATGCATGGAGATGTTTGTCTCATTAAGGATTGTAGCCAATAGGATGCTCCTAGGTTAGTTCTTCTAGAAGGTTTTGGGTATGCTTCATTAAATGCTATGATCTCTTCTTGGATTTTATTGTATTTAACAAATGCTCTACTTTGTTTTCTTCTTGCTGATATTTTCCTTCTTGTCTAAAGAAATGCACATGTTACTTGTATTAGAGGATTTTAGGAAATGGTTTCACAATCCTCGATTACTATTTGAAGTAGTGTTCATTTAATGTTTTTGTCTTACTAGGTAGTTTCCTTTTTGTCTTTTGTTTCAAGATATTTGTTTGTGATCAAAAACAAATGTTTTTATATGCTATTGTTATGTTGTAGCCGACTTGTTTCCATGCTATAGACATACATATAGTGTTGTTTTATCCCAAAGCCCTTTTCTATTTTTAAGTAAACAATGCTCCTATATGTTCTAAGGCTTATTATCTCTAACTCCTTGTTCTGATTAAAATGATACTATGAAGTATTTTCTTGTTTGTATATTTTTCCTAAGATTTCTATTTAAATGTTTTTACTTGTTTTATATTCTCAAATCCTAAGATTTAATCAAGTATGTATATATTATAATATTATACGTATGCTTATATATATATATATATATATATCAAAAATCCCTTTTTGTTTGATTTCTAAATAGAAATCTCATTTTAATTCCTTATTAAAATGATTCTAAAATGGTTGAAAAAGTCTGGACATTACAATGAAGTTAACTCATTAGTTCCCAACTGGATCCTGAGTACAAACTTCCCATTTGGACTACCTTTGCATCTCGGGTTTTGGTCTTTTCCGGATCGGTCTTCATCTAGTTCATAACCCATGCCTCGCGTCCAAGCTCCTTGGATCGGTTTGTAGTATCTCCTCTGCTTCGGCCCGTGATCATCAGCCTCATTCGGATCGGTCATGCTCCCTCCGTCGGATCGGGTCATGCTCCCTCCATCAGATCGTGCATGGCAGCTCCTCCTCTAGCTCGTGGTTCATCCAGATCGGGTCGGATCGTGCTCACCCATCGGAACGGGTCGGGTGCATCCTCCCAGGTCTTCAGGTTGCGGGCTTATGAAGTGATTCGGGTCGGGTCGTGATCTTCTGGCTAGTGGCCTTCAAGGTGGAGCAGCTCGTGGTCTTTGCGGATGCTCGCGATCGGGTCGGGTCATTGATGTTGGGGGCGATCTGAATCGGGTCCTGCATATTTCTTGTAACTCTTCCAACGACTGTTTTACGCCATACGACGGCGTTTTTGATCATTCTAACTTTTCTAATTAATCACAAAGCATATCATACAGTCATAGCAACATATAAAACTGACCACAAACACCAAAACAACAACTTGATAGGTTAAAACGGATCAAACATAGCCAAAACCCCATATTTTCCCTTAAGCATGTTTAAGCAAAACTAATGATGTGATTAGCAAAACTTAACCAAATTAGCCAAATCTTCTAACAGAGGCCTAAAACAATATTTGGAACTTTATCAATATTTTTCCTGATTTTTAACATGTATAAATTCGCTAATTATCACTAATTACCCTTAATTAACTATAATTAGTGAGGAACTATGCAAATCATTCACTTAGCCACAAACAAATTACCAAATCTGAAATGATTCTCTGTTTGGCGTTGTTCCCAAAGCTATACAGCAGTTCTACCTCGATTCTTGTGCTAATCCTCTTTGATTTGATGTAGATTTGGCTTAATTAGCGATTAAGAGGTGATTTGGGGTGTTTTAGAAAGTGGAGGATATGGCTAAACTTGAAGGAACAAAAAGTGGCAGCTGAAAAATGAGAAAAAGGTATTCTCCAAACCCTAACAGCCCTTTTAAACTCCTAATCCCGAAATTCCCCTTTGGGCCTAGCTGTTAATCACCCGGTTAAGCCCAATTAAGCTGTCTTTCACCATCTGAAACTTGTTTCAGCCATATCTCCCAAACGATGAGTCCGTTTGGCTAATGTGACCACTCTATGGAATTGTAAACCATCATGCGGATCCAATGGAAGTTGTTTTAGTTCAAAATTCCTTTCCAGTCAAAAGTTATGGCCAAAACAAGATCAGCTAGGGGCAAAACAGTCATTTAAAAGTTGGCAAAAATCATGAATATGGGAAATGACCCCAATAGTCGTCTCCTAAAGTTACATGACCATATGACTTCGCATGTGAAAGAAACAAATATTCTACGATCCTTCGGTGCATAGAAAAACGCACCAGAATAGAGTGTCCTCACCATTTTCCAACCTCTTTCTCATTGAATGCAAGCAAAATTTCCAGTGTTACTTCCCGTTCAATTTTGCATCTTATTGTACTGTACCCATTATCAAAATCTTGCTCCTTCCCCAAAAAAAACTCTCCACTATCCCATCCCCATAAACTGATGACCTTCAACCCGACATTTCTTTTTTTCCACCAATTTTGAAACCAGAACCACCCTTAAATCCTTCGTTCAGATAACTACTACTCCTCCTTTGTATTAAAAAAATCAGCGCAAAACCCCTGTAGTCAACTAGAACATTTTGAAACTTCCTCTTCACATCAGTCACTCAAACCTGCCTCCTCATTCACAATGCAACTCCTCCTTCCTAAAATTTTCAATCGTAACTCTTTACTTCATCTTCCACCGTTAAACTTATTTCCCTATTTTCTTTTGAACCCCACAACAGAATTAAACCCGCATGTTCAACCTCTGTTGTTAGATCACATGTTTTTGATTCATGACAAGGAAGAAGAAAAGATCAAAGGAAAAGTTATATAGGTTATGATTATCTATTTAATTGTGTCTTAGATGTGTTATATATTGTTAAAATCTATCCTCAAATATATAATGTACACAAATGCACTTACGAAAAGACACTTCGCGAAAAGACACTTCGCAAAAAGACACTTCACAAAAAGACACTTCGTCACTTTGTGAAAAGACACTTCGTGAAAAGACACTTCACGAAAAGACACTTCACGAAAAGATACTTCACGAAAAGACACTTCATCACTTCGCGAAAGGACACTTCGAAAAGACAATTCGCAAAAAGACACTTCATGAAAAGACACTTCACGAAAAGACACTTCATATTTCCAATAGTCATATTTTACAACAGACATATTTTACAACGGTCATATTTTCAAATGGTCGTATTTTCTAACGGACATATTTCCAACAGTCATATTTTACGATAGCCATATTTTCTAAAAGGCATCATCTTTCATGAAGAGATTCCTCTTCATTTATGAAAGGAAATGGGTGCATATCTTTGATAAAACTCTTCATGTAAGTTGACAACTCTTTAACGATTATATATACATCACAAACATGTTTTCCAAATCACTGAATCTTCTCATATTTTCTGATCTTAAACTTTATACATTCTTGCATACTAAAAAGCTCTCCAATATTCAAATTACTTGTTGAATCATTGAAATTATTTTATATCTCTTGATTCAAAAAGTAATATATTTCCTTTAATCTTCACATACGTTATATATTTGAGGATAAGATTATAGGAAGGGTGTACTCAACTGTTAGATGTTCAATGTTATTCAAGAACACAATCAGAAGTCAAACTCCTAGTATTTTTTGAAGTTTTGTGTTGGTGCTCAGGCGGGATATCCGTGTTGGTGCTCGGGTATATTTTAGACCTATTCCTCCAGGTGAAGAGAAGGTGTTGATAGTGAATTCCAGAAGGATTCCAGGACTGGACATAGGACGGGAAGTCTGAACCAGTATAAAATTCCTGGTTTCACTTTACTTACTTCATTTTCTTATTTTTTTTATATATCATATCAGTTAATATTTATTTGCATAACTATTGTATTAGAAAAGTTAGAATATCATATTCACTTCCGCATAATCCATGTAGAAAGACCCTATCCTTAAGTCATACACGAAATTTCAATTGGTATCGAAGCCTGGTTTCTAGAGATCGTAACAACATCCTATAACAAATGGCAATAAAGAAATCTAGTCAAGGAATTAGAAAGTGGAAGAGCAATAAAGCGGAATCAAGAGAGCAAGGAAGCAAACGACTCAAGGCTAAAGTCATATCACAATCAGTATGTGTAGATTCATTATATAAAGATCTTTTGTTAGACCATGAAAAATTGTTAAAAGATTTTAAAAGTTTAGGTAAACTTAATGCAGTTATTTTAGCCAAGTATAAAGATTGTGGGCAAGAAAATTCCAAACTAAAAGAGGAAAACAATTTTTTAGTTAAACAAGCCAAATATTTTGAAAATTCCTTAGAAGATCTTGTTTTTCAAAAAGATTTCCTTCAAAAAGAAAATGAGCGACTAGAAGATAAAAACAATGTTCTTTTAAAGGAAATCGATGGTTTACAAAATAAAAATACAACATTAGAAGATTCTTTAAACAATTCTAGTTCTTTATTTTTGTCTCTTGAAAAAGAAAATGAGGAATTAACAGAAAAGAATGTGAGACTTTAAAAGTTAATAATAATATTTTGCAAAAAGCAATTTCTAAATCAAAAGAAAATGTTGAAAAATTACAATCATTATTAGATAATTCAGAATCTCAAATTAGTTGTCTCGAAAATGAGAATAGTACTTTAAAAAGGAAGAATTCTGAATTAAATAAGGGTATTATTAACAAAGTTTCTTTTGAAAATATCGATCGCGACTATGGAATCAAATGTACAAATAAGTTCGCGGAATTTAATAAACGTCAAAATGATTTAAATATGATCTTATCTAGATCTCGACCTTTACATGACAAAAGTGGTTTAGGATATAATAAAACCTATGCACATCCAAGATCCAATCATTATAAAAATTTAAATACTTCTATGACTAGAGATCTTTATAATAAATCTAGAAGTATGAAAAGAAATATCAATAGAAATTATTTAAGTATTTGGGTTCCTGTAAATTGGAAAAAAAGAGAAAAATATATAGATGATTATTTTGATTCACAATGAAAATTTTATCTTTAAAGGTTCTATTAAACCCTCTTGGGTATGGTTATCTTTCGGCTAACCCCTGGACCCAAACGAAACAAGTGGGTACCAAAGTATATATATCATATTTTATGCAGGTGCACCACAACAAAGAGAAGGATATTTCGGTATCTCTATCGACATATAATAAATAGTCTCGTATGCTTTTTTAAAATTATCTATGCTTGTTTTCTCTTATTTGTTCTCGATTACTGCTTTATCATGTTACATATTGTTTTTAATCGATGACAAAGGGGGAGATAAATTATGAAATACATATGCATTATACACTTACATTTTGTTACCGAATGGTAAGTATTTTATGTATGCACTAACAAATTGTGGCAGAGAAGCTTTATATTCAGGGGGAGATAAATATGTGCAAGCATACATTCAGAGGGACAAAATAAATAACTCTATAAGATTGCAAGAGGTTGTCATCAATCAAAAAAGGGGGAGAATGTTAGATCACAGGTTTTTGATTCATGACAAGGAAGAAGAGAAGATTAAAGGAAAGGTTATATAGGTTATGATTATCTATTTAATTGTGTCTTAAATGTGTTATATATTATTAAAATCTATCCTCAAATATATAACGAACACAAATGCACTAACGAAAAGGAACTTCATGAAAAGACACTTCGCAAAAAGACACTTCGCAAAAAGACACTTCACGAAAAGACACTTCATCACTTCACGAAAAGACACTTCGTGAAAAGACACTTCATGAAAAGACACTTCGTCACTTCGCGAAAAAACACTTCGAAAAGACAGTTCGCAAAAAGACACTTCACGAAAAGACACTTCATATTTACAATAGTCATATTTGACAATAGTCATATTTTACAACGGTCATATTTTCCAACGGTCGTATTTTCCAATGGACATATTTCCAACGGTCATATTTTACAACAGCTATATTTTCTAAAAGGCATCATCTTTCATGAAGAGATTCCTCTTCATCTCTGAATAGAAGGAAATTGGGTGCATCTCTTTGATAAAACTCTTCATGTAAGTTGACAACTCTTTAATGATTATATATACATCACAAACGTGTTTTCCAAATCACTGATTCTTCTCATATTTTATGATCTTAAACTCTATACATTCTTGCATACTAAAAAGCTCTCCAATATTCAAATTACTTGTTGAATCATTGAAATTATTTTATATCTCTTGATTTAATAAGTAATATACTTCCTTCAATCTTCACATACATGTTATATATTTGAGGATAAGATTATAGGAAGGGTGTACTCATATCTGGATGTTCAGTTTTATTCAAAAACACAATCAGAAGTCAAACTCCTGTTATTTGTTGAAGTCTTGTGTTGGTGCTCAGGCTGGATATTCGTGTTGGTGCTCGGGTATATTTTAGACATGTTCCTCCAGGTGAAGAGAGGGTGTTGATAGTGAATTCCAGAAGGAGACCGGGACTGGACGCAGGACGGGAAGTTCGAACCAGTATAAAATTCCTGGTGTCACTTTACTTACTTCATTTTCTTATTTTTTATATATCATATCAGTTAATATTTACATGCATAAATATTGTATTAGACAAGTTAGAATATAATATTCACTTCCGCATAATCCATATAGAAAGATCCTATCCTTAAGTCATACACGACTTTTCATCTGTACCCATCCAGGAAACCAACGACAAGAATTACACAAATTCTGCAAACACTCCTTCCTCCTAAACAACTCGAGACCGCATGCTCCTCTTCCGATGAGCTCCTCAACAGTCCGGCCATGAGCTCGAAAACCCAGCTATAGGAAGACATCGACGTCTTCTGTCATTGATAAACACCAAAGTCCTTCCACCCGAGCGCCTCAATCCCCTGAGCATAACGCCATCTTCTCCTTAACATCTCGCCACTCCAATCGACACCAAGACCAAGCCCTAGGCTGCTGCCTTCTTATTCGAGCTTCCTTAAACTTCACCGTACCAATCGAAACTACAACGAGGAGGAAGCCTTCTAATCAAGGAGTTTAACGCATTTGAAATTTTAGGATTTAGTGGAGCTTTCGAATTTAGGGAATTTTTGGAAGATGAGGTTTTTGTTTAGTGAGGAGGAAATTGGGTTTAGCTGTAATCGGGTTGTTATTTTTTCCTCTTTTCTTTTTTTATGTTTTATTCTTTATTTGAGGTCGAGTGTGATGCTCCCAGTATTTAAAGGAGGAAATGGGTTGCTGCGAATGGAAATAACAGCTTGGTAGGCACGAAAATGAGATGGCTTGAAGAGCACGGTGTTTGAAGTCTTGGCAGACACGAGTTGTAAACTTGGTAGGCACAAGCTGAAGTGAACAAGGTAAACACGGCTTTGAAATTTTTATGTATGAGGATCAGGGCAGTGTTTGTGTTTCATTTGTTTGATTTTTCTATGATTATATATATATATATAATTGCTTAAGATAGTATATATAATTATACTGCATGGTTGCTTTTTTTTTTTATATACAAATTTTCATCATATACAAGAGTATGGTCCAAAATATGACATGGCAATAAAACATTACTTGCTTAATGTTTATTCTTTTATTATTTTTATTGAGCATGTTAATTCCCTGCTGATACACCATTCTATATAATTAAAAATAATGATACTAAATTAAGTCGAACGTTACCCATTAGAATAAATTTTATTAACTAGTATTATACTACAATAATAATCAAATGTTTTAAGTCTTAAAGGATGTATTCATACATTTAGAATTTTAATGAGTTCACATAATTTATACGAGTCTCATTGCTTCTTATCTACCTTTTCGTCTTTCAAGTAAAAGAAATGATCCTGCTTAGCCTCCTTTTTATACATATTTTAAGTTTAGCATACCCGGCTTCTCAAATTTCATTTACGTGTGAACGGCTAGCGACAAAAATAAAAATGTTGTTATGTCAAGCAAAGCGTTACGATCTCAAAATTATAATAAAACCGACAAAATAACTTATATTGTGATATCCCCAAACGCTGATATAGGGTGTAAAATACTTCAAATAAAAAGTTGCTTATTTTTCAAAAATAAAAATTATAGAAAATTTCTATAAATTAAATTATAACTACGTCTCAAAAATCTTGTCCAAATTCAAAAAAAATATTTAATTATATTAAATGAACCGTTATGGCTTATTCACGACTCCACAGACTTTCTGAAAATTTGATTTTTGGACATAGCTTACTATCTATAATACGAAATCTCGATTATTCACTTCCATTAGAAAGATACAGTTTCATAGATTCAAATATTTCTTGTTTCAAAGAAATCCGATTTATATTGAATTATGTATATTCAGTTGAAGTTTAAATCATAAATTACAAACTACCACGCCCTTACGAGCTCGTTTTAATTTTCATTATAAATTATACATTCAAATTTCGTTTTTAATAAAAAAATTCCTTATAAAAATCATTTTATATTACCAGTACAACATTTAAAATCAATTTAAATGTTTTAAAATTAACAGCAAAAAATCCAGGTAGTTACAGTGTAGGTTGAAAAGATCGTTGTATAGACTGAAACAGTCTCTGAGACAGTGGTATAAACGATTTGATCGTTTTATGTTATGCTAAGCTTGTTGAGTATAATAGTATGATTTTTGTTTGATGATAACAAACATATGATAATTATTATTTAAATGTGTTTGCAATTTTATTTTTTTATTTTCGTAAGAATAAATATTTATTGAATAATATACTAGTGTACATAGTTGTATATTCACACGGTTTATTCAAATAAATATTTTATTTCAATAGTACAACATTCAGACTCCACTATTGTATATTCACATATATTACTTCACATGACATTGTACACGTAAATAAATGGAATACGGTAGACAAATTTGTTTGAAAACAATAAAATAATATTTTATTTCAATCAAATCTGTTTATTACAAATAACGGTACAATTTTGTTCACGTCTACAATCGATTTCACATACACAGATGCCACATTACATACATCACTCATCACTCAGTACATTTTCATATACACTACACTCACTACAGTTCACTCAACACTCGTTTATATTTCTATACAGTTCACTCATATATACTGGCACATGAACATCATCATCTTCAGTCTTCTATCTTCACTGCTCTCCAATCTAGTCCAGTCATCTTCATACCTGTCACATACAGAAGAACACACATGGTAGACTGCAACAAAATAAAATTAAACAAAAGCAAATAAAAATTTATTTTTAAATTTTATTTGCCTCAGAATTACGGTGTGTTTCTCATCATTTTTCTAGACTTGGTCTAATATGGAGGGACAGGAAAAATCATTTTGATGGCTGCATATACACACGTGTATAAATATACACATGTGCACTGCCTCGCCAATCAAAATACAGCACTGAGCAACTGAGTAGCAGCCACGTGGACCTCCTCGACTCAGTGCAAATCAGTGTGCAAATGGTCGAGCCAAAAGTGCAAATAAAAATAAAAAGCCAAAATAATCGAAAATATTCAAAGATGATCAAGTCAACATGGTACAATACAAAACTGGACAAAACTTTTTGAATGGTTCAACAGTTCACAAAACTATGCAGCATAGTCATGGGGATTCATACTTGAAGTAAACAGAGCAGGTCATCTTTCATGTACACAGTATTTCATGAAAATGCAAACGTATTTAGCAATGTCACCAAGCACACAAGCATCATGTACAAGAATCATAGAAGAATACAAGTAGATCATCATGAAACATTCTCTGGTGTGTATGTACAAGATTAAGTATAAACAAAACCAGATTTCAGGTGCATATATAAAATGTACTCAAGTAAAAGTGAAGTTCAAGTAGTTCAAGTCAACATGACAGTGGTCGGGTAAAACAAACAGCAAGTAGGAGATAAACTGGGAGCTTAATCAACATGTAGACAGCATGGCAGCAGCTTAAATAATGCAGGATTTATGAGCTCTCAAGTGCAAGCTAACAGGAAGGTTTCAAATACATGTCAGGTTTCAAGTATGTTCAGAACAGCAAATCTACAACAAGAAATACCCAGATCGACACAACTCAAGTGAACCAAACAACATTACTACTTTGAGTGCAGAGTGGAGCAGCATGGTTAACTGGCATGGCACAGCATGTAACTATGGTCAGGGGTGACACAAGTTCAAATATACAACATACAAGCTCAAGCAATGGATGTGTGGTCTAAGCAATTGTACACCAGGAATATGAAAGTGGCAATAGGTCAGAGAACATCAAAGAAAAGTGTAGTGCATTTTCAATTTGAAGTATGGTTCAAGGCAAGTCCATGCAAGCAAAGAAATGACCAAGTGTCGTACCTACGTTTATGGTATAATATCTATTTCTATCAAACCAAGCAGTGTAAAAACAGTAATGGGTATTCAAGTACTAATTCTGTTCAAAGGAAATACAAGAGTACATTCACAAGTATATAGGTTCAGCAAGTGTTAATCAAGCAATATTTCAAAGTCGAGACAAATATGGGTAGTAGGAGTTCAACATAAAACATGTCAAGAGTATCAAAGTAGCATCTGCTTGTACCAGTTTTTTTGTAAGCAATTAATCAAAGGATTCAAAATAAATTCAGTTGAAATCATCCTTGGAAAAATGAAGCGTCGGTTCATTTCAGATTAATATTCAAGGGTATAAGCAGTTTTATCAAAAGACGGAAACATTGAGGGTGTTTGAATGATTCAAAGTACAGTTCAAATATCCTGAAACCAAAAGTTTAAATTTGACAGTGAGAAATATAATAGGAAGGATGAAATATTCAAATTATTAATTCGAACTCAATCAACAGTTTCAGAAGTCCACACAATTTTCAGATCGAAGGAATTTCTAGAATTTATCTTGCAAAATACTCCAGAAAGTTTGAACATTTTTAAACATCAAGGATCAATTCAAATCACCAGATCAGTCGCAAGAAAACCATTTCAAAAGCCCAAAAATTCTCGCATGTATCATGGCCAAATCAAACATCGAAATCAGAGCAAAATTTTAGGATTTTTCCTATAAATACACCTATTTCATCATCGGCTATCATCATCGAAATCCAACGAAAAAAATTCGAAGAAGTCAAAAGAAAATCACTCACAATTTTTAGGGTTTCAATCGTCAGAGAGGAATCCCAATTTGATCAAGCAAAGCCATCAAAGCACTGACAGAATCCAACAATTAAAGGCATCAGAGAATCAATTTCATCATCGAATTGATTTAGAATTGGGAGAATTCCAAAAACCCTAGCAGATCGCCATCGCCATATTTGTTTCCAGAAGCTAGAAGAAAACCCTAAGCCACCATTCTATTTCCAACTAAACAAAGTGATCAGGCTCAAGTGAAAAGGAAGTGGCCAGCCAAGTTTAATTAAAAGGGACAAGATACAAAGGAGTTAAAGGGATTTATTACTTAGTTTTTTTTTTAAAGAAACTAGGGTTTTGTTTTTAGTTAAGGGTTTTATTTTAAATTGTTTTTAGTTTTTAAATTTGCAATCAACTTTAGAGTTTTCTAGTTTGCCTCTAAAACTAGGGAGACGAATTACGGGATTTGTAATTCGGGGAAATCTGGTTTCGGGGATAGAAACCAGTGCAGGGTTTTAAGCGTAGGGTTAAGTTGGGAGCGAGTGTCGCGAGTTTACAGGGGATTGTAAGCATAGAGATTACTTTAACTCCTAGTAGAAACCTTGGGGAATGCAGCAGTAGGAAGGGTTTTGCCGAAGCTGGGTATATCTGAGTGTTATTTATTTTTCGCATTTATTCTGATTATTATCTGTACTGTTATTATTTAATTACTCTGTAAAAAATTTGCGATAAACCCTATTCAACCCCCCCTCTAGGGTTAATTTAGATCCTACAAGTGGTATTAGAGAAGGTAATTTTTATTTTATTTTAACTCTAGAGTCATGAATCTGCCTAGTAACGCGTTTTCCAAGGGTTATTCCATAGCTAGGCCACCAATGTTTAATGGAACTGATTATGCATATTGGAAAGCTAGAATGAAAATTTATTTGAGTTCAGTCAATTATGATGTGTGGGATATTATTGAAATGGGTTATAGTTCTCCCACTGTTATTGTTAGTGGTGTTGAAGTTCTAAATCAAAAGACAGGTGGGATGCTAATGATAAAAAAATATTTTCAACTAATGCCAAAGCAATGAATGCTTTAATCTGTGCTCTTGATAAAACAGAATTTAATCGAATTTCTCATTATGAAATTGCATAGGAAATATGGCATACGTTGGAGGTCACACACGAAGGTACATCTCAAGTGAAGGAATCTCGTCTCGCTCTACTCAGCAACGAATATGAAAATTTCTCTATGCAAAGAGATGTATGGACGCTTCTCATCACTAGTCTACAACGCAAAAGCTCTTGACAAAACCTATACCGAAGTGGAATTGATCAGAAAAATATTGAGAGTGCTACCGATGAATTTTGAAGCAAAGGTGACGGCGATTCAAGAATCAAAAGATTTGAATAAAGTAAGCATGGAAGAGTTAATCGAAAATCTGATTACTTACGAGATGGAGTTAAAAGCAAGAGAAGAACGAAAGAATTTTGAATCATATAAAAAGATGATCGCTCTAAATAATACTGTTGAAATTGATGATGAAGATTCCGCTGAAGAACTAGACATGGTTTTGAGAAAATGGGCAAAGGAAATTACAAGCCATGAAAGAAGAATTCAAAAACCGACAAGTCCGAAAGTTCAGATAGTTCAAACGATGAAGTGTTTTTCTATAATTGCAAGAAACCCGGACATATCAAACCAAATTGCCCACAGCTCAAAAATGAAAAGAAGAAGAAGTTCAGAAGAAAGAAGAAGGCTTTTGCTACTACATGGGATGACGAGGAAGGAGAAGAAGTTTCTGAAAGCGATGAAGAGGAAGTTAATTTGTGTCCTATGGCTCAATCTGATTCAGAAAGTAGTGAAGAGGATTCAAGTGAGGTATCGAATTTTACTTATAAAGAATTAATTTTAATGTGTCACGATCTCACAAAAACCGTTGATTCTCTTGAACTAAAAGTTAAGAAATTGAAATCTGATAGGTTCAAACTAGTTCAAGAAAATAACAGTTTAGAAAGAAAACTAGAAAAAGTTAAGATTTCACCGTTTTTAGAATACAAAAAATGTCAATTTTTGAGTAATGATCCTTTGAAATTCAAAACTGATTTTGAGTTACTTAAAAGTGAAAACGTAAATTTGAAGAACGAAAATCGTGATTTTGAAAAGGAAATTGAAAAGCTTAAAGAATCTGAAAAACTTTATTTTGAAAAGCGAAAACAATTTGAAATTGAAATTTCTAAGTCCAATGCTAAAATCAAAGCACTTGAAAACGAAAATTTGATTTTAAAACAAACTGATGCTGAAAAGAGGAAAATCGCTATTAATCGTTGTTCAAATTTAATGAAAGAAAATAGCGACCTTAAATTTAAAATTCAACGACTTGAGTCAGCTTTGACTAAATTTTCTAAAGGAGAGAAATCATTGAATATGTTGTTAAAAAATAAATTTTTTGTTTAGAATAAAAAGGGACTTGGCTTTGGATCTGATCAAGTTGAAAAACAAAATTCTAATGATTTTAAAAATCCTTTAAATGGTTTTGAAAACGATTGAGTTGAAATTTTGAAATCTAATAATTTCAAAGGGTTTTTAAATCACAAACGAAATAATAACTTATTTAAAAACAATTCATTTAAACATGTTTGGATTCCAAAAAATAGCAATTTTTTTTGAATAAGTCTAAACGAAATTGGCTTCCAAAGGGTACGCTAGTGGATAGTAATGGATTGTTATATAAACGGGTTTGGGTACCAAAACGTGTAAATGAAGATAAGAGTGGTAAAACAGTTGTTGTTAGACCACTCAATGTTATAAACATTTAGGTACCAAGGATAGGCTAAGGAAGAATTGTGTTTAAGAGATAAAAATTCAAATTGTTCCATTTTATTGAATTGTTTGAAGTTCCTTAGCCGTAGATTCTGAGTTGGAGATTCATTGGTTCACATTGGTTATGATAAGACAGGTATGATCTCTAAACTGTTGTTTTTATTTCCATTAATTTTATTTTTTCTTATTTTATTTTATGATGATTTATGTTGACAGGGTCATAACATTTTTTAGCACATCTTGAACACTGTAAATCAGAATTTTAAAATTTGTGATGCTCTTGAATGACTAATGAAATTTCACATATTTTCGTTGTTTTGAGTTTTTTCATATTTACTTTGAAAAATATTGAAAAACTAAATTCAATACAGTGGACTACTTGAAAGCCATAACTGATTAGTTGTGAAAATTTCATTTTTTTTATTTTACTTGGTTGATTTTGAAATCATTCATTATTGATTGTTGAATTTCTTGAATTATAAAAAAATTCGATTTTTTCTCAACTGATTTCAAATAATCAACTTCAGATTTGATTGTTTACAGTTTCTTATTCTTGTTTTTAAAAAAAATTCTCTGAAAGTTTCACTTATGATTCTTGCTTTGGAAACGATCTTTTGCTGCTCTGATAAGGAAATTGATTTGATCATTTGAATATCTTGGTGACTGGACGATAAAGTGAAAAATCGGTGATTAAATATCTTTAAATTCCACAGACAGTTTGAATTAAATATATATGTTGTTATAAAATTGTCTAGGAACAATCAGCATTAGAAATATTAGATAATTCTACTGATTGATTTTTGAAACTGATTTTCAAACTTGCATTGATATTTTCAAAAACTCTTCTTGAAATTGATATTTTCAATTTTAAAATTATTTTTGATTACTTATTCAAAAATTGAAATTATTGATTAATTTGAACCTTTTTGTAACTCATCAAAGTTATTAACAGATTTATGAATTTACGATGAGTTGTGACTATGGTATAATTCATAACTAGAGGAGTTGTTATTTTAAATCTCATGATGATTGGAAAGATTTTATAATATCTTTGAATTAGAGCTTATTTCACGACCATCTTCTATATCTCCCATATTTCTGTCATTCATCATGGTTTTATTTAATTTGGGGAGTTCTAATTATTCTTGGAATTAAAAATAAAATAAAAATAAATAAATAATTTATCCCTGGTATTCACTCCCATTTAAAAGTCCTCGAGGTTTTGCGTGGGTGAATTACCTTAATCTCTATGTGCTTCCAGTCTCACTTAAAAGACCTTTGGGTTGTGCATGGATGGAACTTACTAGAGAGGATAAAATTAAGTAACTATTAACCCCATTTAAAAGACCTTTGGGCTATGTGTGGTTAGCAAGTGCTTAACATATTTCTGAGCTTATTTAAAATCTTTAAAACTCATATTCAAATATTCATTTTTATTGAACTCTCCTCATTGTATAAATCCATGCATTCTGAAGGTGAAATTTGCTTTTGCTTTAAAGATTATTATGATTTTTGTTTGATTAAATGGGCTTTACGATATATATTCTCTCTCTTAATCTGAATCTATATTTTAGACTATATTCATCACTATTTCGATTTCTATTATCCTTTTGATGATAACAAAAGGGGGAGAATGGTCAAGATTTTGACTAATGGGTATATAATTCAAAAATATTTTAATATTGGAAATTAAATATCTAGATGCAAATTGATTAATTGAATACCATTATTTATATATTCCATATATATAGGAGAAGTTCAGTTGTAAGGGGAGCATACAAATAGGGGAAGTAATATATTTCACGATCAAACACATTTAACACAGTCAAAATCTTGTATATGTTTGTCATCATCAAAAGGGGGAGATTGTTGAGTATAACAGTATGATTTTTGTTTGATGATAACAAACATATGATAATTATTATTTAAATATGTTTGTAATTGTACTATTTTATTTTCGTGGGAATAAATATTTATTGAATAATATACTAGTGTACACAGTTGTACATTCACACGGTTTATTCAAATAAATATTTTATTTCAATAGTACAACCAAGGTTTTAAACCTCGGATATCGGTCGCGTTTCGTCTCGGGGATTTTATAGACTCAGTCTCGTATCGGTGGAGATCTCGGACGAGATGAGTCTAACTCGGGAGTTCGTCTCGGATTTTCATCTCGGGTCTGAAAGTTCATATCGGAACAATCTCGAGATACATGATATGTTAAAAATGATATTTTTAACAAAATGATTTTTATGAATGTTATTTAAAATATAGTAACTTAAACTTAAAATGCAAAATAAATTTAATATTTTTTATTTTGCGAAAGATCATTCATACTCTAAATCGTAATATGCTTAAAACAGAAATATTATTAGATAGGAAACATTAAAAGGATCCAAAACATTAAAAAATTCAACATAAATAGACCATAAAATACATAATTTCATAAGTAACATGTATATAAAAAACGAATATGAAAATCATAAGCATTGTAGAAGATATATGAACATGCAATATAGTCATTTAACATGAAAAATGTAAAATAACAAAAGATTGATATGGCTAGATTTGAGTTTTTTAATTATAGCTTTAGTTCAAAGACAAATTTAAATTTTAACCAAAAAACAAAGATCTCGGATGATATTCCAGTATTTCGTCTCGGTCGATATATCGTTCGATATTGCAATATCTCGGGCGATATATTCGAAAGGAGATTTAGAGTGATATTTGCTGTTTCATTTCGGAAGGTGCCCAAAACGAGATCTCGGAGGAGATCTCGGGCGATATTTGCGAGATTTGAAACAGTGAGTACAACATTCAGACTCCACTATTGTATATTCACAGATATTACTTTACATGACATTGTACACGTAAATAAATGGAACACGATAGACAAATTTGTTTGAAAACAATAAAATAATATTTTACTTCAATCAAATCTGTTTATTACAAGTAACAGTACAATTTTGTTCACGTCTACAATCGATTTCACATACACAGATGCCTCATTACATACATCACTCAATACATTTTCATATACACTACACTCACTATAGTTCACTCAACATTCGTTTATATTTCTACATAGTTCACTCATATATACTGGCACATGAACATCATTATCTTCAGTATTCTATCTTCACTGCTCTCCAATCTAGTACAGTCATCTTCATACTTGTCACATATAGAAGAACACACACAGTAGACTGCAACAAAAATAAAATTAAATAAAAGTAAATAATTTTTTTAAAAATATTATTTGCCTCAGAATTACAGTGTGTTTCTCATCATTTTTCTAGACTTGGTCTGATATGCAGGGAAAGGAAAAATCATTTTGATGGATGCATATACACACGTGTATAAATATACACATGTGCACTGCCTCACCAATCAAAATACAGCACTGTGCAACTGAGGAGTAGCCACGTGGACCTTCTCGACTCATTGCAAATCAATGTGCAAATGGCCGAGCCAAAAATGCAAATAAAAATAAAAAGCCAAAATGATCGAAAATATTCAAAGATGATCAAGTCAACATGGTACAATACAAAACTGGACAAAACTATTCAAATGGTTCAACAGTTCACAAAACAATGCAGCATAGTCATGGGTATTCATACTTGAAGTAAACAGAGCAGGTCATCTTTCATGTACACAGTATTGCATGAAAATGCAAATATATTTAGCAATGTCACCAAACACACAATCATCATGTACAAGAATCATAGAAGAATACAAGTAGATCACCATGAAACATTCTCTGGTGTGCATGTACAAGATTAAGTATAAACAAAACCAGATTTCAGGTGCATATATAAAATATACTCAAGTAAAAGTGAAGTTCAAGTAGTTCAAGTCAACATGACAGTGGTCGGGTAAACCAAACAGCAAGTATGAGATAAACTGGGAGCTTAATCAACATGTAGACAGCATGGCAGTAGCTTAAATAATGCAGGATTCATGAGCTCTCAAGTGAAAGCTAATAGGAAGGTTTCAAATACATGCCAGGTTTCAAGTATGTTCAAAACAACAAATCTACAACATGAAGTACCCAGATCGACACAACTCAAGTGAACCAAACAACATTACTACTTTGAGTGCAGAGTGGAGCAGCATTGTAACGACCCGTATTCTACACATCATAGGAATGTAGAATATTTATTTCTTTCCCGTGTGAAGTCGTATGGTCATGTAACTTTGGGAAACATCCATTAGAGTCATTTCCCATGTTCATGATTTTTTTCGATTTTTAAATGACCATTTTGCCCCTAGTTGGTACTGTTTTGGCCATAACTTTTGATTGGAAAGGAATTTTGACTTGAAGCCACTTCCATTTGATTCGTTTGATGGTTTCTCTTTCCGTAGAGTGGTCATAATAGTCAAACGGACTTACCGTCTGGGAGATATGGCTGAAACAAGGTTTGGAGGGTGAAAAACTGCTTAACCGGGCCAAATCGGGTGATTAGTGAGTAGGCCCATAACCCATTTCGGGATTAGGGTTATGGGAGGGCTGAAATGAGATGGAGAATCATTCCATTTCAGTTTTCTAGCCTCCACTTATCACCAAGGATCCCTAAAAATGGCCTCCAACCTCTAAATCACCCCCAAATCACCTTTAGGTTAAGGATTTGGCTTAGCAACCCCTAATCAAGAAGGATCTTCACCAAATCAACAAAGGAGTTGCTGTTTGGTATTGAAATTCGCATCAAATCAGAGAATCATTTTAGATCTTAGTTTATTTTGTGGCTAAGGTGAGTGATTTGCTTAGTTTTGCACTAATTATGGCTAATTAGGGGTGATTATTGTTAAATAGCGAATTTAAACATGATAAAATTCTGGAAAAATGTCTATAAAATTCGGAATGATGTTTTAGACCTCTGATATAAATTTGGGTTAGTTTGGTTAAGTTTTGATAATCCTATCATTAGTTTCACCCAAGTATGCTTAAGGGGAAATTTGGGATTTTGGGTATATTTGATCCATTTTATATGCTATGATTTATGTTTTGATGTTTGGGATCGACACTACATGTTGCAATGACTGTATGGTATGCTTTTGGTTTGTTTAGAAGTGTTAGATTGGTCAAAAACGCCGTCGAATGGCGTAGAAACAGTCGCAGGAAAACATGCAGGAAATGACCCAGAATCCGGATCGGATCGGTGGAGGGTAGAGCGACTCGAACCGTTCCAGCATGGGCGTTACGATCTGTTTAAAGGAGTAAGTCACGACTCAGCTAGGTGGCACGATCCGGTGGTAGAAGCACGATCCGAACCAACAAGTATTTCCGATCCGAACCAGAGGAGGGTGGGGAGCTCACGAGTCGATGGGTACTAGGCGAGACGATCCGACCCGATCAGAAGACACGACCCGACCCGGATGAGACAACCCGATCCGATCCGAAGTGGTGACGCCGATCCGAATCAGGAAGAGGAGCCACGAGCTGGGGGACCACGACCCGATCCGATGCAAGAGGCGCGACCCGATCCGAATGCAAAGGCCGATCCGACCCGATGAAGAATGTGAAGACTGATCCGATCCGATCCGATGGTGATGACCAATAACCCGAGATGCAAAGGTAGTCCAAATGGGAGTTAGAGCTCAGGATCCCGGAACCAGTTGGGAACCAATGAGTTCACTTCATGGTTGGACTTTGCTGCGAGACGTGTGCTAAGGAGTTGTCGACGTTCATAACTTTGATTCACCACTAAAAAGGAATGATGGGCTACTTATCAGTGCAGTAGGGTCATTATGACCTGAGGGGCAAGGTGATGCGTAGTAAGACTATGAGCCAGCGCAGATGGGGTGAATAACTCCATGGGGCAAGTGGACATAGTAAGGATTAGTAAGGCTATGAGCCAGCGCAGATGGGTGAATAACTCCATGGGGTAAGTGGACATAGCGAGGAATTAGTGGCTACGTTATCAGTGCAGTGAAGCCATTTATGACTTCATGGGGCAAAGTGATCGTAGCAAGGAATGTTGGGTGATCGAAGTGGTGGATATCGTATGCTTTATGCACTGAGTGAGAGATGTGAGGATGGATGCTATGCTTGATTGTTTGCCATCATTATGACATGCACACCTCCCCCACCTCCGTATCTTTACACTGTTTGATATGATACCTTAGAGTGTTGTACAGTATGTAGTGCTAACTCTTTGGTTGCAGGTCCAGGTTCAGGTATGTTTTAGTCTACCTGTTATTGTTCACTTTAGATGCTTATCGCTCATACCAGGCTTTATGTCTGACCCAGAGTTTTATGTCTCCTCTTATTACTCTGGGTGCTCACACGAGCAGACTAGAGACAGGTTAGCTGGTGATGTGCGAGTAGCTGATTCGGAGGCGGGCAGGAGGCTTCCACGTATGATATATATATATATATATACACATTCTCCCTGTGTCGTTGGTGGTCGCTACTTGGGCATTAGTAGTGTACCTCTTTTATCTTGCTTTTATTTTGAGACAGTTTGGAAGTTGGAATAAGCTGTGTTCTGAATTTCCGCTGCTATGATGTCTAGTTCTGATTTTTAGCTTATGCACTGTCTCTCCTGTTTCATGTCAAGTATATTATTATTATATTTTGTTCTATGCGCTGTGAGACATTCTACAGGTTCTTCGTATGTTCATTTCCTTCTTCCTTTTT
Organism: Allium sativum; assembly: GCA_030737875.1. Taxonomy (NCBI): domain Eukaryota; kingdom Viridiplantae; phylum Streptophyta; class Magnoliopsida; order Asparagales; family Amaryllidaceae; genus Allium; species Allium sativum. The sequence continues at coordinate 415,227,739 of CM060909.1, read as the reverse complement.
CCTTCTGGCGACCCGTTCCGTGCTAACCGGTCATGTGTACAGCGCACTTTTGGAGTAAATGTCGGTTGGTGCGGGGCGGGCCGTCACACTTGGTATCAGAGCTCTAGGTTGCGTAGTTAACCTAGGGAAAGACACTAGGGAGAGTTAGTACGTATATGAGAGCGCGTATTTGTGATTACTTTGGTTTTCAAAAGCTATGTATATATATACTATTAGTAGTATAAGAATGAAGTTGCACTGCACTAGTACCACTATGGGGTCGTTGATCGTTTTCCTTTTTCAGATTGACGATGAGCCGACATGTTAGAGGTACCGGTAGAGGGGCCAATAATGGGAATGCCGCTGACATGAGGGCGATGTTTACCAACCTTATGAGAGACATGCTTAGAGAAGTGCAAGGGGCAGTTCCCAATCCCGGAGTTGGTGATGGCCCAGTAGTGCAGGCGCCTAGGGTCGATTTCGCCAAGTTGTGCAAAGATTACACTAATCTTGGTGGGAAGCCATTCCACGGAACGGAGTCGGCCACAGATGTTCAAGATTGGATGGATAGCTGCGACCGTATCTTCGATGACTTGGGTCTTGAGGATGCGATGAAGAGAAGGCTAGCGTCTCGTCAGCTGTAAGGGCGAGCGATGAATTGGTGGAATGCCATAAGAACAGCCACTCCAGAGGACCAGGTTACTTGGGTTCAGTTCAAGGCTCGCTTTAGCGAGAAGTTTATCCCAGCTGCCCAGAAGTCAGTGTTGTTTAAGAGGTTCTTGGAACTGAAGCAGAATGGGAGGGCAGTTTCTGATTATATTGCTGAGTTCGACACTTTTTCGAAGTATGGACTGTCTCTTATCGATACTCCTGAGAAGAAGAATGAGAAGTTCATTACTGGTTTGGATGGGCACTTGGGGGAAAGGCTTATCAACCACATCGATGAGACTTTTGAATCGATCGTGGGGAAAGCTTTGAGATCGGAGAGTCTTTACCCTAAGTCAAAGACTGAGGCTGCATCTGCAGAAGGGCCAATGTCGCAAGCAGGCGGTGGAGGCAAGAATAGCTCTCAGAATAAGAGGAAGCAGGACCAATCTAAAGGTGGCCAGAAAAAGAGCAAGAAGGATGTTGAGTGCTTCAGCTGTGGAAAGAAGGGCCATTATGCTAAAGAATGTCGGGCCAAGCCAGCGGAAAGGAAGTGCTACAACTGTGGTCAAGTGGGACATCAGAAAGATAAGTGTCCGCAACCTCTTAAGGAGAAGCAGATTGTGAAAGCATATGCTCTTGATGCTATTCATTCTTCGTCGAATGCCCCAACTGCGGCGGAGAAAGGGAAGAATGTTGTTATTCAAGGTATGCTTTCTATTTATGATATACCAGTTCGAGTTTTGTTTGATACTGGGGCTTCCCGTTCCTTCATATCTAGTGACCTGGTAGATAGGTTGGGACTGGAACCCGAGATAGTCGATAGACCATTGATAGTGACGAACCCGATTGGTGGTTCGACTAGCCTTAGTATGATTTGCAGGAATTTGGTCTTATCGAGTCATGGATGTATGTTTGTATGTGATTGCTTTGTTTCGGGCTTTACTGGGTATGGCATTATATTGGGGGTCGATTGGCTCCAAAGATACGGGGTGGTGGTAGACTGTGAGGGCTTTTTGGTGACAGTGAGGGCGGATGATGGGCGGAGGGTAGTGTTTGGTAGTCTACCTAGTGATGGGGTTATGGCTAGTTTTGTAAATTCCCTCGACATCCCGCAGGATGAGTTGTCAGATGTGCCCGTGGTTGGCCAGTATCCGGACGTCTTCGAGGAGGTGACCGGGCTTCCACCACACCGAGAGATTGAGTTCCGTATTGATTTAGTGAAAGATGCCAGACCTATAGTGATGCCACTTCGTCGTATGGCACCAAGAGAGCAGCGAGAGCTCGGGGTGCAAGTCAGCAATCTTTTGAAGAAGGGATTAATTAGAAGGAGTGTCTCCGAGTGGGGAGCACCAGTTGTATTTGCCACTAAGGCAGATGGTTCCCTTCGTTTGTGTGTGGACTATCGCGAGTTGAATAAGGTGACGAGGAAGAATAAGTATCCTCTACCGCGGATAGATGATTTGTTTGATCAGCTGGAAGGAGCAAGAGTGTTCTCCCAGTTGGACCTCGCGACAGGATTTCATCAGCTTCGAGTAGCAGATGAGAGTGTTCCGAAAACGGCATTTAGGACGTCGTCTGGATTTTATGAGTGGTTGGTCATGCCGTTTGGGTTGACCAATGCACCAGCCTATTTTGTGGATCTTATGAATCGAGTATTCAGAGATCAGTTGAATAAGTTTGTTCTTGTGTTCGTGGATGATATCCTTGTTTATTCAAGGACAGAGGAGGAACACAAGGGGCACTTGAGGATAGTGATGGAGGTGTTGAGGAAACACCAATTGAAAGCGAAATTCTCTAAGTGTCATTTTTGGAGAAGGGAAGTAAGATTCTTGGGTCATGTTGTTTCAGAGTGTGGTATTGCCGTGGACCCTGCGAAGGTGGCAACGGTACAAGATTGGCCTACGCCCAAGAATTCTACAGATGTAAGAAGTTTCTTGGGATTAGCCGGATATTATCGTAAGTTTATCCAGGACTTCTCCAAGATAGCAGCACCGTTGACTCAGTTGACTAAGAAGAATCAGTCCTTCGTCTGGGACGGAGTGTGTGAGGATGCCTTCAAAAGTCTAAAGGAGAGGTTGACGCGTGCGCCAGTGTTAGTCATTCCTAAGGGGAATGAAGAGATGACGGTATACACGGATGCTTGTGGTACCGGACTGGGTGCAGTATTGATGCAAGGAGGTAGGGTTGTAGCTTATGCTAGTCGACAGCTAAAGCCGCATGAGAAGAAGTATCCTACCCATGATTTGGAATTGGCAGCGATTGTATTTGCGCTGAAGATGTGGAGACACTATCTCCTGGGAGAAAGATTTGAGTTGTTTACCGATCATAAATCGTTAAAGTATCTCCTCTCTCAGAAAGATCTGAATCTCCGTCAGCAGAGATGGTTAGAGTTCTTGGCTTCGTATGATTTTGATATCGCATACACACCTGGAAAAGGTAATGCAGTAGCCGATGCCTTGAGTAGGAGACATGCCAGCTTAGGGGCAATGTTTCTTGAATGGAAGCAACTGGAATATATCGCGGGGTTTGATTTCAGACCAAAGTGCGAGTTGGATCCAGTTATGCTAGCTAGTTTGACGATCAGACCTACTTTGATAGAGCGGATTGGTTCCAGCCAGAGGGACGATCCTAATCTATTGGAATTCATCTCCAAGTTAGAGATGGGTATCGATGAGGAGATGAATGTGTATGGACTTGATCGAGATGGATGGCTTCGAAAGAATGGAAGATTAGTTGTGCCCAACGTGAATGGTTTGAGAGATGAAGTGCTTAGAGAATGTCATCACTCAAAACTGACTATACATCCCGGTGGTAATAAGATGTATCAAGACATGAGACAGACTTACTACTGGGAAGGGATGAAAAGAGACGTTGGGAAGTTTATATCCAGATGCATGAATTGTCAGCTAGTTAAAGCCGAGCAAAAGAAGCCTAGTGGGTTGTTGCAACCATTAGAAATTCCCGAATGGAAATGGGAACAAGTTTCGATGGATTTCATCGATGGTTTACCTAGGACTAGATCGGGACATGATAGCATTTGGGTAATTGTGGATCGATTGACTAAGAGCGCAAGATTTATACCAGTCAAATCGACCAGAACGGCAGCCAAGTTGGCAGAATTGTATATGAAGTGGGTAGTGAGATTTCATGGAGTACCCAAAAGCATTGTGAGTGACCGAGACCCGTTGTTCACTAGTGGGTTTTGGAAGAGCTTACAAGAGGCTCTAGGGTCAGGATTACATCTCAGTACCGCATATCATCCTCAGACCGACGGTCAGACGGAGAGGGTGAATCGTATATTGGAAGATCTCTTGAGAGCTTGTATATTGGATTTTGGTGGATCATGGGATGACCATTTGCATCTAGTAGAGTTTGCATATAATAATAGCTACCAATCCAGTATCGGTATGGCTCCATATGAAGCTTTGTACGGAAGACCGTGTAACTCACCATCATGTTGGATAGAGACTGGCGAGAAGTTTGTGCTTGGACCAGATGTGGTGAGAGAAACTTCAGATAAGATTAAGATCATTCAGCAACGAATGAAAGCTGCCCAAGATAGGCAGAAGAGTTATGCTGATAAGAGGAGAAGAGAATTGAAATTCTCCGTTGGTGACTTGGTGTTTGTCAAGATCTCTCCGTTGAAGAGCGTGATACGATTTGGCAGGAGAGGCAAATTAGCACCAAGATTTGTTGGCCCGTTCCCTGTTCTTGAACTAGTCGGGAATTAGGCGTATAGAGTTGGCTTACCAGAGAAGATGGCAGGAGTTCACAATGTGTTTCATGTTTCCCAACTAAGGAAGTTCGTTCACGACTCAAATGTGACTATTTCACCTGATCAGTTAGAGGACTTCGATGTAGAACCCGAGGCGGTTGGGAACCGCAAGCCGATTCGTATTGTGGGGCACGATACAAAGCAACTTTGAAGGAAGTCGGTGAAGCTAGTCAAGGTTCAGTGGGGCGAGGACGAGAATGATTGTACTTGGGAGACAGAAGAGAGCATTAGGAAGACACACCCAGAACTCTTTGCCTGGTAAGATTTACTTTGTGATTTAGTTATTCCGCATGCTAGGGTAGACTTATTTCACTTGTTTTGCATGTTTGATGGTTGTTTTATGGTTGATAGGCATGCGGGACCTTTATGTGTGTTTGGATTAGGGAATTTCGGGGGCGAAATTTCTTAAGGGGGGGAGAGTGTAACGACCCGTATTCTACACATCATAGGATTGTAGAATATTTATTTCTTTCCCGTGTGAAGTCGTATGGTCATGTAACTTTGGGAAACATCCATTAGAGTCATTTCCCATGTTCATGATTTTTGTCGATTTTTAAATGACCATTTTGCCCCTAGTTGGTACTGTTTTGGCCATAACTTTTGATTGGAAAGGAATTTTGACTTGAAACCACTTCCATTTGATTCGTTTGATGGTTTCTCTTTCCGTAGAGTGGTCATAATAGTCAAACGGACTTACTGTTTGGGAGATATGGCTGAAACAAGGTTTGGAGGGTGAAAAACTGCTTAACCGGGCCAAATCGGGTGATTAGTGAGTAGGCCCATAACCCATTTCGGGATTAGGGTTATGGGAGGGCTGAAATGAGATGGAGAATCATTCCATTTCAGTTTTCTAGCCTCCACTTATCACCAAGGATCCCTAAAAATGGCCTCCAACCTCTAAATCACCCCCAAATCACCTTTAGGTTAAGGATTTGGCTTAGCAACCCCTAATCAAGAAGGATCTTCACCAAATCAACAAAGGAGTTGCTGTTTGGTATTGAAATTCGCATCAAATCAGAGAATCATTTTAGATCTTAGTTTATTTTGTGGCTAAGGTGAGTGATTTGCTTAGTTTTGCACTAATTATGGCTAATTAGGGGTGATTAGTTTTAAATAGCGAATTTAAACATGATAAAATTCTGGAAAAATGTCTATAAAATTCGGAATGATGTTTTAGACCTCTGATATGAATTTGAGTTAGTTTGGTTAAGTTTTGATAATCCTATCATTAGTTTCACATAAGTATGCTTAAGGGGAAATTTGGGATTTTGGGTATATTTAATCCATTTTATATGCTATGATTTATGTTCTGATGTTTGGGATCGACACTACATGTTGCTATGACTGTATGGTATGCTTTTTGGTTGTTTAGAAGTGTTAGATTGGTCAAAAACGCCGTCGAATGGCGTAGAAACAGTCGCAGGAAAACATGCAGGAAATGACCCAGAATCCGGATCGGATCGGTGGAGGGTAGAGCGACTCGAACCGTTCCAGCATGGGCGTTACGATCCGTTTAAAGGAGTAAGTAACGACTCAGCTAGGTGGCACGATCCGGTGGTAGAAGCACGATCCGAACCAACAAGTATTTCCGATCCGAACCAGAGGAGGGTGGGGAGCTCACGGGTCGATGGGTACTAGGCGAGACGATCCGACCCGATCAGAAGACACGACCCGACCCGGATGAGGCAACCCGATCCGATCCGAAGTGGTGACGCCGATCCGAATAAGGAAGAGGAGCCACGAGCTGGGGGACCACGACCCGATCCGATGCAAGAGGCGCGACCCGATCCGAATGCAAAGGCCGATCCGATCCGATGAAGAATGTGAAGACTGATCCGATCCGATGGTGATGACCAATAACCCGAGATGCAAAGGTAGTCCAAATGGGAGTTAGAGCTCAGGATCCCGGAACCAGTTGGGAACCAATGAGTTCACTTCATGGTTGGACTTTGCTGCGGGACGTGTGCTAAGGAGTTGTCGACGTTCATAACTTCGATTATCCACTAAAAAGGAATGATGGGCTACTTATCAGTGCAGTAGGGTCATTATGACCTGAGGGGCAAGGTGATGCGTAGTAAGACTATGAGCCAGCACAGATGGGGTGAATAACTCCATGGGGCAAGTGGACATAGTAAGGATTAGTAAGGCTATGAGCCTGCGCAGATGGGGTGAATAACTCCATGGGGCAAGTGGACATAGCGAGGAATTAGTGGCTACGTTATCAGTGCAGTGAAGCCATTTATGACTTCATGGGGCAAAGTGATCGTAGCAAGGAATGTTGGGTGATCGAAGTGGTGGATATCGTATGCTTTATGCACTGAGTGAGAGATGTGAGGATGGATGCTATGCTTGATTGTTTGCCATCATTATGACATGCACACCTCCCCCACCTCCGTATCTTTACACTGTTTGATATGATACCTTAGAGTGTTGTACAGTATGTAGTGCTAACTCTTTGGTTGCAGGTCCAGGTTCAGGTATGTTTTAGTCTACCTGTTATTGTTCACTTTAGATGCTTATCGCTCATACCAGGCTTTATGTCTGACCCAGAGTTTTATGTCTCCTCTTATTACTCTGGGTGCTCACACGAGCAGACTAGAGACAGGTTAGCTGGTGATGTGCGAGTAGCTGATTCGGAGGCGGGTAGGAGGCTTCCACGTATGATATATATATATACACATTCTCCCTGTGTCGTTGGTGGTCGCTACTTGGGCATTAGTAGTGTACCTCTTTTATCTTGCTTTTGTTTTGAGACAGTTTGGAAGTTGTAATAAGCTGTGTTCTGAATTTCCGCTACTATGATGTCTAGTTCTGATTTTCAGCTTATGCACTGTCTCTCCTGCTTTATGTCAAGTATATTATTATTATATTTTGTTCTATGCGCTGTGAGACATTCTACAGGTTCTTCGTATGTTCATTTCCTTCTTCCTTTTTCCTTCTGGCGACCCGTTCCGTGCTAACCGGTCATGTGTACAGCGCACTTTTGGAGTAAATGTCGGTTGGTGCGGGGCGGGCCGTCACAAGCATGGTTAAGTGGCATGGCGTAGCATGTAACTATGGTCAGGGGTGACACAAATTCAAGTATACAACATACAGGCTCAAGCAATGGATGTGTGGTCTAAGCAATTGTACAACAGGAATATTGTAACAACCCGAAAATCTGGGCCAGTTTAAAATTTTTATTTTGGCAATTTTAGCAAATTTTGATTATTTAAAATGAATTATTTTAAATAATATCAACGAAAAATTTATTTTGAATATAATTCGAACGTATATATTATATACGCCGTCGTTAGAATATAAATAATTATATATAATTATAAAAGGAATTGAAAATGGCGCGGTAGTTCGATAATTCGATTTCAAACTTCAATTGAATGTACCGGGTGCAAAACAATCCGGATTTTAGTGAAACCAAAAATAATGGAATCTAATTGTGAATATCTTTCCAACGAATCTGAAAGATCGAAATTTCATAGCGGGAATCAAAAGATATGTCCAGTTGAAAATTCTGAATAGTCGCTATGGAATTCAGGCCCTTAAAATGGAAATTTTGCAAACGACCTCGGATTTCGACGAAACCACTTTTGTTGGATCCGTGATGTCAAATTATTGCTAGGTTTCAAATTTCATAATTTTTCAAATCAATATGTGAGCGTGGCAAAGGAAAACGCGTTTGACCAGTTTCAGTTGATTTTAATCGACTGGAAAATGGTCATTTTTCAAACAGTCTCAGAATTCAATGAAACTAGTTTTGTTAGGACCGTATCGTCAATACGAAGCTAGAAAATAATTTTTCTGGAATTTTTCGGGTCCGTATGTGGTCCTGGTAAATGAAAATGTGCGTTTAAATTGAATATATAAAGAATTATACTTTAAATTCAACGGAACCTGATTCAAACAGCTGAATTGGCCTACAATACCTATCCCATTGTGTTCGGAACGGGGTTAAAATGCTAGGGACGACAGTCGCTGGGTTCGATTTTGAATTCGAACGAAAAAATTACTTTTGAAATTTAATTAAATAATTAAATATAATTATATTTTATATATTAAACTCCCTTTCCCTTACTCTCTCCACCTTTCTCCTTATTACAGTCAACGCAGATCGAAATAAAAAAAGGGAAAGAAAGAAAAGGAGGCGCGGCGGAACCCTCCAGCCACCACCGGAGGCGTGCGCCCCACCAGATCCAGCGCCGTCCTCCCCCTCTAATTCTCCTCCTCTCTCCTTCTTCAATCTCGAATCCCCCAGTCGAAGAAGATAGCTCGTTCGATTTTATGGCTCAACGGGAGAACAGCCGCACGCGATTTCAGATGGACAGGGGACTTCGAGTTGGCTGTAATTTCAGCCGTAGGGAGGCACCATGGGGGCGCAGCTTGTGGAGGTGCCGGATCGGCCGACCATGGCCAAGAGATGCGGCGGCTTCAAAACCCTACTGGTGGAGCTTCGGTGAACCTGGACAGTAAGCAACGGTGAAGACAGTGAGTGTTTTCCCTTTTTATTATATAATAACATTGATTTTAAATGTATGAAGAGCATGATTTTTGAGATATAAAATGTCATGATTTTTGAAAGATAAAATGGCATGGTTTTCAAAATAAAAATAGCAATGATAGTTAAAAATAAATTAGCATTGTTTTATTTACAAATTTTAGAAATAAAATAAAAAGTGTTTTAGAAATAAAATAAAAAGTGTTTTAGAAATAAAATAAAAAGTGTTTTAGAAATAAAATAAAAAGTGTTTCAGAAATAAAAGTGGCATTAGTTTTAGAAATAAAAATATGAATTTTTATTTATGCGTGAAGTAAAAATTCGATTTTTATATATTGAATAGCAAAGTAAAAATTCGATTTTTATATATTGAATAGCAAAGTAAAAATTCGATTTTTATATATTGAATAGCAAAGTAAAAATTCGATTTTTATATATTGAATAGCAAAGTAAAAATTCGATTTTTATATATTGAATAGCAAAGTAAAAATTCGATTTTTATATATTGAATAGCAAAGTAAAAATTTGATTTTTACATATTGAATAGCAAAGTAAAAATTCGATTTTTACATATTGAATAGCGAAGTAAAAAATTCGATTTTTATATATTGAATAGCGAAGTAAAAATTCGATTTTTATATATTGAATAACAATATAAAAATGTGATTTTTATATATATAGTGGCTACGGGCAACGAAGATGACTAAAAGGCGAGAATGACGAAGACTTCTACATTTGAAGTGGCGTGAAGTTGGAATAGCTATCTGTGAGAACTTCTCACTCTTCAATTTCTTTTTCTAGTTATATATATATACTAGGATGCAGACGGTGCTTAGTAGCACCCGACACAATCGTCCACAGACCATGGACTTGTTTGTTTGATTGCAAAAATTAGTTAGATTATTTGATTGAAATTTGAATTGTTTGGTGAAATGAATGGATTTGATTGATGTGTGAATGGCGTGGGCCTTCACTAGACCGGGGATAAGGCTAGGCCTCGTCCCGTTTCTAGTATCGTGCCGTTATGCCGCCGAAATTTTCTAAAATAAGTTAGAAAAATAAAAATATCATTTTATTTAAAGAATGAACTGAATAGAAATTCATATGTTAAAATAAAATGTTTTATCGTTAAAAATATAATTTTTAACGTGAAGTGAATAAAATAAAATATTCATTTACAAACCGGACGGTTTGTTTATGTACACCTATTTGAAGGACATTGATTGGGACGATAAATTTTACACATCGCCCAACTGCACAAATAAAATCTGTGTTTGATTGTTTGAAACCCCACACGGGTGTTGGGATGAAATTTGAAGTTCACTCATCCTGATTGATTAAATACGTCGATCGATTGATTGACCGGCTGTTATAAGCGTTAGATATCTATATTTGATGCTTATACAGTGTAGTGCACTTTGGGTGATGGTTGATTATTTTTCAATGCTATTATATACATGTGTTGTATGAAAATCCATATAATTAATTTTATATGGTGATTGATTGGGCTTCATTCCAATCGGAAAAATAAAGAATATTATAAAGTAAGGGTTCATGTGTTGACTGTACTCATTCGTGAGATTAGTCATGTGTTGAACGTAATATTTTAACAATAAATTTTATATCTTTATCACTATTAAATAAAGGTTCATGTGTTGACTGTACTCATCCGTTGAGATTAGTCATGTGTTGAACGAAATAATTTAACAAAAATAGTCACACGTGGACAGTACTCATTCGTTGAGATTAGTCGTGTGTTGACAAAAATAAATATTCATTTGTTGACTAGAATAAAGGAATATATGAAGCCGTGTTGATTAGATTGACGCCATTTTGACGTGAACGATATTTATATCGATTTTAGTCATTTTAAAATGAATATTGAAAAGTAATTTTCAAATCGAATATTTTGAAATGAAATGAATTGAAAACGATTTCGAAATGAATTGAATATAAAACGATTTCGAAATGAATTGAATATAAAATGATTTCGAAATGAATTGAATATAAAACGATTTCGAAATGAATTGAATATAGAACGAATTCGAATTGAATTTAAAACGAATTGAAATGAATTCAAATTGAATTGAAACTTGAATTGAATAGAAATGAATTTAAAACGAATTTATAAGGAAAGATTCAATTTTGATTTGAATTGGGATGGAAGTTGAAATTGTTTTTGAAACGAATTCAAAACTATTTATAAAATTCGTTTTAAATAGTAATCGACGAAATATATATTATATATATTATATATATATATATATAATATATATAATGGCCTGAATAGAACGCGCCGCGGTAGTTCGCGAATTTCGACCATTGATTTCAAACGGACATTACGGGAGATCCGACCGTCGGATTCTCCTAAAATCGGAACCGTTGGGTTCGTATCGAAAAGAGATTTCTAACGAATATTAGAAATTTGAAATCTAACGGTTGAATTTGGAATTATGTCCAAATCAAATTTGAAAAAGGTCACTGTAAGTGCAGTTCGATGGCCGTTGATGGAAATCGACTGTACGGGACTTGATAAAATTATTAAAAATAGTAATAATTTGTGTAAAATCATAAGAAATGATTTGTGAAGATTTGGGATGAAAAACTCCATATTTGAAAAGATAAAAATAGATTTTTATCGAATTGAACTAGTTTTGAACTAGAATTAAAATTCTATTTATTTTTAAAAATAAATAAATTGAATTTGAAAAGGGTTTTAAAAATTACCAGAATTACCAATGATTGCATTGGAGTGGATTTGAATCGAAATTGTCTTCGAAATATTTCGATGTTGGAATTCGTGATTATACAGCTGTTGTTATGGAAATTTGAAAGATATATATTTATATCGTTATTTCCAATACGACATTTGTTAATCGTAGAATTTGATATTGAATATAAGCCGATATATTTTCTATTCAGAGCCTTGTATAGAATATCAAATGTGATTTGGGTTTGTCGTGAATGGTGTCTTCATTAACACTGTTCTTAAACCCAGTTGAGAAAAGATTAAATCTTTTTATTTAGATTTAATGAAGTGTACCAATTAAACAATATTTAATTGGAATTGAATTGATATTGATTTTTGGGTTTATCGTGAACAGTGTTTTTAAATAACACTTGTTCTTTAACCCGATAATTAATGTGATGTGATTTTGGGTTTATCGTGAACCGTGTTTTAAATGACACTGATTCTTTAACCCAGTCACAGATTAAAACTAAGTGGAGTTTTAATGAATCTTTAATTAGATTGAAATAATAGAGAATGGAGTATCACCAGTTTTGCTCCAGGCGTTAGTTAAATCTTTAATTAGATTTGAACGTGAAATGGTAATTGAATTTACCGATAACACCGTGGTGTTAGATATGAAGTATAACCAGTTTTACTTCATGGGATGAATAGGTTGGGATTGGGAAATTAAAACAAATGATTACTTCGGTAAGGTTCGTTAATCCCGACTAGTTGAATCAAAATTCAAAAGGATAGATTAAAGAATAAATATAAAGAATTTATCTTTGATAAAATTAATGGGAACCTTTCCCTATGAATGTGAAATTTAGAAACTAACTGTCGATTAGCTAAGCAGAACGGTTTTCTGGATATTGATCTGATGTTGGTTTCGGCCTTCGGGGTTAATATTTGGGGGATTATTATCTTGATTAATTTACGGTTAGTGACTGATGAATTGGAATGAGGCGTATGTTGTGTTTGTGTAACACTTATTTAAAGTATACGCGAGTTATTCGGGAAGACCGGGTTTATCGCATTCTGAATAACGGATTCGACGATATGTCGAAGATGAAGACGGTGGCTGAAGACCGGAAGTCTTCACATCGTTTGGGTAATTACTGACGATCCTGGTTGGGTTGTACACCCAAGAGGATGGAAATAGTTGGTGGTCGTCCAGACGTACTTGGAGATGGATGGATATGCGAGGAAAGTGCCTCCGGTTTCGTTCAGACCCAGAACGGACTTGTAAATGGATAGTGTGTCTGACGTTGTATTCCTTTATACTGTATTTGGTGATCTCTGCTAAATATATATCTGTTTGGTGGCAGAGAATTTATTCTCTTGTTATACACCCTTCTCTGAGACGTACAAGCCTAGAGGTTATATATTGGCAGAAATCAGTGGTACAGTATGGATTGACAATGTGGCATGCTGAGTTGCATGGATCAAGGCTTTTGTTGAAAAGCAAAGTCTTGTGGTTGATGATCAAAGCACGGCCTTTGTGGCGTAGCTTTGTGTAACGTTGATTCGCGAGTATCACACCCGGTATGAACCAAAAACGGGAGACGGACCTCAGGGAGGGCATGCGTTTCTTTCTAGTTAGGAGTGGCGTTAGTGCTTGAACTGGCTGACGAGTTTGACTCATTTGGATGTTGCTTATTATTACTTGCTGAAAAGCGAGGCGCCTCGTGATATCGGTATCGGCCGATGCTTCTGGTTGGCTGACGGGCCAGGCTTACGCCCCAAAGGGCGGGGAAACGCAGTGTTCAGGCATAATAATCCACATCGGTGGACCGACCCTGACGATCCAAGCCTTGCCTGCGCGCTTGCCTGAGACTCGGACTAGACAGTCTCGAATCGGTGAGGATCTTGCCCCTAGCCTCGGTTCATACCATAAATGATAACCGAACTTCCAATACGACCTTTGCGGTTTTAATTGTAGAACTAGTATGGCGACATGATATATGGTACCCATGCCGCCTATGATTGATACTTATGATTTGAAGTTGTTTTATACACTATGCACTTATAATAGTATCAAACGATTTGTTTTAAACGTATCAAGCATTCTTTGGCTGTTATAAGGGAAAACCCTATCCCTCGGCTTGCGTTGCATTGTGTGATAGGACCTGGGTCTTATAACAGCTTCATTTTTCTTTATTTAGCATTGCGCTGTTGTTTTATGCATTGGTATTCTTGGGAGGAAACCCGTTCCGTGTTATACGGCGTGGTCCCTTGATTTACCTAACTTTAAAATAAAGATTAATAACTGTTTTAGTTCTCACACCAGTCACATGACTGACCTGAAGTTTATTGTTTTAACCTAAACTCTGGGTGCCCTTATTTTGACACGGGCAGCTAGTAGTTTTGGTTTTGCAGATTTATATTCACGGGATCCTAGTTTACAGCTGGAATGATATCCGGAAAGCTTTGTATCTGTATATCTCTTCTAGTTGTGTATTGTATTATTTTCCGCTGCTATGTATTTAAATGTAATTTAAATCTCTGATATTTCTGTGTAATATTTATTCATACTCTGTATATTCTTGTAATCTGATGCATTGTTGTAATATACAATGAAATGTTCTTCCGTCTGCGTTCTATTTTGTCGTGTTCTCAAAACAATCAGGCGTTTCGAACGGTCTGGGTCGGTTTAACGACTGATTCGGATCAAGCGAAATTCCTTTTCGTCACAAATATGAAAGTGGCAACAGGTCAGAGAACATCAAAGCAAAGTGTAATGCATTTTCAATTTCAAGTATGGTTCAAGGCAAGTCCGCGCAAGCAAAGAAATGACCAAGTGTCGTACCTATGTTTATGGTATAATATCTGTTTCTATCAACCAAGCAGTGTAAAAACAGTAATGGGTATTCAATTACTAGTTCTTTTCAAAGGAAATACAAGAGTACATTCACAAGTATATAGGTTCAGCAAGTGTTAATCAAGCAATATTTCAAAGTCGAGACAAATATGGGTAGTAGCAGTTCAACATAAGACATGTCGAGAGTATTAAAGTAGCATCTGCTTGTACCAGTTTTTTTGTAAGCAGTTAATCAAAGGATTCAAAATAAAATCAGTTGAAATCAGCCTTGGCAAAATGAAGTGTCGGTTCATTTCATATTTATATTCAAGGGTATAAGCAGTTTTATCAAAAGACAGAAACATTGAGGGTGTTTGAATGATTCAAAGTACAGTTCAAAATATCTTGAAACCAAAAGATTAAATTTGACAGTGAGAAATATAATAGGAAGGATGAAATATTCAAATTATTAATTCAAACTCAATCAACAGCTTCAGAAGTCCACACAATTTTCAAATCAAAGGAATTTCTAGAATTTATCTTGCAAAATACTCTAGAAAGTTTGAACTTTTTTAAACATCAAGGATCAATTCAAATCACCACATCAGTCGCAAGAAAACCATTTCAAAAGCCCCAAAATTCTCGCATATATCATGGCCAAATCAAACATCGAAATCAAAGCAAAATTTTAGGATTTTTTCCTATAAATACACCTATTTCATCATCGGCTATCATCATCGAAATCCAACAAAAACAATTCGAAGAATTCAAGAGAAAATCACTCACAATTTTTAGGGTTTCGATCGTCAGAGAGCAATCCCAATTCAATCAAGCAAAGCCATCAAAGCACTGACAGAATCTAACAATTCAAGGCATCATAGAATCAATTTCATCATCGAATCGATTTGGATTTGGGAGAATTCCAAAAACCCTAGCAGATCACCATCGCCATACTTGTTTCTAAAAGCTAGAAGAAAACCCTAGGCCGCCATTTTATTTCCAATTAAACAAAGTGATCGGGCCCAAGTGAAAAGGAAGTGGCCAGCCAAGTTTAATTAAAAGGGACAAGATACAAAGGAGTTAAAGGGATTTATTACTTAGTTTTTTTTAAAAGAAACTAGGGTTTTGTTTTTAGTTAAGGGTTTTATTTTAAATTGTTTTTAGTTTTAAAATTTGTAATCGACTTTAGAATTTTCTAGTTTGTCTCTAAAACTAGGGAGACGAATTACGGGATTTGTAATTCGGGGAAATCTGGTTTCGGGGATAGAAACCAGTGCAGGGTTTTGAGCGTAGGGTTAACAACAGTTGGGAGCGAGTGTCGCGAGTTTACAGGGGATTATAAGCGTAGAGATTGTTTTAACTCCTAGTAGAAACCTTGGGGAATGCAGCAGTAGGCAGGGTTTTGCCGAAGTTGGGTATATCTGTGTGTTATTTATTTTCCGCATTTATTCTGATTATTATCTGTGCTGTTAATATTTATTTACTTTATAAAAATTTGTGATAAACCCTATTCACCCCCCCTATAGGGTTAATTTAGATCCTACAAAGCATACACAAGAAGCCACCATAATCACTGTGTATATCTGAAGAAGCTGAGTGCTGGTCCTTTTATTTATTTGCTTTTGTATGTAGATAATATATTGATTGCGTCTACTTGCAATTCTGAGATTGAGTAGCTAAAATGTAAGTTGTCAGCTGAATTTGAAATGAAAGATCTTGGAGATGCTTAGAAGATTCTTGGCATGGAGATTCAGAGACATAGAATGAAGGGCAAGGTTTGTTTATCTCAAAAGACATATTTGAAGAAGGTATTAAGGAAATTTGGCATTTTTAAAGAAACCAAATCGGTAAGTACTCCTTTTGCTGCTCATTTTAAATTGAATGCAACTATGTGTCCTTCCTCTAATGATGAGATTCAGTTTATGGCACATGTGCCTTATGCTAATGCTTTTGGGAGTCTTATGTATGCAATGGTTTGTACATGACCGGATATTTCACATGTTGTGAGTATGGTCAGTCGTTATATGCATGCTCCTGGAAAAGAGCATTGGAATGTTGTCAAATGGATTTTGAGATATCTTTTGGGAACTATTGATGCTGGTTTAGAATTTGTGAGGGATATGAACAACAATCACCTATGTGTTGGTTATGTAGACTCGGATTATGCGGTGATTTGGATAAGAGACGCTCTACTACATGGTATGTGTTTACCTTGGCAGGAGGTCCTGTATGTTGGAGGTCTATTCTGCAGTCGACAGTGACTCCATCTACTACAGAGACAGAGTATATGGCAGTGACTAAAGATTTCAAGGAAGCTATATGACTACAAGGTTTGTTGGATGATTTGGGAGTGATGCAAGTTCAACTTCCTATGTATTGTGATAGTATGAGTGTCATCCAACTAGCAAAGAATCAAGTTCATCATGCCCGAACAAAGCACACTGATGTGCTTTATCATTTCATTAGAGTAGTATTAGCTGAGGGTCATATTCTCTTGGTGAAGATTGATACAAAAGAGAATCCTGCAGACATGTTGACTAAAGTGGTTCCTAGTGTGAAGTTCAAGCATTGTCTTGACTTGATTAATGTTTTGTATGTTTTATGTATGATACCCCGATGGGGTGGAGGTTCTTCGGAACATTGTGAAGTCTCATTTACGTGACACTATGATGAACTATGACAGCTTGATCCTTTGGGTATGTAGGCAACTACTTTGGTGGTGCAGCTGGATATGTGTCAATCAGAGTGCTTTGTATGTGATCGTCTCATGCTTTGCATGATCCGAGGTGGAGAATTGTGAAGACTGCTGCACTTTTAGTGCAGTCACGTGCATTTTCAATGCACTAGTATGTTGGGGCTTTTATGGGCTTGTCAATGGTTGAAGCCCAAAACGGTTTATATATATTGTGTTATTGTGCAAGGGTTTCACAACAAGAGAGCAGCTGCCACACAAAACTTAAATTCCGAAATAGGGAGCTGAGTCTTTTGTGTAAGCTTTGTATGAGTTCTTTTCTTGTGTATTCTCCATTGTGAGGTAATAAAATCACTCTCTTTGCCCGAGGACGTAGGCTTTACAGCTGAACCTCATTAATCCTTGCGTGTTCTCTATTTTTGTTGTCTTTGTTAATTTCCTACACTAGACTGGGCTGTTATGAGTTGAGTTGGCTTCCGCTGCCACTAATCTCGACATACAGCAAATACCATGCCGATCTTTTGATTTTGTATTCTTCATTTTTACAGCATTTGTTACAGCACATAACAATAACTTATTTTCCTATGTTGTAGGGAAATAAGAATTTGGTTTATGGATATGGAATACAAATGCAGTCCTTACATAATCAAGCTCATTTGATAGTAAAGAAAGGAGAAACATTACATCTTACAACTTGTGTTTATTTATTCAATTTTTAAAAATATATATTGCTAGGAACTTGACAATTATCCATATGTGCAGGACTTGTCCACCTTTAAGCCTTCCCTTTCTTCCTAAGTTCAACAAACACCTGCTTGGTTTCATGATAACTACATTCCACCAACCCACTTTAACGCTGTTATTTTCAGCCCCCATCAGGTTAATTTCTTATAGTAATATATGATTTGTTTTGCAATGCTATTACTAAAGGCCGTGCTTTCATATAGGGGTGTTATCGACCAAAAACAGATGATGAACAAGACAATGCGTATGCAAGAACCATCCCACCATATCATTCTCAACCTTAATTGCAAAAAACTTGTACTGTTGCACTTATTTTCATACTTATTACTTCAACAAGGATCCAGATTACTAGACTGATTTTCTCTGTAAATGTTTTGATAAAAATAGAGAAATGTAAGATTAAAAAAAGTGCAGTGTAATATGGAAAGCCTACAACTTTGCTTTTATTTTAATTTTGGATTGTTTTCCATTCATTCATCAATTGCATAATATACATCCATATATATAACGGTTGAGTACATAGAACTTGATGAGTTAATTAATTAAGTTTATCAAAACATGATGACTATTTGACTGGAATTTTGAACATCAAAAGACACTTAGATTCATTCATTAATTTGGTTTACACCAACATTGCCTCCCGTAAACCAAATTTTCTTTGTATTCCCAAAGTTTGTACGTTCTTCATGAAAACATGACCTCCCAGTGGCTTAGTAAAAATGGCAGCCAATTGTTCATCACTTCGGCAATACGTGAGATTGATTTCTCCATTGTTGACAAGTTCTCTTAGAAAATGAAATCTTAAGCGAATATGCTTTGTTCTTCCATGCAAAACAGGGTCCTTTAAAACTGAAATGGCTGAACTGTTATCACAGAACAAAGTTGTTGGTTCACATTGTTTGAACTTGAGATTTTCAAGAATTCCTTTTAACCACAAAGCTTGACACCCAGCCAAAGATGTAGCAATATACTCCGCTTCAGTGGTTGAGAGTGACACAATTGGTTGTTTATTTGAGCACCCAAGAGATTGCTCCACTTCCTATATTAAATACATAGCCAGAAGTACTTCGGGAGTCATCAATACCTCCACCAAAGTCGCTATCAGTGTAACCAACAAGCTTTTCAGGCACACGAGCTTTATAGAAAATACCATAATCAATGGTTCCTTTGATATATCGAAGAACTCTTTTGGCAGCCTCCCAATGATTTGAATAAGGTTTCTCCCTGAATCGACTTATCATGCTTACAACAAACATGATGTCAGGTCTTGTTGTCGTAAGATACATCAGGTTTCCAACAAGACTGCGAAACATAGTTGCATTCACAAGTTTTCCTTCACCCTCCTTACTTAACTTCAGTCCGGTAATACATGGAGTTGCTACAGGATTTGCATTTTCCATTTTGAACTTCTTTAGGATCTCACTTGCGTATTTTTCTTGAGAAATGAAAATTCCTCCTTGTGTTTGCTGAATATTAATTCCCAATAAATGATGCAGTTTTCCTAGGTCTGTCATTTCAAATTCATTCATCATTGATCTCTTGAAATTTGATAACATCTCTAAGTCATTTCATGTGAAAATAAGATCATCAACGTAGACGCTTACAAGTATGAAACTGCCATTAGAATTTCTTTTTGTGTAGAGGGTGTGCTCATATGGACATCTTTCAAAGCTAGATTTCATGAAGTAGTCATTGATTCGTGCATACCAAGCACGAGGCGATTGCTTCAGACCATACAACGCCTTTTTTAACTTGTGAACTTTTCTTCTTCACCTTTTCGTACAAATCCAGGACGTTGCTTTAGATAGATTTCTTGTTGAATAGATCCATTCAAAAATGCTGATTTGACATCCATTTGGAACAACTCCCATCCATTTTGAGCTGCAAGAGAAATAATCAATCGAACAGTGTCAAGTCTTGAGACGGAAGCAAGAACTTCATTGAAATCTTTTCCTTCGGTTTGTTCATAGCCTTTAGCAACTAATCTCGCTTTGTATTTATTGATTGATCCATCCAAATTGGTCTTTGTTTTGAACACCCACTTCACACCAATTGCATTTTTGTTTGGAGGTAAATCATAGAGCTCCCAAGTGTTGTTTTTCTCAATTGATTCCATCTCCTCAATCATAGCATCTTTCCATTTTTCTCTCGTATAGCTTCTTCATAAGAGATTGGATCTTCTCCTGCAAAAAAGGCAAAGTACACATGCTCTCCATAACCTATTTCTTCGGTTGTATCGTAAATATCTCTCAAACTTCTTGTTTTTCTTTCTGGTGTTGTTGCTGGAGAATTTTGAGGAGGTTCAACAACATCAGGTTGCGAAGATGGTGCTTCATTGTCTTCGTACTCAAAGATTATTTGGTTTGACGTCCCTTGAGAATCTGAAAAATCATAACATGCGCTTTCATCAAAGCGAACATCTCTACTAATCACAGTCTTCTTCGTCCTTGGATTGTACAACTTGTAAGCTTTAGTCTTTTGACTGTAACTGATAAAAATGCATGCTTCAGATTTGTCATCTAGCTTTGATCTCATGGCATCAGGGATATGAGAGTATACAAGACAACCAAATGTTCTAAGATGACAAACATTTGGTTTCTTATTATACAAACCTCATTTGGAGCTGAGTTTTGTATGCATTTTGTTGGAGATCTGTTCAGCAAATAGACAGCACAAGACACCGCTTCAGCCTAAAATTCCAATGGCAAATTTTTCTTTCGCAGCATGCACCTGACCATGTCAATAATTGTTCTATTTTTACGCTCTACGACACCATTTTACTGTGGTGTATAACGAGCTGTAAGTTAATGCCTGATTCCATGATTTTTGCAAAAATCTTCGAATAAAGAAGATGTGTATTCTCCTCCGCGGTCACTTCTCAAATTTTTTATTTGAAAGCCAGATGATTTCTCAACTTGGAGCTTGAATTCTTTGAAGCGAGACAAAGCTTTAGATTTTTCTTTTACCATATAAACCCAGATTTTTCTTGTATAATCATCAACAAACAACATGAAATACCTGCTTCCTTCAAGTGATGCAACTTGCATAGGTCCACAAAGGTCAGTATGCACAAGCTCCAAAGGAGATTTTGACTTCCATTTAGATTTAGATGGGAAGGATTCATGATGTTGTTTTCCCAACTGACATTCTTTACATATATCATTGATTACATCGATTTTAGGCAATCCTTGAACAATCTCTTTCGTGCATAACTCCTTCAAACTTCAGAAATTTAAATGGCCAAATCTGTCATGCCACAACTTTGAAACATGATCATTATTAGTGTAATAATAAGAATCTTTTATCCCATCAAGTTTGACAGAAAAATATCTGAGCCCAAATCAATATTTGCAACATGAAGATTTCTTTTTTTCATGGTGCAAATGTTTTCAGCAAAGTGAAAGTTAAAGCCTTACTTTAACAAGTGACCAAGACTTAACAAATTACATTTCAAACCTGGTACATATAGTATTTTAGATATCTTCTCTATTTTTCCAGCCTTTGTTCTAAAAGTGATGTCACCAACTTCTTCAATTTTTAATGATTTGGCATCTCCAATAGTCACCTGCCCATGATTAGTTTCTATAATATGTGAAAACAAATTTTTGTTTCCAGTCATATGCTTATTTGCACCACTGTCCAAATACCATATATCTTCAAAGTTTCCATTTGAAGCAATCAATAACGTTTCAGAACATTCAGAGGGTTCGGATTCTTTTTGATGAACATATCCGGTTTCACTTTTTTTTGGGGATATTTTTCCAAACAGGCAGAAGCTTTATGGCCCAGTTCATAACAATAATCGCATTCAAAATAAGGTTTTGTACCTTTGTAAGACCCTCGACCTCTGTTTCTTTGGCTATTGTGGAATGGCTGTCTCTCATCTCTTTTGAATTCATCGTTCTTTTTCTCTTGCTTTTGTTGACCATATAGTGCCTGTCACTTCCTTGACTACGCCCTCTGTCACGACCTCGAAAAGAACCTCGACCTCCCGTAGATGAAATTTGGGATTTCAAGGCTTGACCTTGAGATGCATTAGGCTGATTGCTTATCTGCAAGATTCTAGCCTCATGAGCTTCCAATCTTCCTTGTAAACTTTCAATTGTCATTGAAGAAAGATCACTTGATTCTTCGATGGCAACCACAATATGATCAAATTTAGCTGGCAGGCTTCGTAAAACTTTCTCCGCTGTCCTTTGAGTCTCCATAACTTCACCATTCGTAGCCATTTGATTTATAATGGAGGAGAGACGAGTGAAATATTCTGAGATCTTTTCATTTTCTTTCATCTCAAGCTTCTCAAATTCGACCCGTAACGATTGTAAACGGACTTTTTTTAGTTGATCATGTCCGGATTATGTTGTCTCTAATATTCTCCATGCGCCATAAGCACTATTAACTTTTGAAATTCTCTCATAAACAGGAATTTCTAGTGCTTGGTAAATTTGAAAGAGAGCCTTTCTGTCTTTTTGCTTTTTGTTCTTCAAAGCATCCCTTTGGGCATTTGTGAGTTGTGATTCGTCTGCCGGTGCATCAACACCTTCTTCAACAACACTCCATAAGTCTTGAGATTCAAGACAGAGCCTCATTAGGTTGCTCCAATAATCAAACATTTCACTATTGAATCGAGGAACAAGAGAGACAAGATTGTTTGACACAATATTGTTTGACATATTTGCTATCAAGTGGCTCTGATACCAGATTGATAAAAATAGAGAAATGAAGGATAAAAAAAGTGCAGTGTAATATGGAAAGCCTGCAACTTTGCTTTTATTTTAATTTTGGATTGTTTTTCATTCATTCATAAACTGCATAGTATACATCCATACATATATATCGGTTGAGTACATAGAACTTGATGAGTTAACTAATTAAGTTTAGCAAAACATGAGGACTATTTGACTGGAATTTTGAACATCAAAAGACACTCAGATTCATTCATTAATTTGGTTTACATTGTTATTCTGGTAAAACAATTTCAAGGATTCTGTGTAATTTTGTTATAAGTTGATTCATATATTATATTGTGATAGTGGTGGTAATTTCAGCTGATGTGAGTTGTACTGTTAGGTTCTATCTTTATTCTTACTTACTTTCATGGTACATTTCATTATTAAATTTTTGATTCCTGCGCTTATACTGTTTGATTCCTATGCAACTTTTCCCTTACTTTTTTATCGTTCAGCTGCTTATAGGTTGCCTCTTCTTTGTTATTTAATGCACGATCGGATTTGAGTAGAATTGCCAATGTGTTTGATCAATGGTTCACTCTATATGCATTACTGTGCTGAGAATGATATTACATCTGACTATGTATTTTTTATACAACTCTAAGTCTAAATTGAATCTACTATGTCTGTTAATGAATGATTGTATGAAAGCATACAACAATTGTTTAGTCTATGTTATGTCCACTGCTAAACTGTGAAATAGTGTTCAGTTCAGTTTGTATATTTTATTACAATGCTTACTTGAATCAAGTTTATATAGTAATGACTAAAGGAGGTGATGAGAATGGTCAAAGGAGTTTCCCACACTTTGTTGTTGTACTGGACAAGATTTTGTGATCTAGATTAGCAACTTAATTTGAAGGCAGCTAGCTATGTGGGTCTTATTCACATAAAGAGCTATTTTCGTACCAAAGGAGTAGAGGTATCTCTTGCTTTGGCATCTCTTTGATACCTTAAATAGTATCACAAGACATTGAGCAAGTTGAAGACAAAGGTTGATTGTAAATAGGAGTACTGATATTCAACGTTAATGACTATCCAATGTTTTCAGATTTGGTAATGAATGCCATTTATGTAGGATGTACAGTATCCGTCCCTTCATTTGCAAGATCATGTATCAATATTTCAAGAAGCTCACTCATCTCATGGACTGAAAATAGTCTACTCAATATATTGATGTTGTTATTCAAATTTTTTTTTAAGTATCAAGTTTATATTGTTATGTATCCTGCAACACTAGTAACATGCATGCTCTCCCATGCTGACTTATGGGTTTTTAAATATGATACAAAATGGAATGATGATTATTTGTATACAAAGAGTGTTGCTGCAGTCACTACAAATTGCAAAAAATGATTTTCATTTACTGCTTATTTATAATATTTACGGCAGACATGAATGGATGGTATTCAAGGTAAACATGAAATAAATTTAGTGACTTTTGTCTTTAAACTGGACTGCAAAGATGAGTAATTGTAGTTGATTATATTGAGTTTAGAAAAGTGAACTGCGGCTCAGTTTAAATACGATAGAGAAAAATGAAAAAAAAAAAGATAGGAAGGGAATAATACATCGAGAAGAAGAAGAGAACGTGACTGTTTTTTAGCGTTCAACATCAGCAACGTGGTTTATATTTTTAATTCCAGCTCAGCTGCAAAAAGTCCCCGCTTTTTGTTTCGGTTGACGTAGCATTATTGGAGTATAATTAGAATTAATTCTTTTTCTTAGGATCGACCCGTATTTGGCATATTACAATTGTACGTCGTGCGCTTGCAATAATTATTTAAAATATTTGCGCGACGGATTTCTAATTCCATAGAATATTTGTAGTGTCGAAAAAACACACAAACTTGATGTCCGACAAGTAATAAAGGAATAAAAATACGGGAAAAAATGCCGTACCAAAAAAAATTGTAGAAAAATACACATATGCGTGAAGATGAAAATAAACCAAAATCAGAGTTTTTTTTTCTTTTTGCAATTGTTAAAAAACAGTTAAGTTGCTGAGCTAACATTACAAAGCAATGTAGAAACAGCATGGCCAACTATTTAGAAATATACAACATTATCATCACACACAAAAACAGAGGTACAACTACACAAACATTGAAATTAATAATTTGAGCAAAGAAGATTCAGAAAAAGTAAAACTGAAAGAGGAATTTTTTCTCTCAGATCTAGAATGCGTTCTTACAATTAAAACGACGACTTAAAAGAGAAACAGAAACTTTACAGCTGGCTAGAAAATACAATTACCAATATAACCCTACTTACATAACAGGCTAAACTATTTACACTGGACTGACTTGTCAAATACACCAACATCCCCCCCTCCCCCGCCCCCCTCAAGCTGGATCTGGTGGCTTTGGCAGTAGACCAAGCTTGGCTGAGAAGAATTTGTGAGGTTCAGAACAGAGTGGTTTGGTGAAGATATCAGCAAGTTGTAAAGATGTTCTTACATGCAAATTTTTGATGAATCCTCCTTGCACAAAATCTCGAACAAAATGACAATCCATTCGCAAATGCTTAGTGCGTTCATGGAAAACTGGATTTTCTGCAATGTGCTTAGCAGCAATATTATCACAAAAAAAGTCAATAGATTTTGGAATTTTAACCTGCAAATCAGATAAAAGACCATCTATCCAAATCAGTTCACTTGTAGATTAACTCATGCTTTTGTACTCAGCTTCACATGTACTCTTTGAAGTAGTCTTCTGCTTCTTGGTTTTCTAAGAAATTAATGAATTTCCCAAAAAATTGCATAGCCAGACAATGATTTAGCCAAAAAAGGACATGATCCCCAATCAGCATCACAATATCCTTTTGAAACTAGATTACTTTTAGGTTGAGCAGAATAGAACAGACCAAGATTAATTATGCCTTTCAAATATTTCAAAACATGAATAGCAGCATTAAAATGTGACTTAGCTAGAGCTTGCAGAAATTGACTTAATTGTTGATCAGCATAGGATATATCTGGTCTAGTCATGTTTAAAAATAACATTTTTCCGATTAACCTTCTATATGCTTCTGGATCAGGTAAGAAATCATTGTCTTGAGTGCTCAGCTTCAAGTGCTTTGGAAAAGGAGAAGAAACTTCCTTACAATCAAGCAAATTATTATCCCTCAGCAAATCAAATATATATTTTCTTTGACTCAAAAGTATACTATTCTTTGTCCTTGAAACTTCAATACCCAAGAAATACTTCAATCCTCCTAGATCTTTAATAGTAAAAGCAGAATGAAGTTTCTTTTTCAAGCTCTCAATTTCGGATGAACAATTACCAGTTATTAAAAGATCATCAACATATACTAAAACCGCAATAAAACCTGCATTTTCTATATTCTTTGTAAACAAAGAATAATCTTGCTTGGACTGAACATAACCCAAATTCAACAAAAAAATGCATAACTCAATATTCCATTGCCTCGCTGCTTGTCTAAGACCATATAAAGATCTCTTCAGCTTACATACTTGCCCAGGTTTGGCTTTCTTATAACCCGGTGGAGGATGTATATAAATTTCTTCTTCAACATAGCCATGTAAAAACGCATTATTGACATCAAGTCGTTGCAAATCCCAGCCTTTCGCAACAGCTATAGCTATTAAAATTCTGACTGTTGTGAATTTCGCTATAGTACTAAACGTATGCTTGAAATCTTTTTCTTTTATTTGTTTATCTCCTCTAGCTACAACTCCAGCCATGCATCTTTCAAGATTACAATCTGGCTTTAATTCTGCTTTATACACCCATTTACATCCAATTGCATTTTTATCATGAGGTAAATTTGTCAAAACCCATGTATCATTCTTCTCAAGAGCTTCTAGTTCTTCATCCATAGCCTTTATCCATTCTTGTTTATCTTTTGCTTGATCGTAAGAGCTTGGTTCATATACAGTAAACACATTTGCTAGGCTGGATTAAAATGCAGAACCTAAAAGGGGAGTTCTGGATCAGAAAGGACATTATAAGTAAAAGATAAATGTGCAGATGAAAGACACTTATTTGGAAGAATAAATTCTTCAAACTTCTTTGTAAGCTGAGTTTGTCTTGAAGACCTTCTAAGAGGAATTTCAGGTTGAATATTAGATCTATGTTCAAGAGAAATAGAGGAATGAGACGTAGAAGATGAAGAAGGTGAGCAAGAAGAATTATTTGTGTTAATAGTTTTTGGAGTAGAAGGAAAATTTTGTCTTGAAGCTATAGACTATCATATTTTTCCACTGTGTATTATGTTCGTATCTGGAAACAGGTGTTTATGACTGTTCCAGAAATAGCTGTTGTGCTCTGATAATGGTATGTTTATAAAGTTACTGATTTGTATTTCAAAGCTTATGTTAGTTAATATATTTTATTCGTTTCGCTGTGAGATTTGTGTTCTTCGTTTTCTTCAATTCTAATTTCTCTTTCTTTCTGTTTCTCATCCTCTAACTTCTTTCTACTAATGATTCGTATTTATGTGCAATTTGGGTTGGACGTGTGGAGTTATTAGTCGACTCAAAGGGTACGGAAATTCGGGCCACTACATTCATCAAATTTGGTTGATAAAAGGACAGTAAACAATCAAGTGATTGTACATGAAAATGAAGTTTTGATACTAGAAGTTGGCATGAAATTTGATAGTACCGAAGAAGTGTTTCACTATTTTAAAAGTTATGCAAAAATTAAGGGATTTTTAGCAAGAAGAAGATCAAGTGAAAAAGATGAAGATGTATATATGAGATATGCGACATATGTATGTTGTCTCTTCGAAAAACATGAGCATAAAACAGGAAATCGTTTAATGACTCAACCAACAAATGGAATAGGGTGTAAGGTAAAACTCACTTCTAGTTTATGTCAGGATGAAAAATGGCATATTAATAAGTTATGTCGTGATCATAATCACGACTTGAGCCCTATAAAAGTTCGATTGTTTCGTTGTTACCACCAAATAGATGATCATGTGAAAAAGCAACTTGAAGTTTGCGATATTGCTGGAATTGGACCCAAAAATAGTTTTAATGCATTAGTCGTAGAGGTCGGTGGACATAATAATTTGTCATTCATAGAAAAAGATTGTGGAAACTTTCTTGATAAGGAACGAAAACTACGTCTTAGTGAAGGAGATGCTGCTGCAATCCAAAAATATTTTCTTAAAATGTAATCACAAAATTCAGATTTATTTTTTAGCATGGATTTAGATGACGATGGACAACTTAAAAATGTTTTTTGGGCAGACTGAAAAAGCGGGGAGGCTTACAAAGAATTTGTTGAAGTAGTAACTTTCAATACAACATATTTGACAAATAAGTATGACATGCCTTTTGCTCCTTTTGTGTGGGTCAATCATCGTGGACAGTCAATTTTACTAGGGTGTGGGTTAATTTCAAGTGAGACCGCTTATACTTTCCAATTGCTTTTTCGAACATGGCTTACTTGTATGTCTGTTGTTGCTCCTCAAGGAATAATAACTGACCAAGATAGAGCTATGAAGAATGCTATAGAAATTGTTTTTCCTAATAATAAACATCGTCTCTGTTTATGGCATGTGATGAAGAAGCTACCTGGAAAATTTGGAAGCCACGATCAGTATGAGTCAATTAAAAGTAACTTGCAAAAAGCCGTCTACAATACTCAAAACTCAGACGAGTTCGAACAAAGTTGGAAAGGATGTTAGGTAAATTTTTCCTATATGATAATATTTGGTTGAATGAGTTGTACAGAAAAAGACAACATTGGGTACCGTATTATGTGAAAGTAAAATTTCGAGCGAGTATATCCACCACGCAAAGAAGTGAGAGTGTTATTGCTTTTTTTGATGGATATGTTAATGGCAAAACAACTTTAAAACAATTTGTAGAGCAATATAGTCATGGACTGAAAGAAAATATAGAAAAGGAGTGTCAAGCAGATTTCAAGTCATTTTCACAAAATATTCGATGTGCAACCACCACAGTTTCAAATGTCGCAAATATCTCCCGAGATCACCTCCGAGATCTCGTTTTGGGCTCCTTCTAAACGAAACAACAAATATCACTCTAAATCTCCTTTCGCATATATCACCCGAGATATTGCAATATCGAACGATATATCGACCGAGACGAAATACTGGAATATCATCTGAGATCTTAGTTTTTTGGATTAAAATTTAAAGTTGTGTCTGAACTAGAACTATAATTAAAAAAACTCAAATCTAGCAATAACAATCTTTTGTTATTTTACATTTTGCATGTTAAATAACTATATTATATGTTCGTATATGTTTTACAATGCTTATGATATTCATATTCGTCTTTTTACATACATGTTACGTAAGAAATTATGTATTTTATGGTATATTTATGCTGAATTTTTTAATGATTTGGATCCTTTTAATGTTTCATGTCTAACAATATTTCTGTTTTAAGCATATTACGATTTAGAGTATGAATGATCTTTCACAAAATAAAGAATAATAACGTTATTTTGCATTTTAAGTTTAAGTTATTATGTTTTTAATAGCATTCATAAAAATCATTTTGTTAAAATATCATTTTTAACATATCGTGTACCCCGAGATTGTTCTGATATAAACTTTCAGACCCGAGATGAAAATCCGAGACGAACTCCCGAGTTAGACTCATCTCGTCTGAGATCTCCCCCGATACGAGAACGAGTCTATAAAATCCCCGAGATGAAACGCGATCGATATCCGAGATTTAAAACCTTGGCAACCACTTATGACATTGAGAAGCAATTTCAAGCTGTGTATACACTTTCAAAGTTTAAGGAATTTCTAATAGAGTTAGTGAGCAAGATGTACTGTGATATTTCACAAAGTAGACATAGTTGCATGGGTATAGAGTACGACATACATGAAGACATGGCTGTTAAAAATTATCGAAAGTTGATGCGATATAAAGTTTTATTTCAAAATGAAAATTGCGCAATTACTTGCAGTTGCCACAAATTTGAATTTAGTGGTATACTTTGTAGGCATGTGCTTCTTGTACTGATAAAAATTAATGTTACAATGGTCCCGAAAAAATATATTCTGCGGAGATGAAGGAAAGACGTACTGCGTTCACATACAAGCATGCAACTCGATGGCGACGCACAAGTAACTTCCAAGCAATTGAAATACAAAAGGTTGTGCACTGAATTTTCCAAAGTAGAGGAACTAGCCGCAGTTGATGATGATTGTTTTAATTTTTTCATGGACTGGATAGAAAATAATAAAAACTATTTGTATTCAAAAAGATACACCACAGTCAAAAGCATACCTAATGCTTATACTACTGAGCCTAGCACTGCAGTCATGAAATATCCAAAGGTGCAAGATCCTATTCGCACTAAAATGAAGGGGGCGTGCTCGCACAAACAGACTCAAGTCGACATTGGAGAAAAAGTTGAAGAAAATAGGAAAAAGCCTTCAACTAGTAAGAGTACAACGGTGAATGCATCAATTTTGGTGTATGCTTTAGTTATTGCTATGTAGCAAGCACAAATGTATAGTACAATTTTTTTGAATTGATATAGAGAGAAGAGAGAGATTAAACAGTAAAACATAAAAGACTACATTGTTATTGCTTTATTGATTGATATTACAAAAGATACTTGATTACATTGTCAATCATTGCCTTTATTTATACATAGTTCATCCTTATCTAAAAGAACACTCTAGATAAGAATATTCTAGAGTATAATTAGGTCTATTATAATAAATTATTCAATACCAAGTATAAACCCAAATCAATGCAACACCAAATAAAGGAAACATATCTTCTAGCATATTCTCTAACATTCTCTCTCAAACTCACAATGCGAAAAATCGTGAGTTTGCCAAACAGAAGCTGCAAACTGAGGAGTAGCAAGATCGAGCAACCACTTCAATACTGTTAGAGAGTAACACTAACTGCCAAGCAACAAACATTCAACTCCAACTCCAAACAACTCAACAACTCCAATCTGAAACCCCAAATCCACTGCATTATCTTCAATCTGATCAGTAAGCAAAAGATCTGAGCGACTAAATGACAAAAATGATCCCGGATGTGCTTGTATGTTTGCATCCCCAAACATACAAAGAAAACAAAATAAATCAAAATGGGATGAGTTTGCTTATGTTTGGATCCCCCAAACATATCAAATGAAAACAAAACCAAATCGATAAGGATGAATCAACATATGTTTGCATCCTCCAAACATACCATATAATAACATCTACCACCTTTAATCAACGTCAATTGCCCTGCTAATAAATAGGGTTACCGATATAGGCATCGAACGAACAATAAACATCTTCAAACTAATATTACTCTCTAACAACTCAATCAAACCATCACCTTTACCTCAACATCATCAGAACCAACTCTTCAAACTCTTCCTAAACCCTATCACCATCCCCTGTCCGAAACTGCGCTTCAATTCAATCCTGCACTCAATCTGAACCAATTCAACTAAACAACTTCAATCTTCTACAATTTCCAACCACAAAAAAAATAGCAACAACAAATAACAGATCTCAAAATTACCAACAATGCTCGTCTACTACAATCACCACCAACAAATAATACATCTCAAAACTAACAAAGAAGAAATGGAAAAAGTATGAAGAAGAAGAAAATAACAGATCCGCGACAACAACTCGCTCTGATACATGTTTGAATTTGATACAGAGAGGAGAGGGGACTAAACAGTAAAACATAAAAGACTACATTGTTATTGCTTTATTGATTGATATTACTAAAGATAATTGATTACATTGCTAATCCTTGCCTCTATTTATACATAGTTCATCCTTATCTAAAAGAACACTCTAGATAAGAATATTCTAGAGTATAATTGGGTTTAATATAATAAATTATTCAATACCAGATATAAACCCAAATCAATTCAATACCAAATATAAACTCAAATCAATGCAACACCTAATAAAGGTAACATATTGTAACAACCCGAAAATCTGGGCCAGTTTAAAATTTTTATTTTGGCAATTTTAGCGAATTTTGAATATTTAAAATGAATTATTTTAAATAATATCGACGAGAAATTTATTTTGAATATAATTCGAACGTATATATTTATACGCGTCGTCGTTAGAATATAAATATTTATATATATTTATAAATAGAATTGAAAATGGCGCGGTAGTTCGATAATTCGATTTCAAACTTCAATTGAATGTACCGGGTGCAAAACAATCCGGATTTTAGTGAAACCAAAAATAATAGGATCTAATTGTGAATATCTTTCCAACGAATCCGAATAATTGAAATTTCATAGCGGGGATCAAAAGATATGTCCAGTTGAAAATTCTGAATAGTCGCTATGGAATTTAGGCCCTTAAAAATGGACATTTTGCAAATGACCTCGGATTTCGACGAAACCAGTTTTGTTGGGTCCGTGATGTTAAGTTATTGCTAGATTCCAAATTTCATAATTTTTCGAATCAATATGTGAGCGTGGCGAAGGAAAACGTGTTTTGACCATTTCAGTTGAATTTAATCGACTGGAAATTGGCCATTTTTCCAACGGTCTCAGAATTCGACGAAACTAGTTTTGTTAGGACCGTATCGTCAATACGAAGCTAGAAAATATTTTTATGGAATTTATAGAGTTAGTATGTGACCCCGGTAATTTGAAATGTACGTTTAAAATTCAATATAGTGATTTAAATGAAAATTCAAAAGGAAACTTATTGTAACAATCGAATCAGCTTGCGATACATATCCCATTGTGTTCGGAATGGGGGTAAAACGCTATGGACGACAGGCGATGGACCTCGTTTCGAGGTCGTATGTAAAAGTCAACATTTTTACAAATTAAATAAATATATATATATATATATATATATATATATTATTTTAATTTCCTTTTCCCCCCTTTTCTTCTTCGTTGCCCCCCCCCGATTCATTATACAGAAACAATAAAAAAAAAAAAAAAACCTAAAACCTAAATCGAGCCGCCGCCTTACCCACCACCGAACAACCCCTCGACGACCGCCTCCTTCTAGTATCGAAGCCGCCTTCACCTCGAGACCCCTCGAGACACCCAGTCGCGACGCAATCGAAGAAGACCCCGCCTCCACCTCGAACACCTCATCGCGACATCACTGAGCCACCGCCGACACTCCTTTTTCCCTCCTCCACTTCGAAATCTCGGTGAGCGTTTAATTTTATTTTATTTTTGCTTTTGTTTTTGTTTTACAGTAAATATATAAATTGTTTTTTTTAAAAGATTTGAAAACTGTTTTTTTTAGTTTTATAAGCTGATTTTATAAAAGGCAAAAAAAAACTGAATTTTTAAACAATGTAAAAAAACTGTTTTTTTTAGAATTTTTAAAACAGATTTTTTAAAAAAGAATGTAAAAACAGATTTTTTTAAAAAGAATTTTAAAACTGTTTTTTTTTTTTAGAAGAAACTAAAAACTGCATTTTTTCTATAAAGATAAGAACTGCATTTTTATAAAAGAGAAAAACTGATTTTATTTTGAACTTTAAAATAGGAAAAAGGTTTAATCTTTTAGTAGAAAAAGATTTGAACTTGCAAAAGTAAAAATCATATCTTTATACGTTGAAAGCAAAAGTAAAAATCATAATTTTATATGTTGAAAGAAGTAAAAATTCGATTTTTCTATATTGAATAACAAGGTAAAAATTCGATTTTTATATATTGAACATCGGAATAAAAATATGATTTTTATATATTGAATAGCGTAGTAAAAATTCGATTTTTACATATGTAGTGAAAGCGGATAACGAAGGTGACAAAAAGGCGAGAACGACGAAGAATTCTGCAAAAGAAGAGTCAAGATGTTTGGATAGCTTTCGGTGAGAATTTCTCACTCTTCAATTTATTTTCTAGTTATATATATATATATATACTAGGATGCAGACGGTGCTTAGTAGCACCCGACACAATCGTCCACAAACCATGGACTTGTTTGTTTGGTTGCATAGATTAGTTTGATTATGTGATTGAATTGAATTGTTTGAGTGAAATTGAATGATTTGATTGATGTGTGAATGGCGTGGGCCTTCACTAGACCGGGGATAAGGCTAGGCCTTGTCCCGTTTCTAGTATCGTGCCGTTATGCCGCCGAAATTTTCTAAAATAAGTTAAAAAATAAAAATATCATTTTATTTGTGCAAATGAATAATAGAAATTCATATGTTGGAATAAAATGTTTTATCGTTAAAAATATAATTTTTAACGTGAATATGAATATAGTGAAAGTAAATAAAATAAATATCCATTTACAAACCAGACGGTTTGTTTATGTACACCTATTTGAAGGACATTGATTGGGTCGATAAATTTTACACATCGCCCAACAGCACAAACAAAATATGTGTTTGATTGTTTGAAACCCCACACGGGTGTTGGGATGAAATGTGAAGTTCACTCATCCTGATTTATTAAATATGTCGATCGGTTGATTGACAGGCTGTTTTAAGCGTTAGATATTTATATTTGATGCTTATACAGTGTAGTGCACTTTGGTTGATGGTTGATTATTTTACAATGCTATGATATACATGTGTTGTATGAAAATCCATATAATTAACTTTATATGGTAATTGATTGGGCCTCATTCCAATTTGAAAAATAAAGAATATTATAAAATAAAAGTTCATGTGTTGACAGTACTCATTCATTGAGATTGGTCATGTGTTGAACGAAATATTTTGATAATAAAATTTACATCTTTATCGATATAAAATAAAAGTTCATGTGTTGACAGTACTCATTCATTGAGATTGGTCATGTGTTGAACGAAATATTTTGATAATAACAACTATTTTGAAAAAGAAATATTTGAAATAGAGTATTTGAAAATAGAAATTTATGAAGCCGTGTTGAGTAGATTGACGCCATTTTGACGTGAACGATAACGATTTCGAAATGAATTGAATATATAACGATTTCGAAATGAATTGAATATATAACGATTTCGAAATGAATTGAATATATAACGATTTCGAAATGAATTGAATATATAACGATTTCGAAATGAATTGAATTGAAATGAATTCAAATTGAATTGAAATTTGAATTGAATAGAAATGAATTTTAAAACGAATTTATAAAGAAGAATTCAATTTTGATTTGAATTGAAAAGGAAGTTGAAATTGCTTTTGAAACGAATTTAAAACTATTTATATAATTCGTTTTAAATAGAAATCGACGAAGTGTATATTATATATATTATATATATAATATAATGGCCTGAATAGACTTCGCCGCGCCGCGGCAGTTCGCGAATTTCGACCATAAATTTCAAACGGACATTACGGGAGATCCGACCGTCGGATTCTCCTAAAACCGGAACCGTTGGGTTCGTATCGAAAAGAGCTTTCTAGCGAATATTAGAAATTTGAAATCTAACGGTTGGATTTGGAATTATGTCCAAATCAAATTTGAAAAAGGTCGCTGTAAGTGCAGTTCGATGGCCATTGATGGAAATCGACTGTACGGGCCTTGATAAAATTATTAAAAATAGTAATAATTTGTGTAAAATCATAAGAAATGATTTGGGAAAAATTGGGATGAAAAACTCCATATTTGAAAAGATAAAAATAGATTTTTATCGAAATGAACTAGTTTTGAACTAGAAATATAATTCTATTTATTTTTAAATAAATAAATTGAATTGGAAAAGGGTTTTAAAAATAACCAAAATTTCCAATGATTGCATTGGAGTGGATTTGAATCGAAATTGTCTTCGGAATATTTCGATGTTGGAATTCGTGATTATACAGATGTTGTTATGGAAATTTGAAAGATATATATTTATATCGTTATTTCCAATACGACATTTGTTAATCGTAGAATTTGATATTGAATATAAGCCGGGATATTTTCTATTCAGAGCCTTGTATTTAATATCAAATGTGATTTGGGTTTGTCGTGAATGGTGTCTTCACTAACACTGTTCTTGAACCCAGTTGAGAAAAGATTAAATCTTTTTATTTAGATTTAATGAAGTGTAACAATTAAATAATATTTAATTGGAATTGAATCGATATTGATTTTTGGGTTTATCGTGGACAGTGTTTTAAATAACACTCGTTCTTTAACCCGATCATTGATGAAATGTGATTTTGGGTTGTCGTGAACGGTATCTTCAATAATACAGTTCTTAGACCTAAAGGAGTTAAGAAAATCAGAAACTAACGGGAGATTAGTTAAGTTGAATAGTTTCCGAGGTATTGATCTGATGTTGGTTTCGGCCTTCGGGATTAATACTTAGGGAATTGCTCACTTGCTAATTTACAATTAGGGACTGATTGAAATGTGATGTGATTTTGGGTTTATCGTGAACCGTGTTTTAAATGACACTGATTCTTTAACCCAGTCACAGATTAAAACTAAGTGGAGTTTTAATGAATCTTTAATTAGATTGAAATAATCGAAATGGAGTATCACCAGTTTTGCTCCAGGCGATAGTTAAATCTTTAATTAGATTTGAACGTGAAATGGTAATTGAAGTTACCGATAACACTGTGGTGTTAGATATGAAGTATTACCAGTTTTACTTCATGGGATAAATAGGTTGGGATTGGGAAATTAAAACCAATGATTACTTCGGTAAGGTTCGTTAATCTCGACTAGTTGAATCGAAATTCAAAAGAAGAATATATTCAAGAAATTATCTTGGATAAAATTAATGGGAACCTTTTCCCTATGAATGTGAAAATTAGAAACTAACTGTCGGTTAGCCGAGCAGAATGGTTTTCTGGATATTGATCTGATGTTGGTTTCGGCCTTCGGGGTTAATATTTGGGGAATTATTCTCTTGATTAATTTACTGTTAGTGACTGATGAATTGGAATGAGGCGTATGTTGTGTTTGTGTAACACTTTTATAATATATACGCGAGTTATTCGGAAAGACCGGGTTTATCCCATTCTGAATAACTGATACGACGATAAGTCGAAGATGAAGACGATGGTCGAAGACCGGAGGTCTTCACGTCGTTTGGGTGATTACTGATGATCTTGATTGGGCTGTACACCCAAGAAGATGGAAACAGTTAGTGATCGTCCAGACGTACTTGGAGATCGATGGATATGCGGGGTACTAGGTGCCTCCGGTTTCGTTCAGACCCAGAACGAACTTGTAAATGGACTGTGTGTCTGACATTGAATTTTAGTCTGTGTGATTGATCTCTATTAAATATATATCTGTTTGGCGGCGGAGAATTTATTCTCTTGCTTAACGCCCTTCTCTGAGACGTACGAGCTCAGGGGTTATATATCGATGGATATCAAACGCATGGAGTGAATTGCCTGTGTGGCATGCCTAAGTGGAAATTGATCGAGGCTTCTGTTGAAAAGCAAAGTCTCGTGGTGATGATCAAAGCACGGCCTTTGTGGCGTAGCTTTGTGTAACGTTTGCTTCGCGAGTTTCGCACCCGGTATGAACCAAAAACGGGAGAGGACGTCAGGGAGGGCATGCGTTTCTTTCTAGCTAGAAGTGGCGTCAGTGGTTTTACACGCCCTGACGAGTTTGACTTATGTGGTTGTTGCTGTTGCGAGGCGCCTCGGTTATATCGGTTTCGGCCGAATGCATTCTGGTCGGCTGACGGACCAGACTTACACCCCATAGGGTGGGGAGACGTATTGTTCAGGCATAATAATCCACTCCGTGTGGACCGACCCTGAGGATCCAAGGGGCAGTTGCGGCTGTTCCTGAGGCTCGGGCTAGACAGTCTCGAATCGGTTGAGGACTATCTTTCGCCTCGGTTCATAGACGGAAATCCAATTTCCAAATACGTGACTTTGCGGTTTTATTTGTAAACCTATATATGGCGGCATAGTGGCATGGGACGCTCATGTCGCCTATGATTGATACTTATGATTTGAAGTTGTTTTATACACTATGCACTTATAATAGTATCAAATGATTTGTTTTAAACGTATCAAGCATTCTTTGGCTGTTATAAGGTAAAAACCCTATCCCCCGGCTTGCGTTGCATTGTGTGATAGGACCTGGGTCTTATAACAGCTTCATTTTTCTTTATTTAGCATTGCGCTGTTTGTTTTATGCACTGGTATTCTTGGGAGGAAACCCGTTCCGTGTTATACGGCGTGGTCCCTTGATTTACCTAATGATTTAAAATAACGATTAACTGTTTTAGTTCTCACACCAGTCACATGACTGACCTGGAGTTTATTGTTTTTAACCTAAACTCTGGGTGCCCCTATTTTCGACACGGGCAGCTAGTAGTTTTGGTTTTGCAGATTTATATTCACAGGATCCTGGTTTACAGCTGGAACGATATCCGGAAAGCTTTGTATCCGTATATCTTCTTCTAGTTGTGTATTGTATTATTTTCCGATGCGATGTATTTAAATGTAATTTAAATCTCTGATATTTCTGTGTAATATTCGTTTATACTCTGTATATTCTTGTAATCTGATGCATTGTTGTAATATACAATGAAATGTTCTTCTGTATGCGTTCTGTTGTGGTTTGTTCTCGAACTATCCGACACTTTCCTTTACGGGGAAGTTGCGGGTCTTTACACGTGGTATCAGAGCTTTGGTTTACAAAGCTCAGAGAACAAGATACATTAGAACCATACGAAAGAATTCATCAGATATTGGATTAGTAATATCCAATGGAATGACTCGTTAGAGATGGGATCAGTAGTATCCTAGAACGAGTGTGAAGAGTATATTTTTGAAAATGAAAACAAATTTTGTTTTGAAAATTTAAATCAATTATTTGTAGTTGATTATTTATTTATATTGATTTGGACAGTCCAGTATATAAAGAATTTGCATATACGCCTTGCAAACGTATATTCGAAGTTTTAATATACCGGGTAGATATAGAACCGCACTCTAGTAGCCCGCAATGTTCTGATGGTGGTTCGAAACACCATCAGCACTTATTTTCGAGTGACGAAGGTGTGATTTCTATATATTTCCATTAGGCTGGTGTGAGAACCAAAATTAGATAGGGCTTATTGTTGTGATTTGGCATCGAAAATCTAATTTTTGTGTATGTATCAAAGTTATGCATTTGAAAAGCTAATTCACTAATTGATTGATGTTTGTGTTGTTTGTTTATTTGTTTGCTAATTTTTAACCAATTAGCCTAATTGAACCAAATATGGAATAGTATTTAAAATTGGTCGCATTTGCTTGCATATACATATATATCATTGAACAGGTCATAGCAAGGAGGCTAGAGCCAGAGAATAAAATTTGTTTGCCCGACAAATAGGTACATGTTTACTACATAATTTCCTGTTTTGTTTGGGTGATGATGATTTTGTGAGCCTATTGGCTAGCCGCTTGGCTTTTTCTTTTTCTTTTTGAGATCTGAAGGACCGGGGAAGCTATTTGAAATTCCCCGATGCTCCCGGTGCAGGGGAGGTTATGGCGAAATTTTTCGAAAATTTAGGGTGTTAGCCAAATTTTTGAAATTTTAGAAAATTCTCAGAAACTGAAAAGTTAGAGAATGAAAGCCAGATCGAGCGTTGTGTTGATTAATCAAACCACTTTCGACTTTGTTCCTTTTCGGGGACGAAAAGTTTTAAGTGGGGGAGATTGTAACAACCCGAAAATCTGGGCCAGTTTAAAATTTTTATTTTGGCAATTTTAGCGAATTTTGAATATTTAAAATGAATTATTTTAAATAATATCGACGAGAAATTTATTTTGAATATAATTCGAACGTATATATTTATACGCGTCGTCGTTAGAATATAAATATTTATATATATTTATAAATAGAATTGAAAATGGCGCGGTAGTTCGATAATTCGATTTCAAACTTCAATTGAATGTACCGGGTGCAAAACAATCCGGATTTTAGTGAAACCAAAAATAATAGGATCTAATTGTGAATATCTTTCCAACGAATCCGAATAATTGAAATTTCATAGCGGGGATCAAAAGATATGTCCAGTTGAAAATTCTGAATAGTCGCTATGGAATTCAGGCCCTTAAAAATGGACATTTTGCAAATGACCTCGGATTTCGACGAAACCAGTTTTGTTGGGTCCGTGATGTTAAGTTATTGCTAGATTCCAAATTTCATAATTTTTCGAATCAATATGTGAGCGTGGCGAAGGAAAACGTGTTTTGACCATTTCAGTTGAATTTAATCGACTGGAAATTGGCCATTTTTCCAACGGTCTCAGAATTCGACGAAACTAGTTTTGTTAGGACCGTATCGTCAATACGAAGCTAGAAAATATTTTTATGGAATTTATAGAGTTAGTATGTGACCCCGGTAATTTGAAATGTACGTTTAAAATTCAATATAGTGATTTAAATGAAAATTCAAAAGGAAACTGATTGTAACAATCGAATCAGCTTGCGATACATATCCCATTGTGTTCGGAATGGGGGTAAAACGCTATGGACGACAGGCGATGGACCTCGTTTCGAGGTCGTATGTAAAAGTCAACATTTTTACAAATTAAATAAAAAAAAAAAATATATATTATTTTAATTTCCTTTTCCCCCCTTTTCTTCTTCGTTGCCCCCCCCCCCCGATTCATTATACAGAAACAATAAAAAAAAAAGAAGAAAACCTAAAACCTAAATCGAGCCGCCGCCTTACCCACCACCGAACAACCCCTCGACGGCCGCCTCCTTCCAGTATCGAAGCCGCCTTCACCTCGAGACCCCTCGAGACACCCAGTCGCGACGCAATCGAAGAAGACCCCGCCTCCACCTCGAACAAATCATCGCGACATCACTGAGCCACCGCCGACACTCCTTTTTCCCTCCTCCACTTCGAAATCTCGGTGAGCGTTTAATTTTATTTTATTTTTGCTTTTGTTTTTGTTTTACAGTAAATATATAAACTGTTTTTTTTAAAAGATTTGAAAACTGTTTTTTTTAGTTTTATAAGCTGATTTTATAAAAGGCAAAAAAAAACTGAATTTTTAAACAATGTAAAAAAACTGTTTTTTTTA
This sequence comes from Allium sativum, assembly GCA_030737875.1. Classification (NCBI taxonomy): domain Eukaryota; kingdom Viridiplantae; phylum Streptophyta; class Magnoliopsida; order Asparagales; family Amaryllidaceae; genus Allium; species Allium sativum. The sequence continues at coordinate 415,187,241 of CM060909.1, read as the reverse complement.
GAATTTTTAAAACAGATTTTTTAAAAAAGAATGTAAAAACAGATTTTTTAAAAAAGAATTTTAAAACTGTTTTTTTTTAAGAAGAAACTAAAAACTGCATTTTTTCTATAAAGATAAGAACTGCATTTTTATAAAAGAGAAAAACTGATTTTATTTTGAACTTTAAAATAGGAAAAAGGTTTAATCTTTTAGTAGAAAAGGATTTGAACTTGCAAAAGTAAAAATCATATCTTTATATGTTGAAAGCAAAAGTAAAAATCATAATTTTATATGTTGAAAGAAGTAAAAATTCGATTTTTCTATATTGAATAACAAGGTAAAAATTCGATTTTTATATATTGAACATCGGAATAAAAATATGATTTTTATATATTGAATAGCGTAGTAAAAATTCGATTTTTACATATGTAGTGAAAGCGGATAACGAAGGTGACAAAAAGGCGAGAACGACGAAGAATTCTGCAAAAGAAGAGTCAAGATGTTTGGATAGCTTTCGGTGAGAATTTCTCACTCTTCAATTTATTTTCTAGTTATATATATATATATATATACTAGGATGCAGACGGTGCTTAGTAGCACCCGACACAATCGTCCACAAACCATGGACTTGTTTGTTTGGTTGCATAGATTAGTTTGATTATGTGATTGAATTGAATTGTTTGAGTGAAATTGAATGATTTGATTGATGTGTGAATGGCGTGGGCCTTCACTAGACCGGGGATAAGGCTAGGCCTTGTCCCGTTTCTAGTATCGTGCCGTTATGCCGCCGAAATTTTCTAAAATAAGTTAAAAAATAAAAATATCATTTTATTTGTGCAAATGAATAATAGAAATTCATATGTTGGAATAAAATGTTTTATCGTTAAAAATATAATTTTTAACGTGAATATGAATATAGTGAAAGTAAATAAAATAAATATCCATTTACAAACCAGACGGTTTGTTTATGTACACCTATTTGAAGGACATTGATTGGGTCGATAAATTTTACACATCGCCCAACAGCACAAACAAAATATGTGTTTGATTGTTTGAAACCCCACACGGGTGTTGGGATGAAATGTGAAGTTCACTCATCCTGATTTATTAAATATGTCGATCGGTTGATTGACAGGCTGTTTTAAGCGTTAGATATTTATATTTGATGCTTATACAGTGTAGTGCACTTTGGTTGATGGTTGATTATTTTACAATGCTATGATATACATGTGTTGTATGAAAATCCATATAATTAACTTTATATGGTAATTGATTGGGCCTCATTCCAATTTGAAAAATAAAGAATATTATAAAATAAAAGTTCATGTGTTGACAGTACTCATTCATTGAGATTGGTCATGTGTTGAACGAAATATTTTGATAATAAAATTTACATCTTTATCGATATAAAATAAAAGTTCATGTGTTGACAGTACTCATTCATTGAGATTGGTCATGTGTTGAACGAAATATTTTGATAATAACAACTATTTTGAAAAAGAAATATTTGAAATAGAGTATTTGAAAATAGAAATTTATGAAGCCGTGTTGAGTAGATTGACGCCATTTTGACGTGAACGATAACGATTTCGAAATGAATTGAATATATAACGATTTCGAAATGAATTGAATATATAACGATTTCGAAATGAATTGAATATATAACGATTTCGAAATGAATTGAATATATAACGATTTCGAAATGAATTGAATTGAAATGAATTCAAATTGAATTGAAATTTGAATTGAATAGAAATGAATTTTAAAACGAATTTATAAAGAAGAATTCAATTTTGATTTGAATTGAAAAGGAAGTTGAAATTGCTTTTGAAACGAATTTAAAACTATTTATATAATTCGTTTTAAATAGAAATCGACGAAGTGTATATTATATATATTATATATATAATATAATGGCCTGAATAGAACGCGCCGCGCCGCGGCAGTTCGCGAATTTCGACCATAAATTTCAAACGGACATTACGGGAGATCCGACCGTCGGATTCTCCTAAAACCGGAACCGTTGGGTTCGTATCGAAAAGAGCTTTCTAGTGAATATTAGAAATTTGAAATCTAACGGTTGGATTTGGAATTATGTCCAAATCAAATTTGAAAAAGGTCGCTGTAAGTGCAGTTCGATGGCCATTGATGGAAATCGACTGTACGGGCCTTGATAAAATTATTAAAAATAGTAATAATTTGTGTAAAATCATAAGAAATGATTTGGGAAAAATTGGGATGAAAAACTCCATATTTTAAAAGATAAAAATAGATTTTTATCGAAATGAACTAGTTTTGAACTAGAAATATAATTCTATTTATTTTTAAATAAATAAATTGAATTGGAAAAGGGTTTTAAAAATAACCAAAATTTCCAATGATTGCATTGGAGTGGATTTGAATCGAAATTGTCTTCGGAATATTTCGATGTTGGAATTCGTGATTATACAGATGTTGTTATGGAAATTTGAAAGATATATATTTATATCGTTATTTCCAATACGACATTTGTTAATCGTAGAATTTGATATTGAATATAAGCCGGGATATTTTCTATTCAGAGCCTTGTATTTAATATCAAATGTGATTTGGGTTTGTCGTGAATGGTGTCTTCACTAACACTGTTCTTGAACCCAGTTGAGAAAAGATTAAATCTTTTTATTTAGATTTAATGAATTGTAACAATTAAATAATATTTAATTGGAATTGAATCGATATTGATTTTTGGGTTTATCGTGGACAGTGTTTTAAATAACACTCGTTCTTTAACCCGATCATTGATGAAATGTGATTTTGGGTTGTCGTGAACGGTATCTTCAATAATACAGTTCTTAGACCTAAAGGAGTTAAGAAAATCAGAAACTAACGGGAGATTAGTTAAGTTGAATAGTTTCCGAGGTATTGATCTGATGTTGGTTTCGGCCTTCGGGATTAATACTTAGGGAATTGCTCACTTGCTAATTTACAATTAGGGACTGATTGAAATGTGATGTGATTTTGGGTTTATCGTGAACCGTGTTTTAAATGACACTGATTCTTTAACCCAGTCACAGATTAAAACTAAGTGGAGTTTTAATGAATCTTTAATTAGATTGAAATAATCGAAATGGAGTATCACCAGTTTTGCTCCAGGCGATAGTTAAATCTTTAATTAGATTTGAACGTGAAATGGTAATTGAAGTTACCGATAACACTGTGGTGTTAGATATGAAGTATTACCAGTTTTACTTCATGGGATAAATAGGTTGGGATTGGGAAATTAAAACCAATGATTACTTCGGTAAGGTTCGTTAATCTCGACTAGTTGAATCGAAATTCAAAAGAAGAATATATTCAAGAAATTATCTTGGATAAAATTAATGGGAATTTTTTCCCTATGAATGTGAAAATTAGAAACTAACTGTCGGTTAGCCGAGCAGAATGGTTTTCTGGATATTGATCTGATGTTGGTTTCGGCCTTCGGGGTTAATATTTGGGGAATTATTCTCTTGATTAATTTACTGTTAGTGACTGATGAATTGGAATGAGGCGTATGTTGTGTTTGTGTAACACTTTTATAATATATACGCGAGTTATTCGGAAAGACCGGGTTTATCCCATTCTGAATAACTGATACGACGATAAGTCGAAGATGAAGACGATGGTCGAAGACCGGAGGTCTTCACGTCGTTTGGGTGATTACTGATGATCTTGATTGGGCTGTACACCCAAGAAGATGGAAACAGTTAGTGATCGTCCAGACGTACTTGGAGATCGATGGATATGCGGGGTACTAGGTGCCTCCGGTTTCGTTCAGACCCAGAACGAACTTGTAAATGGACTGTGTGTCTGACATTGGATTTTAGTCTGTGTGATTGATCTCTATTAAATATATATCTGTTTGGCGGCGGAGAATTTATTCTCTTGCTTAACGCCCTTCTCTGAGACGTACGAGCTCAGGGGTTATATATCGATGGATATCAAACGCATGGAGTGAATTGCCTGTGTGGCATGCCTAAGTGGAAATTGATCGAGGCTTCTGTTGAAAAGCAAAGTCTCGTGGTGATGATCAAAGCACGGCCTTTGTGGCGTAGCTTTGTGTAACGTTTGCTTCGCGAGTTTCGCACCCGGTATGAACCAAAAACGGGAGAGGACGTCAGGGAGGGCATGCGTTTCTTTCTAGCTAGAAGTGGCGTCAGTGGTTTTACACGCCCTGACGAGTTTGACTTATGTGGTTGTTGCTGTTGCGAGGCGCCTCGGTTATATCGGTTTCGGCCGAATGCATTCTGGTCGGCTGACGGACCAGACTTACACCCCATAGGGTGGGGAGACGTATTGTTCAGGCATAATAATCCACTCCGTGTGGACCGGCCCTGAGGATCCAAGGGGCAGTTGCGGCTGTTCCTGAGGCTCGGGCTAGACAGTCTCGAATCGGTTGAGGACTATCTTTTGCCTCGGTTCATAGACGGAAATCCAATTTCCAAATACGTGACTTTGCGGTTTTATTTGTAAACCTATATATGGCGGCATAGTGGCATGGGACGCTCATGTCGCCTATGATTGATACTTATGATTTGAAGTTGTTTTATACACTATGCACTTATAATAGTATCAAATGATTTGTTTTAAACGTATCAAGCATTCTTTGGCTGTTATAAGGTAAAAACCCCATCCCCCGGCTTGCGTTGCATTGTGTGATAGGACCTGGGTCTTATAACAGCTTCATTTTTCTTTATTTAGCATTGCGCTGTTTGTTTTATGCACTGGTATTCTTGGGAGGAAACCCGTTCCGTGTTATACGGCGTGGTCCCTTGATTTACCTAATGATTTAAAATAACGATTAACTGTTTTAGTTCTCACACCAGTCACATGACTGACCTGGAGTTTATTGTTTTTAACCTAAACTCTGGGTGCCCCTATTTTCGACACGGGCAGCTAGTAGTTTTGGTTTTGCAGATTTATATTCACAGGATCCTAGTTTACAGCTGGAACGATATCCGGAAAGCTTTGTATCCGTATATCTTCTTCTAGTTGTGTATTGTATTATTTTCCGCTGCGATGTATTTAAATGTAATTTAAATCTCTGATATTTCTGTGTAATATTCGTTTATACTCTGTATATTCTTGTAATCTGATGCATTGTTGTAATATACAATGAAATGTTCTTCTGTATGCGTTCTGTTGTGGTTTGTTCTCGAACTATCCGACACTTTCCTTTACGGGGAAGTTGCGGGTCTTTACACATATCTTCTAGCATATTCTCTAGCACAATTGAGGCTGACATCATGCAGGTAGATGCTGAGTAGATATTATGCATATCTCTTTTACTACAAATTTTATTTTCATAGCTTCTCACCTGGGCAAAGTATATGTACTACGATATGTTACGCATAACTCTTTTATTACAAAGTTCTCTGGTATGATTGTAGAATGAAGTCAACGATTCAACTTTGATTCAGAACATAGCACAAATGGAAGAGAAAAGAGATATTAACGCTGTGCCTTTTGATAATGTGATGGGTAATAACTCTTTTCAATATTGGCGGCACTGTCGACGACACAAGTGAATGTATTGGCAAATGAAGATCCGTTGCAGCTTAACCCCTCTATTTCATCGACTTATTGTATAGTACGTATCATGTCGATCTTTTGATTTTTTATTCTTCATTTTTACAACATTTGTTACACTACATAACAATAACTTATTTTCCTATGTTGTAGGGAAATAAGAATTTGGTTTATGAATATGGAATACAAATGCAGTCCTTACATAATCAAGCTCATTTGATGGTAAAGAAAGGAGAAACATTACATCTTACACCTTGTGTTTAGGTTATATTCAATTTGTAAAAATATATATTGCCAGGAACCTGACAATTATCCATATGTGCAGGACTTGTCCACCTTTAAGCCTTCCCTTTCTTCCGAAGTTCACCAAACACCTGCTTGGTTTCATGATAACTACATTCCACCAACCCACTTTAACGCTGTTAGTTTCAGCCCCGATCAGGTTAATTTTTTATAGTAATATATGATTTGTTTTGCAATGCTATTACTAAAGGTCGTGCTTTCATATATGGGTGTTATCGACCAAAAACAGATGATGAACAAGGCGATGTGTATGCAAGAACCATCCCACCATATCATTCTCAACCTTAATCGCAAAAAACTTGTATTGTTGCACTTATTTGCATAATTGTTACTTCAACAAAGATCTGGATTACTAGACTGATTTTCTCTGTAAATGTTTGTTATTCTAGTAAAACAATTTCAAGGCTTCTGTTGTTGTGGAAACCTGCGCCTTTGCGGAAGCGTCCAGGATCTTATTCACCCAATTACTTAAAGATGATTTCTATGGAAACAAACACAGATATGAAATCGCACGCGCAAACACAAAATATTTCACCCAACCACCCTCTTTATTGATTCTCAAAATGAATTTCGTTTACACACACTGGTTCAACAACCAACAATAAACAAATTACAAGAATCAATAACCTTATTGAGAAAGGGAAAGAATATCTAGATGACTAACACTCTTTGTTGGAGAAGGAGAACAATGAAGAACGACGGCTAACCCTTGGATTAATTAATTCGGTCTCAATCCCATGCCTTTAATCCAATCCTAGATGCTGCTTTTATAGGAAAATAGAAGCCCTAGGCAAATACCCAATTTGCCCCTTCATTACTTGTATAATAAGTCACAGAAAAGACGAAGTCAAGCCGCAGAAAAACCCGCTCAGACGTCTGACCTAAATAGGTCAGACGTCTGTCAATGCTTTCGAGTTAAAAACCCTGTATACTCAGACGTCTGACAGGCATAGCTCAAACGTCTGAGCTGAAGCTCACCCCAAAACCCCAAAACTGCTCCTTTCATGTCGCAAATCACAACACTCCACCTTGATATGAAATCGCATCACATCAAACGAACATCCAACACACAAGTCATCTAGCTCTTTCAACGACACCTCTCAATTAAACCATTACAAACACAACCCACCGCCTGCCAAAGATGCATCTTCCCCTCGAGATGCACCATGCAATAACAACGGTCTAAATATGCTTGTAATACCACAAGGATCTCCACCTTTGGATTTTCTGCATCGACACCCGTCTATCACTTGATCTGAGCTCCTACCTTGATCACTCTGGATCCCTTGAGCATCATCAACATGAAGACCCCCGTCTAGCACATCAGCAGTGACCAAATTAATCTCTCCACCTTGCTGTGGACTAGGTTCTTCAACCGTCACTCGCCTTCCACTGTCGACCACAAAACCAACCAATCTATACAGGTTTCCTGCCTCCAAGACACCTCTCATTACAACACGATCACCCTTCCTCACTCTCAAAACTCCACCTCGAGTATCATAAGTGCAACCACGACGATCTAACTGACCGAGAGAAATGAGGTTATGCGAACTAGCGGGCACATGCAAATTGCAATAATTACTTCTCATCACATAATCACAACTTTAATTAATTAAACATCCAATGAGTGATTAATGCATGATTTAAATTAGATTATTGAGATTATATTAACTTTGTTTGAATCAGGGGAGTTGAAAGAGATGGATCTTCATCTGATTGTTATTTCTTTTTATGTTCCTTTCCAGTTGAATTATAGAACGTCGTTGTATATTGTTTCTAAATTTATTTTGAAATTTGCAGAGTTAATTATTCATGTATGTTATTAGACTAATAAGTGTTAATAAGTGATGGTCTGACTTGTGCTTAAATGTTTGAGTTCATGCAGTGTGGTCTGACTTATGCTTAAGTGTTTAAATTTATATAGTTATGTGCAAATGTGAATTAGTTTTGCTCTGTTTGGAAGGGCTTATGTGTTATGTATTTGTATGTACATGGGTAATGCGTGTGTGAGTTCCTATGTATGTTTGAATAAATATGTACATTTGAGAGTGGCACCTATAAACTTGTGTGCGTGTGCAATGTTCAGGTCAGTCATTGGTTTCGTGTGTAGCTGTTGTAATTGTGTTAGCGTTGTTATCTTTGTATGCACTCTTTGTCAACTAAATTCTTCATAACGTTCTTTAGTAGCAAAAACACTGAACTTCTTTTCACAAACCAAGCCTTTGTCAGATAATTTGTTTGCAACATCGTTTTTCTTCAATAAGTGCTTTGTGTATTCCCTTGTTGCGTCAATTTTTTTTCCATATGTTTAACCATATGATTTATGGTGGTCTCATTAATTTTACATTACGTTTTCATGCAACACGTCCCTATGGTCAAGTTTTGTTCTATGCAATTTGCACCATATTTTCATATTATGCTACATGTATGTTGCTTCTGTTGTTTTGGTCGGTTACATTTAAAATGTTGTGCCTCTTTGCACATATCCGACCTTTATAAAATGTCTGGTGAGGAGAATATTAAAACCATAATAGAGCACCGTTGTTTGGATATCAAAAAAGTTCTTCTGTAATATAAATGACATGAGCAAATAAAAATGGTAACACAGCACCGTTGTTTTCACGACAAAAAGGGCAACGAAGGATCATATAGTTTCAGAAAAATTTCAAATTTGTTCAAACGATGGGTAGGTAGCATTTATTTTCATTTAAAACAGTCAGTTAACGCCGAATAGTTTTGGATACAATTCTTCCTACGTTTGGCTTGTCAAAAGACGGTGGGATCTCACCGTATTACATAATCTAAAACGTGATATTAGGCCGAATAGTTTCGGGTACAATTCGTGTAGATGGAGATTGAACAGTCAGTTAAATCCAGATAATCCGCATGGTCATCAGCAATCCCGTCCTCCTGCACATCCAACTCTCCATACTCTACAATTTTCCTACTTCAAATCGTTGTGTAAGCACATCATTTTGAATTTATTCCTCAATCGGCAACGAAATTATGGTAAAAATAAAGGTTATTCATTTCAGCAAATACTATGATTTCTAGCAAATAATATTATTTCCAAGGAGATGCAAACCATAAAACATACTATGTTCACAAAGCAACAAGCAAAAAAAAAAACAAAAAACAAAAACTTTAAGCTGTGCATTAAAACACTACAGTCCGACTGTGTATAGCCATTTCATATTGCTTTAAACGACAATGGTTTGCCGCATAGAATGATGCACTAAAATTTAATCAACATGTCACCTAAAACGATTTGCACCTACCGAATGGTAATATGCTGCACATTCCTACGTTTTCGAACGAAAAAAAGTAATGATCATCACCATGATCCAATTATTAATTCCAATCATTAATCTGTAGAGGCCCCGTTGCCTATTCGATGAAAAAAATTTAACGAAAGAATGTGACGATCAACATAATCCAGTTATTAATCACGTCGTTGTTTATTTGATGAAAATTCACGATCAAACATCACGATTATTAATTCACATCAACTCGATCATATTTTAAATATTAAATCAAATTCATCAATAACAAACAAAACCTCAAATTTCACCATTCAATTCTAATCCGATGTCTTTTGATCACCAACACAACTTTCTTGTGTCTCCATTATATTAACTATATCCATTTATTATTTCATATAATCATTAATTAAGATTTAGGTTTTAAGGTATAAGAGAATTATAGGGATAGTATTGGAATTTTTAATTATACGGTTAAGGGGGTTACCTTATTTTGCACCCCTCCCCCCTCCTAACAATTCATCAAAAATAAAAAAAATTATCCCCCTCTCCCAATCGAAAATGGAGTCTTTTTAACAATCCCAAAAAAAAAAAATCAAAGTTTGTTAATGATTTCAATTTATTAAAATCTAATACATAGAAAAACTGCTGTAATTACTGATTTACCCAATTTACAAAAACCCTCTATGTTAAATATATATCACTGCTATTTCTCATGAAATCGAACACATGGTTATGTATTTATATTTTATATCCATTTCAATTATTTCAACACTATTCATGTTCATACATCATTTTACTTTGTATATTTTTGACCATCCTTATGTCTTGCTAGTTTTCTAGGATTGATTTATATTTCTCCACTTCAAGCTTGGTTATGTAGAGGAGATTTGTCTACACTGGAAGATTCGTTGTACATTTTACTCAATTTTTTATCAGTCGAAAACCACTGCAAACTCAATCCATATACAACCAATATCCTCTACACAGTCACTGCAAACTCAATTTGTAGAAACAAAATTTGTACATAGAGTGTCAAGAAGGCCGTGGTTATTTCTGTTCATATTATTTTGAGTAGTTTTCAAATTTCTTTTCAAATTGTCTTATACATTTTTGTAAACAAATTCTCACACACAAACAAATCATAATAAGGCCAGGAATAATTGCTCAAAGATATTTCCTGTTTTCACTACATGAGATAATAAGGCCAGCAATAATTGCTCAAAGATATTTTTTGTTCTTTTGCCTATTTATTGCTTTGTAATTGTCAGTACTGTATGAATGAAATCTTTCACAATATCTCTTCTTCTCTACATGGTATCAGAGCTCTTTTAAACACTCACAAATAATTGCTACCATGTCTCTCAATAATTCTACAAATCAAAATCTCCTTGCAGCGGCTACCATAACCCCTTCTCAACTCAATTTTCAGATTCCTCCTATTAGCAGCAAACTAGACCGAGAAAATTATTCATTGTGGCGTACAACAATCATTTCAGCCCTTGAGACCTTCGATCTTGAATCCTTCGTCTTATCTTCTAATTCCCCACCCGAGTTTCTTCCCACTCCAGATGGTGCTATGTCCACCAATCCAAATCCGGCATTTCTCGATTGGAAAAAACGGGATCGTTTTGTCTTGCTTTGGATCAAATCAACCTTCTCTGAGAGAGCTCTGTCCATTGTTGCTCGCTGCTCCACCTCTTACACGGCGTGGCTTGCTCTTGATCGCTCTTTCCAAGTGCAAACTAGGGCCCGTCGCATGGCCATGAAGACTCAGATTCAGTCGCTTTCCAAAGGAGCGTTACCCATGATCGAATATATCGAAAAGAAGCGTGCCATTGCTGATTCTCTTGCTAAGAATCTTCATCCGGTTTCAGATGAAGATCTCATCAGTCATATCCTTGCAGGACTGGACTCTTCCTATGCTCCATTTGTCACTGCTGTCATGATTAATTCTGAAAATTCCTCTGTCGATGATCTGGTTGGACTCCTGCTTCAGGAGGAAGCTCGCTTGGATCATGAAACTACCCGCTAGGCTGCTGCTATTCTTCCTACTCCCACGGTGCCTCCATTAGCCAACACTGCATCCCGCCAATCAAATCGTTCTACCCCACATAACACATATCAAAGCTCTTTCTCCTCCAATTTCCGTGGTGGTGATTAGCGAAGACGTCATCTTCAATGCTAGATATGTAGTCGTCAAGGACATGAAGCCATTGATTGTTGGCATCGAGGTAATCAAGCAGATTATCCATCTGTGACAACCCCAAACCCCGTACTGACGGCGGCAAGGGTAATCCTTGGAATATAACACATAAACATATAACAGCAGAACAGAATAATTAAATACACCAGATAATGAACAATAGAATATACTGGATAAACATAATCATCAGAGTTACACAGTATACAGGATCATACTTAGTACAAATACAGTTCAGCTATACATAAATGTCTACAGCGGAAAACAAACATAATATGTACAATAGGAGCTGAACAGCATAAAATAGATAAATGATAGAATCCATCTTCAGCTCCAGCTATCCAGAAACAGCTAAACCTGAATACAAGGCTGCCCGTGTAGAAAAAGGGGCACCCGAGTTTGAAAGTGAAACAAACTACGAGTCAGTCATGGGACTGGTATGAGAAATCTACTCAATACATTTAATATATGGCAAATCACAGGACCACGCCACTTTCGTCGAAGGGGTTTACTCCATTGGATTGCCAGTGCTTTAAAAACAAACAATTCTTTTAAATGTCGCAATGCTTTTTATAAAAATGTAGCCATTATAAGACTCAGTTCCCATCACACAATGCAACGCAAACCGGAGGATAGAGTTTTACCTTATAATGGCCAAAATATGCTTGATACGATCAAAACAAATCATTTGATATTATTGCTAGTGTATATATATTTCGAAAACCATTTGAATCATAACTATCAATCATAGACGGCATGGGTACTATATATCATGTCGCCTTATACATATATACAATCAAAACCGCACGATGTCGTATTTGGAAATTGGATTTCCGTCATGAACCAAGGCAAAAGATAGTCCTTACCGACTTCGAGACGCTCTAGCCCGTGTCTCAGGATCAGAGCTCGAGTGACCCTAGGATCGTCAGGGCCGGTCCACCGATGTGGATTAAAATCCTGAACACTGCGTTTCCCCGCCCTATGGGGCGTCAATGAGCCAACGAATGACTCCTTCGGACCCGGATCGTCCGATCAAACCGAGGCGCCTCGCAACAACAACAACCACATAAGTCAAACTCGTCAGGGCATGTAAAACCACTGACGCCACTTCTAACTAGAAAGAAACGCAAGTCCTCCCTGAGGTCCTCTCCCGTTTCTGGTTCATACCGGGATGTGAGGTTCGCGAATTCACGTTATACACAAAGCTATGCCACACAGGCGGGGCTTTGATCATCACCACAAGACTTTGCTTTTCAACAGAAGTCCTGATCACTGCATCTTAGCACACCACATAGGCAATTCACACCGTGCAACTGATAGCTATCAATCACACAGAATAAATTCCAATGTCAGACACACTGTCCATTTGCAAGTCCGTTCTGGGTCTGAACGAAACCTGAGGCACTAAATACCTCGCAAACCCATCGATCACCACGTACGTCTGGACGATCACCACCCATTATCCATATTTTGGGATGCCTCCCAATCAGGACCTCGGTTACCATCCAAACGAGGTGAATATCTCCGGTCTTCGACCACCGTCTTCATCTTCGATTTCTTATCGTCGATTCCGTTATTCAAAATGGGATAAACCCGGTCTTTCTGAGCAACTCACGTATATAATAAACAAGTGCAACACTAACATACACACGCATCATTTCAATTCATTAGTCACTAACCGTCAATCAGTAAGAGAACGATTTCCCAAATATTAACCCCGAAGGCCGAAACCAACATCAGATCAACACCCAGGGAACCATTCGGCTTAGCCAACCTTCAGTTAATTTCTAAATCACGTCCATATCGTTTATAATATTTTATAACGATTTATCGCTATTTTTATTTATTTTAAAATAGCCAATTCATTCAAAACGACGCTTCGGGCCATAACGCGGCCGTGGCGCTGTTTTTCTTCAGATTTGATTTACACATATCTGAAAATCTAACCGTTGGATCTTCACAAAATTTACATCATTAGAAAGATCTTTTCAAAACGAATCCAACAGTTCCAGTTTCGGGAAAATACGACGGTCGGATCTCCCGGTATAATCGTTTGAAGTTTCGATTTCAAAATACGAACTGCAGCGTCGTTATTCGATTAAATATAATTATATATATATATATATATATATATATATAATCGATTCTGGCGCTGTTTTTCTTCAGATTTGAATTAAACATTCCATCCAACCGTTGGATTTTTACAAAGTTGGTGCCATTGGAAAGATATTTCCAAAGCGAACCCAACAGTTGTGATTTCAGGAAAATCCGATGGTCGGATCTCCCGTACTAATCGTTTGAAATCATGGTTTCAAAATACGAACTGCAGTGTCATTATTCGATATATTTTAATTATATATATATAATCCATCCTTCGATTTCAAAACCATTTCCTTTTCATACATTTGATAAAAAATGATATTTTTATCTAACTGGCTTCTATTTCAACACTTCACTATTTTTACCAATTCATGTATATAATAAAAATGTGATTTTTAATGTAAAACAATTTATTTCAAAACACGATTATTTTATATATTTCATATAAGTGATAAAAATAGGATTTTTATTATAAAACAATTTATTTCAAAACAAGATTATTTTATATATTTCATACAGGTGATAAAAATATGATTTTTATTATAAAACAATTTCTTTCAAAATATGAATACCATTCAACACATGAATTTCAATTCAACGAATGAATATCGATTCAACACATGAAGGTTTTCTATAGTTTATATAAATCGATAAAAAGGTGATTTTTATATTTAAAACACGAATACCATTCAACATATGAATTTCAATTCAACGAATGAATACCGATTCAACACATGAAGGTTTTCTATACAACGAATAAATATAGTTTCAACAAATGAAAATAATTCAAACACATGAATATTATTCAAAATTTCGGCAGCATAACGGCAGGGTAGTTAAAACCGGGGCCGTCCCTAGTACGGCTCCTCGCTCTACCTTAAAGCCTCGCAGCTTTTGACAATGGGGAATCATGCATCTAGTTTGCACGCAGGCGGCATGTATATTTATTTCATTTCCACAAACTAATCCTATGTGGTTTCAACCAAATATTTCAGCCACAAACGGATATTTTTCAACCACAATCAATCAATATCAACCACAAACAATTCCAATCAACCATTCGCTATCAATCAATTTTCACACCAATCACAACCAATAAATATCGTCCGTGGTTTGTGGACGAGGGGCGTATATATATATATATATATATATATATATATATATATATATATATATATATAATATATATATATATAGCATTTCACTTCTATTTCAACACATATATAATTTTTACAACGCATATACAACTTATATATCGAACGTACAACTTATACAACGCTTATACAAGAGGTTTACAACGCTTATACAAGTCATACATCGACCATATAATTTATACATCGTCGTTTTCCATATCATTTATAAATAAGAAATCTCACATTGGGTTCCACTCCACCAAAAATAGCAGAAGGCTCAGAAAAATATGCGGTCTCTTCTAAAATGTAGAAGACGTTCACACGGTCCCGGTGTTTCCTGTTTCATCGAATTTCGTTAATGTAGTAAAAAGATATGATTTTTCAAAGGTTTGCAACACTTAAAATTGTTATTTTCAATTCAAAGATTTCAAACCGTATACCTTCGTTGAAGGTTCAAACCAAGATCTCGATCTTTCAGGCAATCCGTGTATCGAGGGGCCGATCGGCCTACGCGACGTCGAAGAGGGTGGAAAGGGCTATCCACGCCCGGTGGTGGGACCCAGCTCGGCGGTCGGAGTTGACCGTGGCGGAGCTCGAAAGTCGAGCTCTTTGAGGGCTTGCAACTCGTGGGATACTGCACGATACGGGATGATTCCTATATGGATTTGAAGAGGGTGGTGAGAGCTTCAAAATGAATCATAGAGCGCTCGATTTCGTTTGGAAATGAAAGAGAAATCAAGGGGAGAAGGGAGCAGCGATTTCCGCCGTTAACGATGGAGGGCATCGAGTTTTCAACGAAGAAGAGGAGAAATGTGATTGGCCGAGGTTTTTTTTTATTTATAAAGTTTTTAAAATCCGAAAATACCCCTCTTTACATACGAACTCCAATCCAAACCCAAGGACTGTCGTCCTTAGCGTTTACCCCCATTCCGAACGCAATGGGATATGTTTCGTAGGCCCATCCGACTGTTTCAGTCAGTTTTCCTTCAAATTAAAATATATAACATTCAATATTTAATTTGAACGTACATTTCAATTTGCCAGGGCCACAAATTGATTCGAAAAATTCCAGAAAAATAAATCTGGCTATGTTTTGACGATACGGTCTCAACAAAACTAGTTTCGTCGAATTCTGAGACCGTTTGCAAAAAGGCCCATTTCTGGTCGATCCAATTTAACTGTAATTGACCAAAACACATTTTCCTTTGCCACGCTCACATACTAGCTTCAAAAATTATGAAATTTGAAACCTAGCAATAACTTCACATCCCGGATCCAACAAAAGTGGTTTCGTCGAATTCCGAGGTCGTATGCAAAATGGCCAATTTCACGGGCTATATAAATTCCATAGCGACCTTTCTGAAAATTCATTTGGCCATAACTTTTGCTTTCCGCTATGAAACTTCGATTTTTCAGATTCGTCAGAAAGATATTCACTAACAGATTTAAATATTTTTGATTTCACTCAAATCCGTTTTGTTTTGCACCCGGTACAGTCCGACAAAGTTTGAATTCAATTTTTGGAACTGCAGGGCCATTTCAGGCCTTGTTTATAATTAAAATTAATTATATTTGTTTTCAAACGTCGATTCAAACTCACTTTTCATCGCTATTATTTAAAATATTTATTTTAAATATTTAAAATCCACTATTTTAGCCAATTTAAAAAATTTAAATTGGTTCAGATTTCCTGGGTCGTTACACCATCTCGTCGTCCCAATCCTAGAGCTCAGAATCGGCAGGCCAACATTGCAAATTTCAACAGTCCATCTGCCTTAGACCCTTCATGGTACTTTAATTCGGGTGCAACTGATCATGCCTCACCTGATGTGGGCAAATTGACGATCTCTGATGACTACAATGGCGACGACAAGCTTCAAGTTGGTAACGGTAACCAATTATCTATCTCTCATATTGCATCACATTCTTTACCTAATTTGTGTTTGCCAACTATCTTAGTTGTCCCTGCCTTAACCAAAAATTTACTATTTGTATCCAAATTAACTAAAGATAACAATGTTTACATGGTGTTTTGGCCTCATTTTTTGTTGTGTTAAGGATTTCAGGGTAGAATCATCCTCCAAGGGCGAGTAGATAATGGTCTTTATAGGTTGTCAGGTGCTCCTAATAACCGGATGATGGCATTGACTGGTGTTCAAACCTCCTTGGTTGGTTGGCACAATAGGCTTGCACACCCTCATCAACATCTCCTGCGGCGTCTTGTTTCTGATTTCCAGCTTCCTGTCACATCAAATAAACCTCCCACAATGTGTGAGCCATTTCAGTTAGACAAAAGCCATAGATTGTCTCTTTTAAATTCTCATGTTTCATCTGTTAAACCTTTTGATTTGGTGTATTCTGATGTTTGGGGTCCGTCTCCCTTATTTTCAATTAATGGAAATCGTTATTTTGTTCTTTTTATCGATGATTGTTGTAATAACCCGGAAAATCTGAGCTAATTTAAAAAATTTATTTTTGCAATTTTGATGGAATTTGATTATTTAAAATGAATTATTTTAAATAATATCGACGCGAAATATATTTTGAATAGAATTAGAACGTATATATTTATTTGAATCATCGTTAGAATATAAATAATTATTTATAATTATAAAAGGAATTTAAAATGGCGTGGTAGTTCGATAATTCGATTTCAAAATTCAAATGAATGTACCGGGTTCAAAATAAACCGGATTTTAGTGAAACCAAAAATATTAGAATCTATTCGAGAATATCTTTCCAACGAATCCGAAAAATTGAAATTTCATAGCGGGGATAAAAAGTTATGCCCAGTTGAAGATTCAGAATAGTCGCTATGGAATTTCGGCCCTTAAAAATAGTCATTTTGCAAACGACCTCGGTTTTCGACGAAACCACTTTTGTTGGATCCGGGATGTCTAATTATTGCTAGGTTTCAAAATTCGTAATTTTTTGAATCAATATGTGAGTGTGGCAAAGGAAAACGTGTTTTGACAGTTTCAGTTGATTTTAATCGACTGGAAAAAGGCCATTTTTCAAACGGTCTCAGAATTTGACAAAACTAGTTTTGTTAGGACCGTATCGTCAATACGAAGTTAGAAAATATTTTTCGGGAATTTTTCAAGTTAGTACATGGCCCCGGTAAATTGAAATGTGCGTTAAAATTCAATATATAGAGTTATGTTTTGATTTTTACGAAAACTGATCGAATCTATCGAAACAGCTTACGACACATATCCCATTATGTTCGGGATGGGGGTGAATATCTAGGGGCGACAGTCGTTGGGTTCAATTTGGAGTTCAACTGAAAAGGTTACTTTTTGAAGTGAAATAAATAATTAAGTAATCAAAATAACCTCACCCCTTTTCTCCTATACCACGGTCAGACCCCCCCTGTTCATTTCAAAAAAATTAGAAAAAGAAAAAAAGGGGGAAAAATCGTGCCCTAGCTAACCGTCGCCCCCCCTCCAACCTCGTCTGTCGCGCCTCCACTGGCCCACTCGCCACCTCGCGTCGCGCCCAGACCCCCCTCCCCGCGTCGATCCCTCTCCTCCCCTTCTCCTTTTCCCTCTTCTCTCCCTCTCGATTTCTATACCCGAACCCTCAACCGCGAGTAGTAGCCGCCGCCCGAACCGCCATACCCCTGACCACCTCCGCCAGCTCCGACGAGCACCGTGAACCCTCTTTCAGAAGATGGCAACAAATACCCCTCCCTTCCGCTGAAGAAATAAGGCAGTAAGTTTTTGTTTTTATTTTTATTCTCCTTTTAAAAATTTTGATTTTTATTTGCTTAAAAATATGATCTTTATTTGTTCGTGAACTAGTTTAGATTATTTTAACATGAACTAGACTAGATTTTATTTATAGAAAAAGAATAGATTTGTTATAGAGAAAAATATTAGACTTTTGATTATATGTAAAATTAGATTTAGATTAAAAAAATTTGTTGAAAGAGAAAAAAATATGGTTTTGATTGTTGGAATGGTAATATAAAAATGCTATCTTTAGTGATGTAAAGATGAGATTTTGAAATATAAAAAGATTATATTTTTATAAAGGAAAATATTTGATTTTTATTATATGAACATCACCGAAAAGATTCGGTTTTTATTTATATATACACCATATGAAGTGCTAATAAAGAAGTAGAAGTTAAAAATATAATTTTTATAAGGAAAGTTAATATTTTTATATAATGGAGAAAACAAAAATATGATTTTTATTTATTGAAATGAAGTGATAAAAATATAATTTTTATTATAAACAGCGGGACAAGAACTACATTGGAATTTCAAACTGATCCAGACGGTTCAGCAGTTCAACAGTAAAGTACGGCGGAGTGGAACCCTCTGTGAGAACTTCTCACCTTTAATTTAATTTTCTAGTTAAAATATATACTAGGATGCAGACGGTGCTTAGTAGCACCCGACACCCGTCGTCCACAGACCATGGACGGCTTGTATGCATGTTTGATGTGTTGTGAAATTTGTTTGTGGTGTTGATGTGAAATCGATAATAAAACCTTCATGTGTTGAAATAAATTAATATAGTTAAAAATATAATTTTTAAAATTAATGTGAATAAATAAATATTCATTTATAAACCGGACGGTTTATTTATGTACACCTATTAGAAGGACATTGATTGGAACGATAAATTTTACACGTCGCCCAACTGCACAAATAAAATCTGTGTTGGATTGTTTGAAACCCCACACGGGTGTTGGGATGATATTTGGTGTACACTAATCCCAATTATTTAATAGTATGTCGATCGATTGGTCGACAGACTGTGTAAGCATTAATTATTTATATTTAATGCTTATGCAGTTGTGTAGTGCACTTTGGATGATGGTTGATTATTTATCGTTGCTATTATATACATGTGTTGCATGGAATCCATATAATTAACATTATATGGTAATTGATTGGGCCTCATTCCAATTGGGAGAATAAAGAATATTATAAAATAAATATTCATGTGTTGAAAGAAATATTTTAACAATAAAATTTACATCTTTATCATATATAAAATTAGAAACTAACTAGAAAATATATAAGATGAGTGGTTTCCTGGGTATTGATCTGATGTTGGTTTCGGCCTTCGGGGTTAATGCTTAGGGAATCGTTCTCTTACTAATTTACGGTTGGAGTCTGATTAAAAATTTAACGATAGAAATCATAATTTTATAAAATATATTAAATAACAAAAATAGTCATGTGTTGACAGTACTCATGTGTTGAGATTAGTCATGTGGTGAAACAAATATAGATTCATGTGTTGAATAGAATAAATATTCATTTGTTGAATAGAATAACGAAGTTATTGAAAAATATAAAGCCTTGTTGATTAGAGATGCGCTATTTTGACGCGAACGATATTTATATCGATTATATTCGTTTTTATAATGATTATAGAAAAGAAAGTGATTTCAAAAATTGAATATTTTGATAATGGAATTCGAATTGAATTGAATAGAAACGAAATTTGAATTAAATTGAAATAGAATTTAATTTCGAATTAAATTGAGATAGAATTGAAATTCGAATTAAATTGAAATCGAATTGAAATCGTTTCGAAAACGAATTTAAAACGATTTATAAAATACGTTTTAAAAGGAAATTGACGAAATATATAATATATATATATATATATATTATATATATAATGGCCTGAATAGAACGCGCCGCGCTGCGGCAGTTCGTGAATTTCGACCATTGACTTCGAATGGACATTACGGGAGATCCGACCGTCGGATTCTCCTAAAACCGGAACCGTTGGGTTCGTATCGAAAAGAGCTTTCCAATGAATATTAGAAATTTTAAATCTAACGGTTGGATTTGGAATTATGTCCGAATCAAATTTGGAAAAGGTCGCTGTAAGTGCAGTTCGATGGCCGTTGATGGAAATCGACTGTACGGGCCTTGATAAAATTGTTAAAAATAGTAATAATTTGTGTAAAATCATAAGAAGTGATTTGTGAAGAATTGGGATGAAAATTTCCATATTTGAAAAGATAAAAATAGATTTTTATCAAAATGAACTAGTTTTGAACTAGAATTAAAACCAATTATTTTTTAAATAAATAAATTGAATTTGAAAGTGGTTTTAAAAATAATCAGAATTTCCAATACGTGAATTGGAATGGATTTGAATCGAAATTGTCTTCGAAATATTCCGATGTTGAATTTCGTGATTATACAGATATTGTTATGGGAATTTGAAAGATATATTTATAACGTTATTTCCAATACGATATTTGTTGGTCGTAGAATTTGATATTGAATATAAGCCGATATATTTTCTATTCAGAGCCTTGTATTTAATATCAAATGTGATTTGGGTTCGTCGTGAATGGTGTCTTCATTAACACTGTTCTTGAACCCAGTTGAGAAAAGATTAAATCTTTCTATTTAGATTTAATGAAGTGTACCAATTAAATAATATTTAATTGGAATTGAATTTAAATTTGTTTTTGGGGTTTATCGTGAGCGGTGTTTTGAATAACACCTGTTCTTTAACCCAATTAACAATAGAAAGTGATTTTGGGTTTATCGTGAATCGTGATTTAGGTGGCATTGGTTCTTTAACCCAGTTAAAGACAGGATATTGATTTTTGAGAAGATTAAAACTAAGTGGAGTTTTAATGAATCTGTAATTAGATTGAAATGTGAATTGATAAATTAAATTATCAAATTTGGAAAGTGATCGAGAATGGAGTATCACCAGTTTTGCTCCAAAGCGATAGTTAAATCTTTAATTAGATTTGAACGTGAAATGGTAATTAATTTTACCGATAACACCGTGGTGTTAGATATGGAGTATTACCAGTTTTGCTTCATGGGATGAATAGGTTGGGATTGGGAAATAAAATAAATAATTACTTCGGTGTGGTTCACTAATCCCGACTAGTTTGAAATGATATTCAAAGGAAGATTAAAGAATAAATTTAGAAGAATTTATCTTTGATAAAATTGATGGGAACCTTTCCCTAAGATGTGAAATTTAGAAACTAACTGTAGGTTAGCTAAGAAGGATGGTTTCCTGGGTATTGATCTGATGTTGGTTTCGGCCTTCGGGGTTAATATTTGGGGAATTGTTCTCTTGCTAATTTACGGTTAGTGACTGATGAATTGGAATGAGGCGTATGTTGTGTTTGTATGACATTTTTTTTATTATATACGCGGGTTATTCGGAAAGGCCGGGTTTATACCCATTCTGAATAACCGATTCGACGATAAGTCGAAGATGAAGACGGTGGTAGAAGACCGGAAGTCTTCACATCGTTAGGGTGATTACTGATGATCTTGATTGGGCTGTACACCCAAGATGAGGGAAACAGTTAGTGATCGTCCAGACGTACTTGGAGATCGATGGATATGCGAGGAAAGTGCCTCCGGTTTCGTTCAGACCCAGAATGAACTTGTAAATGGACTGTGTGTCTGACATTGGATTTTATTCTGTGTTGATTGATCTCTATTAAATATACATCTGTTTGGCGGCGGAGAATTTATTCTCTTGCTTAACGCCCTTCTCTGAGACGTACGAGCTCAGAGGTTGTATATCGATGGACATCAGTCGCATGGCATGAATTGTAACACCCCACCTCCGCTAGGGTCACTCACAAAGGGAATGCACTAGCTTTGGTGGAGCATTATCTAGGTAAACATACATAGAAATATTACAAGACATAACATAGAAAACAGCGGAAGAAAAACCAAATTTCATTTCTTTAAAATCTTGAAAGGTCTAAAGCCTTTTACATCAAAATGCCATTAAATCCATTACATCGAAATCTGTCTTGCAATAGTAAAGAAGCATAAAACCATAGTCATAAATCAATCCCCAAGTAAAATAGTAAAGCAAGCCATAGCCAAGAGAAATCCAAGCCGTTCGTGAAAGAGCCTTGGAGCTTGGTAAGATCCGACCTAAGCTGTATTCCCACCCTGCGAACCTGGGGGGGGGGGAACGGAAGAAAAAGAGGCGAAACAAAATGGGTCAGTCATAAAGACTGAGTAAGTCCTAGTGACTTTCAGCATAGAAACAAGTAAAGATAACATGACATGTATGAACCCAAAGTAAACATAAGGATGATGACAAGATAGTCAAGTTAAACTAAGATGACAAGATAAACTATACTAACCAGATAAACTACGGTAACAAGATAAACTATGCAAACCA
Organism: Allium sativum; assembly: GCA_030737875.1. NCBI lineage: Eukaryota > Viridiplantae > Streptophyta > Magnoliopsida > Asparagales > Amaryllidaceae > Allium > Allium sativum. The sequence continues at coordinate 415,164,556 of CM060909.1, read as the reverse complement.
GATAAACTACGTATAGCATCGCATGTTTAACATTCTCTGCACCAACTGTACTAGTACCCCAACCCGTATCATCCTTTCCATGTATATGTACAGTCCCTTGTTCTGGCTAGGTTCCCTTATCATGAACTATCGCGTGTTCAACTAGGATTTATGCCACCTAGGACCACTAGGGATTATGCTGCCTATTGAACGTTTTCTAGATTCGATTAGGGTTTATGCCACCTAGGACCACTAGGGATTATGCTACCTAACGAACAACACCCTTTTTCCATGTAACGATCTATTAATCGATCGGCTCCCTACAAGTCCTAGTTCATTCATGTGTCTATGTCATACGGCCCAATCACGAAATGTAGTCACCTGTGCTAGGTCCACCATAGGGTGTATCAAGCCCTAGAGTGCCAACCACCGACACGAATCAAGCATGCACAGTGTAAACCTACTGTTGCCCAATGCCTGCTTTTTCAACTCCGGACTACGTGCACGACCATAGTCCGCCTAAACCTACAATGGCGCACCAACTCAGCCGTCGTTCTGGTCGCTTACAATCAGCCCAGTAATCGTGCCCCACCCTGCCTAGTTCCAGGGTACCGTGATACATCTAGTGGGTTACTACTGAAAAGGACCGCGTAACTAGGGTTTCCATCCAGCAGGTTAAGTGTTGTCATTTAAATTCGAGACTTAACCCCAACAGTCTAGCATGTCAAGTTGGTTAAGTGTGGCCATTCAAGTTCGTGACTTAACCCGTCTACATGTCATGTCAAATTGGCTAAGTGTTGTCGTTCAAGTTCATGACTTAGCCCTACGAATCATGTGTCAAGTTGGTTAAGTATATTCAAGCGGTTCATGACTAAACCTTATCAAATCATCGTGTCAAATTGGTGAAGTATATTCAAGCGGTTCATGACTTAACCCTATCAAATCATCGTGTCAAATTGGTTAAGTATATTCAAGCGGTTCATGACTTAACCCTATCAAATTATTGTGTCAAATTGGTTAAGTATATTCAAGCGGTTTATGATTTAACCCTATCAAATCATCGTATCAAATTTGTTTAAGTATATTCAAGCGGTTCATGACTTAACCCTATCAAATCATCTTTTCAAATTGGTTAAGTATATTCAAGCGGTTCATTACTTAACCCTATCAAATCATCATGTCAAATTGGCTAAGTATATTCAAGCAGTTCATGACTTAACCCTATCAAATCATCGTGTCAAATTAGTTAAGTATATTCAAGCGATTCATGACTTAACCCTATCATGTGGCATTAATTCATTAATGCACCCCAACCTCTCACATCAGACCTGTTGTTGTGGTCACTGGATATGCCGGGTGGTTCCGAGCAGAATTACACAACAACTCAGTCTGACCTCGGGTTTTCAAGTGCGATATGACCAACTACCCACATTGAATCCTATTGTTTGCAGTAACTGGATTTGTCGGGCGGTTTCGGGCAGAATTACACTGCAAACTCAACCCAACCTCGAGTTGGCCATTTTTAAGTTCATTCTAATGTCATGTCCATGTTCAAGTTTCATGTCAAGTTCGTGTCAAGTTTTCATGTTAAGTTTTCAAGTTTCAACTTATGCCTATTATCAAGTTCATGATTCATATTCATAACCAATTCACGTTTCAAGTTCATAAGCATGTTTACGTTCCTTCTAGATGTCCAATATCAACTATCAAGTCATAGTCAATTTTGTATTCAAGTTATTCCCATCGTATCAATTTCATGCTATTTGTCGCGTTCCGCAATTACCTAAAAACATGGTTTGACTACCAGATTCTATTTTCTCTAATTACGTTCTGAGTTCACAATTCACATTCATGTCAATTATCAAGTTTACAATCGCTTCGTGTTCAAGTTATGCCAATTCATGTTCAAGCTGATTCATGTCAATTACCAATTCATGTCTAAGTGAATCTTCATGTTTTGACCAATATCCCCAAATCGTATTCCTACCGTGCGCGTATCGAGATTAATTCAAAAAGGGATAAACAAGGAAATCATGACAAAGATGGGCATGTGAATAGGCATGAGTTTATAATCTAAATCGTATGTTCAACATAATTGGTGTATAATAGTTTAACACATCATAGGCATGTGAATAGGATCTATAACAACAATATGAAAACCAAGGTTTAGGAACATAGGTAGACTTGCATTAATCCAAATTAAAGACTCAAGAGAGAATAGGGTGAAAAGGTCTTATCATCAAGTCAAGGTCCAAGAATTCATATTACAATCTAGCGTTTAAATAATAAACTAGGTCCAACAACATGAATGGGCATTCAATCGATAAGGAATAACCCAAAATCCTAGATTCAAGAAGAAACAAGAACAGATCTAAATAGATAATCAAGCTTAGGTCCAATTTCATTTTATTCCATGTCCATATTAAATTTAACCAGTTTCAATCTCAAAGTAACTAGAACTTACAGAGCGCGGATCGAGAATTAGAGTGCAGAGATTTGATTCTAGAAACGGTTGTTGCATTTGTTGAATCTCTATTTGTTTAGTCTTGTTCTAGTTGAAAACCCCTAATTTGCAATTCCTAGATGTTGTCTTGACGAAGAAGAAATAGTCTCTTTTAATTTTAATATAATCATTTTGATTTTCACAGAGGTAGCATAAGGACAGAATGAAATGGTGTAGAGAGAATGAGGCTAGGGGGCTGCTTATATTGGGTTAGGCAGACGAATCTGGTCACGAAACAAGTCTAAAAACATCAGAATGCATCTGGTTCAGGAAATAGGTTCGGGAGGCAGGTCGACCCCCAGGTCGACTCCCCAGTCGACCTGGTCATGGGGAGGTCGACACCCCAGTCGACTCCCCAGTCGACCTGGTTGGGGGGGAGGTCGACTCCCCAGTCGACCTGGGTATATGGGCGGGAATTTTCCCACCAGCCTTCTCTGGGTTTGAATTTTGAATTTTTTGGCTTTATTTTCGAGCTGTTTTATTTTATTCAAATTCCTGAAACTTCTGAGGGTCATAACTTGGTCATACGAACTCCGATTTTTGAAAACTCAGACTTGATTTCATGCAGAATTTCGAGACGAACGCAATGGCACAACCCGTTTCCCTTGATTCTTATTTTAAAACTTAATTCTGCCTTGATTTATGGTTATAACAAGTTATTAAAATACGGGTTGTTACATTCTCCCCTCCTTAACGGATTTCGTCCCCGAAATCTTCAAGTTAGGAAGAATGTATCCTACCATCCATCATCCATCTACTCAAAACATCATCCACAAGCAATCATTGTCCTTAAAAGATTCCTAATGCTGTATGTATATATGAGGAAAGTGTGTGTATATGTACTTATCTAATGCAAAAGATCAGGCGGTTACTGATTCAGTAAACCTCCTTAATGCAAAGTATGCAATTGCGATGAGTCCAACATGTATGCAAATTCCTATTACATTTCACAATTTCTACATGAGTGCTCAAACATTCATTCATATGCAACATCTAAATGATAACATATCAAGTTTCCATCCATGTACAAGTATAAACATTCATGCATATGCAATATGAAAATGTGACTAAGCCGATCTAGTGCCTAATTTGTGTTATGCAAACACGAGCAACCACTTGCAACCACTTGCAACCATTTGCAAACATCAACCATAACATATCTCAAACACATGTTTGATATTTTATCTTGCTCTAGACCTTTACACGATAAAAGTGGCTTAGGGTATAATAAAACTAATCATAGAACTAGTACTAGATATGCTTTCATGTATAACAAAAGTTTAACTGCTAGTACTAAAGCACGTGTAACTCGAAGATCAAATTTCTATAGAAATTCAAATGCTTCTATGACTAGAAACATTTATAATAGAAGTAAAAAAGGAAATATTAATAGAAATTATCTAAGTATTTGGGTTCCTGTAAATTGGAAAAACAGAGAAAGATATATCGATAATTATTTTAATTATGTAGTCAATAATGAAAATTTTATTTTTAAAGGTTCCATTAAACCCACTTGGGTATGGTTACCTTCTATTTAACCCTTGGACTCTGACAAAGAAAGTGGGTACCAAAGGATTTATCATATTTTTGTAGGTACACCACAACAATGAGAAGGTTATTCCAATATTTCTGAAATATTTGGAAACAGAGCTCAGAATAAATTAAAAACTCTAGTAATCTTATATATTTTATCATATTTCATTTGTTTGAATGTTCATGGCATCAAAACTTTGTTCCATAATTCAGTCGTCTGAATGCGCTTAAAATGATTATCGTCTGTCTGTTTGTTTGTAAATACTTGTGCTTATGTTGTATGTTTGTGTGTTATGCATATTCATGTGTATTATTTACGTAAGTATTTCCTTTTTGTCAATGACAAAGGGGGAGAAATATATGATAATATATGCATATTGATAGGGGGAGTTACATATATAGTTGTCATTATCAAAAAGGGGGAGAATGTTGAATCACTTTGTATAGCGTTTTGATTATGACAACTATACATGTACACATATATTATTATAAACTAATTTTGTTTTGCAGGAAGAAACTCAACAACAGATTCAAGAGCTCAAACTAAATATTATATGTGTTTAAAGTCTGTTAGTATTAGTATTTAATTGTTAAAATCTTCATTGGTGATACACACACATGCACGTTTTCAATTTATAAGATTTTATACAAGACATACACAAGGCATAGGCATGAAGCAGAAAACAGACGTCTAAAATTTTTAAATCAGACATCTGTCTGCGGAAAGAAAAATAAACTTATCACAATATTCAGACATCTGAATATTTTAATTCAGACATCTGAATTTTAATTCAGACATCTGAATTAAAATATTCAGACATCTGAATATTGGCTAAAATAGCCTATTTCTTTGCTGTTTGGGTTTTGTTCAAAAACAGACATCTGAATTCCGAAGAGTTGCATCCTTTATGAAGAGATACAACTATTTAATCCATATCTCTTCATCAAAACTCTTCACGATCAGTTGTATCTTTTTATATATTATAAATAGAAAATTGTTAGATGATCTAACAACCGAATTTTATTCTAATTCTCTCTATCTTATTCAAAGCTCTCTAAGTTCTAAAAAGATATCTACTTTCATACTTGAGACTTTTAAACTTCCATATTCCTTCACGCACATCACGATTATCATCAAGGAAAGGCTATAGGAAGGGTGTACTAAATATTCGACAATCCGTGTTATCACGAACACAAAAGAGTCAACAATTATTCTGTATTAGTGAAGACCTCTTCAGTGGTTGAGGCAAGAAATCCCGTTCAGTGGTTCGGGTAATTGTGAACCTATTCCTCCGGGTGAAGTGAGGGTTTTAGTGTTAGTGAAATACCAGAAGTGAGTCTGGGACTGGACGTAGGACAGTGGTCCGAACCAGTATAAATCGACTGTGTGATTTACTGCTTACTACTCTACCATATACATTATATCCTATACTCCATTCTATACGATCCTACCGCTGCATAGACTCTTTCAATTGGTATGATTTATCATATTTTTGTAGGTACACCACAACAATGAGAAGGTTATTCCAATATTTCTGAAATATTTGGAAACAGAGCTCAGAATAAATTAAAAACTCTAGTAATCTTATATATTTTATCATATTTCATTTGTTTGAATGTTCATGGCATCAAAACTTTGTTCCATAATTCAGTCGTCTGAATGCGCTTAAAATGATTATCATCTGTCTATTTGTTTGTAAATACTTGTGCTTATGTTGTATGTTTGTGTGTTATGCATATTCATGTGTATTATTTACATAAGTATTTCCTTTTTGTCAATGACAAAGGGGGAGAAATATATGATAATATATGCATATTGATAGGGGGAGTTACATATATAGTTGTCATTATCAAAAAGGGGGAGAATGTTGAATCACGCTGTATAGCGTTTTGATTATGACAACTATACATTTACACATATATTATTATAAACTAATTTTGTTTTGCAGGAAGAAACTCAACAACAGATTCAAGAGCTCAAACTAAATATTATATGTGTTTAAAGTCTGTTAGTATTAGTATTTAATTGTTAAAATCTTCCTTGGTGATACACACACATGCACGTTTTCAATTTATAAGATTTTATACAAGAAATACACAAGGCATAGGCATGAAGCAGAAAACAGACGTCTAAAATTTTTAAATCAAACGTCTGTCTGCTGAAAGAAAAATAAACTTATCACAATATTCAGACATCTGAATATTTTAATTCAGACATCTGAATTTTAATTCAGACATCTGAATTAAAATATTCAGACATCTGAATATTGGCTAAAATAGCCTATTTCTTTGCTGTTTGAGTTTTGTTCAAAAACAGACATCTGAATTTTTTAATTCAGACATCTGAATTCTGAAGAGTTGCATCCTTTATGAAGAGATACAACTATTTAATCCATATCTCTTCATCAAAACTCTTCACGGTCAGTTGTATCTTTTTATATATTATAAATAGAAAATTGCTTAGATGATCTAACAACCGAATTTTATTCTAATTCTCTCTATCTTATTCAAGGCTCTCTAAGTTATAAAAAGCTATCTACTTTCATACTTGAGACTTTTAAACTTCCATATTCCTTCACGCACTTCACGATTATCATCAAGGAAAGGCTATAGGAAAGGTGTACTTAATATTCGACAATCCGTGTTATCAAGAACATAAAAGAGTCAACAATTATTCCGTATTAGTGAAGACCTCTTCAGTGGTTGAGGCAAGAAATCCCGTTCAGTGATTCGGGTAATTGTGAACCTATTCCTCCGGGTGAAGTGAGGGTTTTAGTGTTAGTGAAATACCAGAAGTGAGTCTGGGACTGGACCTAGGACAGTGGTCCGAACCAGTATAAATCGACTGTGTGATTTATTGCTTACTACTCTACCATATACATTATAACCTATACTCCATTTTATACGATTCTACCGCTGCATAGACTCTCTTTCAATTGGTATCAGAGCTTGGTATTCTAGAGATCGTAACAACATCCTAGAATAAATGGCAATAAAGAAATCTAGTAAAGGCATTAGAAAGTGGAAGAACAACAAAGCAGAAGCGATGGAGCAAGAGAGCAAATGTTTAATGGCTAAAGTGAGATCACAATCGGTATGCGAGGATTCATTATATAAAGATCTTTTATTAGACCACGAAAAATTATTAAAAGATTTTAAAAGTTTGGGTAAACTTAATGCAATTATTTTAGCCAAGTCTAAAAATTGTGAGCAAGAAAATTCCAAATTAAAAGAAGAAAACAATTTTTTAGTCAAACAAGCCAAATGTTTTGAAAATACCTTAGAAGAGCTTGCTTTTCAAAAAGATTTCCTTCAAAAAGAAAATGAGCGACTAGAAGATAAAAACAATGTTCTTTTAAAGGAAATCGATCTCTTGAAAAATAGAAATTAATCATTAGAAGAATCTTTAAATAATTCTAATTCTTTAGTTTCGTCTCTTGAAATAGAGAATGGAGCTTTAACTGAAAAGAATTTAGAATTATCTAAAGAATATGAGTTTTTAAAGGTTAATAATAATACTTCGCAAAATGAAAAGTCTGATTCGAAAGAAAATTTTGAAAAATTACACTCTTCTTTAATTAATTCAGGATCTCAAATTTGTCGTCTCGAAAATGAGAATTGTACTTTAAAAAGGGAGAATTCTGAATTAAATAAGAAAATTGGTTTAAAAGATTGCAAGACTTCTTTTGAAAATTTCAATCACGACTTTGGAATCAAATTTGAAAAATGTACAAATAAGTTCAAAAAATTTAATAAAGGTCAAAATGATTTAAATGATATTTTATCTTGCTCTAGACCTTTACACGATAAAAGTGGCTTAGGGTATAATAAAACTAATCATAGAACTAGTACTAGATATGCTTTCATGTATAACAAAAGTTTAACTGCTAGTACTAAAGCACGTGTAACTCGAAGATCAAATTTCTATAGAAATTCAAATGCTTCTATGACTAGAAACATTTATAATAGAAGTACAAAAGGAAATATTAATAGAAATTATCTAAGTATTTGGGTTCCTGTAAATTGGAAAAACAGAGAAAGATATATCGATAATTATTTTAATTATGTAGTCAATAATGAAAATTTTATTTTTAAAGGTTCCATTAAACCCACTTGGGTATGGTTACCTTCTATTTAACCCTTGGACTCTGACAAAGAAAGTGGGTACCAAAGGATTTATCATATTTTTGTAGGTACACCGCAACAATGAGAAGGTTATTCCAATATTTCTGAAATATTTGGAAACAGAGCTCAGAATAAATTAAAAACTCTAGTAATTTTATATATTTTATCATATTTCATTTGTTTGAATGTTCATGGCATCAAAACTTTGTTCCATAATTCAGTCGTCTGAATGCGCTTAAAATGATTATCATCTGTCTGTTTGTTTGTAAATACTTGTGCTTATGTTGTATGTTTGTGTGTTATGCATATTCATGTGTATTATTTACGTAAGTATTTCCTTTTTGTCAATGACAAAGGGGGAGAAATATATGATAATATATGCATATTGATAGGGGGAGTTACATATATAGTTGTCATTATCAAAAAGGGGGAGAATGTTGAATCACTTTGTATAGCGTTTTGATTATGACAACTATACATGTACACATATATTATTATAAACTAATTTTGTTTTGCAGGAAGAAACTCAACAACAGATTCAAGAGCTCAAACTAAATATTATATGTGTTTAAAGTCTGTTAGTATTAGTATTTAATTGTTAAAATCTTCCTTGGTGATACACACACATGCACGTTTTCAATTTATAAGATTTTATACAAGACATACACAAGGCATAGGCATGAAGCAGAAAACAGACGTCTAAAATTTTTAAATCAGACATCTGTCTGCGGAAAGAAAAATAAACTTATCACAATATTCAGACATCTGAATATTTTAATTCAGACATCTGAATTTTAATTCAGACATCTGAATTAAAATATTCAGACATCTGAATATTGGCTAAAATAGCCTATTTCTTTGCTGTTTGGGTTTTGTTCAAAAACAGACATCTGAATTCCGAAGAGTTGCATCCTTTATGAAGAGATACAACTATTTAATCCATATCTTCATCAAAACTCTTCACGATCAGTTGTATCTTTTTATATATTATAAATAGAAAATTGTTAGATGATCTAACAACCGAATTTTATTCTAATTCTCTCTATCTTATTCAAAGCTCTCTAAGTTCTAAAAAGATATCTACTTTCATACTTGAGACTTTTAAACTTCCATATTCCTTCACGCACATCACGATTATCATCAAGGAAAGGCTATAGGAAGGGTGTACTAAATATTCGACAATCCGTGTTATCACGAACACAAAAGAGTCAACAATTATTCTGTATTAGTGAAGACCTCTTCAGTGGTTGAGGCAAGAAATCCCGTTCAGTGGTTCGGATAATTGTGAACCTATTCCTCCGGGTGAAGTGAGGGTTTTAGTGTTAGTGAAATACCAGAAGTGAGTCTGGGACTGGACGTAGGACAGTGGTCCGAACCAGTATAAATCGACTGTGTGATTTACTGCTTACTACTCTACCATATACATTATATCCTATACTCCATTCTATACGATCCTACCGCTGCATAGACTCTTTCAATTGGTATGATTTATCATATTTTTGTAGGTACACCACAACAATGAGAAGGTTATTCCAATATTTCTGAAATATTTGGAAACAGAGCTCAGAATAAATTAAAAACTCTAGTAATCTTATATATTTTATCATATTTCATTTGTTTGAATGTTCATGGCATCAAAACTTTGTTCCATAATTCAGTCGTCTGAATGCGCTTAAAATGATTATCATCTGTCTGTTTGTTTGTAAATACTTGTGCTTATGTTGTATGTTTGTGTGTTATGCATATTCATGTGTATTATTTACATAAGTATTTCCTTTTTGTCAATGACAAAGGGGGAGAAATATATGATAATATATGCATATTGATAGGGGGAGTTACATATATAGTTGTCATTATCAAAAAGGGGGAGAATGTTGAATCACGCTGTATAGCGTTTTGATTATGACAACTATACATTTACACATATATTATTATAAACTAATTTTGTTTTGCAGGAAGAAACTCAACAACAGATTCAAGAGCTCAAACTAAATATTATATGTGCTTAAAGTCTGTTAGTATTAGTATTTAATTGTTAAAATCTTCCTTGGTGATACACACACATGCACGTTTTCAATTTATAAGATTTTATACAAGAAATACACAAGGCATAGGCATGAAGCAGAAAACAGACGTCTAAAATTTTTAAATCAGACGTCTGTCTGCTGAAAGAAAAATAAACTTATCACAATATTCAGACATCTGAATATTTTAATTCAGACATCTGAATTTTAATTCAGACATCTGAATTAAAATATTCAGGCATCTGAATATTGGCTAAAATAGCCTATTTCTTTGCTGTTTGGGTTTTGTTCAAAAACAGACATCTGAATTTTTTAATTCAGACATCTGAATTCCGAAGAGTTGCATCCTTTATGAAGGGATACAACTATTTAATCCATATCTCTTCATCAAAACTCTTCACGATCAGTTGTATCTTTTTATATATTATAAATAGAAAATTGCTTAGATGATCTAACAACTGAATTTTATTCTAATTCTCTCTATCTTATTCAAAGCTCTCTAAGTTCTAAAAAGTTATCTACTTTCATACTTGAGACTTTTAAACTTCCATATTCCTTCACGCACTTCACGATTATCATCAAGGAAAGGCTATAGGAAGGGTGTACTTAATATTCGACAATCTGTGTTATCAAGAACATAAAAGAGTCAACAATTATTCTGTATTAGTGAAGATCTATTCAGTGGTTGAGGCAAGAAATCCCGTTCAGTGGTTCGGGTAATTGTGAACCTATTCCTCCGGGTGAAGTGAGGGTTTTAGTGTTAGTGAAATACCAGAAGTGAGTCTAGGACTGGACGTAGGACAGTGGTCCGAACCAGTATAAATCGACTGTGTGATTTATTGCTTACTACTCTACCATATACATTATAACCTATACTCCATTTTATACGATCCTACCGCTGCATAGACTCTCTTTCAATTGGTATCAGAGCTTGGTATTCTAGAGATCGTAACAACATCCTAGAATAAATGGCAATAAAGAAATCTAGTAAAGGCATTAGAAAGTGGAAGAACAACAAAGCAGAAGCGATGGAGCAAGAGAGCAAATGTTTAATGGCTAAAGTGAGATCACAATCGGTATGTGAGGATTCATTATATAAAGATCTTTTATTAGACCACGAAAAATTATTAAAAGATTTTAAAAGTTTGGGTAAACTTAATGCAATTATTTTAGCCAAGTCTAAAAATTGTGAGCAAGAAAATTCCAAATTAAAAGAAGAAAACAATTTTTTAGTCAAACAAGCCAAATGTTTTGAAAATACCTTAGAAGAGCTTGCTTTTCAAAAAGATTTCCTTCAAAAAGAAAATGAGCGACTAGAAGATAAAAATAATGTTCTTTTAAAGGAAATCGATCTCTTGAAAAATAGAAATTAATCATTAGAAGAATCTTTAAATAATTCTAATTCTTTAGTTTCGTCTCTTGAAATAGAGAATGGAGCTTTAACTGAAAAGAATTTAGAATTATCTAAAGAATATGAGTTTTTAAAGGTTAATAATAATACTTTGCAAAATGAAAAGTCTGATTCGAAAGAAAATTTTGAAAAATTACACTCTTCTTTAATTAATTCAGGATCTCAAATTTGTCGTCTCGAAAATGAGAATTGTACTTTAAAAAGGGAGAATTCTGAATTAAATAAGAAAATTGGTTTAAAAGATTGCAAGACTTCTTTTGAAAATTTTAATCACGACTTTGGAATCAAATTTGAAAAATGTACAAATAAGTTCAAAAAATTTAATAAAGGTCAAAATGATTTAAATGATATTTTATCTTGCTCTAGACCTTTACACGATAAAAGTGGCTTAGGGTATAATAAAACTAATCATAGAACTAGTACTAGATATGCTTTCATGTATAACAAAAGTTTAACTGCTAGTACTAAAGCACGTGTAACTCGAAGATCAAATTTCTATAGAAATTCAAATGCTTCTATGACTAGAAACATTTATAATAGAAGTACAAAAGGAAATATTAATAGAAATTATCTAAATATTTGGGTTCCTGTAAATTGGAAAAGCAGAGAAAGTTATATCGATAATTATTTTAATTCTGTAGTCAATAATGAAAATTTTATTTTTAAAGGTTCCATTAAACCCTCTTGGGTATGGTTACCTTCTATTTAACCCCTGGACTCTGACAAAGAAAGTAGGTACCAAAGGATTTATCATATTTTTGTAGGTACACCACAACAATGAGAAGGTTATTCCAATATTTCTGAAATATTTGGAAACAGAGCTCAGAATAAATTAAAAACTCTAGTAATCTTATATATTTTATCATATTTCATTTTTTTGAATGTTCATGGCATCAAAACTTTGTTCCATAATTCAGTCGTCTGAATGCGCTTAAAATGATTATCATCTGTCTGTTTGTTTGTAAATACTTGTGCTTATGTTGTATGTTTATGTGTTATGCATATTCATGTGTATTATTTACATAAGTATTTCCTTTTTGTCAATGACAAAGGGGGAGAAATATATGATAATATATGCATATTGATAGGGGGAGTTACATATATAGTTGTCATTATCAAAAAGGGGGAGAATGTTGAATCACGCTGTATAGCGTTTTGATTATGACAACTATACATTTACACATATATTATTATAAACTAATTTTGTTTTGCAGGAAGAAACTCAACAACAGATTCAAGAGCTCAAACTAAATATTATATGTGTTTAAAGTCTGTTAGTATTAGTATTTAATTGTTAAAATCTTCCTTGGTGATACACACACATGCACGTTTTCAATTTATAAGATTTTATACAAGACATACACAAGGCATAGGCATGAAGCAGAAAACAGACGTCTAAAATTTTTAAATCAGACGTCTGTCTGCTGAAAGAAAAATAAACTTATCACAATATTCAGACATCTGAATATTTTAATTCAGACATCTGAATTTTAATTCAGACATCTGAATTAAAATATTCAGACATCTGAATATTGGCTAAAATAGCCTATTTCTTTGCTGTTTGAGTTTTGTTCAAAAACAGACATCTGAATTTTTTAATTCAGACATCTGAATTCCGAAGAATTGCATCCTTTATGAAGAGATACAACTATTTAATCCATATCTCTTCATCAAAACTCTTCACGATCAGTTGTATCTTTTTATATATTATAAATAGAAAATTGCTTAGATGATCTAACAACCGAATTTTATTCTAATTCTCTCTATCTTATTCAAAGCTCTCTAAGTTCTAAAAAGCTATCTACTTTCATACTTGAGACTTTTAAACTTCCATATTCCTTCACGCACTTCATAATTATCATCAAGGAAAGGCTATAGGAAGGGTGTACTTAATATTCGACAATCCGTGTTATCAAGAACACAAAAGAGTCAACAATTATTCTGTATTAGTGAAGACCTCTTCAGTGGTTGAGGCAAGAAATCCCGTTCAGTGGTTCGGGTAATTGTGAACCTATTCCTCCGGGTGAAGTGAGGGTTTTAGTGTTAGTGAAATACCAGAAGTGAGTCTGGGACTGGACGTAGGACAGTGGTCCGAACCAATATAAATCGACTGTGTGATTTACTACTTACTACTCTACCATATACATTATATCCTATACTACATTCTATACGATCCTACCGTTGCATAGACTCTTTCAATGTTTACACCCAATTGTTCCTACCTAAAGATATAGTCTAACGATAGAAGCAAGTAAAAATTTTGTGCTCATTAGGCAATGTCAAAACTGGAAATCTATGTTACATATATACTGATTAGGAGAAGAACTCCCTAGGCACCATCCCGAAGACCGAAATCAACATCAGGCTGACACCCAAAGAATTACTCAACCCAGCGGACACCCTGAAGCCCCAACATGCATTACTAACAGATGATCCCTATGGGGTTTTGCAACAGAAATAAGATTGAGAATAGGACCGAGAGGTTATACTTAAAAGATAGCATGCAAATAAGCTCTACAGGAAAAGAGGGATCAAGGATATACTCTTAAAAAGAGATATGATGCACGTGTCTAGTCTTCAATCTTCTAAGTCGCATTTCCTTGAGCTTAACTCCATTGTGCTTTGATCGTATTTAACTTTATATTTCATAGCTTCTTAATTCCTATTTCCAAAATATGAGTTGGAACTCATTTCACTGTCGCCTCTCGTTCCACTTTCACTTATTCTTTTTCTAGTACACTCAGCTTAAACATAACTGCGTACTCATGCTTTCGTGCAAGCTCTCCAAAATTCACTAGTGAATCTTGGATCTCATTCACTTACTAGAAGGTATTCCAAAATGAATTATCTCTTGAAAATAAACAAATGCCAACCATGTTGCCAAATGTACTTACTAAGGTAATTTTCTATAACTCATGCATAAGCGAAATGAATCATCCGCCTTAGTGGCGAACACTACTCGAGCGGATCAACAAATGTATCAAGAGATTCTAGGTAACTAAGCATGACAAAACCCTAAGTGTTACACTAGACTTCGAGGGCATTACCAAGGCAAGTCAAGAGTCTAACTACCATGGAACTAGTACAAACAAGTCATGAATATACACTTAGCATAGACATTCTCAAATCCAAACAAGTCATGAATAAATGAGCCGATTCCCCAACAGGATTTGAGACACAAAAAAATGGGATCCTTTACTACACTAGTACTAAGGTGCAGAGACTCAACTATCGAAGCGGAATTAAAAGGATGCGATGAACAAAAACAAAGTTCTAACGGGATGAAACTAAACCTTCAACAGAAACATTACCACCTCTCTTAGGTATGCTAGTAATGAGAGCATACAATTGCCCTCTCGACGATCTTGTTCTTTGTCCTTGTCCTATAACACTTAACTACATGTCCCTTTTTACCATACTAACGATACTCTTTCTTGTCATGGGTTTTATTATTCTTTCACTTTGGCCTCTTCCTTTTCACCTTTTCCTCCTTCGTGGATTAAGCCATATCAACAAGTTTCTTATCCTTAGGCTTGTGTTCTTTCATCCTCGTTCTTACTACCCTTGTATAGCTTGTTGACAAGTTTCTCGAAATCTACCTCCATCGCACGACAACCCTACAAAGCTTGAAATAAGATTAGTCGCAGATGGAACTACCGCGGCTACTGATGGAGGTTGGGCACTCCTTTGCCCTCCGACACACGCCTACAAGACTATGGTGAAAAGAGAGGAAGAAGAGATTCAAAGAGAGAATCAAAAGATAGTGCATATGGCTTTGGGGAATATGCCTTTCGTAAAACAAAACTTTTCTTAGAAAAATGCTTCTTTGTAAATGTTTTGAAAATAATTTCAGAAGGTTTTTAAAATCTTTTTCCCAGTCTGGTAACCTTCTGCTCTGATACCAAATGTAACACCCCACCTCCGCTAGGGTCACTCACAAAGGGAATGCACTAGCTTTGGTGGAGCATTATCTAGGTAAACATACACAGAAATATTACAAGACATAACATAGAAAACAGCGGAAGAAAAACCAAATTTCATTTCTTTAAAATCTAGAAAGGTCTAAAGCCTTTTACATCAAAATGCCATTAAATCCATTACATCGAAATCTGTCTTGCAATAGTAAAGAAGCAAAAAACCATAGTCATAAATCATTCCCCAAGTAAAATAGTAAAGCAAGCCATAGCCAAGAGAAATCCAAGCCGTTCGTGAAATAGCCTTGGAGCTTGGTAAGATCCGAACTAAGCTGTATTCCCACCCTGCGAACCTGGTGGGGGGGGGACGGAAGAAAAGGAGGCGAAACAAAACAGGTCAGTCATAAAGACTGAGTAAGTCCTAGTGACTTTCAGCATAGAAACAAGTAAAGATAACATGACATGTATAAACTGAAGGTAAACATAAGGATGATGACAAGATAGGCAAGTTAAACTAAGATGACAAGATAAACTATACTAACCAGATAAACTACGGTAACAAGATAAACTATGCAAACCAGATAAACTACGTATAGCATCGCATGTTTAACATTCTCTGCACCAACTGTACTAGTACCCCAACCCGTATCATCCTTTCCATGTATATGTACAGTCCCTTGTTCTGGCTAGGTTCCCTTATCATGAACTATCGCGTGTTCAACTAGGATTTATGCCACCTAGGACCACTAGGGATTATGCTACCTATTGAACGTTTTATAGATTCGATTAGGGTTTATGCCACCTAGGACCACTAGGGATTATGCTACCTAACGAACAACACCCTTTTCCCACGTAACGATCTATCAATCGATCGGCTCCCTACAAGTCCTAGCTCGTTCATGTGTCTGTGTCATACGGCCCAATCACGAAATGTAGTCACCTGTGCTAGGTCCCCCATAGGGTGTATCAAGCCCTAGAGTGCCAACCACCGACACGAATCAAGCACGCACAGTGTAAACCTACTGCTGCCCATTGCCTGCTTTTTCAACTCCGGACTACGTGCACGACCATAGTCCGCCTGAACCTACAATGGCGCACCAACTGAGCCATCGTTCTGGTCACTTACAATCAGCCTAGTAATCGTGCCCCACCCTGCCTAGTTCCAGGGTACCGTGATACATCTAGTGGGTTACTGCTGAAAAGGACCGCATAACTAGGGTTTCCATCCAGTAGGTTAAGTGTTGTCATTTAAATTCGAGACTTAACCCCATCAGTCTAGCATGTCAAGTTGGTTAAGTTTGGCCATTCAAGTTCGTGACTTAACCCGTCTACGTGTCATGTCAAATTGGCTAAGTGTTGTCGTTCAAGTTCATGACTTAGCCCTACGAATCATGTGTCAAGTTGGTTAAGTATATTCAAGCGGTTCATGAATCAACCTTATCAAATCATCGTGTCAAATTGGTGAAGTATATTCAAGCGGTTCATGACTTAACCCTATCAAATCATCGTGTCAAATTGGTTAAGTATATTCAAGCGGTTCATGACTTAACCCTATCAAATCATCGTGTCAAATCGGTTAAGTATATTCGAGCGGTTCATGACTTAACCCTATCAAATCATCGTGTCAAATTGGTTAAGTATATTCAAGCGGTTCATGAATTAACCCTATCAAATCATCGTGTCAAATTGGTTAAGTATATTCAAGCGGTTCATGACTTAACCTTATCAAATCATCGTGTCAAATTGGTTAAGTATATTCAAGCGGTTCATGACTTTACCCTATCATGTGGCATTAATTCATTAATGCACCCCAACCTCTCATATCAGACCTGTTGTTGTGGTCACTGGATATGCCGGGTGGTTCCGGGCAGAATTACACCACAACTCAGTCTGACCTCGGGTTTTCAAGTGCGATATGACCAACTACCCACATTGGATCCTATTGTTTGCAGTAACTGGATTTGTCGGGCGGTTTCGGGCAGAATTACACTGCAAACTCAACCCAACCTCGAGTTGGCCATTTTCAAGTTCATTCTAATGTCATGTCCATGTTCAAGTTTCATGTCAAGTTCGTGTCAAGTTTTCATGTTAAGTTTTCAAGTTTCAACTTATGCCTATTATCAAGTTCATGATTCATATTCATAACCAATTCACGTTTCAAGTTCATAAGCATGTTTGCATGCCTTCTAAATGTCCAATATCAAGTCTTAGTCAATTTTGTATTCAAGTTATTCCCATCGTATCAATTTTATGCTATTTGTCGCGTTCCACAATTACCTAAAAACATGGTTTGACTACCAGATTCTATTTTCTCTAATTACGTTCCGAGTTCACAATTCACATTCATGTCAATTATCAAGTTTACAATCGCTTCGTGTTCAAGTTATGCCAATTCATGTTCAAGCTGATTCATGTCAATTACCAATTCATGTCTAAGTGAATCTTCATGTTTTGACCAATATCCCCAAATCGTATTCCTACCGTGCGCGTATCGAGATTAATTCAAAAAGGGATAAACAAGGAAATCATGACAAAGATGGGCATGTGAATAGGCATGAGATTATAATCCAAATCATATGTTCAACATAATTGGTGTATAATAGTTTAACACATCATAGGCATGTGAATAGGATCTAGAACAACAATATGAAAACCAAGGTTTAGGAACATAGGTAGACTTGCATTAATCCAAATTCAAGACTCAAGAGAGAATAGGGTGAAAAAGTCTTATCATCAAGTCAAGGTCCAAGAATTCATATTTCAATCTAGCGTTTAAATAATAAACTAGGTCCAACATCATGAATGGGCATGATTCAATCGATAAGGAATAACCCAAAATCCTAGATTCAAGAAGAAACAAGAAAAGATCTAAATAGATAATCAAGCTTAGGTCCAATTTCATTTTATTCCATGTCCATATTAAATTTAACCAGTTTCAATCTCAAATAACTAGAAATTATAGAGCGTGGATCGAGAATTAGAGTGCAGAGATTTGATTCTAGAAACGGTTGTTGCAGTTGTTGAATCTCTATTTGTTTAGTCTTGTTCTAGTTGAAAACCCCCAATTTGCAATTCCTAGATGTTGTCTTGACGAAGAAGAAGTAGTCTCTTTTAATTTTAATATTATCATTTTGATTTTCACAGAGGTAGTATAAGGACAGAATGAAATGGTGTAGAGAGAATGAGGCTAGGGGGCTGTTTATATAGGGTTAGGCAGACTAATTTGGTCACGAAACAAGTCTAAATACATCAGAATGCATCTGGTTCAGGAAATAGGTTCGGGAGGCAGGTCGACCCCCAGGTCGGCTCCCCAATCGACCTGGTCATGGGGAGGTCGACACCCCAGTCGACTCCCCAGTCGACCTGGTTGGGGGGAGGTCGACTCCCCAGTCGACCTGGGTATATGGGCGGGAATTTTCCCGCCAGCCTTCTCTGGGTTTGAATTTCGAATTTTCTGGCTTTATTTTCGAGCTGTTTTATTTTATTCAAATTCCTGAAACTTCTGAGGGTCATAACTTGGTCATACGAACTCCGATATTCGAAAACTCAGACTCAATTTCATGCAGAATTTCGAGACGAACGCAATGGCACAACCCGTTTCCCTTGATTCTTGTTTTAAAATTTAATTCTGCCTTGATTTATGGTTATAACATGTTATTAAAATACGGGTTGTTACATGAATTGCCAGTGTGGCATGCCTAAGTGGCAAATGATCAAGGCTTCAGTTGAAAAGCAAAGTCTTGTGGTTGATGATCAAAGCACGGCCTGTGTGGCGCAGCTTTGTGTATGGCGTTAATTCGCGAGCCTCACACCTTGGTATGAGTCAAAAACGGGATAGCGACCGCTGGGAGGACACGACGTTTCTTTCTAGCTACGGTGGTGTCAGTGCTTAAACTGACAGACATTTATATTATTTTCACCTTTGTGGTTGTTGGAATGCGAGTCGCCTCGGATATAGGTGTGATAGGCCTGGGAAACGTGTGTTCAGGAATTGCCAATCCTCAAATGTAAGAGAGGACCGGCCCAACCGATTCCAAGGGTTACCCAGGGAGAGTAGTCGTGGGACATTTGCTAGAGTGTCTCGAAGCGGAGAGGAGCTTGCCCCTTGCCTCGACTCATGATGGAATCCAATTTCCAATACGTGACTTTCGGTTTTATTTGTAGAGCCTAGTATGGCGACATAGTGGTATGGGGCACTTATGCCGTCTATGATTGATATTTATGATTGAAATTGTTTTGACACTATACACTTATAATAGTATCAAATGATTTGTTTTTAAACGTATCAAGCATGTTTGGCTATTATAAGGGAAAACCCTATCCTCCGGCATGCGTTGCATTGTGTGATGGGACCTGGGTCTTATAATAGCTTCATTTTTCTTTATTTAGCATTGCGCTGTTTGTTTTCTGCACTGGTATTCTTGGGAGGGAACCCGTTCCGTGTTATATGGCGTGGTCCCTTGATTTACATAACTTTAAAATAAAGATTAATAACTGTTTTAGTTCTCATACCAGTCACATGACTGACCTGGAGTTTATTGTTTTAACCTAAACTCTGGGTGCCCTTATTTTTGACACGGGCAGCTAGTAGTTTTGGTTTTGCAGATTTATATTCACAGGATCCTAATTTGCACCTGGAACGATGCTCGGAAAGCTCTGTATCCGTGTATTACTTTCAATCGTGTTTTGTATTGTTTTTCCGCTGCTATGTAATTTGTTGTAATCTCTGATATTTATCGAATGTGTAATATTTATTCATGCTCTGTATATTCTTGTATTCTGATGGAATTGTTGTAATAAACAATGAAATGTTCTTTTGTTTGCGTTCTATTTTGTCGTGTTCTCAAGATAATCCGGGCTTTCCTTACCGGGGAAGTTACGGGCTATCACAGTTGGTATCGAAGTTTTAATATACTGGGTAGATATAGAATCACACTGTAGTCGCCCGGAGATGATTCTGATGATTGATGCATCGTCATTAGAGTTCATGTTCGAGTGCCTAAGGTGTGGTATCTATATATTTCCATTAGACTGGTGTGAGAACCAAAACTAGATAGGTTTATTGTTGTGATTTGGCATCAAAAACATGATTTTCTGTATATATATCAAAATTATGAATTTGAAAAGATAATCCACTAATTGATTGATGGTTGTGTTGTTTGTTTATTTGTTTGATATTTTGAACCATTTAGCCTAATTGAACCAAATAGTGAATTATATTGAAAATTAGTTGCAAATGCATGTGTATACATGTACTTACATTAAATAGGTCATAGCAAGGAGGCTAGAACAGAAGAATAAAATTGTTTGCCCGATAAATAGGTACATGTTTACAAATTTATCGGGTTTGGATGATTTTATGAGCCGATTGGCTAGCCGTTTGGTTTTTTCTTTTCTTTTGGATTGAAGAAGGCCATGGGAGGCTATATGAAATATCCCGAAGTCCCAGGTGCAGGGGAGGTTATGGCGAAATTTTTCGAAAATTTAGGGTGTTAGCCAAATTTTTGAAAAAATTGAAAGGTTCTTAGAAACTGAAAAGTTGAAGAACTTAAGCCGTAAAGAAAATAATGAAAGTTAAGTTGATTAATTAAACAACTTTCAGCTTCGTTCCTTTTCGGGGACGAAAAGTTTTAAGTGGGGGAGATTGTAATAACCCGGAAAATCTGTGCCAATTTAAAATTTTTATTTTGGCAATTTTGATGGAATTTGATTATTTAAAATGAATTATTTTAAATAATATCGACGAGAAATATATTTTGAATAGAATTAGAACGTATATATTTATTTGAATCGTCGTTAGAATATAAATAATTATTTATAATTATAAAAGGAAATTAAAATGGCGCGGTAGTTCGATAATTCGATATCAAAATTCAAATGAATGTACCGGGTGCAAAATAAACCGGATTTTATTGAAACCAAAAATATTAGAATCTATTCGAGAATATCTTTCCAACAAATCCGAAAAAATGAAATTTCATAGCGGGGATAAAAAGTTATGCCCAGTTGAAGATTCAGAATAGTCGCTATGGAATTTCAGCCCTTAAATATAGCCATTTTGCAAACAACCTCGGTTTTCGACGAAACCACTTATGTTGGATCCAGGATGTCTAATTATTGCTAGGTTTCAAAATTTGTAATTTTTCGAATCAATATGTGAGCGTGGCAAAGGAAAACGTGTTTTGACAGTTTCAGTTGATTTTAATCGACTGGAAAATGGCCACTTTTCAAACGATCTTAGAATTCGACGAAACTAGTTTTGTTAGGACCGTATCGTCAATACGAAATTAGAAAATATTTTTCGGGAATTTTTCTAGTTAGTACGTGGCCCCGGTAAATTGAAATGTGCGTTCAAATTCAATATATAGAGTTATGTTTTGATTTTAATGAAAACTGATCGAATCGATCGAATCAGCTTACGACACATATCCCATTGTGTTCGGGATGGGGGTAAATAGCTAGGGGCGACAGTCGTTGGGTTCAATTTGGAGTTCGACTGAAAAGGTTACTTTTTGAAGTGAAATAAAAAATTAAATAATTAAAATAACCTCACCCATTTTCTCCTATACCACGGTCAGACCCCCCCCCCCCACCCCCCGTGCATTTCAAAAAAATTAGAAAAAGAAAAAAAAGGGAAAAATCATGCCCTAGCTACTCGTAGCCTCCCTCCGACCTTGTACGTCGCGCCTCCCACTGGCCCACCCGCCACCTCGCGCCGCGCTCAGACCCCCCTCCTCCCCGCGTCGATCCCTCTTCTCCCCTTCTCCTTCTCCCTCTTCTCTCCATCTCGATTTCTATACCCGAACCCTCCACCGCGAGTAGCAGCCGCCGTCCGAACCGCCATACCCTTGACCACCTCCGCCAGCTCCGACGAGCACCGTGAACCCTCTTTCAGAAGATGGCAACAAACACCCCTCCCTTCCGCTGAAGAAATATGGAAGTAAGTTTTTGTTTTTATTCTCATTTTAAAATTTTCGATTTTTATTTGCCTAAAAATACGATCTTTATTTGTTCATGAACTAGTTTAGATTATTTTAACATGAACTAGATTAGATTTTATTTATAGAAAAAGAATAGATTTGTTATAGAGAAAAATATTAGACTTTTGATTATATGAAAAGTTAGATTTAGATTAAAAAATTTTGTTGAAAGAGAAAAAAAATGGTTTTGATTGTTGGAATGGTAATATAAAAATGCGATCTTTAGTGATGTAAGGATGAGATTTTGAAATATAAAAAGATTATATTTTTATAAAGGAAAATATTTGATTTTTATTATATGAACATCACCGAAAAGATTCGGTTTTTATTTATATATACACCATATGAAGTGCTAATAAAGAAGTAGAAGTTAAAAATATAATTTTTATAAGGAAAGTTAATATTTTTATATAATGGAGAAAACAAAAATATGATTTTAATTTATTGAAATGAAGTGATAAAAATATAATTTTTATTATAAACAGCGGGACAAGAACTGCATTGGAATTTCAAACCGATCCAGACGGTTCAGCAGTTCAACAGTAAAGTACGACGGAGTGGAACCCTCTGTGAGAACTTCTCACCTTTAATTTAATTTTCTAGTTAAAATATATACTAGGATGCAGACGGTGCTTAGTAGCACCCGACACCCGTCGTCCACAGACCATGGACGGCTTGTATGCATGTTTGATGTGTTGTGAAATTTGTTTGTGATGTTGATGTGAAATCGATAATAAAACCTTCATGTGTTGAAATAAATTAATATAGTTAAAAATATAATTTTTTAACATCAATGTGAATAAATAAATATTCATTTATAAACCGGACGGTTTATTTATGTACACCTATTAGAAGGACATTGATTGGAACGATAAATTTTACACGTCGCCCAACTGCACAAATAAAATCTGTGTTGGATTGTTTGAAACCCCACACGGGTGTTGGGATGATATTTGGTGTACACTAATCCCAATTATTTAATAGTATGTCGATCGATTGGTCGACAGACTGTGTAAGCATTAATTATTTATATTTAATGCTTATGCAGTTGTGTAGTGCACTTTGGATGATGGTTGATTATTTATCGTTGCTATTATATACATGTGTTGCATGGAATTCATATAATTAACATTATATGGTAATTGATTGGGCCTCATTCCAATTGGGAGAATAAAGAATATTATAAAATAAATATTCATGTGTTGAAAGAAATATTTGAACAATAAAATTTACATCTTTATCATACATAAAATTAGAAACTAACTGGAAAATAGATAAGATGAGTGGTTTCCTGGGTATTGATCTGATGTTGGTTTCGGCCTTCGGGGTTAATGCTTAGGGAATCGTTCTCTTACTAATTTACGGTTGGAGTCTAATTAAAAATTTAATGATAGAAATCATAATTTTATAAAATATATTAAATAACAAAAATAGTCATGTGTTGACAGTACTCATGTGTTGAGATTAGTCATGTGGTGGAAGAAATATAGATTCATGTGTTGAATAGAATAAATATTCATTTGTTGAATAGAATAACGAAGTTATTGAAAAATATAAAGCCGTGTTGATTAGAGATGCGCTATTTTGACGCGAACGATATTTATATCGATTATATTCGTTTTTATAATGATTATAGAAAAGAAAGTGATTTCAAAAATCGAATATTTTGATAATGGAATTCGAATTGAATTGAATAGAAATGAAATTTGAATTAAATTGAAATAGAATTTAATTTCGAATTAAATTGAGATATAATTGAAATTCGAATTAAATTGAAATCGTTTCGAAAACAAATTTAAAACGATTTATAAAATACGTTTTAAAAGGAAATCGACGAAATATATATAATATATATATATATATAATGGCCTGAATAGAACGCGCCGCGCTGCGGCAGTTCGTGAATTTCGACCATTGACTTCGAATGGACATTACGGGAGATCCGACCGTCGGATTCTCCTGAAACCGGAACCGTTGGGTTCGTATCGAAAAGAGCTTTCCAATGAATATTAGAAATTTGAAATCTAACGGTTGGATTTGGAATTATGTCCGAATCAAATTTGGAAAAGGTCGTTGTAAGTGCAGTTCGATGGCCGTTGATGGAAATCGACTGTACGGGCCTTGATAAAATTATAAAAAATAGTAATAATTTGTGTAAAATCATAAGAAGTGATTTGTGAAGAATTGGAATGAAAATTTCCATATTTGAAAAGATAAAAATAGATTTTTATCAAAATGAACTAGTTTTGAACTAGAATTAAAACCAATTTATTTTTGAAATTAATAAATTGAATTTGAAAGTGGTTTTAAAAATAATCATAATTTCCAATACGTGAATTGGAATGGATTTGAATCGAAATTGTCTTCGAAATATTCCGATGTTGAATTTCGTGATTATACATATATTGTTATGGGAATTTGAAAGATATATTTATATCGTTATTTCCAATACGATATTTGTTGGTCGTAGAATTTGATATTGAATATAAGCCGATATATTTTCTATTCAGAGCCTTGTATTTAATATCAAATGTGATTTGGGTTCGTCGTGAATGGTGTCATCATTAACACTGTTCTTGAACCCAGTTGAGAAAAGATTAAATCTTTCTATTTAGATTTAATGAAGTGTACCAATTAAATAATATTTAATTGGAATTGAATTTAAATTGGTTTTTGGGGTTTATAGTGAGTGGTGTTTTGAATAACACCGGTTATTTAACCCAATTAACAATAGAAAGCGATTTTGGGTTTATCGTGAATCGTGCTTTAGGTGGCATTGGTTCTTTAACCCAGTTAAAGACAGGATATTGATTTTTGAGAAGATTAAAACTAAGTGGAGTTTTAATGAATCTGTAATTAGATTGAAATGTGAATTGATAAATTAAATTATCAAATTTGAAAAGTGAACGAGAATGGGGTATCACCAGTTTTGCTCCAAAGCGATAGTTTAATCTTTAATTAGATTTGAACGTGAAATGGTAATTAATTTTACCGATAACACCGTGGTGTTAGATATGGAGTATTACCAGTTTTGCTTCATAGGATGAATAGGTTGGGATTGGGAAATAAAATAAATAATTACTTCGGTGTGGTACGCTAATCCCGACTAGTTTGAAATGATATTCAAAGGAAGATTAAAGAATAAATTTAGAAGAATTTATCTTTGATAAAATTAATGGGAACCTTTCCCTAATAATGTGGAATTTAGAAACTAACTGTAGGTTAGCTAAGAAGGATGGTTTCCTGGGTATTGATCTTATGTTGGTTTCGGCCTTCGGGGTTAATATTTGGGGAATTGTTCTCTTGCTAATTTACGGTTAGTGACTGATGAATTGGAATGAGGCGTATGTTGTGTTTGTATGACATTTTTTTATTATATACGCGGGTTATCCGGAAAGGCCGGGTTTATACCCATTCTGAATAACAGATTACGATAAGTCGAAGATGAAGACGGTGGTAGAAGACCGGAAGTCTTCACATCGTTAGGGTGATTACTGATGATCTTGATTGGGCTGTACACCCAAGATGAGGGAAACAGTTAGTGATCGTCCAGACGTACTTGGAGATCGATGTATATGCGAGGAAAGTGCCTCCGGTTTCGTTTAGACCCAGAACGAACTTGTAAATGGACTGTGTGACTGACATTGGATTTTATTCTGTGTTGATTGATATCTATTAAATATACATCTGTTTGGCGGCGGAGAATTTATTCTCTTGCTTAACGCCCTTCTCTGAGACGTACGAGCTCAGAGGTTGTATATCGATGGACATCAGTCGCATGGCATGAATTGCCAGTGTGACATGCCTAAGTGGCAAATGATCAAGGCTTCTGTTGAAAATCAAAGTCTTGTGGTTGATGATCAAAGCACGGCCTATGTGGCGCAGCTTTGTGTATGGCGTTAATTCGCGAGCCTCACACGTCGGTATGAGTCAAAAACGGGATAGTGACCGCTGGGAGGACACGACGTTTCTTTCTAGCTACGGTGGTGTCAGTGCTTAAACTGGCTGACATTTATATTATTTTCACCTTTGTGGTTGTTGGAATGCGAGGCGCCTCGGATATAGGTGTGATAGGACAGGGAAACGTGTGTTCAGGAATTGCCAATCCTCAAACGTAAGAGAGGGCCAGCCCAGCCGATTCCAAGGGTTACCCAGGGAGAGTAGTCCTGAGACCTTTGCTAGAGTGTCTCGAAGCGGAGAGGAGCTTGCCCCTTGCCTCGACTCATGATGGAATCCAATTTCCAATACGTGACTTTCGGTTTTATTTGTAGAGCCTAGTATGGCGACATAGTGATATGGGGCACTTATGCCGTCTATGATTGATATTTATGATTGAAATTGTTTTGACACTATACACTTATAATATTATCAAATGATTTGTTTTTAAACGTATCAAGCATGTTTGGCTATTATAAGGGAAAACCCTATCCTCCGGCTTGCGTTGCATTGTGTGATGGGACCTGTGTCTTATAATAGCTTCATTTTTCTTTATTTAGCATTGCGCTGTTTGTTTTATGCACTGGTATTCTTAGGAGGAAACCCGTTCCGTGTTATACGGCGTGGTACCTTGATTTACATAACTTTAAAATAAAGATTAATAACTGTTTTAGTTCTCACACCAGTCACAAGACTGACCTGGTGTTTATTGTTTTAACCTAAACTCTGGGTTCCCTTATTTTCGACACGGGCAGCTAGTAGTTTTGGTTTTGCAGATTTATATTCACAGGATCCTGATTTGCAGCTGGAACGATGCTCGGAAAGCTCTGTATCCGTGTATTACTTTCAGTTGTGTTTTGTATTGTTTTTCCGCTGCTATGTAGTTTGTTGTAATCTCTGATATTTATCGAATGTGTAATATTTATTCATACTCTGTATATTCTTGTATTCTGATGGAATTGTTGTAATAAACAATGAAATGTTCTTCTGTTTGCGTTCTATTTTGTCGTGTTCTCAAGATAATCCGGGCTTTCCTTACCGGGGAAGTTACGGGCTATCACAGTTGGTATTAGAGCTTTGGTTTACAGAGCTAGAGAACAAGACACATTAGAACCAAACGAAAGAATTCATCAGATATTGGATTAGTAATATCCAATGAGAATGACTCGTTAGAGATAGGATCAGTAGTATCCTAGAACGAGTGTGAAGAGTATATTTTTCAAAAGAAACAAACTTTGTTTTGAAAATTTAAACCATTTTATTCGTATTTGAATATTTATTTGTATTGAATTTGGACAATCGAGTATATGAAGATTTTGCATATACGCGTCATGAACGTATATTCGAAGTTTTAGTATACTGGGTAGATATAGAATCACACTGTAGTCGCCCGGAGATGATTCTGATGATTGATGCATCATCATTAGAGTTCATGTTCGAGTGCCTAAGGTGTGGTATCTATATATTTCCATTAGACTGGTGTGAGAACCAAAACTAGATAGGTTTATTGTTGTGATTTGGCATCAAAAACATGATTTTCTGTATATATATATATATATATCAAAATTATGAATTTGAAAAGATAATCCACTAATTGATTGATGGTTGTGTTGTTTGTTTATTTGTTTGATATTTTGAGCCATTTAGCCTAATTGAACCAAATAGTGAATTATATTGAAAATTAGTTGCAAATGCATGTGTATACATGTACTTACATTAAACAGGTCATAGCAAGGAGGCTAGAGCAGAAGAATAAAATTGTTTGCCCGACAAATAGGTACATGTTTACAAATTTATTGGGTTTGGATGATTTTATGAGCCGCGCTTTTTCTTTTCTTTTGGATTGAAGAAGGCCATGGGAGGCTATATGAAATATCCCGAAGTCCCCGGTGTAGGGGAGATTATGGCGAAATTTTTCGAAAATTTAGGGTGTTAGCCAAATTTTTGAAAAAATTTGAAAGGTTCTTAGAAACTGAAAAGTTGAAGAACTTAAGCCGTAAAGAAAATAATGAAAGTTGAGTTGATTAATTAAACAACTTTCGGCTTCGTTCCTTTTCGGGGACGAAAAGTTTTAAGTGGGGGAGATTGTAATAACCTGGAAAATCTGAGTCAATTTAAAATTTTTATTTTGGCAATTTTGATGGAATTTGATTATTTAAAATGAATTATTTTAAATAATATTGACGAGAAATATATTTTGAATAGAATTAGAACGTATATATTTATTTGAATCGTCGTTAAAATATAAATAATTATTTATAATTATAAAAGGAAATTAAAATGGCGCGGTAGTTCGATAATTCGATTTCGAAATTCAAATGAATGTACCGGGTTCAAAATAACCCAGATTTTAGTGGAACCAAAAATATTAGAATCTATTCGAGAATATCTTTCCAACGAATCCGAAAAATTGAAATTTCATAGCGGGGATAAAAAGTTATGCCTAGTTGAAGATTCAGAATAGTCGCTATGGAATTTCGGCCCTAAAAAATAGCCATTTTGCAAACGACCTCGGTTTTCGACAAAACCACTTTTGTTGGATCCGGGATGTCTAATTATTTCTAGGTATCAAAATTCGTAATTTTTCGAATCAATATGTGAGTGTGGCAAAGGAAAACGTGTTTTGACAGTTTCAGTTGATTTTAATCAACTGGAAAATGGCCATTTTTCAAACGGTCTCAGAATTCGACGAGACTAGTTTTGTTAGGACCGTATCGTCAATACGAAGTTAGAAAATATTTTTCGGGAATTTTTCTAGTTAGTACGTGGCCTCGGTAAATTGAAATGTGCGTTCAAATTCAATATATAGAGTTATGTTTTGATTTTGACGAAAACTGATCGAATTGATCGAATCAGCTTACGACACATATCCCATTGTGTTCGGGATGGGGGTAAATAGCTAGGGGCGACAGTCGTTGGGTCCAATTTGGAGTTCGACTGAAAAGGTTACTTTTTGAAGTGAAATAAATAATTAAAATAACCTAACCCCTTTTTCCTATACCACTGTCAGACCCCCACCCCCCCGTTCATTTCAAAAAAAAAAAGGAAAGAAAAAAAGGGGAAAAATCGTGCCCTAGCTACCCGTCGCCCCCCTCCGACCTCGTCCGTCGCGCCTCCCACTGGCCCACCCACCACCTCGCGCCGCGTCCAGACCCCCCTACCCGTGTCGATCCCTCTCCTCCCCTTCTCCTTCTCCCTCTTCTCTCCCTCTCGATTTCTATACCCGAACCCTCCACCGTGAGTAGCAGCCGCCGCCCGAACCTCTATACCCCTAACCACCTCTGCCAGCTCCGACAAGCACGGTGAACCCTCTTTCAGAAGATGGCAACAAACACCCCTCCCTTCCGCTGAAGAAATAAGGCAGTAAGTTTTTGTTTTTATTTTTATTCTCCTTTTAAAAAATTTGATTTTTATTTGCTTAAAAATATGATCTTTATTTGTTCGTGAACTAGTTTAGATTATTTTAACATGAACTAGACTAGATTTTATTTATAGAAAAAGAATAGATTTGTTATAGAGAAAAATATTAGACTTTTGATTATATGAAAAGTAAGATTTAGATTAAAATTTTATGTTGAAAGAGAAAAAAAATATGGTTTTGATTGTTGGAATGGTAATATAAAAATGCGATCTTTAGTGATGTAAAGATGAGATTTTGAAATATAAAAAGATTATATTTTTATAAAGGAAAATATTTGATTTTTATTATATGAACATCACCGAAAAGATTCGGTTTTTATTTATATATATACCATATGAAGTGCTAATAAAGAAGTAGAAGTTAAAAATATAATTTTTATAAGGAAAGTTAATATTTTTATATAATGCAGAAAACAAAAATATGATTTTTATTTATTGAAATGAAGTGATAAAAATATAATTTTTATTATAAACAGCGGGACAAGAACTGCATTGGAATTTTAAACAGATCCAGACGGTTCAGCAGTTCAACAGTAAAGTACGGAGGAGTGGAACCCTCTGTGAGAACTTCTCACCTTTAATTTAATTTTCTAGTTAAAATATATACTAGGATGCAGACGGTGCTTAGTAGCCCCCGACACCCGTCGTCCACAGACCATGGACGGCTTGTATGCATGTTTGATGTGTTGTGAAATTTGTTTGTGATGTTGATGTGAAATCGATAATAAAACCTTCATGTGTTGAAATAAATTAATATAGTTAAAAATATAATTTTTTAACGTTAATGTGAATAAATAAATATTCATTTATAAACCGGACGGTTTGTTTATGTACACCTATTAGAAGGACATTGATTGGAACGATAAAATTTACACCTCGCCCAACTGCACAAATAAAATCTGTGTTGGATTGTTTGAAACCCCACACGGGTGTTGGGATGATATTTGGCGTACACTAATCCCAATTATTTAATAGTATGTCGATCGATTGGTCGACAGACTGTGTAAGCGTTAATTATTTATATTTAATGCTTATGCAGTTGTGTAGTGCACTTTGGATGATGGTTGATTATTTATCGTTGCTATTATATACATGTGTTGTATGGAATCCATATAATTAACATTATATGGTAATTGATTGGGCCTCATTCCAATTGGGAGAATAAAGAATATTATAAAATAAATATTCATGTGTTGAAAGAAATATTTTAACAATAAAATTTACATCTTTATCATATATAAAATTAGAAACTAACTGGAAAATAGATAAGATGAGTGGTTTCCTGGGTATTGATCTGATGTTGGTTTCGGCCTTCGGGGTTAATGCTTAGGGAATCGTTCTCTTACTAATTTACGGTTGGAGTCTGATTAAAAATTTAACGATAGAAATCATAATTTTATAAAATATATTAAATAACAAAAATAGTCATGTGTTGACAGTACTCATGTGTTGAGATTAGTCATGTGGTGAAAGAAATATAGATTCATGAGTTGAATAGAATAAATATTCATTTGTTGAATAGAATAATGAAGTTATTGAAAAATATAAAGCCGTGTTGATTAGAGATGCGCTATTTTGATGTGAACGATATTTATATCGATTATATTCGTTTTTATAATGATTATAGAAAAGAAAGTGATTTCAAAAATCGAATATTTTGATAATGGAATTCGAATTGAATTGAATAGAAATGAAATTTGAATTAAATTGAAATACAATTTAATTCGAATTAAATTGAGATAGAATTGAAATTCAAATTAAATTGAAGTCGAATTGAAATCGTTTCGAAAACGAATTTAAAACGATTTATAAAATACGTTTTAAAAGGAAATCGATGAAATATATAATATATATATATATTATATATATAATGGCCTGAATAGAACGCGTCGCGCTGCGGTAGTTCGTGAATTTCGACCATTGACTTCGAATGGACATTACGGGAGATCCGACCGTCGGATTCTCCTAAAACCAGAACCGTTGGGTTCGTATCAAAAAGAGCTTTCCAATGAATATTAGAAATTTGAAATCTAACGGTTGGATTTGGAATTATGTCCGAATCAAATTTGGAAAAGGTCGCTGTAAGTGCAGTTCGATGGCCGTTGATGGAAATCAACAGTACGGGCCTTGATAAAATTATTAAAAATAGTAATAATTTGTGTAAAATCATAAGAAGTGATTTGTGAAGAATTGGGATGAAAATTTCCATATTTGAAAAGATAAAAATAGATTTTTTATCAAAATGAACTAGTTTTGAACTAGAATTAAAACTAATTTATTTTTGAAATAAATAAATTGAATTTGAAAATGGTTTTAAAAATAATCAGAATTTCCAATACGTGAATTGGAATGGATTTGAATCGAAATTGTCTTCGAAATATTCCGATGTTGAATTTCGTGATTATACAATTATTGTTATGGGAATTTGAAAGATATATTTATATCGTTATTTCCAATACGATATTTATTGGTCGTAGAATTTGATATTGAATATAAGCCGATATATTTTCTATTCAGAGCCTTGTATTTAATATCAAATGTGATTTGGGTTCGTCGTGAATGGTGTCTTGATTAACACTGTTCTTGAACCCAGTTGAGAAAAGATTAAATCTTTCTATTTAGATTTAATGAAGTGTACCAATTAAATAATATTTAATTGGAATTGAATTTAAATTGGTTTTTCGGGTTTATCGTGAGCGGTGTTTTGAATAACACCTGTTCTTTAACCCAATTAACAATAGAAAGTGATTTTGGGTTTATCGTGAATCGTGTTTTAGGTGGCATTGGTTCTTTAACCCAGTTAAAGACAGGTTATTGATTTTTGAGAAGATTAAAACTAAGTGGAGTTTTAATGAATCTGTAATTAGATTGAAATGTGAATTGATAAATTAAATTATCAAATTTGGAAAGTGATCGAGAATGGAGTATCACCAGTTTTGCTCCAAAGCGATAGTTAAATCTTTAATTAGATTTGAACGTGAAATGGTAATTAATTTTACCGATAACACCGTGGTGTTAGATATGGAGTATTACCAGTTTTGCTTCATGGGATGAATAGGTTGGGATTGGGAAATAAAATAAATAATTACTTCGGTGTGGTTCGCTAATCCCGACTAGTTTGAAATAATATTCAAAGGAAGATTAAAGAATAAATTTAGAAGAATTTATCTTTGATAAAATTAATGGGAACCTTTCCTTAAGAATGTGAAATTTAGAAACTAACTGTAGGTTAGCTAAGAAGGATGGTTTCCTGGGTATTGATCTGATGTTGGTTTCGGCCTTCGGGGTTAATATTTGGGGAATTGTTCTCTTGCTAATTTACGGTTAGTGACTGATGAATTGGAATGAGGCGTATGTTGTGTTTGTATGACATTTGTTTATTATATACGCGGGTTATTCGGAAATGCCGGGTTTATACCCATTCTGAATAACCGATTCGACGATAAGTTGAAGATGAAGACGGTGGTAGAAGACCGGAAGTCTTCACATCGTTAGGGTGATTACTGATGATCTTGATTGGGCTGTACACTCAAGATGAGGGAAACAGTTAGTGATCATCCAGACGTACTTAGAGATCGATGGATATGCGAGGAAAGTGCCTCCGGTTTTGTTCAGACCCAAAACGAACTTGTAAATGGACTGTGTGTCTGACATTGGATTTTATTCTGTGTTGATTGATATCTATTAAATATACATCTGTTTGGCGGCGGAGAATTTATTCTCTTTCTTAACGCCCCTCTCTGAGACGTACGAGCTCAGAGGTTGTATATCGATGGACATCAGTCGCATGGCATGAATTGCCAGTGTGGCATGCCTAAGTGGCAAATGATTAAGGCTACTGTTGAAAAGCAAAGTCTTGTGGTTGATGATCAAAGCACGGCCTATGTGGCACAACTTTGTGTATGGCGTTAATTCGCGAGCCTCACACCTCGGTATGAGTCAAAAATGGGATAGTGACCGTTGGGAGGACACGACGTTTCTTTCTAGCTACGGTGGTGTCAGTGCTTAAACTGGCTGACATTTATATTATTTTCACCTTTGTGGTTGTTGGAATGCGAGGCGCCTCGGATATAGATCTGATAGGACCGGGAAACGTGTGTTCAGGAATTGCCAATCCTCAAACGTAAGAGAGGACCAACCCAGCCGATTCCAAGGGTTACCCAGGGAGAGTAGTCCTGAGACATTTGCTAGAGTGTCTCGAAGTGGAGAGGAGCTTGCCCCTTGCCTCGACTCATGATGGAATCCAATTTCCAATACGTGACTTTCGGTTTTATTTATAGAGCCTAGTATGTCGACATAGTGGTATGGGGCACTTTGCCGTCTATGATTGATATTTATGATTGAAATTGTTTTGACAATATATACTTATAATAGTATCAAATGATTTGTTTTTAAACGTATCAAGCATGTTTGGCTATTATAAGGGAAAACCCTATCCTCTGGCTTTTGTTGTATTGTGTGATGGGACCTGGGTCTTATAATAGCTTCATTTTTCTTTATTTAGCATTGCGCTGTTTGTTTTATGCACTGGTGTTCTTGGGAGGAAACCCGTTCCGTGTTATACGGCGTGGTCCCTTGATTTACATAACATTAAAATAAAGATTAATAACTGTTTTAGTTCTCACACCAGTCACAAGACTGACCTGGAGTTTATTGTTTTAACCTAAACTCTGGGTGCCCTTATTTTCGACACGGGCAGCTAGTAGTTTTGGTTTTGCAGATTTACATTCACAGGATCCTGATTTGCAGCTGGAACGATGCTCGGAAAGCTCTGTATCCGTGTATTACTTTCAGTTGTGTTTTGTATTGTTTTTCCGCTGCTATGTAGTTTGTTGTAATCTCTGATATTTATCGAATGTGTAATATTTATTCATACTCTGTATATTCTTGTATTCTGATGGAATTGTTGTAATAAACAATGAAATGTTCTTCTGTTTGCGTTCTATTTTGTCGTGTTCTCAAGATAATCCGGGCTTTCCTTACCGGGGAAGTTACGGGCTATCACAATTGTTCTAAATACGTTTGGATATATTTTCTTTCTCACAAATCACAAGTTCTATCTACATTTATCCAATTTCATTCGATGATCAAAACACAATTTCAGTGTGACATTAAACGACTTCAAACAGATTGGGGGGTGAGTATCGTAATGTATCCGCTTTTCTAAAAACATGTGGAACTGAACATCATATCTCATGTCCATATACACCCGAACAAAACGGTGCCGTTGAGCGACGGAATCGCATCATCGTTGAAAAGGTTTTAGCACACTTAGCTCACTCCTCCCTTCCAAAACAATTTTGGGAACATGATTTCAAAACTGCTACATACTTACATAACAGAACCATCACACCACTACTTGCCTACAAATCACCATACACCATTCTCTATCATAAAAATCACGATTACACCTTCCTCAAAACATTCGGATGTCTATGCTATCCTTTCCTTCGCCCATATAACTCTACCAAAATGGATTTTAGATCATTGTCATGTACCTTTCTTGGTTATAGTACATCTCACAAGGGATATCTCTGCTATCACAAGCCTACGTCTCGATTGTATGTGTCTCGATATGTGGTTTTCAATGAATCAATCTTCCCATATGCCTGTGATTCACAGTGCGTAGTTCCTCCATTATCTAGGCCAGCCCAGGAATCTGTTAACACCATCCTTCTTGATCATATCACCTCAATCGACACTACACCATCACCGCCTCCAATACAACCACCAATACAAACTGCTCACACTCCCATTCCTCAACATACACCATCACCACCTCCTAATTCTCCACAACCTCCCATACAAACTGCTCATACTCACACTCCTCAACATACTTCATCACCGATATCCACATCTCCAAATCAACCTTATCGACATCCCACTCTCAGCTCACAAGACAAACAATCATATCCTCGTCATTACCGTCCAGCAGAAAATAGCCAGCACTCCATGGTTACTCGAGCCGCCACAAACTCCCTCAAACCGAAAGCTTTTTTATCCCCCATCTCCATTGACCAACAAACAGAACCTCGCACTGTTTCTCAAGCCCTTCGTATCCCATGTTGGCAAACCGCAATGAAAGCGGAATTTGATGCACTTATGAGAAATAGAACTTGGTCACTTGTTATTCCTCCTTGTAATGCTAATGTTGTGGGTTCTAAATGGATTTTCAGGATTAAAAGACGGTCTGATGGATCGATAGAGCGTTACAAAGCTCGCTTGGTGGCGCAAGGATTTAGTCCAGAGGCCGGTCTTGATTTTTTCGAGACCTTCAGTCCTGTAATTAAGCCTACAACAATCCGTTTGGTGTTGTCCATTGCGCTCTCTCATGGTTGGTTGGTTCGTCAATTAGACATTGACAACGCCTTCTTAAACGGTGATCTGTCGGAAGTAGTTTACATTGTCCAGCCACGTGGTTTCGAAAACCCTTCTCTGCCCAACCATGTATGCAAGCTACGTACACAAAGCCTTATATGGGCTTAAGCAAGCCCCTAGAGCATGGTTCACTAAGCTGAAAACTTATCTTGTCTCACATGGGTTTAGAGCTTGTTAGTCTGATACTTCCTTATTTGTGAGTGTCACTCCTTCAGCTACTATCTATGTGCTAGTGTATGTTGACGATTTAATCGTCACGGGTAGCAGCCCTTTTTTGGTTCAGCAGTTCATCCAAAATCTCCATCAGTGTTTTTCTCTCAAAGATCTTGGTGCTCTAAATTTCTTTCTTGGCATCAAAATTCAGCAAGACAAAGCAGGTATCACACTTTCTCAAGAGGCCTACATCAATGATATTCTAGCTCGTTGCAAAATGTAGGATGCTAAACCCATTTCTACTCCAACAGATCCATCCTTCAAGCTTGAACTAGCAGGTGAAGCATTCTCTGATCCTAAGCTTTACCGATAGGTTGTAGGTTCTCTTCAATATGCAACCATAACCCGCCCCGACATCGCTTATTCCGTCAATCGGGTATGTCAATATATGCATGCTCCGACAACATCGCATTGGCAAGCCATGAAACGTATATTACGCTATCTCAAAGGAACTATTACTCACCATCTGCACTTTCAGCCTACCAAAGCAACATCACTTCTAGCATATTCTGATGCAGGATGGATGTCAGACTCTGATGATAGTCGTTCTCAGTATGGATTTGCTGTTTTCCATGGTACTAATCTAATCAGTTGGACATCTCGGAAACAACGGGTTGTAGCACGGTCAAGCACAGAGGCGGAATATAGGTCGTTTGCGTATACTTTAGCTGAGCTTATCTGGATTCAGCAACTTCTTAGAGACCTTAATGTTTATCTTTCAGACCCGCCTACTCTGCTATGCGATAATGTAGGTGCTTTGTCCATGTCCAAAAATCCGGTCATCGGTACACGCTCAAAACACATCCGACTGGATTTTCACTTCGTTAGAGAGCAAGTTGAAGCTGGTGATCTTCGTATCAATCACGTTTCATTTGTTGATCAGCTGGCGGATGTCTTCACCAAGCTTTTAAGCAAAGATCGAATATCTCAGTTGCGCTCCAAGCTTCAAGTTCGTCCCTCGCTTGAGCTTGCCGGGGGGTAATAAGGCTAGGAATAATTGCTCAAAGATATTTCCTGTTTTCACTGCATGAGATAATAAGGCCAGGAATAATTGCTTAAAGATACTTTCCTGTTTTCACTGCATGAGATAATAAGGCCAGGAATAATTGCTCAAAGATATTTCATGTTTTCACTGCATGAGATAATAAGGCCAGAAATAATTGCTCAAAGATATTTTTTGTTCTTTTGCCTATTTATTGCTTTGTAATTGTCAGTACTGTATGAATGAAATCTTTCACAATATCTCTTCTTCTCTACAAATCAAATCAGTTTTTCGAAGTAGAAATTGATCTTGTAAAATGCTGGCCATCCACGAAATTCAAATACACTTCAACAAGTACCAAGATAGTTATGCTTCTTATCGACCAGAGATTTCGTATTCATTTTGGTTTTACGTACATATTTCAATGTAAGATTTGAATTAAAAAAATCAGGAAAACTGCAAATACAATAAGGAAACCCTAGTCAATGAAACCCTTCGATTGCAACCTGCTATACAACATACAAATAATGTTGTATATATTAATTTTGATTTGAATCATAAGAGAAAAACACATTAAAAAAAAGGTATGATTCGAGATGGAAAAACGAATAGTCAAAGAAAAAGCGTACCTTTAACGAAAACAACGAAAAAAAAGCTCAATTTTTTGGACGAGCGAAGAAATAGAAATTAATCGCATTAACCGTACTTTAAGTGAACGTGACCAAAAAGTCAAAATGCTGCTTTGGGCTTTTGAAAGCAAAAAGCAAAAAAATAAAATAAAAAATGCTTTTACAGGAAGAAGAAAAGTAACTTCTTCTATAACTCAATAGTTAATTGGATCCATACGTACTTTACAGCTTCTGCTTTTTAAAATAAAAAAAACAGCTTATATCCCATTATCCAAACCGGCCCTTAAGTTTGTATTTGTTTCTTCACTTGATCATCATTTGCCAGTGATATGTTTATAATATCCTGTGCCGTGACATACACTATGTACTTCCCTCTTTAGCGTAATACTCCGTTCAAGATCCAATCCGCCTAAGGTGTTTCTGGGAATCCCATAACTCATATATAGGATTTAGGCTCACTTAGCTCAACATTAAGAACCTCTACGCCACTTCCTACTTCCTTGTCCTTGTCTTATTGTCTCCATATCCTTGTCAAATTGAAGCTGAATTTTCCGTACTCAAATTCTATAACCTTCTCCGTACAATTCTGTCCACAACATGTTTGTGTCACATCTTTTATATCATTATATACATCAGGCATCAGCACCTATAGTCAAACTGGAGTTTAGCCTATTTAATTCGATCCCTTCTCTTCCATCAAAATTTAAGTAGGAGCAGTTATACTTCCATGTCCTCTTCAGTTCATACCATCAACATGTATACACAAACACTTCCTCCTTACTATACAATCATAACTCTTCTATTCCTCTGTTCTATTCTCTACTCTTTCAAATCTTCAAAAAAACCAAACAAAAGTCAACTTCAAAACTACCACCAAGCCCATGGAAACTGCCAATCATAGGCAACATGCATCAGCTTGGTTCCATGCCACACCGCTCCCTCCAAGAACTAGCTTCAATACACGGTCCACTGATGTACCTTAAACTTGGTTCAATTCCTACCATAGTTGTTTCTTCAAGTGAAATCGCTCAAGAGATATTCAAATCCCATGACATAACATTTTCTGCAAGGCCTCCATTATATGCTGTGAAAACAATAACATATGGGTACATAGACATGGTTTTTGCACCATATGGAGAATACTGGAGACAAGTACGTAAATTTGGTATGTTAGAACTATTTAGTCACAAGAGGGTGCATTCGTTCAGAGGCGTGCGCCAAAAAGAAGTTGAATTGCTTATCGGTGCTATCAAAAGATTGAGTTGTAGGGATCCTTGTGCTGAGATTAATTTAAGTGAGATGTTGCTCGCTTTAGACAATAATATTGTATGTAGGATCATGTTTGGTGATAAACATGGAGGTGGTAGTTATGAAGGAAGTGGTAAAGTTCATGAGATCCTTGAGGAGACTCAATTTGTGTTAGGGGGTTTCTGCATTGCTGATTTTTTCCCTTGTTTGGCATGGGTCGAAAGATTCACCGGTATAAAACATATCTTCGTAACAATTTTCGATTTCATATCTTAACTTTGAAACATCTGCACCGAAAAATTGGCAAGTTATAAATAAACTGTTGTTAGCATAGCAAGGTAAGAACCTAACCTTCGAGAGAAGGGCATAGAATAAGATTTTTGTGGTATAGGGTTGAAGAAGAAATTTACGTATTTGTCAACAGTGTTTAAGAACCTAAACTGTTGTTATCCTATCTAAATTATTTATACACCTCTAAATTTCCAACAATTTTCCATTTATTATGTTTTAGATTCTCAACAGTGTTTATGATATCTGGTATAGGGTTGAAGAAGAAATTGGAGAAAAACTTTGAGAAACTAGATGCATATTTCAGTGAAATGATCGAGGAACATTTGAGTGGAAAGAAGCAAAAAGAGGATGTTGAGGATTTAGTAGATGTGCTGCTTAGACTTGGAAATGATCCTGGTTATGGGGACATCTTCAGTACTAAGGATCACATCAAGGCTATTATCATGGTAAGCCTTATTTGTTTGATTGTTCCAGATATAAACTATATGGAATACACATGCATATTGATATTACACACAGATGATATGCACAGTGAAAAGAATAAAATACAAGAGATCATGAGTATTTCAATCATTTAGAGGTTGAATGGCACCATTTTGCTAGCACCTTTTTCATGTATTGGGGTACACGACTTCAAATACCACACAATTTTAAGGATGTCTAATCTGCGTTTTGATTATGTGTCTACAAACATAGGACAAATTTAATGTTTTTGACCTCGTACAAACTTACAAAACTATTTATTGAGGTACAAAACATTATTCTCAGCTTTTACTTATAACTTATAAGGATGTCATGAAAACTTCCTTTATCATATTACATGTAAACTTAGTTAAAATCATTTCATTTAGTCTACCTGTAAAATGACACTGACCAATCTGAAATCCATCCACACATTTGAATCTAGAAAAGACATCAACATCTGATATTTGAGGAAAGAGACGTAGACGCGAATAAAAATGCGTTGACATCTTAAGGTTGTACGTAAGCCCCCCCCCCCCCCCCCCCCCCCCCTCCCCCGTTTCTATTTTTTTGTCAAAATTACAGTTAATATTATGTCTACTAAACTAAAATAAAAAATATGTATTTGTTGTTTTATCAAGTTGGTGGATTACGCTAAAAGGGATTTTCATGCAAATCCCATCTATGACTTCCAAATGCACAGTCGCTCCACTTAATTAGAAAAACAAAAAAATAAAAATGAAACATGACGTTTTTTTAGTTCTGGGATGTTGACGAAGAATTCTGCAAAAACTTGCGGAGAACTCAATAATATAGACATATTTGAAGTTTTTGGAATGCAAACGTTTGCTGAAAACTCTCAAGTGCATTTTCTTTAAAGAAATTGTTTTGATAAAAGAATATGCAACAAAAATTTAGATTTAATTTCTAATTTTTATTTTAACCAAATTTTAAAATAAAGATGTATATTTAAGACATACTTTTGCTAATGATTTTTCACGTCTCAAATTTGAAAATAAAATATAAAACCAGATTTCTACTAATATGGGTTTAATCAGTGTTAACTGCTTAAAACTATCTGTTATTATCATGCCTTTAATTTTTCACACAATTATAATTATTGAGACTGAAAAAAATGTTTATGTTAAAACAATTTTTTTGTTTATGTTTCTTGATTCATCCATCGTCAACGGATCAAAAAATTATTTGACATATATTCATGACATCGGTTCTTATATCGGAAAAATGATTTTGGATCAGATTTGTCAATATCCTCATCTGAAAACATGGTATTGCGTTATTCAGTCAAGCATTGACTGAACCATAAGATCCACGGGTGTTGTATTTACGTTTGAAACTGAAATTATAATTGTGATCTTGTACCCTACATTTTATGAGTCGTACACCTCTTGCCAACTATGAACAGCAACAGATACGTATTTAATTGTGATCTTATATACAACTTTTAAAGAGTCGTATACGGTGTACCTCTTGCCAACTACGAATAGCCAGCCATGCATTAATTTTCTCCATTTTCTTACTGGGAAATGACCTTTTAATATAGGATATATTCATAGCCGGAACAGACACCACAGCTGCATCATTGGTATGGACAATGACAGAGCTCATGAAAAACCCAACAGTTATGATCAAATTGCAAAAGGAACTCGATGATATTGTTGGCGAAAAACCAAATGTAGAAGAGACAGACCTTGAAAGGTTAACTTATTTGAAGTTAGTAATCAAAGAAGCATTAAGGCTACATCCACCTGCGCCGTTACTAGTTCCTAGAGAAACTCTACAAGAATGTGAAATAGCAGGATACACCATTCCTTCTAGAACCAGAGTCTATTTCAATGCAAAGGCAATAGCGACGGATCCGAAAAAATGGGAAAATCCAGAGAAGTTTTGGCCCGAAAGGTTTCTGAACAGTGATGTGGATTATAAAGGACAGCACTTTGACCTTCTACCATTTGGATTTGGAAGAAGGGGATGCCCTGGAATTACCTTTGGAATGTCAATATATGAAATTGTTATGGCTAATCTGTTGCACTGTTTTGAGTGGAAGTTGCCAGTAGGAATGAAGATAGAGGATTTGGACATGAAAGAGGCGTTTGGAATAACTATGCATAAGAAGGTTCCTCTTTGCCTGGTTGCAAAATCAAGGTTCATTTGAATGGTTTGATATGTTCAATATGTATATATAAAATTATGCTTGTGAAAATAAGTTTCAAATTGTAAATATATATCAGTACAGAATTAATGTAAGAAAAGTGAATAATAGGAATTGTAATTTCTCTTTTATTGAATGATGTAAACTGTTGTACAGAAATGTAACAGAACTAATTGTAATAATATGATACACGGCTATATCTATTTATATAGCAATAAGAAACAAAATGGGCTAAACAATGCGGCCCATACAAGAATACTGAAGCCCATGTGGCAAAGTATTAGTTCAGTTTGTATCTGGATAATTCTGTAATGTTAACACCCCGCCTCAAATCGAACTAGGGTTTTCATTACTCCTTAGCTCTGCGCCGCCATGATAAACTTTGAGCTCTGCTCTTAATCTTTCAAAATTACTTTTGAACAGTACCTTTGTAAGGATGTCCGCCTTCTGATAGAACGCTGGTAGATGATTGACAACAAGCTTTCCTGAATCCGTTCGTTCTTTGACGAAGTGGAGGCCTATTTCCATATGTTTGGTCCTCGAATGTTGTATGGGACTCATGGAAAGGGAAACTGAACTTCTATTATCACACCAGAGAGTGGGTTTCTTCGAGGTTTGAAACCCTAGTTCTTCAATTAGGGTTTCTACCCAGATGAGTTCGGCCGTAGCTGATGTTATCGTTCTGTATTCCGCCTCGGTGCTCGACCTCGAGATAGTGGGTTGCTTCTGCGTACACCAAGAGATTGGGTTTGGTCCCATAAACAGACAGTAGCCAGAGGTTGATCTACGATCATCTGGATCATTTGCCCAATCAGCGTCACTGTAAGCAGATGATTTTTTTTGCTGGCTTGTATTCTTAATCCATAGTCTTGTGTGCCTTGTAAATAACATAGGATTCGTTTTACTGCTTTCCAATGATCGCTTAAGGGGTTAGACATGAATTGGAAAACTTTATTCACACTAAAACTGATTTCAAGCCTTGTAATGGTTAGATACTACAATGCTCCAACAATACTACGATATTGTTTGCAATTTTCTATAGTGTCACCCTTGTATTTTGATAAATGTAGGTTACTAATCGTAGGAGTAGAGTAAGGTTTAGCTTTCTCCATGTTTGCTCTGACAAGAATGTCTGATATGTATTTCTTTTGTGAAAGGAAATTTTCTAACTTAGATTTCCTCTGAACCTGTATTCCCAGAAAATAGTTCACTTCATCCATATCTTTAATGGCAAATGTTTGATCCAAATGTGTGATGACTTTGTCGATTTCTGTGGTGTCATTTCCAGTAACTAAAATGTCATCAACATACACAAGTATATATACATTACACTGGTTAATAATTTTGGTGTATAGTGAATTATCTGACTTTGTTGCTTTGTACCCCAATGATGTCAGTGTCTCTTTTAGTTTAATGTACCAGACTCTTGATGCTTGTTTTAGACCATATATGGCCTTATGTAACTTGCAAACATGAATATTCTCCTTGCCTTGAACCTCATACCCCTTTGGTTGTTGCATATACACATCCTCATGTAATTCTCCATTCAAGAATGCATTGCATACATCCATTTGTCTTATATTCCAACCCTTGTGTAGTGCTAAAGTTAACATAATCCTGATTGTAGTTGGCTTGACCACTGGAGACAATGTTTCATTGAAGTCGAAACCATACTGTTGTGTGAACCCCCTTGCAACTAACCTGGCCTTGTACTTAGATATGCCTCCATTCGCATCCTTTTTAAGCTTGTATATCCACTTGCATCCCACAATGTTTTTATTCTTTGGTGCAGTAACAAGTGTCCATGTCTTGTTTTTCATCAGTGCTTCATACTCTTCATCCATAGCCTTGCACCATGACTT
The DNA here is from genome assembly GCA_030737875.1 of Allium sativum. Classification (NCBI taxonomy): domain Eukaryota; kingdom Viridiplantae; phylum Streptophyta; class Magnoliopsida; order Asparagales; family Amaryllidaceae; genus Allium; species Allium sativum. Next base: position 415,120,493 of record CM060909.1, on the reverse strand, counting down.
AATTTTAACTGCTTGTTCATACATGGCTGGTTCAATTATATGATCTGTATTTTTAGTAGTTGCAATGTACACTTTAGGTTTGAAAATCCCACTTTTGGCTCTAGTAACCATGTGATGTCCAGTTTGTGGTCCTTGCCTTTCAGTGTCTTCATTGTCTGCATCAGATGTGCTGCTATCATTGTTATGGTCATTGTCACTGTTGTTATGCATATCATTGTTGTGTGGTTGATCTTCAACAGACATGGGTTCACTTGAACTGTATCCAGACCTAGTGTTGGATACAGATGGAGTGGCTGATGTTTGATGCAATGATTCATCTCTATGTGTTTGATGCAATGATTCATCTCTATTTGTTTGCACATTCCATTTTGACAAAGGTGGTAAGATTTGCATTGTAATTCTGGATTGATCCTTTCCTTGATTAAGCTTGTTTTCCTTGTCAGCAAAAGGAAAAACACATTCATTAAAAATAACATGTCTGGAAATAATTATCTTGCCTTTATTATCCATGCACTTGTACCCCTTTTGGTCTTTAGCATAACCTAAAAAGATACATGGACTGGATCTTAAGGCAAGTTTGTGATTGTTATAAGGTCTGAGGCATGGGAAACACAAACATCCAAAAGTTCTCAGAATAGTGTAATCTGGTTTATTTCCATAAATGACCTCATGTGGACACTTGTATTGTAGCACCTTTGTAGGCATCTTATTGACTAAATATACAACTGTGTGAAATGCCTCATCCCAATATTTCATAGGTAAAGATGAATTAGATAACAGAATTAAACTTGTTTCTACGATATACATGTGTTTTCTTTCAACAATGCCATTCTGTTCAGATGTATAAGGGCAAGTTTTTCTATGTATTATACCCTTTTGATTAGAATAATTTTTGAGAGGAAAGAATTTACTACCCCCATCTGTCTGAACAATTTTAATGTTGTAGTTCATTTGTCTTTCTCTAAATTTTATGAACTGCAAGATGGCATTATGTGTCTCAAATTTAACCTTAAGAAAGAAAATCCAAGTATATCTTGTGTATGCATCAACAATGGATAGATAATACCTGTAACCTTGTCTGGAGCTTAATGGTGCAGGATCCCATAGGTCTGTTGTAACTAACTCAAGTGGTTTAGTATCGGCAATTTCTGATCTGCCAAAAGGTAGCTTATGGCTTTTGCCAAGTTGACAATGTACACAAAATCTTGACATGGGTGAGTGATTGTAAGAAATGTTATTTTCTTTTAATATTTTCAATACCAAGTCATACATAGCTGGGATGCCCTAGCTTACAATGCCAAATATCAAGATCACTTTTCATATTGCTATTGTTTTTATCACAACCATAATCATTATTAATACTATCACAATTAATAGTAACATCATTTCTGGTACAATGTTTGTCATTATTGACAGAACCAATTTCAACATTATCACAACTGAAATGAACATTAGCATTACAGCATAAGATATCTTTGCTATTTCCCAATCTTGACTGCATATTGTTGAATTTGTATAGCGCATTGTCCAAACTACCCTATGATAATATGTCCTTATTATGAATATCTCTAATTGGGCAATATTTTGGGTGAAACTCAAAATACACCTTATTGCCATTAGTAAATTGGGACACACTGATTAAATTTTTCTTGACACTAGGAACTCTAAGAAGGTTTTTTAGGTAAATCTTTCTTTTTCCCTTAACAACACCTGTCCCAATATGAGACATATTCATGGTTTCACCATTACAAGTGTGAATAACTTGCGTAACTGAGTAGTTTTTATTGCCAAGATTGAGATTTTGAAGGTTGTTAGTAATATGATTGGTTGCCCCAGAATATGGAAACCAATCTTCATTGTTAAAGTCATCACCCTTGATAGAATCATCATTGCTTGTAGCTTGTTCTGTAGAATTATCTCCACTTAATCTGTTTTGATTGTTAACTTATGCCATGTTAATGTTTAGTCTACTTTGACCAGATTGATTTTGTTGAGGATTATTCACATCTGAATTAAATATTGAGTAGCATCTATTTGCTGTATGCCCAGGTTTCTCACATATTTGGCAGTTAACTCTGTTTTTATTGTTGAATCTACCTCTTCCTCTGCCTCTGGGATTCTGATTCCCTCTCGGCCCTGGTGCATTTCCTCTGCCATAGCCAGGTACGTTTCTTGTTTGGTTTGGGTTTCTTGAACTTGAGGCCAGATTTACACTGTATTCATTATGCATTGCTTTTCTTTGTTCTACCCTGCCTTCATGGGCTAATAGTGCCGAGTATACTGATTGAATATCTGGTAGGGTAGGTTTTGTAGCAATGAATGTGACAAGTGATTCATATTCCTCATCGAGGCCATTAGTTAATGTCAAGATTTGCTCACTGTCTGAAATATGATGCCCTACAGAATTTAGTTTCTCAACAAGAGTTTTTACCTTAGAAATATACTCTCTCATGGATAAATCTCCTTTTCTTACATTTTGAAATTCTCTTCTGTAGTGCATTATCCTAGCAGATGATTGAGAACTAAAAATTTGTTGAATTGTATTCCAAATTTCATAAGATGAGTTGCATCATACTACTTGTGATAAGAGATTTGCACTTATTGAAGAGACCAGCCACGATGATAGTAAGTTGTCCTGTTTTTGATGGTGTATATGCTAGATTACTGAGCATGCTACCTTCTTGGTTTACAATTATCGCAGGTGGTGTGGGCTTAGTTCCTTTGATATAATCTTGAAGGTCATAGCCATTCAAGGTTGTCTCAACCTGGAATTTCTCCAATAGAAAGTTATCCTTATCCAGTGGAATAGTAATCACCTGGCTTTTTGGTTTGACAAGCACTGGTGGCGGATTTGTGGGATCAGCAGTTATGTTCCTTAAGGTGGCGGATGATAGTTCAACGCTTCCTCTAGTCATTCTTCAATACAAACATATCAAAGGTAAAAAGAGTGTATATGGCGAGGCCACTACTTGAAAAAGTGGCAGCCTGTACAGAATAGCGAGGGATAAATGCAGTGGTGATTCTTGTCTCTTTTAAAGATTCAAGAATTGCCAAAACTGCATTGTGGGAAATCCAAATGATGAGATACTGAACCTCTAATGGACAGAAAATGTTGCAGCCACCTTTGATCCTGATTCTTGGCTTGGCACGACACAGTTTCGATGAGAACAGATGCTGAACTGATCAGAGAGGTATGATCTCCGATGATGATGCTAAAACTGAGGAGACTCACAAAATCATGCCCCTCTCTTCAATTGAGAAAGGTAAATTCTGATGTCGTTTGGCAATCTATGGCTCCGATACCATGTAAGAAAAGTGAATAATAGGAATTGTATTTTCTCTTTTATTGAATGATGTAAAATGTTGTATAGAAATGTAATAGAACTAATTGTAATAATATGATACACGGCTATATCTATTTATATAGCAATAAGAAACAAAATAGGCTAAACAATGCGGTCCATACAAGAATTCTGAAGCCCATTTGGCAAAGTATTAGTTTGGTTTGTATCTGGATAATTCTATAATGTTAACACAGAATAATGGTGTGTATCAACCTGAGTTCAGTCTCCATGAATATGCTGCATAAGACTTGCCTCTTTTCTATTTAAAATAAAAAATTTGACACGAATCTCTTCAAAACTGCACATGGTCTACATGCACGTATAGAGAGGTTAAATGACACGGGCATCATTTTGATTTCTAAGGTGAGCAAGGAAGGCCAATTGCTGTGTTAACGAAGTACCTAGGATTTATGCTGCGAGTATGAAAACAAAATTTAAGATACCAGCTGTTACTGTGTACGTGTACCAGTGCGGTTGAAAACAGGCTCGAGAGCAATATTACATATAAGGTTTTCCATTCCGATCTTTGGTGATTTTAATAGTTCTGATCCCATTTCGAATATTACGAAAGTTTCTTGGGTTTCCTAGTTTTGATATATTTTTCTACTTAAATTGATAGATACGACACTAAATATTCAATAGTATCATAAATTTATATTATAATCATTACACTACATACAAAAATTTGCTTTAAAGAAAAAAATAAAGTCATGTTTTATGATTTTATTTTTCCATCTGAAATTTTTAAATTTTCTTTTAGTTTTGAATACTTTATTATGATTCTGATGTAGATTGATACAAATACATTAACTTTTTTTATTCTTGCGCTTCTTTTCATTTTATTGAATATGCTTCGATTCATCTTATTCAATATATTTTCTTTTCTAATGTTCTTTTGTATCTATTGTAATTTATTGTTTTTGATAGTTTTTTAGAAATATTCCAAAAATAAAAAAACGTATTACAATTTTAGGGTTCATATAAACTAATTGTAGATGTATGTCTTGTTTCCATATAATTTGCACATTTACCAAATGTGCTGTAATGACCCGCATTTTTCAACTGTCGAATAATTAATTAATTTAATTATTAAATATCGAGTGGCGATATCAATAACCAGAATTAAATAATATTGAATATTTAATTAATATAAATAATAGAATAATATATTTAATTCAGAAATAATCAAAAATAGTGGAATTCACAATATAGTGTGAATTGGATTATTTAAAATATATAGTTCAGTTTAGAGTTGAATTATATGAACAAATATATTCAATCGACGACAGTTGAACGTATAGTTTATAATATAATTATAAACGAGCGCATAACGGCGCGGCAGTTCGCTATTTGGCGATTTGAACTTCAACTGGATATACAGGGTCTGTTTTAAATCGGATTTCTGTGAAACAAGAAACGTTAGAAGCTAGTGAAGTATATTTTTCTAGTGAAGAGAATAACCGAGATTTCGTCGTGTAGATTGTGAGTTGCGTCCAAATCAAATTTTAAAATTGTCGATGTGGAATCGTTTATAAACCGTAACGATATATTTAATTATAATTAAATATTGGTCTCGAATTTAGACAAGCCCTTTGAGACATAGTAATAATTTAATTTTTAGAATTTTATGGTAATTTTTATTTCGTAAAATAAGTACTTTTTATTTTGGAGTATTTTGCACCCTGTATCAACATTTCGGGGTTCCACATAATAAGTTAAAGGACTTATATTATTATATCTTTGGGACCGTGGCACATTGCTCTTCACAACGGTATTTTTATTTATGCCGATGGGGGTCCATAGATGAATGCAGTTTTATGTAGCGGGGTATACAAATATAATCATACAAAAACATTTAAAATAGAACCAAAAGAGTTACTGAAGATAAATGTGGTACACATCCATGAAGCCGACATAAACATGTTTAGTATTGAAATATATATGAAATGGTCATGCCAACTAGATCGACGAAAATCAAATAAATTAACAAAAGTTAATACTGCAGCATTTTATATATATAGAAATATACATATACATATACATATACATATATATAAGATGCCTTAACAACTAAGGGAGGTTGCAATGCTGTATAGTCACGCACCACACAAAAAAGAAAGCTCAAGATGCTATCGTGGACTGATTGAAAACCAACTAAAATAAGTATATGTGTATCTTTCACCGCCAAGTAAAAAACGTATGGCGCGAGTTGTCACAACAATATTCTAAATACCCATCTCATATCCAACCGTTGTCCATTCGTTTTTCTTTCCTCTGGCCGATTACTCATGTAACACCCCACATCCGTTAGTGTCACTCACAAAGGGAATGCACTAAGTTCTGTGAAGCATTATAGGTAAAAGATGCAGATAAATTACAAGACAGACAAATTTAAACAGCGGAAAATAAAACTTTACTTCATTTATAAAACGGTTTGTACAACAATTGTTTTCCAATACCAGAGTACCTGTCTTACATAACAAAATAAAGAAGCATAAAATAACATTTATATTCCCCAATGAAGTATGAGCCAGCCATAGCAATGGAAAAGAGAATCCAAGAAAAACTTCGACTAATCTTCAAGCTTGGAAGGAGACATGGTCCAAACTAAGCTGAGCTATTCCCTCACTGACTACCGGGGGGGGGGGGGGAGGGAGGGGGACGGAAGAAAAGAGGACGAAAGAAAGTGGGTCAGACAATAAGTCTGATAAGTCCAGTTATTACTAGCATTTAAACATGGAGCAAAGATCATGACATGAATAATCGAAAGTTGGAAAATGCTATAGTGTCAAGATATCAAAAGACAGGCCAAGGCAAGATATACAACAACACTCATTTCTATTTCTTTGCTTCGCTACTACCCTGTTATTCTGATTTCCACGTCCCTGCACCGGCTAACTAGTGTCCCAACTAGTAATCCGTATACAACGATAATAATTTCAACGTGATCCCAATCCCCGTAATTGTGGTTACCTTTAGGTGTACATCTATTATGGAAATTATATTTATTACTTAGATCTAATCTAGGGTTTTCTATTGAGCGCTTCCTAGATTCAACCAGGGTTTACGCGACCTAGGTCCAACTAGGGTTTATGTTACCTATTGAATGCTTCTCAGGTTCAGGGTTTATGCGACCTAGGTCGAACTAGGGATTATGCAACCTGCGTGTGTCATACGACCCCTGCTAGATTGTAGATACCTATGCTAGTCCCACCATAGGGTGTATCAAGTCCTATGGTGGCGACCCGACACGATTCCAGAGTGCACAGTGTATACTACTGATGCCCAGTGCCTGCTTTTTCTGCTCCGGAGTGCGTGCACGCCCACACTCCGTTAGAACCTACACTGCTGCACCAACCGCCGTCGTTTTGATCGCTTATAATCAGCCCAGTAATTGTGCCCCACCCTGCCTAGTTTCAGGGTATCATGATACACCTATGTGGGTTACTGCTGAAATGGGTCCCCGTTACTAGGGTTTCCTTATGGTTAAGTTTGTGGGCCTATATTTGCTGATATTACCCGCCAACCTTGACGTGTACTTAACCCTTCTACCGATTCAAGCATGTGTATTTAATGGTTAAGTTTTGTGGGCCTATATTTACTAATATTACCCACCAACCCGATGTGTACTTAACCTTCCCACGGATTCAAGCATGTGTATTAATGGTTAAGTTTGTGGGCCTATATTTACTGATATTACCCACTAACCTGATATGTACTTAACCCTCCTACTTGTCGTGTCGTGTTGGTTAAGTGTTTCTTACTAACTTAACCTTTCTCACTTATCATGTTGGATTGGTTAAGTGTGATTTATTAACTTAACCCTGTTCATTCACCATGTTAAGTGTTAACCCCACTCGTTTACCATGTTATATTGGTTAAGTGTCATCAATCAATTCAAGTTAACTTAACCCATCTACTTGTCATGTTATCATGGTTAAGTGTTGTCCTCTTGTATTAACTTAACCCTACCACACGTCATGTTATATATATATATATATATATATATATATATATATTGGTTAAGTGATACCTTGGTTAACTTTAACCCTATAATCTGTTCAATTAACATGTTATAACGGTTAAGCATTCTAAATTTACTTAACCTTACCCACTTGTCTAATTTACATGTTAAATTGGTTAAGTGTTCTAAAGTTACTTAACCTTACCCACTTGTCTAATTAACATGTTAAATTGGTTAAGTGTTCTAAAGTTAACTTAACCCTTCCAAATCTTGTCTTAGCTTTAATTCATTTATTAAAGCAACAACCACTCACATTAGACAGGTATTGTTGCGGTCACTGGATGTGCCGGTCGGTTCCGGACAGCTTTACACCGCAACTCAGTCTAACCTCGGGTTCTTATTGGGCTCAATGCCTTAACCTCTCACATTAGATAGATATTGTTGTGGTTACTGGACAGCCGGGCGGGTCCGGGCAGTTTTACACCATAACTCAATCTAACCTCGGGTTAGGCATATTCATATTTTCTACAATTTACATATTTCTCATTTAGGACAAATTCTATATGTAAATTATTCCCAATTTAATTGTGCCATAATTACTCTTTTAATGTACATTATCAACAATTATTGTTATAGCCCGCTTATATGTAAATTATTCCCAATTTAATTGTGCCATAATTACTCTTTTAATGTACATTATCAACAATTATTGTTATGGCCCACTTTCCCTCTAAATCAGGTTCATGACTTTTGGTACATAAATTATACCATTAAATGTCGCTAATCAAGGTTATATGCCAAAATGCCAATTACATGTAATTTCCTATTTTCCCCCAACGTTACCCCCGTTGTACATTCGCAAAATTACATCGAATGTTAGGCTCGATATTTTAGCCTAATTCATAAACACAAAAAGGTAAACACAAAGAACATGAAATATTCCAACAACATAAAACATGTGGCATATAGGTTTTGGCATAGAATCATACAAAAATATGGATCTAATTATATGTGTCACATGAACTTGGCATAATATACTTTTAATTATGGACTTGCAATCTAGATCTATGTAACATGAATCATAATCATAAGAGTTTTACATAGAACTATCCCAACTTGAACATGTAGTGGTGAACTTGCATAGAGGTTGAATCAAACTAACATGGATCTAACATGTACAGTTGTAGATCTAAACAAATAGGTTTACATAATCAAGTCTTTGCTTATAAACACATTTAAATCACAACTTAGCATGTTAACTTATGTATGTTAAATCATAAGCCACAAATAATCACATTTAAATCATCACTTGTCATATTAACTTATGTGTGTTAAAACATAAGCCACAAATGATCACATTTAAATCACCACTTATCATTTTAACTTATGTATGTTAAAACATAAGCCACAAATAATCATATTTAAATCACCACTTATCATATTAACTTATGTATGTTAAAACATAAGAGAGCCGCTAATTTAACTTGCAACATATATAGGTTCAACTTAACATAATTCTAAATATACATAAGTGTTGATCCAACATAAGGGTATGATTAGATCATAAACTTGCAAGTAACCACCAAATTATACCACTAAGTTAACATACGCTAGAATGAGTTCATCACCCATTTCATGATAAATTTTATCACTAAAAGTATACAATAGTATGTTCATCGCCAACAAATAAATGTGAACATAAATCAAGTTTATCATGTTCATCACCCACAAATTAATATAAATCAAATTCACATATAGACATCGTTCTACGTTCAAATTATACAAGCCATGATATAAAAAAAAAGATCATGTTTAAATCTATGTATTAACCGCTCTTACAAACAAAAGAGAAGTCTTGATTTCTAAAATCTGTTTTCTGAATTTGTACAGCTCTCCTTTGATGAAGACTAACACGCTGTCCTAATTTTAATTTGATTTGATTTGTAGCTTTAATCTTTTCTTCTAATTTGCGACGACGGCTGCTCTCAGCTCGACTCCGGCAGCATGACGGCTCTTTATCTTTTAATTTGTGTGATTAGGGTTATGGTCTAGGGTTGCATTTATAGAGATTTGATTAGATTAGAGCTGTTGGATCAAACCGGGGGCGATCGTAGCCATCAAAGTCGATTAATATGTCATTCAGCCAACCGTTTTGCGCTATGTAAGCCTTAATGACTCAATGTTCGACCAATAGGCCAATCATAGAAGGCCACGTAAGAAAAGAAGACAATCCTTAATCAAAAATAAAAAAATGCGCCACGTGTGCGTACATGTCATATATATATATATATATATTCTATATATATATATATATATATATTCCGTTTTTTTTAACTGCGTTCACACTAGGCTACATTTTAGCCACTCCTCTAAAACAAAAATATATGGCGCTGACGGGGATCGAACTCTGTACCTCTTGTATGCAAGTCACATGTTCTAACCAAATGAACTACCGAGTCTTTTGCTTACAAATCTTAGAACAATGCTAAACATTATTCTTTTCACATTCTATTTTTTTTCATGTTTTGCTGCATTATTTAATTTAAAGATTTCTTCTTCATGCGGAGTCCGATTTATGCAAACTCGGACTCTATTTCGTGCAGAATTCCGAGATGAACGCAATGGCGCAACCCGTTTCACCTATTTCTTCTTTTTCAAATTAATTATTCTTTAATTTGTTATTTAACGTCTTTCCCGAAAATATGGGGTGTTACATTCTCCCCTCCTTAAAGGATTTCGTCTCCGAAATCTCCAAGTCTGGAAGAATGTATTTCCTACCATCCAATCATCCATCTACTCAATCATTCAATCATAGGCATTCCTTGTCCTTAAAAAGATTTCTAATGCTTCATGATGATATGCATAGTGTGTGTATATGTCCTTATCTAATGCAAAATCAGGCGGTCTACTTATTCAATTGACCTCCTTAATGCGAATTATGTGTGTGCCATGAATCCATTATGTATGCAATTTTTTTCCTACTCAAGATTTTCTACATGAGTGCACAATCATTCATACAAATGCAACGTCCATATGATAACACATCAAGTTTCAATCCTTATACAAACATATGCACTTGGACCCATATGCTATATGAAAAGGTAACCGAGCCGATCTAGTGCCTAATGTGTGTGAATGCATCCACGAGCAACCACTAGCAAACACTTGCATTCACCAAAAATAACATGTATCAAACACATGTTTCAACCATAGGTTTATACCTACCTAAGGATCGAAGATATGACCTAAAGGATATACCTAAAAAGATAGAAACAAGTATGCATAAGATTCCTACAAAAAGATCAAGGATATATCCTTAAGAAAAAGGGTATGATACGCGTTTCTTATCTTCAGTTTCCCACGTCGCGCCTTCTTGAGCTTCACTCCACTGTACCTTAACTAATTAACCTTCACGATTGCGAAGCTTCTTGATCTCCATTTCCAAAAGTGTCGTTGATCGGATAACTGGCTTGGCATTGTTAACTGGATATATGCGGAAGTCTATCTCGCGTTTTAGGGGACAAACCCCTAACCTAACCAAAAACATCTGTGTGCTCATGGACTACTCTAACGGATCGCAAACCGTCGATAGATGTATCAAGTGATTCTAGGTAGCTAGGCCTGAATGATCCTTTAGGATCGCACGAAATCTCGAGGGTATTTCCGAGGCGAATCAAAAGTCTAACTACCCTCCCTTCACAATTACTAGCTAACCAACCCATGCCTAGAATCAACCCGTAGCCCATGAAACCCAAAAACATAAGCATTACGCTTAAACCTAATACTTAATTATAGCTATTCTCAAATCCTTACAAACCAAAGATAAATGGGTCGAACCACCAATTGGATTTGAGACTAAAATGGGATCTTCTACTATACAAGTACTAAGGTGCAGAGACTCAACTGTGGTAGTGGGTATAAACGAATATGAAGTGCTAAAATCAAAAGGGTGATAACAGGCTAATAAAAAAGAAAAGCTAAACTCTCAACAGAAACTTTACTACCCCTTTCTCCGGTACACTGGCGGTGAGAGCATGCACTTGCCCTTGTCGTTATACCATAAAGATACCTCCTCTTGTCTTAGTGTTTTACTATTCTTTCCTCCTTCATGGGCCAAGTCCATATCCATGAATTTCTCATCCTTGGGTTGTGCCCCTTAGCCAAACTCCCTCATTCTCATCTTTACCATCCTTGTATAATCATGTTGACAAGTCTCTCGAAAGCTGCCTCCATCGCTCGGAAAATCCTACAAAGCTCGAAAGAAAATTAACCGCAGGTGAAACTACTGCGGCTATAGATGGAAGTCAGACACTTCTTTGTCCTTTGACAGGTGTCGTAGTCTCGTCAAGCCTACAGAACCATGCCGCGATGAGGTTACCTCCTAGAAATCCAGGAGCCCCAGAGACTCAGGAAAGAAGGAAACAAGGATTCAAACAGAGGATCAAAAGATAGTGCATATGGATTTGGCGAACATGCCTTTAAAACAAAACTTTTCTTTTGAAAATGCTTCTTTAAAAACCGTTTTGAAAATAATTTTTCAAATCTTTTTATCTGATCTGATAACCTTTAGCTCTGATACATGGTGTAACACCCCACATCCGTTAATGTCACTCACAAAGGGAATGCACTAAGTTCTGTGAAGCATTATAGGTAAAAGATGCAGATAAATTACAAGACAAACAAATTTAAACAGCGGAAAATAAAACTTTACTTCATTTATTAAACAGTTTGTACAACAATTGTTTTCCAATACCAAAGTATCTGTCTTACATAACAAAATAAAGAAGCATAAAATAACATTTATATTCCCCAATGTAGCATGAGCCAGCCATAGCAATGGAAAAAAGAATCCAAGAAAAACTTCGACTAATCTTCAAGCTTGGAAGGAGATATGGTCCAAACTAAGCTGAGCTATTCCCGCACTGACTACCTAGGGGGGAGGGGGAAACGGAAGAAAAGAGGACGAAAGAAAGTGGGTCAGACAATAAGTCTGGTAAGTCCAGTTATTACTAGCATTTAAATAGGGAGCAAAGATCATGACATGAATAATCGAAAGTAGGAAAATGCTATAGTGTCAAGATATCAAAAGACAGGCAAAGGCAAGATATACAACAACACTCATTTCTATTTCTCTGCTTCGCTACTACCCTGTTATTCTGATTTCCACGTCCCTACACCGGCTAACTAGTGTCCCAACTAGTAATCCGTATACAACGATAATAATTACAACGTGATCCAATCCCCGTAATTGTGGTTACCTTCAGGTGTACATCTATTATGGAAATTCCATTTATTACCTAGATCTAATCTAGGGTTTTCTATCGAGCGCTTCCTAGATTCAACCAGGGTTTACGCGACCTAGGTCCAACTAGGGTTTATGCTACCTATTGAATGCTTATCAGGTTCAGGGTTTATGCGACCTAGGTCCAACTAGGGATTATGCTACCTGCGTGTGTCATACGACCCCCGCTAGATTGTAGATACCTGTGCTGACCCCACCATAGGGTGTATCAAGTCCTATGGTGGTGACCCGACACGATTCCAGAGTGCACAGTGTATACTACTGATGCCCAGTGCCTGCTTTTTCTGCTTCGGAGTGCGTGCACGCCCACACTCCATTAGAACCTACACTGCTGCACCAACCGCCGTCGTTTTGACTGCTTATAATCAGCCCAGTAATCGTGTCCCACCCTGCCTAGTTTCAGGGTACCATGATACACCTATGTGGGTTACTGCTGAAATGGGTCCCCGTTACTAGGGTTTCCTCATGGTTAAGTTTGTGGGCCTATATTTGCTGATATTACCCGCCAACCCTGACGTGTACTTAACCCTTCTACCGATTCAAGCATGTGTATTTAATGGTTAAGTTTTATGGGCCTATATTTACTAATATTACCCACCAACCCGACGTGTACTTAAACTTCCCACGGATTCAAGCATGCGTATTAATGGTTAAGTGTGTGGGCCTATATTTACTGATATTACCCACCAACCCGATATGTACTTAACCCTCCTACTTGTCATGTCATGTTGGTTAAGTGTTTCTTACTAACTTAACCTTTCTCACATATCATGTTGGATTGGTTAAGTGTGATTTATTAACTTAACCATGTTCATTCACCATGTTATGTTGGTTAAGTGTTAACCCCAATCGTTTACCATGTTATATTGGTTAAGTGTCATCAATCAATTCAAGTTAACTTAACCCATCTACTTGCCATGTTATCATGGTTAAGTGTTGTCCTCTTGTATTAACTTAACCCTACCACACGTCATGTTGTGTGTTTGTGTGTGTATATATATATATATATATTGGTTAAGTGATACCTTGGTTAACTTTAACCCTACCATCTGTTCAATTAACATGTTATAACGGTTAAGCATTCTAAATTTACTTAACCTTACCCACTTGTCTAATTTACATGTTAAATTGGTTAAGTGTTCTAAAGTTACTTAACCTTACCCACTTGTCTAATTAACATGTTAAATTGGTTAAGTGTTCTAAAGTTAACTTAACCCTACCAAATCTTGTCTTAGCTTTAATTCATTTATTAAAGCACCAACCACTCACATTTGACAGGTATTGTTGCGGTCACTGGATGTGCCAGTCGGTTCCGGGCAACTTTACACCGCAACTCAGTTTAACCTCGGGTTCTTATTGGGCTCAATGCCTTAACCTCTCACATTAGATAGGTATTGTTGTGGTTACTGGACAGCCGGGCGGGTCCGGGCAGTTTTACACCACAACTCAATCTAACCTCGGGTTAGGCATATTCATATTTTCTACAATTTACATATTTCTCATTTAGGACAAATTCTATATGTAAATTATTCCCGATTTAATTGTTCCATAATTACTCTTTTAATGTACATTATCAACAATTATTGTTATGGCCCGCTTATATGTAAATTATTCCCAATTAAATTGTGCCATAATTACTCTTTTAATGTACAGTATCAACAATTATTGTTATGGCCCGCTTTCCCTCTAAATCAGGTTCATGACTTTTGGTACATAAATTATACCATTAAATATCTCTAATCAAGGTTATATGCCAAAATGCCGATTACATGTAATTTTCTATTTTCCCCCAACGTTACCCCCATTGTACGTTCGCAAAATTACATCGAATGTTAGGCTCGATATTTTAGCCTAATTCATAAACACAAAAAGGGAAACACAAAGAACATGAAATATTCCCACAACATAAAACATGTGGCATATAGGTTTTGGCATAGAATCATACAAAAATATGGATCTAATTATATGTGTCACATGAACTTGGCATAATATACTTTTAATTATGGACTTGCAATCTAGATCTATGTAACATGAATCATAATCATAAGAGTTTTACATAGAACTATCCCAACTTGAACATGTAGTGGTGAACTTGCATAGAGGTTGAATCAAACTAACATGGATCTAACATGTACAGTTGTAGATCTAAACAAATAGGTTTACATAATCAAGTCTTTGCTTATAAACACATTTAAATCACAACTTAGCATGTTAACTTATGTATGTTAAATCATAAGCCACAAATAATCACATTTAAATCACCACTTATCATATTAACTTATGTGTGTTAAAACATAAGCCACAAATGATCACATTTAAATCACCATTTATCATATTAACTTATGTATGTTAAAACATAAGCCACAAATAATCATATTTAAATCACCACTTATCATATTAACTTATGTATATTAAAACATAAGAGAGCCGCTAATTTAACTTGCAACATATATAGGTTCAACTTAACATAATTCTAAATATACATAAGTGTTGATCCAACATAAGGATATGATTTAGATCATAAACTTGCAAGTAACCACCAAATTATACCATTAAGTTAACATACGCTAGAATGAGTTCATCACCCATTTCATGATAAGTTTTATCACTAAAAGTATACAATAGTATGTTCATCGCCAACAAATAAATGTGAACATAAATCAAGTTTAGCATGTTCATCACCCACAAATTAATATAAACATAAATCAAATTCACATGTAGACATCGTTCTACGTTCAAATTATACAAGCCACGATATAAAAAAAGATCATGTTTAAATCTACGTACTAACCGTACTTACAAACAAAAGAGAAGTCTTGATTTTTGAAATCCGTTTTCTGAAATTGTACAGCTCTCCTTTGATGAAGACTAACATGCTGTCCTAGTTTTAATATGATTTGATTTGTAGCTTTAAACTTTTCTTCTAATTTGCGAAGACGGCTGCTCTCAGCTCGACTCCGGCAGCATGACAGCTCTTTATCTTTTAATTTGTGTGATTAGGGTTATGGTCTAGGGTCGTATTTATAGAGATTTGATTAGATTAGAGCCGTTGGATCAAACCGAGGGTGATCGTAGCCATCAAAGTCGATTAATATGTCATTCAGCCAACCGTTTTGCGCCTTGTAAACCTTAATGACTCAATGTTCGACCAACAGGCCAATCATAGAAGGCCACGTAAGAAAAGAAGACAATCCTTAATCAAAAATAAACAAATGCGCCACGTGTGCGTACACGTCATATATATATATATTCCAAATAGTGTGCTGTTAAAAGCACCCTGAAATGTGCTTCCCAACACCATAACTAAACACCACCATCCTTCCTATACACATATGCTTCTAGCCACCACCAAATAAAAAATAGGCACCCAACCATACAAAAATAATTTAAGATAAATAACCTCATCTTCTTCATTAGAGCATTGACTATTCGCGAGAACTTCGATCGTGTATAAGTTCTCGCCCTTCATTACTAAGAAATCCAAAAGTAATGATTACTAAAATAAGTTTTCCTCGAATTACAATAAAATTGAGAATTAGGGTTTACGTTGAATCAATTGGGAAGAAGTAGATGGCAGATCATGTTAGGAAGCAAATCATGTGGACGTTTATATTTGATCGATCGAGATATGATGATAAAAAGAAATAGGGTTTACCTTTGAACTAGTGGCGGGAGATGGAATACGTTCGGTGATTAAGGATTGAGTGGAGGAATAAAACTAGTGTTAGGAAGTATATTAAATTAATTAAGAGTGATTAAATTAAGCATGGTGTTAGGAAGCACATTTCAGGGTGCTTTAAACAGCACACTTATATATATATATATATATATATATATATATATATTTCTCTCTTTTTTTTTGAACTGCGTTCACACTAGGCTACTTTTTAGCCACTCCCCTAAAACAGAAATATATGGCGCTGGCGGGGATCGAACTCTGTACCTCTTGTATGCAAGTCACATGTTCTAACCAAATGAGCTACTGAGTCTTTTACTTACAAATCTTAGAACAATGCTCAACATTATTCTTTTCTCATTCTATTTTTTTCATGTTTTGCTGCATTATTTAATTTAAAGATATCTTCTTCATACAGAGTCCGATTTATGCAAACTCGGACTCTATCTCAAGCAGAATTCCGAGATGAACGCAATGGCGCAACCCGTTTCACATATTTCTTCTTTTTCAAATTAATTATTCTTTAATTTGTTATTTAACGTCTTTCCCGAAAATACGGGGTGTTACAACTCTCCACCATTTTCTCCAGCAAAAGGATTTCGATCCATCTTCCAAAATAAAAAGGGATACACGATCGATCCTCCTCTAAAATCAAAATACCAATGGATTTAAGACCCTGGAGCGATTCTCTACCACTGCTATCATTCTGGAAGGGTTCGATAGGAAGTTTGCTCAATCGAAATCGCACAGCGTGAGGCTTCCAAACTATGGTTCGTTGGTTTGCCGATTTAGGGTACATCGAATTTGAGTAGAGGTCGCGTTCGAGTTCCTGGAGGTGAGGGGGGTCGTCGCAGTCCAACGGTGATGGAGTTTGGAGAAAAACTGTTCGCACTTTTTATGGTGTTGAGTACCATCGTGATATGAAGTAGAGGATGCAAGGGAAAAGGGGTTTCTGTGTGTAAGAAAATGGAGAGACTGAGGAATATAAGGGATGTGGATTGACTAAATGAAAGAGAAGACTAGTAGTTCGGTTATGGACTGACGGATGGAGATGGGAAGATATGGAATGGCATTTTTGCCTGAGTTGTATACTGGAGGTGTTGTATCTTTCGATACAGGGAGTATAACAAAGGGGATGTTTGTGGTGGACGTAGATTTATTTGTGATGGGGTAAACGAGGGAGAAAGCAGGAGAATGATGGCGGTGTGATTTCTGGAGTTCGTGTTTTTTTTTGGAGAAGAAAGGGGAACGAGCGGATGGGATGTTAAATGGGTAGTTGGCCAAATTATTGTGGAAGTTGGGCTGGTTTTGTGGCCTACGTAGGGATTTAAGGAAAGAGGAATGAGGCTTGTTTTTCAGAATGGAAAGGCGGTCTAAAGGGGGACGGGCCGACAATAATGGTAAAGCTCGTATTAAACATAAATTAAGTTTAAATTAAATGAAATACTACATTAAAATTGTAAATTTAATAACCTGCTCATACATTGTCGAAATTCAGCGAAACAAGTCGTGACGGAACCATATGGACGGGAACAATGATATGGAACTGGTTGGAAGTCAATTGGAGTTCGTAACAATTTATAGCGAAATAAATTGCCTGATCCGAACCGACAACCGTAAATCGTTGTTTAACGATTATGGACAATGTGAGTAAAACTCACCAACTCTGAACAGTTATATTTTTATAACGTATTTTTAGAACTGTTAATCATCTGTTGATTGCTGTGTGTTAACTGTTTGGTTGAATTGATTGTGTATTGGTTGAAATCATAAATAACGATATATATATATATATATAAATCGTTAGTCATATATTGATTCTGTTTATCAGAATATTGCATATCGAAATGAAATCGATGTTATTATGTTTTTTAACATCTGTGATGCAGGGAAACAGGTTGGAGGAATCCGACTGGATTCCTCAACATTTATTTTACTGTTTTTCATATATTGTAATATATGATGTGATATATAATCTATTGATGATTATGTGTGTTTGGATGCTATCGATCACCGTTGTTTGGTATTTCAAATACCGTAAGAAATTCTGGGATGTAAAAAAAGGAATTTCAAAGTGAATATTGAAAATAAACTATTTATAAAATCAAAGGATTTTATAAAAGAGAAATTATTTATAAAATAAGTAGAATTAATAAAGGAATATTTATTTGGGAAATAAATAGAATTTATAAAGGGATATTTATTTAGAAATTAAATAGAATTATAAAAGGAATATTTATTGGGAAAATAAACAGGATTTATAAAAAAAGGAAGTTGACGAGATATAAAAGAGTTAATCGAATTTAGTAATTTCGAAGTCGAGTTAATCGAATATGGTTAGTCGAATAGAGTTAGTCAAACATAGTTATTCAGGATAAGTTGCCATTTTGCACGACTGCTAGCGTAATTCGCACGGCTCCAGATAGCCTACGGCGGTCGGATGTTTCCTGAGGGAATTAGGCGTAACCATTGTGATCGCTGCGATCTAGAGTTAAGCGAATGGAGTTAAATCGAATATTAGTTATTCGAATAAGAATTAAGCAACTAGAGTAAATCGAATATTAGTTATTCGAAAAAGAGTTAAGCAAATAGAGTTATTCAATTAGAGTAAATCACTGACTATCAAAGTTTTCATTTGATAGTTAAATCACCGACTATCAAAGTTTTGACCATTGTGTGCACAGACATGTTTTCATTTGATAGTTAAATCACCGACTATCAAAGTTTTGACCATTTTAATGTTGTTAATATGGAGAGACCGGTTGGATGATTATCCGAAGAACCACTCCGTATTAGCATAAGCGTTGCGAATCAAGTATGCTGAATATATTGAAGACGGAGTAAAGTGCAAGGGCTGTTGTATAAATCTTAGATAACAATTGCCTAAGATGGATGTATTGAATAGTGCCTTCGGTTTTTCTAGTTTCAGGACAACTTGTATGAAAGAAGGTCTGACAGAGTATATCTAATAGATCGCGTAAGTTGATCTCTTCAAACGTATTCACGTTTGGTGGCGGAGGAATTCGTTTCTCTTAGCTGTATACCCGTGTTATTTTTGGATAAATCAATTAGTGATTTGGCGGGTATAACGATGTGACATTCTAAGTGAATGAAGATGTGGCATGTAAAAGATAAGCGTAGCTTCTAGCCTCACATCCGGTAAATGACAAAAGTCGGGCATGCAGCATGGCTATGTAGGTCGCACCTATTAGGGTGTATAATTACCTGATCTAGAGTTTCATTTACTTCTAAAAATCTATTGTCGATGCTGTCCCATTCGGGAAACGTTTGCTGATCCCAACTGTTGGTGATATACATTCGATTCACTCAAGCGAAATGAGTGGTCGGTCATGTGTGGCCGGGCTGCAAGATGTTCTTTTTGAACCCAGTGTATTCCTCTCTGGAGGTGCATTAGCGAAAGGTGGTTCCATACCTTGTCATAGTTGGAAATTCATTACCCAATACGTGCTTGCGGTTTTGATTGTATACTATATATGTAGAACGTGAGATGAAAGCGTTTCTACTAAATGATTATTATATTGTGGTTGATAGACATTATTATAATATCAAAAGGGTTTTTGATATAAATATATTTTGGATTCTCATAAGGGAAAAACCCGTTCCGTCATACGGCGTGGTCTTATGAGATATCGTTTAATGGCTCAAACTGTTTTAAACTGTTTTACTCATACCAGTCCCATGACTGACCCGGAGTTTATTTTGTTTTGTTTTCCCTAAACTCTTGGGTGCCCAATTTTGTACGGGCAGTCAAGTAGTCAGGATTTACAGATACCAGAAGAGCTGGAGCAGGAGGCTTCAGAAATGATATAGCTATGGTTATTTTCTGCTGTGTTGTAAGTGCTGTACTTTGGAAATGATACGTATATTCAAGTACAGATGTATATTTCAAAGTTATGTTATATATATTATATGTTATTCGTTCCGCTGTGAGATTCGTGTTACTCTGATGTTGTGTTCTTCTTCTTCTATTCTAAGTTTCTATCTTATCTTTCCTCACCCTCTAATTTCTTTCATAACTACCGGTATTTTTCGATGTTTGGTTAGTCGTCATTAAGTTTATGTCGATAACCAAAGTCATCAAAAATCGGGTCGTTACAGTTGGTATCAGAGCTTAAGGTTAAGTGAATTACCTTGGCTCTGTGGCGTGACTCGGTAGAGATAGGGTTAGTAATACCCTAGATTGAGTTGAGTGTATATATACGAGTGAACGTATTTGTTATTGATATAATTTTTTTTTTATATTATGGAGATTTATTGGTTGAGTCGTTTATGAGTTCTGGTCGATCAGTTTGATCCACTGTAGCAGTAGGGATTTTGTAAACACTCGAATAAGATGAACCGTCATGGTATGTTTTGAAAAGAGGGTAAACGAAATAATTTTACCCAAATTATATTTTGATATAAAGGATTTATATCAAAGTGATTATAATATATTGGATATATTGGTTGTTATTATAATCGAGTAAGATTATAATGGAGATGGTTATATATATATAAGTATTACGAAGTGAATTAAATCTGAAATTTAAATCAGAATTGAAAGTACAACCCTGGAAAATTTGGAAAGGTGTTTGTAAATGGATTTGGATTAAATATATGAGAATTTTAAAATTCTGGGAGATTTTAAATTTGTTTTACAAGCAGTGTGAATGGTATTTTGAAATTGACTTCAAAATGGGAAGTTTTTAAATATGAGGTTTGAAAAGTGATATAGTATTGAACTCACTTCGATAGATGGAAAATCGATTCCAATGATGATCTAGACATCATCGGTGTTCATTTTCGAGTTGTAAGTGACGGATTACTACCAAAGATTTTGTGTTCAAATTTGTTTTGCGAAAACAAGGTGTTCAGAAATTCAAGGGTTTTGAATTGTTATTGTGATTTCAAATTGATTTGAAATAAAAACCCAGGAATTTAAAATTCTAGAATTTAAATTTAACTTGTGTAGTTAATTCGAATGGGATGATGAAAGTAAATAATAAACCAGAATTTAACTTGAGATGATAAGTTAAGCAAAACTGAAATGGGTTAGAGGATAATCTGGAATGGAATTGAGTTGATGAGTTAAGAGTTTGAAATCTGATATTGGAGTTTGAATGGAATTTGGCTTGGATAGAACCAAATGTTTGAGTTGAGGAGTTTGATTAAGATGATATTGGTATATGTTAAATTGGTAACAGATGCAAAGGATATAATGATATGCCCGACAAATAGGTACAAGTTTATATTTATATTGGGTATGAGATTTTTATGAGCCAATTTGGCAAGCCGTTTGGCTGTTTGATTTTATTTTGGGTTGGAGAAGGCCTAGAGAGGCGAGTTGTGGTTTTACCGATAGGGTTGTACAAAGGAGGTTATGGCGAAATTTTCCAAAAAGTTAGAGCGTTAGAAAATTTTCAGAATTTGTGAAAATTTTAGTAAGTCGGAAAGAATTAATAAGTTAATTGGAATTTAAATGGTTCAGTTAAAATGGAATTTAAGTAGTAAAACCTGAAGATGTTTAAATCTAATTAGTAGGGTTAGTAACATTCTTCTAGCCTAGCAATTTCGAGGACGAAATTATTTTAAGGGGGAAAGATTGTAATGACCCGCATTTTTCAGCTGTCGAATAATTAATTAATTTAATTATTAAATATCGAGTAGCGATATCGATAACCAGAATTGAATAATATTGAATATTTAATTAATATAAATAATAGAATAATATATTTAATTCAAAAATAATAAAAAATAGTGGAATTCACAATATAGTGTGAATTGGATTATTTAAAATATATAGTTCAGTTTTGTAACAACCTGAAATTTTGGGGCCAATTTAAAATTTTATGTTTAGGAGGTTTTGTTAGAAAATGCGCCAGAATTTCTTGTTCAAGTAACATATTGTTTTCTTCATTTTGTTAAATTAAAACTAAATATATATAAGTTGTATTACATTGATTTATTTTATATCATTGGTTTTATAAATTTAATTTGGAGTCCAATTTTTAGATCCAAAATTCTATGTTCATGTTAATGCATTAAAATTCACCTAAAAGATTTATTTGAACTTTATGCTCAATCAGTTAAATGTTAGATTGGTAGTCCATGTTTTATCTTTCATAACTAAGTATGGCACTAGACTTGATAGTTTATATATACACGTTATATATATATATTAATTTGATTTGACATTGAACCTATTAAATGTTTGTATGATAATTTTTTTTTGCCTAACTTATGTCTATTTTAAATTTAGTATTGACATTAATTGTAATATTGTATTAACTTGGTTGAAATATTTCTATCTAAGAATAATTATGTGTTAATTAAAATCAATGCGTTGTTAATAAAAAACATACATTTGTCTTAAGTTAAAAAGGAATGTTCTAATAAATTAGTTGATTTGATTTTGGGACCATGAACTAAGGAAACACATGACTTTTAGCGTGTGAATTTAGAATCCATATTTATCTTTATGCTATGTAATAGCAGTCACATTATGTTTCTTTTAATTTATTGTGTGGTAATAAAACTAATGAGAATAAGTTGAATATATTGAGACTAATGAATTTAATACTGTGACATATATACTGTGAGATTTGACTGTTTTACCTTTTATATTTATTAGTAGCTTCCCCATTTGTCATATTTCAAATTGCCTCTTTATTCCCATTATTAATAATACAAATTTAAGTTTATGCTTCCATTTTCGTTATTTCATTTATTCTATTTATTTCTTTTGTTTCCTTCATTTCCTTCATTTAAGTCCATATATTCATGTGGTCCTCTCCGTTCCATTTCTATATAAACATGTGTCGTCTTTATCAATTTCCATTGTTTACTTTTTATTTATTGCATGTTAATGAATTTTTTTTAGAGTAAGTATAAGAATATTACTTTGTGTCCATTATTTATGTAAAACCTTTTGACACATGTTACTTAATAATATGTGTTTTGAAATTTTAAAAAAATGCACAACTTAAACAATTAGATAACATAAAGCAAGCATTTAATGTGTTTGTAAATACAAAGAGGCGTATGAGGAAGATAATTTGTGCATTTATTCTCTACTCTCTCTCCTCTTCTATTTATCATTCAAAATCATTTATATATATAAAACTATTCCCTTTATTCCCCCTTTTGTTCCTTTTGTTCTCTCTTCTCTTTATATTTACAATCTTCAGACCTCAAAAATAAATAAATAAATAAAAAGAAAATCGAAGAGCATGACATGATCTCCAACATCAACAGTCATGATCGAATTAAGAGAATCTAGCTCTCTAAGGCGCTGGAGTCAGAGGCGAATCGGCGATGTCAGAGAATGGTGATGGGTTCAATTTTGCCAAACCAGACAACGATAGAAAGAGGAAGATGACGGTCTAATTTTGGGTTAAGGGTAATGAAAATAATTAGGGTATTAATTATTTTAAATTAATTAAAGTAATGTACAAATGGTTAAAACCATGTATCTTTGTCATATCAAATCAGAAATTGACAAAACTAAATCCGTTAGAACCGTATTTCCGAGATCTACAGCATGGGGCAGACCAGATTTGAAAAGGAGCATGTTGAAAATTCAGATAAAAAGCGATGTGAGAAATCTTATTTCTTTTATTTTATTTTCATATATAATTATAATTACTGAATCATGATCTGTGATCTATTCTAGAATTTGTGTGTGAAATTATGCGTGGCTAAATTCTATTTTTCGTGATTTGATCTAGATTGATGGATGTTGCTTGGTGTGCCTTGTTTGATAAAATTGTATGTAATGAAATTGTGGAGATTTGTTATCAAATGTGAAATTATCGTCTTTATGTTGCACTAAAATTGTCATAAAAATATCGTATTATGTCAAACTAAATTTGTTATATATATTAAAAAAAAACTTTTGTACTTGTTATGCTAACATTGAATTTGTATATAAATAGAAATAGTCATTTTATTTGTCAAGTTAACATTTAATAGTTTACAAATAAAAGTATTCATATTTATTTGTCAAATTTAACATTTAATTGTGTCAAATAAAAGCATTCCTTTTATTTGGGCAAATGTATTGAATTGGGGTACAAATAAAATATTCAATTTTATTTGTCGAATTAAACATTGAGTTTGTGTGCAAATAAGAATAGTCATTTTTATTTGGTCATTTGAATTATAAACATGTATGTAGGCAAAATACACTTTTTATTTTGTCATTAGAAAAGTAGAAAACATGTTATACAAAGTAAATACTTCCTTTAATTATCACTAGGAGTATACAAAATGTTATGTTAAAATAGAACTATCATTTTATGGGAAGATATTGGGTCAAAATTAAAAATAACATTTTGTTAGATAACGTTATGTCAAAGTAACTTTTTGATTAGAAAATGCCAAATGGAATAGAATGTCACCTTTGTTTATTTATTGGATTGAATTGAATTTTCAATTCAATAAAAGAAATATCACATTTTGTCATTTAATTAAAAGTAGACAAAAACATTCTTTTTTTTCTAATTTAGAAAGAGTGAAATTGAACATTCATTTTTGTCATTCAAACAGATTAAGACAAATATATTCATTTTTGCGATTTAAAGAAATGAGACAAATATATTCATTTTGGTCAAGTAAAAGAAGGAAAACCAAAATTTACATTTTGGTCAAGTAAAAGGATGAAAACCAAAATTTACATTTTTTGGTCAATTAAAAAGAATGAAACCAAAATTTACTTGTTGTCATTAAAAAAAAAGAATGGAAAGATTACATTTTATTTAATGTAATCAAAGAATAGAAAAGATTTCACTTTTCTGTAATGTAACAAATGAATGAAAATGAAAGATTACATTTTATATGTAATTAAAGAGGAAAATGAAAGATTGAACTTTTCGTGTAATTAAACAAGATAGAAAAGTTACATTATTACAATGTAATAAAAGAGAATAGAAGAGTTACATTCTATATAATGTAATACAAGAATGGAAAAGACTACATTTTTATATAATAAAATAAAAATTCACATTTTAATGTTAATGAAACATTAGAAAAGAAAGACAATAAAAATTACCTTTTTATTTTAGCATGAAACATTAGAAAGGATTACACAATAAAAATTTCATTTTTATTGTAATATGAAAACATAAAAAAAAAGAACAAAATTACGATGATACATATTTGTAGTGAAAACTTTATTTGCATTTCTATGTAAATAAAATGAACATATTTGTAGTGAAAACTTTATTTGCATTTTCTATGTAAATAAAAGGAACATATTTATAGTGAAAACTTTATCTACATTTTGTTTACATATATAGAAAAAGAAAACTTTATTTAGATGTAGTGTAAATAAACATATATAGAAAAGTTTTACATTTTTCTTAATGTAAATAAGAATTAGAAAAGTTTTACATTTTTCTTAATGTAAATAAGAATTAGAAAAGTTACATTTTCTTAATGTAAATAAGAGTTAGAAAAGTTACGTTTTTCTTAATGTAAATAAGAATTAGAAGAAAATTAATTTTTATGTAATTGAGTTAAAGAACATAAAAATTATGTTTTTATGTAATTAAGTCAATTTCCATGTGAATTAGATTAAAAGTGAAAAATTTACATTTATCATGTAAATTAAGATAAAGGAGGAAAATTACATTTTTTTTATGTAATTAAGTTAAAGAAGAGAAAGTTTATATTTTCATGTAATTAAGATTTAAAGTAAGAAAATTACATTTTTATGTAATGGAAAGATTAGATTTTGACATTGCAAAATTATTTACATTCTTTTTATGTAAATTATATTAAAAAGGAAAAGTCACATTTTTAATGCAGATTATATTAAAAAGAAAACTTAACAATTTTAATGCGATAATAATAATAGAATTAAAATGTATATTTTTATCGTCATTTTAGATGCAATAAAAGAATGGAATAAATAATATATATTTTTATCGTTATTTTAGAGACGGTAAAAAGAAGTTACATTTTTCAATGTAAATAGAAGAAAAATAGTAAGTTACATTTTTATATGTAATTAGAGAAATATAGAAATTTACATTTTCCAATGTAAATAGAAGATGAAATAAAAGTTTACATTTCTCAATGTAAATAAAATAGGAACAGAAAATTACATTTTTCAATGTAAATAAAGGGATTAGAAATTTATATTTTAATGAATGGATTTTCATTAGAAAGAATAATGAAACCAAATATGCATTTTGTGTAATTTGAAAGATAAAAGAAAATATACATTGTTATGTTTAGGATGTGTATGTAAATTAAAATAAAAATAAGCATTATTGTGAGTCATGTTATACCTCGACATTATATATACAAATAGGGATATTCGATGTTAGCAAAATATAGAAAATGGAATGGATGACGGAATTATATATAATTATATATATATAGAAATTAAAATCAAACGAATCGAGTGTGTTAGTTCGCATTTTGGAGTCATGCCTTTAAACGATTATACCAAAAGATCCGACCGCCGGATTTTCCCAAAACTGAAACCGTTAGGTTCGCCTTGGGAAGAACTTTCCAACGATATGAATTGTGTTAAAATCCAACGGTTAGGTTTAGAGAAATGTGTAAAACAAATTTGGGTGAAAACAGCGCAAGGGTCGCCCATTGACCCGAAGCGTCGTTAAATTAATTTGGGTTATTTTGATATAAATAAAAATAGCGATAGATCGTTATTAAATACTAATAACGTTATGAAATGATTTGAATATATATATATATATACGAGAATCATTTGAAAGGTCCGAGTTCAACCTCATTTCTAATGATTATACGACGACATAAGTCGAAGAGTTGAAGACGGTGATTGAAGACCGACGATCTTCTCATCGAATGGATGTGTTGCTACTGAGGCCCATGATTGGAGTAGCTACCTTGAAGGGGAGTCAGGGGTAGCCGTCCAGATGTATTGTTGATTGTTCGGATATGCGAGGTACAAGGTGCCTCCGGTTTCGTTCAGACCCAGAACGGACTTGAAAATGAATTGTATGTCCGACGTTGTATCCCTTTATACGGTATTCATTGATCTCTGCTAAATATATATCTGTTTGGTGTTTAACACCCTTCTCTAAGACGTACGAGCTTAAAGGTTATGTATTGGTAGGAATCAATGGTATGGTATGGATTGACAATGTGGCATGCTAAGATGCATATGATCAAGGCTTTTGTTGAAAAGCAAGCCTTGTGGTTGATGATCAAAGCACGTCCTGTTTAGGCGTATCTTTGTGTATAACGTAGCTTCACGAGCCTCACAACCCGGTTGAGTCTAAAACGGAGCAAGGGAACGCAGGGAGAGCAGCACGTTTCTTTCTAGCTAGAAGTGGTGTTTGGGTTTTGTAACACCCCGTATTACATTTAATACTAATATTCACAAATTAAAAGAATAAATATTGAGAATTTGCACGAAATAGCCTTAAAAAGGCATATAACAAATTTGAGATATGTGAATTGCCTTAAAAGGCGAAAAATGGAATTAAGACATTAATTGGAAAATTTATGTGTAGAAATGGTCATAAGTTAATTATGGATTAATTTGAATTCATGAATAGGTGCGTGTGTATATATATATATATATATATATATATTTATATATATATGGGCAGTTAATGTAAACATGAATAGAAGTTTATTAATTTGCTGAGTGTTTGCTGAGTCACTTCTGACTCATTGCTAAGTCAATAAGATAAACCCCATCTGGTCTGAATGGCTGCGGTTATTTCTAGGTTAAATCTAATGGCCTAAATGAATCCTAACATCTATAAATAAGTGGGTAGACTCTAACCCTAAATCACTTGAAAAATTGGAGAGCTACCGACATGCCGTTGCCATGGAGTTCAGCATAGCCGTCACAAACTAAAGAAGAAGAAGGCCTAATCTACAAACTAAATCTACCCAAATCAAATCAAAAGCTCTCTCTCTTTCTATTTCTCTTCTTTAAAATAGTGAGTATGATGAATCTCATAATATTATTATAAAATAATTTGATTAAGTTATGAATGGATCACAAGAAAGTGATATGAATTGTTATGTATTTGTAAATTATGTTGTGGATCTCTTGTTATGCTATTATGTTATCATATATATGTTGTTATGTTGTAGTGATTATGTTGTAAATAATCCTATGCTATGTCATATGTGATTAATCATGCTATGCTATGTTGTAAATCATATCATGCTATGTTGCAAATTATGATATGCTATGTTGTAAATCTTATATATGTTGTAGATCTCATATTATCACATATGTTGAAATACTTATGTTATATGATAATGATGTCATGTTAAGTTGTGTTGAATCTACAAGTTGTAAAATCATGATGTTAGTATTTATGTGAATTGGATCATGTTTAAAGTTTATGTTTTTTTTATAATAGATCTTGATTATGGGAATTTGCCTACTGGGTTAGGTGTACCCGTATACATGAATCTACAAATTAATTGGATCTTGAATATGGGAATTTGCCTATTAAATTAGGTGTACCCATATACATGAATCTATGATTAAATGAATTTTGATTTTTGGTAATTTGCCTATTGAGTTAGGTGTACCCATATAAAACCATATTGTTAATGATGTTGATTCACACATGTCCTATACAAGTTTATGAAATTTGATCAAAATCATATTATGTGAATTATGAATAAGTTGACACCCTTATATCCATGACATGTATAACCTTATGCAAGTTGTAATGTATGCAAGTTTTACCCCTTGTTGTGATTTATTTAGTCACATATATATGTTGTTGTGAATATTTTCTTTTATGCTATGAGTTAGACTAATAGGGTCTAGCATACATTTTGCGAATAAAGGTTCAAACGTGGGGTAGGGGTAATATTAGGAAATTAATAAATTGGGGTGGCTTGAGGAATCTAGTGGTTGCCTTTAGAGGCATTTGAAATACGATTAGACTTAACCAAATACACATGTAAATGAATATGACTAAGTGGGTTAAGTGGATGGACTAATGGGACAAGCTTAGGTGGAATGCTTGTGGGAAATAATGGGGGCCCATTTCAACCAGTATCCCAAAACGTATCTTTGTGGGCTCGACCCAAGTCGAGGACGGGACACGCATACTGGGTTTGACTATAAGAGGCCAAAACAGGGAGCGGTGGCAACGCAAGTCCAACGGGTTTCATATGCGTGTGTGGACCCGGGCTGGTAGGTAAGACGTTGCATCGTGTAGGTATAAGCCGTGCATCTCCGTTATATCGGGTTGCCACTTTAGGGGAATGATACACCCCACTGTGGGGCCAGCACGGGTATCTACGAGTAGGGAGCCGATCGAAAAATGGAAAGTGGGGTACACCTAGTGGAGATAGGGGCAGGCGGCACCTATGTAGTCAGCTAGGAGTACGTAAAGCCATTAAGAAAGTTTCTAAGTGAAGCTAAGTGGAATCAATCTTTAGGGTGACTGGTGTGGTGCAGTATAGTGTTTATCCTTTAGTATTTAGGAGCGCCTATAACGTTTCCTTTAGCGATTGTCTATGTCCTTAATCTGCTCTTTCATAGACATTTCCTTGTTTTCCAGCTTATGCCTTAGTCCAGTTATTTTGATAATAGTATTGTAGAATTATCATACTCGCCAGACTTTATGTCTGACCCACCCTCTTTTTCATCCTTTTCTCCCTTCAGGTCCTCAGGTTGGGCCAAGTTCCAGTGGAGTCTGATTGGATTGCTTATCCCTTGGAAAGCTTGGACTGCTGAAGTAAAGTCCAGCTTGTTATCTTTCTTTTTAATGGCTATTTATGTAATGGGATTATGTACTTGTTTTATCAAGATAGATATTGTACTTGACTTTGATTATGGTGTTACGATGTAATCTAACATGTTTTGACTTCTGCTGCAATTGAAATAAAGTTTTTAAATTACCAAGTACTATTTTATATCTTTCTTGTTGTAATTTTACTGTTCTATATTCACCTAAAACCTCCATAGAAGTTAATGCATTCCCTTTGTGAGTGACATTAATGGACGTGGGGTGTTACACGTGGTATCAGAGCATAAGGTTACCAGAACAGATAAAATTTTTAGAAAAATATTTTTCTAAAGTATTTTTGGAATAAGTGCTTTCAAAAACATGTTATTTAGAGAAAGTTTTTATGAAAAACATAATCCCGAATAGCCATATCCTTATCTTTATCTTTCGAATCCTCCATTTTGAATCTTTCCTTTTTCGTTTCAGCATGGCTGAAGATCTTAATCTCCCAGAAGGTGTGACGATTCCAAGGTGGTTTAGTAGATATTTGGAGGCTAGGGCCATCACTGCAGGCCCAGCAGATGTTCCTCCACCCCCAGTTGCACCCATTCCTCCTCCTCGTCCTCGTGTTGATACTTTTGCAAAGACGTGCAAGGAGTTTAAGGCTATGGGAGGAAAAACTTTTCAAGGGACTGAGACGTTTGTGGAGGCCAGAGACTGGCTTAAGGAGACTGAGGAATTGTTGGATATCTTTGAAGTGGAAGATGGGAGGAAAGTCCGTTTAGCTGCTTGGTTAATGAAGGGAGAGGCCTCGTTTTGGTGTGAGGTCACTAACGGGGAACGTCCAGTTGATTCATGGGCGGATTTCAGACGAAGGTTTGAGGCAAAGTTTCTTTCAAGGGCAGAGGAGAATTTAAACATGGAAAAATTCCTGACATTAAAGAAAGGGAGCTTATCAGTGAAGGAGTATGTCAATAAATTTAATCAGTTAGCCAGGTTTGGCTTGGAGTTGGTGAACACGCCAGAGAAGAAAGCTTTGAGGTTCGTTAGAGGCTTGAATGAACCGTTGCAAGGGTTGGCTATGACCCACATCCCTATGGGATCCACCTTTGAAAGGCTAGTAGAAATGGCACTTATGCATGAGGATAAGGCAGTTGAAAAGAAAGGGGATCAGAAGAAACCCCAACAGCAAAATAAGAAGGGTGGTAAAAACAATAATGGCAAAGGGAAGAAGAGATGCTTCAATTGTGGGACGCCTGGCCATCTCAGCAAAGATTGTAGAAAGAAAAAGAAGACTGGTTGTTTTCATTGTGGAGATGCGGGACATTTGGTGAAGGACTGCCCAAAGAAGGGGCAGAGGGCAGGGTCTACCTCGGGAGGACAGGTGCAGGCTCTTATGGCACCAGGGCAGGCAAGGGGGCAAGTTCAGGCTATTGCGGCCCCACCGCTGCAAGAAAGAGGTAGAACAATTTCTGTTGAAAGCTTAGTTTTTCTGTTTGATCATCCTGTCCGTACCTTATTCGATTCTGGCGCATCTCATTCGTTTATCTCTGCATCATTAGTTGAATTACTGCACTTGAACACCAGTTTAGTAGAGGATCCCTTGGTTGTTTCAAATCCAATTGGGGGTTCGGCTCATTTGACCATGATATGTTTGGATTTGAAAATCTCTATACTTAGCGTTAAATTTAGATGTGATGCTTATGTATTGGGCTTCACGGGCTATGGGCTAATTTTAGGAATGGATTGGTTATCTAGAAATGGGGCCATTCTTGATTGTGAAAGGAGAGTAGTTAGGCTTGTGACTCGCCTTGGTAATGCTCTCAACATCTTTTGTAGTCCCATAAATTTCGTTATGCTAAGTTATCTTGAATCGCTTGACGCGTCTGTAGAGAATCAGCGAACGGTAGAGGTGGTCCGGGAATATCCAGATGTGTTTGAGGAGGTGAAGGGCTTACCTCCAAAGCGGGAGATAGACTTTCGAATTTATCTTGTGGATAATGCTAAACCCGTATCTTTGTTAGTGCGCCACATGGCTCCTCTGAAAGGAGGGAACTCAATAAGCAAGTGAAGGAGTTGCTTGAGAAGGGGTTCATAAGACGTAGTATATCGGAGTGGGGTGCTCCAGTAGTATTTGCTACAAAGGCGGATGGGTCCCTTAAACTTTGTGTGGACTATAGAGAACTAAACAAGCTTACTAAAAAGAACCGACACCCACTGCCGAGGATTGACGATCTCTTTGATCAGTTAGTTGGCGCCTCAGTGTTTTCGCAGTTGGACTTAGCCACTGGCTTTCATCAACTGAGAGTGGCTGAGGATTGTATAGATAAGACTGCTTTTAGGACTCCTGACGTATTTTATGAATGGCTAGTGATGCCCTTTGGTTTGACAAACGCCCCCGCATATTTTGTTGATTTGATGAGTAGGGTGTTTAGGGAGTACCTTAACAAATTCGTGGTAGTCTTTGTGGATGACATCTTAGTCTTTTCTAAGAATGAAGAAGAGCATGCCCTACATCTTAGGGAAGTGTTGGAAACCCTTAGAGCGCATAACCTTAAGGCAAAATTTTCTAAGTGTCACTTCTGGAGGAAAGAAGTACGGTTCTTAGGGCACGTGGTTTCCAAGGAAGGGATAGCAGTGGATCCCGCAAAGGTGGTGGCCATCCAAGATTGGAAGGTCCCTAAAAATGTAACCGAAGTAAGAAGTTTCTTGGGGTTGGCTGGCTATTATAGGAAGTTTATCAAAGACTTCGCAAAAATATCAGCTCCATTAACACGGTTAACGAAGAAGAACCTGGTTTTTACGTGGGACGAAGATTGTGATGATGCGTTCCAACGTTTAAAGAGAGCCTTAACTTCAGCCCCAGTCTTAGTGCTGCCAGACGGGAATAAACCGTTTACCGTCTATACTGATGCTTGTGGGACGGGACTTGGCGCGGTCCTCATGCAAGAGGGAAGAGTAATAGCCTATGGTGGAAGGCAGTTGAGGGTTCATGAAAAGAATTACCCTACGCATGACCTTGAGTTAGCCGCAATTGTTTTCGCGCTTAAGTCTTGGCGTCACTATCTTCTTGGTGAGAAATTCGAACTGTTCACCGACCACAAATCATTAAAATACTTATTCTCTCAGAAGGATTTGAATTTAAGGCAGCAACGGTGGATGGAATTCCTAGCCTCCTACGATTTTGAAATAGCATATACCCCGGGCAAGGGTAACGTGGTAGCAGACGCCTTAAGTAGGAAAAGGTTGTCCTTCAGTCCGTTGTTTGTTGAACGACGAAGCTTAGAATTCATCTCCATGTTTTACTTTAGACCCTCCGTTGACCTAGTACCTGGTTTGTTAGTATCCTTGGAGGTTAGACCTACACTTCTAGGACGAGTTGGTGAGGCACAGCAAGACGACCCCCAGTTGGTTGAGATAGTAAAAAAGCTCAAAGGAGGGGAGTCGTCTAGCCATCTTCGTAGGTATACCCTAGACGATAAGGGTTGGTTACGAAGGGATAATAGACTTTGTGTACCACAAGACGAAGACTTAAGGAAGGCCATTCTTGATGATGCTCATCGCTCAAAGATGATCATTCATCCCGGCGGAGACAAGATGTACAAAGATATGAAGCGAGTTTTCTTTTGGGACGGTATGAAAAAGGATGTGGCCAAGTACGTCGCTAGGTGCTTGGTGTGCCAACAAGTAAAAGCGGAACAAAAGAAACCCGGTGGGTTGCTTCACCCATTGGAAGTTCCACTATGGAAATGGGAAAGCGTCTCAATGGATTTTGTGGATGGATTACCAAGATCAAGGAAGGGTAATACGGGGATTTGGGTTATAGTACATAGACTTACTAAGAGCGCCCATTTTATTCCCGTGAAAAGTAAGAGGACTGCTCCGTGGTTGGCTTCTGTATACATTAAAGAGATAGTTCGTTTGCACGGTATTCCTTCTAGTATAGTAAGCGACCGTGATCCCATCTTCACTAGCGAAATTTGGAAGAGTTTACAAGAGGCGGTAGGGACTCAGCTATGTTTGAGCACCGCATATCATCCTCAGACGGACGGCCAGACCGAGAGGGTGAATCGTATTCTAGAGGATCTTTTAAGGCTTTGTATCCTAGACTTTGGGGGTACATGGGAAGAGCACCTTCCGTTGGTAGAATTCGCATATAATAATAGCTTTCAGTCTAGTATTGGCATGGCACCTTTCGAAGCTCTTTATGGAAGGCCTTGCCGTTCGCCTACATGTTGGTGGGAATCTACCGATAAAATCCTACTTGGGCCCGATATGGTTAGGGAAACCTCGGAGAAGATTGATTTGATTCGAAGGAGGATGAAAGCAGCACAAGATAGGCAGAAATCGTATGCTGATAAGAGGAGGACAGATCTTGAGTTTGACATTGGGGACATGGTTTTTATCAAAGTGTCTCCGTTACGGAATGTTGTTCGCTTTGGGTCCGTTGGGAAATTAGCGCCAAGGTTTGTAGGGCCGTTTCCTATAAAAGACAGGATTGGGAAGATGGCGTATAGGGTGGAGTTGCCTGAGAAACTTAGTGGAGTACACGACGTATTCCATGTATCACATTTGAGGAAGTGTTTGCACAAGACCGCGGAGGTGGTAGAGCCGAGCTTGCTTAAAGAGGTGGAAATAGAGCGTGATGCAACAATTAGACGAGCTCCTACATGCATTCTTGGGTCGGAGATCAAAAAGTTGAGAAATCGAGAGGTCAGACTAGTTAAAGTGCAATGGGGAGATGATGAGAGCAACGCTACTTGGGAGACAGAAGGGAAGATGCGTTCGCTATACCCTTTTCTTTTTGAGGGTATGTCTTTTAATTTCTCCTTTAACGCTTAGCTTATCTTATCTTTAGTATGTCCTCTCATTAGTATCTTTAACCTTTAGTTAGGATAATCCTATAGTTGAAACATGTGTTTGAGACATGTTATGTATGATGGATGCAAAATGGATGCAAGTGTTTGCTAGTGGTTGCTCGTGGATGCATGTATACACACACTTTAGGCACTAGATCGGCTCAGTCACTACATATTGCATATTGCATAAATGAATGTATTTAGTATAATGGATGTATAATGGTTGTACCATCATATGGATGCTGCACTTGGTTGAATGGATGTGCACGCATATAGAAGTAGTATGTAAGCAATTAGGATCTTTTGCATACATAATGGATGCATGGCACTATCATGAATTGCATCAAGGAGGTCAACTGAATCAGTGGACCGCCTGATTTTGCATTAGATACGGACATTGACACACACTGTGCATTTAAACATGAAAGCATTAGAAGTCTATAAGGACAATGGATGCCAGTGTTTGTTGATTGAGTAGATGGTTGATGATAGGATATAAACTTGAAGACTTCGGGGTCGAAATCCCTTAAGGAGGGGAGAATGTAACACCCCGTATTACATTTAATACTAATATTCACAAATTAAAAGAATTGATATTGAGAATTTGCACGAAAAAGCCTTAAAAAGGCATATAACAAATTTGAGATATGTGAATTGCCTTAAAAGGCGAAAAATGGAATTAAGACATTAATTGGAAAATTAATGTGTAGAAATGGTCATAAGTTAATTATGGATTAATTTGAATTCATGAATAGGTGCGTGTGTATATATATATATATTTATATATATATGGGCAGTTAATGTAAACATGAATAGAAGCTTATTAATTTGCTGAGTGTTTGCTGAGTCACTTCTGACTCATTGCTGAGTCAATAAGATAAACCCCATCTGGTCTGAATGGCTGCGGTTATTTCTTGGTTAAATCTAATGGCCTAAATGAATCCTAACATCTATAAATAAGTGGGTAGACTCTAACCCTAAATCACTTGAAAAATTGGAGAGCTACCGACATGCCGTTGCCATGGAGTTCAGCATAGCCGTCACAAACTAAAGAAGAAGAAGGCCTAATCTACAAACTAAATCTACTCAAATCAAATCAAAAGCTCTCTCTCTTTCTATTTCTCTTCTTTAAAATAGTGAGTATGATGAATCTCACAATATTATTATAAAATAATTTGATTAAGTTATGAATGGATCACAAGAAAGTGATATGAATTGTTATATATTTGTAAATTATGTTGTGGATCTCTTGTTATGCTATTATGTTATCATATATATGTTGTTATGTTGTAGTGATTATGTTGTAAATAATCCTATGCTATGTCATATGTGATTAATCATGCTATGCTATGTTGTAAATCATATCATGCTATGTTGCAAATTATGATATGCTATGTTGTAAATCTTATATATGTTGTAGATCTCATATTATCACATATGTTGAAATACTTATGTTATATGATAATGATGTCATGTTAAGTTGTGTTGAATCTACAAGTTGTAAAATCATGATGTTAGTATTTATGTGAATTGGATCATGTTTAAAGTTTATGTTTTTTTTATAATAGATCTTGATTATGGGAATTTGCCTACTGGGTTAGGTGTACCCGTATACATGAATCTACAAATTAATTGGATCTTGAATATGGGAATTTGCCTATTAAATTAGGTGTACCCATATACATGAATCTATGATTAAATGAATTTTGATTTTTGGTAATTTGCCTATTGAGTTAGGTGTACCCATATAAAACCATATTGTTAATGATGTTGATTCACACATGTCCTATACAAGTTTATGAAATTTGATCAAAATCATATTATGTGAATTATGAATAAGTTGACACCCTTAGATCCATGACATGTATAACCTTATGCAAGTTGTAATGTATGCAAGTTTTACCCCTTGTTATGATTTATTTAGTCACATATATATGTTGCTGTGAATGTTTTCTTTTATGCTATGAGTTAGACTAATAGGGTCTAGCATACATTTTGCGAATAAACGTTCAAACGTGGGGTAGGGGTAATATTAGGAAATTAATAAATTGGGGTGGGATGAGGAATCTAGTGGTTGCCTTTAGAGGCATTTGAAATACGATTAGACTTAACCAAATACACATGTAAATGAATATGACTAAGTGGGTTAAGTGGATGGACTAATGGGACAAGCTTAGCTGGAATGCTTGTGGGAAATAATGGGGGCCCATTTCAACCAGTATCCCAAAACGTATCTTTGTGGGCTCGAACCAAGTCGAGGACGGGACACGCATACTGGGTTTGACTATAAGAGGCCAAAACAGGGAGCGGTGGCAACGCAAGTCCAACGGGTTTCATATGCGTGTGTGGACCCGGGCTGGTAGGTAAGACGTTGTTGCATCGTGTAGGTATAAGCCGTACATCTCCGTTATATCGGGTTGCCAGTTTAGGGGAATGATACAACCCACTGTGGGGCCAGCACGGGTATCTACGAGTAGGGAGCCGATCGAAAAATGGAAAGTGGGGTACACCTAGTGGAGATAGGGGCAGGCGGCACCTATGTAGTCAGCTAGGAGTACGTAAAGCCATTAAGAAAGTTTCTAAGTGAAGCTAAGTGGAATCAATCTTTAGGGTGACTGGTGTGGTGCAGTATAGTGTTTATCCTTTAGTATTTAGGAGCGCCTATAACGTTTCCTTTAGCGATTGTCTATGTCCTTAATCTGCTCTTTCATAGACATTTCCTTGTTTTCCAGCTTATGCCTTAGTCCAGTTATTTTGATAATAGTATTGTAGAATTATCATACTCGCCAGACTTTATGTCTGACCCCCCTCTTTTTCATCCTTTTCTCCCTTCAGGTCCTCAGGTTGGGCCAAGTTCCAGTGGAGTCTGATTGGATTGCTTATCCCTTGGAAAGCTTGGACTGCTGAAGTAAAGTCTAGCTTGTTATCTTTCTTTTTAATGGCTATTTATGTAATGGGATTATGTACTTGTTTTTATCAAGATAGATATTGTACTTGACTTTGATTATGGTGTTACGATGTAATCAAACATGTTTTGACTTCTGCTGCAATTGAAATAAAGTTTTTAAATTTCCAAGTACTATTTTATATCTGTCTTGTTGTAATTTTACTGTTCTATATTCACCTAAAACCTCCATAGAAGTTAATGCATTCCCTTTGTGAGTGACATTAATGGACGTGGGGTGTTACAGGTTTTACACGGCCCGACATTTTAGTTATGTGAATGATGGAATGAGGCGCCTCAGATATTAGGTCCTATAGGACCGGGAAATGTGTGTTCAAGAATAACTAATCCGCAAAATCGTATGTGCGGAAAAGCCCTGCAGCTTTCCAAGGGTTCACTGCGGGGGATCCTGAGACATTAGCTAGAGTGTCTCGAATCGGTAAGGAGATCGTTTCTAGCCTTGACTCATGATGGAAACCCAAATCCCCAATACGACCCTACGGACTTGATTGTATTACTAGTATGGAGGCATAGTATATGGTAGCTATGCTTCCTAGGATTGATACATTTACTTTGAAATGTTTTTGAAACATATATACACTAATAATAATATCAAATTCATTTTTATCGTATCAAGCATTTTTGACCATTATAAGGTAAAACTCTATCCTCTGGTTTGTGTTGCATTGTGTGATGGGACTTGGGTCTTATGATGATTCCATTTTTCTAAAAAGCATTGCGTTGTTTAACGATTTACTTTAATTTATGCACCAGCAATCCATTGGAATAAAACCCGTTCCGCGTTAGCGGCATGGTCCTTGGATTTGCCTTATTACTATTAGTTATATTAGTTAAGAATTCTCACACCAGTCCCATGACTGACTCGTAGTTTGTTTCACTTTGCAAACTCGGGTGCCCTCTTTTCCACACGGGCAGTCGAGTAGCTTTTTGCAGATATTTATCTCTTGAGCAGGATTCTGGATTGAAGCCTAAAGCTGTGTCCAGAACATTGAAGTCTTCCGCTGTTTATTGTATTTAATTTTCTGTAATTTATCTTCCGCTGTAATTTTATTCGATGTACTCTGATATGTTCTGTACTCTGATGTAACATTATTGTAATGTTTATAAAAGTCTGCTGTTATTGTTCTGATGTTGTTGTATTCCCAGAGTTAACGTGTTCGGGTTTTGAACGGTCTTAGTAGATTTTGCGATTGATTAGGTCCGGGAAAATCCGGGCCGTTACAAGTTTAGAGTTGAATTATATGAACAAATATATTCAATCGACGACAGTTGAACGTGTAGTTTATAATATAATTATAAATGAGCGCGTAACGGCGAGACAGTTCGCTATTTGGTGATTTGAACTTCAACTGGATATACAGGGTCCATTTTAAATTGGATTTCTGTGAAACAAGAAACGTTAGAAGCTGGTGAAGTATATTTTTCTAGTGGAAGAGAAAAATCGAGATTTCGTCGTGTAGATTGTGAGTTGCGTCCAAATCAAATTTTAAAATAGTCGTTGTGGAATCATTTATAAACCGTAACGATATATTTAATTATAATTAAATATTGGTCTTGAATTTAGACAAGCCCTTTGAGACGTATTAACAATTTAATTTTTAGAATTTTACGGTAATTTTTATTTCGTAAAATAAGCACTTTTTATTTTGGAGTATTTTGCACCATGTATCAACATTTCGGGGTTCTACAGAATAAGTTAAAGGACCTATGTTATTATATTTTTGGGACCGTGGCACATTGCTCATCACAACGGTATTTTTATTTATGCCGATGGGGGTCCGTAGATGAATGCAATTTTATGTAGCGGGGTATACAAATAAAATTATACAAAAACATTTAAAATAGAACCAAAAGAGTTACTGAAGATAATTGTGGTACACATCCATGAAGCCGACATAAACATGTTTAGTATTGAAATATATATGAAATGGTCGTGCCAACTAGATCGACGAAAATCAAATAAATTAACAAAAGTTAATACTGCAGCATTATAAATATATATATATATATATATAAAATATGCCTTAACAACTGAGGGAGGTTGCAATGCTGTATAGTCATGCACCACACATAAAAGAAAGCTCAAGATGCTATCGTGGACTGATTGAAAACCAACTAAAATAAGTATATGTGTATCCTTCACCGCCAAGTTAAAAACGTATGGCACGAGTTGTCACAACAATATCCTAAATACCCATCTCATATCCAACCGTTGTTCATTCCTTTTTCTTTCCTCTGGCCGATTACTCTCCACCATTTTCTCCAGCAAAAGGATTTCGATCCATCTTCAAAAATAAAAAGGGATACACGACCGATCCTCCTCTAAAATCAAAATACCAATGGATTTAAGACCCTGGAGCGATTCTCTACCACTGCTATCATTCTGGAAGGGTTCGGCGGGAAGTTTGCTCAATCGAAATCGCACAGCGTGAGGCTTCCAAACTAGGGTTCGTTGGTTTGCCGATTTAGGG
This sequence comes from Allium sativum, assembly GCA_030737875.1. Classification (NCBI taxonomy): domain Eukaryota; kingdom Viridiplantae; phylum Streptophyta; class Magnoliopsida; order Asparagales; family Amaryllidaceae; genus Allium; species Allium sativum. The sequence goes on along the minus strand of CM060909.1, from coordinate 415,080,209 downwards.
TACATCGAATTTGAGTAGAGGTCGCGTTCGAGTTCCTGGAGGTGAGGGGGGTCGTCGCAATCCAACGGTGATGGAGTTTGGAGAAAAACTGTTCGCACTTTTTATGGTGCTGAGTACCATCGTGATATGAAGTAGAGGATGCAGGGAAAAGGGGTTTCTGTGTGTATGAAAATGGAGAGACTGAGGAATATAAGGGATTGTGGTTTGACTAAATGAAAGAGAAGACTAGCAGTTTGATTATGGACTGACGGATGGAGATGGGAAGATATGGAATGGCATTTTTGCCTGAGTTGAATACTGGAGGTGCTGTGTCTTTCGATACAGGGAGTGTAACAAAGGGGATATTTGTGGTGGACGTAGTTTTATTTGTGATGGGGTAAACGAGGGAGAAAGTAGGAGAATGACGGCGGTGTGATTTCTAGAGTTCGTGTTTTTTCCTGGAGAAGAAAGGGGAACGAGCGATTGGGATGTTAAATGGGTAGTTGGCCAAATTATTGTGGAAGTTGGGCTGGTTTTGTTTCCTACGTAGGGATTTAAGGAAAGAGGAATGAGGCTTGTTTTTCAGAAAGGAAAGGCGGTCTAAAGGGGGACGGGCCGACAATAGTGGTAAAGCTCGTATTAAACAAAAATTAAGTTTAAATTAAATGAAATACTACATTAAAATTGTAACTTTAATAACCTGCTCATACATTGTCGAAATTCAGCGAAACAAGTCGTGACGGAACCATATGGACGGGAACAACGATATGGAACTGGTTGGAAGTCAATTGGAGTTCGTAACAATTTATAGCGAAATAAATTGCCTGATCCGAACCGACAACCGTAAATCGTTGTTTAATGATTACGGGCAATGTGAGTAAAACTCACCAACTCTGAACAATTATATTTTTATAACGTATTTTTAAAACTGTTAATGATCTGTTGATTGCTGTGTGTTAACTGTTTGGTTGAATTGATTGTGTATTGGTTGAAATCATAGATAACTATATATATATATATAAATTGTTAGTCAAATATTGATTCTGTTTATCAGAATATTGCATATCGAAATGAAATCGATGTTATTATGTTGTTTAACATCGGTGATGCAGGGAAACAGGTTGGAGGAATCCGACTGGATTCCTCAATATTTATTTTACTGTTTTTCATATATTGTAATATATGATGTGATATATTATCTGTTGATGATTATGTGTGTTTGGATGATATCGATCACCGTTGTTTGGTATTTCAAATACCGTAAGAAATTCTGGGATGTAAAAAAAAGGAATTTCAAATTGAATATTGAAAATAAACTATTTATAAATTCAAAGGATTTTATAAAAGAGAAATTATTTATAAATAAATAGAATTAATAAAGGAATATTTATTTAGGAAATAAATAGAATTAATAAAGGGATATTTATTTAGAAAGTAAATAGAATTATAAAAGGAATATTTATTGGGAAAATAAACAGGATTTATAAAAAAAGGAAGTTGACGAGATATAAAAGAGTTAATCGAATTTAGTTATTTCGAAGTCGAGTTAATCGAATATGGTTAGTCGAATAGAGTTAGTCAAACATAGTTATTCAGGATAAGTTGCCATTTTGCACGACTGCTAGCGTAATTCGCAGGGCTGCAGATAGCCTACGACAGTCGGATGTTTCCTGAGGGAATCAGGCGTAACCATTGTGATCGCTGCGATCTAGAGTTAAGCGAATGGAGTTAAATCGAATATTAGTTATTCGAATAGGAGTTAAGCAACTAGAGTAAATCGAATATTAGTTATTCGAAAAAGAGTTAAGCAAATAGTTATTCATTTAGAGTAAATCAAAATGGAGTAAAATAAAAATTAGAAACTGACTAGAGATTAATAAGTTGAATGGTTTCCTGAGTATCGATCTGATGTTGGATTCGGCCTTCGGGGTTTATATTTAGGAATTTGTTCTCTTGTTAGTTTATAGTTTGAGCCTGATAGATGTGGAAGAATAGTGATACATAATTAAGCCATGGAAATGTTTTCCAGTGTTAATAACATATATTTTCTAAACATAGAAAATGAGGAAATATGTATATATGTATATATATATATATATATATATATGTTTGATGATTGGATCGATAATTCCATTCGGAAATAAGATCGTTTTGTGTGCACAGACATGTTTTCATTTGATAGTTAAATCACCGACTATCAAAGTTTTGACCATTTTAACGTTGTTAATATGGAGAGACCGGTTGGATTGTTATCCGAATAACCACCCCGTATTGGCATAAGCGTTGCGAATCAAGTATGCTGAATATATTGAAGACGGAGTAAAGTGCAAGGGCTGTTGTATAAATCTTAGATAACAATTGCCTAATATGGATGTACTGAATAGTGCCTTCGATTTGTCCAGTCCCAGGACAACTTGTATGGAAAAAGGTCTGACAGTGTATATCTAATAGATCGCGTAAGTTGATCTCTTCAAACGTATTCACGTTTGGTGTCGGAGGAATTCGTTTCTCTTAGCTGTATACCCGTGTTATTTTTGGATAAATCAATTTTTGATTTGGCGGGTATGACGATGTGACATTCTAAGTGAATGAAGATGTGGCATGTAAAAGATAAGCGTAGCTTCTAGCCTCACATCCGGTAAATGACAAAAGTCGGGCAGGCAGCATGGCTATGTAGGTCGCACCTATTAGGGTTTATAATCACCTGATCTAGAGTTTCATTTACTTCTAAAAATCTATTGTCGATGCTGTCCCATTCGGGAAATGGTTGTTGATCCCAACCATTGGTGATATACATTCGATACACTCAAGCGAAATGAGTGGTCGATCATGTGTGGCTGGGTTGTAAGATGTTCTTGTTGAACCCAGTGTATTCTTCTCTAGAGGTACATTAGCGAAAGGTGGTTCCATACCTTGTCATAGTTGGAAATCCATTACCCAATACGTGCTTGCGGTTTTGATTGTATACTATATATGTAGAACGTGAGATGAAAGTGTTTATGCTAGATGATTATTATATTGTGGTTGATAGACATTATTATAATATCAAAAGGGTTTTTGATATAAAGATATTTTGGATTCTCATAAGGGAAAAACCCGTTCAGTCATACGACGTGGTCTTATGAGATATCGTTTAATGGCTCAAACTGTTTTAAACTGTTTTACTCATACCAGTCCCATGACTGACCCGGAGTTTATTTTGTTTTATTTTCCCTAAACTCTTGGGTGCCCAATTTTGTACGGGCAGTCAAGTAGTAGGAATTTACAGATACCTGAAGAGCTGGAGCAAGAGGCTTCAGATATGATATAGCTATGGTTATTTTCCGCTGTGTTGTAAGTGCTGTACTTTGGAAATGATATGTATATTCAAGTACAGATGTATATTTAAAAGTTATGTTATATATATTATATGTTATTCGTTCCGCTGTGAGATTCGTGTTACTCTGATGTTGTGTTCTTCTTCTTCTTCTTCTGTTCTAAGTTTCTATCTTATCATTCCTCACCCTCTAATTTCTTTCATAACTACCGGTATTTTTCGATGTTTGGTTAGTCGTCATTAAGTTTATGTCGATAACCAAAGTCGTCAAAAATCGGGTCGTTGCATGTGTAAACTATTTTCTTTTTATAAAATAAATTATTATATGTGCATTCTACACAAATGTGCATGTGTGGAATGCGCAAATAATGCTAGGGGTTTTAAAAAAAACACCTTTCTTTCCCAATTCACTTCACCTTTTTAATTTCATCAAAATTCAAATCATTTCTCCCCAATTCTTATATTCTTATAAATTAGGATGAAGAATCTATTATACTTCCTTTCGGTTGAAGATTGCTCAAGTAAACATCATCTTCTTTGCTAATAAAGTTGCCAATTTAGTTTATTTTTATTATTGGACATTTCAAAAAAATTAGATGCATTTGCACACTTGCTAATAAAGTTCGAGAGGTGTTTGGTTTAAGTCGTCTATTTAACGAAAAGTTGTTTAGTTCCCTCCAAGGCCATGGCTCCGGAAAGGGTGTCTTGGATTGTTTTGACCTCTGGTTTCCCTGTTGCATCCCTTTCCTTACCTTACCTTGGAGTTGTCCTCTTCAGAGTGCGTAAGCTCAACGCGATATTTGATCCCCATACCGTTAAAGCAAGGGGGAAGATTATTTGCTGGAATGCTAACCTTCTATCCTAGGATGGACGTCTTGCACTCATTAAGTTCGTGCTTGATTTTATTAAAGCTCATGTATTCGCTGCCATGACTCCAGCTGCTTCCTTCTTCCGCTCTTTTCGTTCCTTAGCATCATCCTTTTATAGGGTAAAAAGGATGTTGTCAATCGTCACCATTGGGTTTCTTGGGATGTAATTTGTCGTCCTAAGCGAGAGGGTGACCTTGATCTTTGAAACACCTCTGATGTGTGCAAGGCTTACGCTTGTAAGCTATGGGTCCAATTTCGTGCAAATGACTCCATTTGGGTGTCCTTCGTTCACGCCACATACTGACGTCTCCTTCCTTTGGACTTCTCGGACTCCCCATCTTACGCTAGTGAGATGTGAAAAAGGAAGCAGTCAGTGAAACGGTTCTATGCTTCTCATAGCGGTGTACTTGTATGGGATGGTGCATCTTTCACCCTCAAGGCTGGTTAGCATTCTGCTAGATCCCCTATCCTGCCATCTCCCTATTTCCGTTACATTTGGGATTCCCCCATCCCCCCAAAGGATTCGATCCTGATGTGGAAAACGCTTCATATCGGTTTACCGTTAGATGAGAACCTGAGGAGAATCGGTATTCCTATTGTATTTCGTTGTAAATGCTGTTATCGGGCCCAGGTAGAATCATCTGGTCCATTTTTCTTCGATGGTTTCTATGCTCGTGTTGTATGGTTCTTCTTCGGGAATCCTGTAGAATTCAGTGGAAACACCTCGTCCTTTATCAACCACCTTGGCCTGAGATAGGCTGGGATGTCTGGGAAGTCCCTTAGAGCTATCCTATTTCGTCTGGTCCCCTGCCTTATTTGCTACCACATTTGGTGTGCACAAAATAAGGCAGTTTTTGACGAAGTTCCCATGAGTTCGGCTTCCATTATGAGGCGAGTGAAGAATGATGTCTTCCCCGCCTTTCAAGGTAGGTCATTTCGTGGTGTCTTTTGAGCCCGATCTCAGTATTTAGCTCGCATTTTCGACATCCATAATAGTCCACTTCCACGTGCCGGTTTTGGGTGATTTGTTAGGTTTTTATCTATTTGGCTTGTAGGTGTTTTTCTTTACCTGTGGTGCGCTCCTCTCGTCCCACCACTTTTTGTTTCTGATGGTTTTTTTTTGTATGAAGGCTTCAGGTTGCTTCTTCCTGGGCTTGGGATTTTTTCACCTCTTTGGACTGAGGAAATGGCCTCTCTAGAATGCTAGAGCTTATATAGGATGTTGGCTTGGGTGTTGTTCTTCTTGTTGATGCACCGATCTTGGAGCGTTTTCTTATTAGTGGTAGCCCTAGTGTAACAACCCAGTTTTTGGATTAATTTTATAATCAATAATGAATAGATTATACTAGTAATTGAAATCAAATAGATAAATTTGAATTTTAATATTATGGAAACTTCAAAATGAACAATTATTATATAATTTTCAAAGTGTATATTTAAATTAATTATCTTCATTAGTGTATGTGTATATAAGCAAGTAAACATAGGATTTGTTTTACATAAAAGGTAAACAAGTTAAAACCCAAGAATTTATTATAAAGTCCATAAGAATGAATATATATAAGAAGAATTTATAATTCTTGAATATCCTTTCTTAAAATAGTGTTTATTGTAGAACTGTGTTTACAAATCAAAGTAAAAAATTATTTAATATACATACATATATATATATATATGTGTGTGTGTGTGTGTGTGTGTGTGTGTGAAACATATATATACACGAGTCGACATAATTAAGCAAAAGCTTAGATTATAAAAATGTTTTGTATATGGTATATCACATAGTGATTCATGAGAATATTATATATTGTATAAATTTCAATATTTAAAAATCTACCTTGTTTGAACAATTGTAAATATATGTGTGTAGATACTTATACATTCAAGATACATGAATCAAGTATGAATTCAGAACTTATATACATTTCAGATGCATCCAAATGTATGCATCTAGTTAATAATATAATTAAAATGAAAGGCAACAACGCTAAACCCAAGTAAACAATTAAGTTGGAAATCAAAATTAACAAACAAAGCATAGATTTGAAAATATGTATGTACATCTGCATACAAGTATAAAAATGAAATGGACAAGGAAGTCTAAATCAAATTCTGAAAATAAAGAAGTGTTACATGAAAAGGAACAAAACTAAAAGTATACAAATCAAATAAAAGGGTAAATCGTAGATAGGAGCAGTTGGACCTTTGAATTGGAAAAGAAAATTTGAAAAAATAAATAAAAATAGTTGCAAGTGTAGATTTGATTTGCGAAAGACAGTAAACAAGCAAAGTATAATTTTGAGAAAAACACTTGAGATACTTTCTTTTGTTAGATCCAAATAAGGATTCAAACTTCATGTGTGCTAATATACATACCTATAATATGTGATTCAAACATTGATGCTATCTAGAGGGTTAACCTAGGGAGATAGCTTAAGACTAATGATTTGAATAACTTGGAAAACACAATTTTTTAAGCACCAGTAGCAATATGTGATTAAAACCCTTTTCTTTCTTCAAGATCTATTCAAAGTTATGTATATCTTGGATGTAACATATGTGGTTGCTACTGATAACATCACATATACATAATTTTACTTATTTGATTGAGCCAATGTAAGAAATTCTGAGAACTTGCCTTTGTGTTTACAGTAAGGATATGTTATGAACATCCTGTTAATTTAAAAATCTAGAACATGAATTCTAGTTTGTTAGTGAAGTTAAGCCCAACATGAAAGTTGCTTGTTGTTATCTTGTGAATAGCATAAAATTACTTTCAACTCAAACAACAAAGTATATCATCTGAAACCACTAAATTACAGTAAGCAAGTTAGAAAATCCAAATTTTTCAAACATCGGTATATTCTAGTTCAGATATAGGATTGAATTAGGCTTAGGAAATCATGAATTTTGGTAATCGAATTACGATTTTTAGTTGACTAGGTCAAGAGAATTTTGGGGTCGACCCGATTTTGAACTTGGGTCAAATTGAGGCATTAGGGGTGATCGTATCCATCAGCGCCGGAGTTAGAAGAAGGTTGCAAGTTGGTGATCTTAGGAAAAATACAAATTGAATTTTTAATGCCATGATTTTCGAGAACAAAGAAAAATTAGGGTAATTGGGTTCATTTCTCTTACTTAGAACAGTGTCGAACTGTCCCGCCTACCAGGAACATGAATCGATAGCACCCGAGGCACTGGGAGGGGGGACTGTCGGCTTCAAGTCGCTAGAATATGGTGGCGACCGAACGTAGGTGGTGGCGATGCGAGGCGTTCTTGCGGGAGTTGTTTTGGTAAACTATGGGTTGAAGCAGCGTATTTTGTTTTGATGGGAGGATCAAGATTTTTCGACAAGGAATGGAATAGTTGAATGAGATGGAGTTTGTGGCGATTGTTGACGAGCTGGATTCATCGGTGGCAATGTGGTGCAATTGTACAGTGTGTTGGCGAAGAAAAGTTGTAACAAAGAAGAAAGAAAAGGAATGGGCAAGGAAGAACTAAGGGGTAAATAGCTGACAGTGTTTCTTTTTGTATTGCCAAAACCAAATTTGCACTAGGTCGCCTGAGAAGAACTTGAGAAAGTGGGTGTAACACCCCACCTCCGCTAGGGTCACTCTTTCGGGGGCACTAGCTTCTGGGGGGGCGTTAGAACTGGGTAAGCATGCATAATGATATATCCAGGCAGAACAAGAACATAAATATATATGTAAAACAGAGTAAGTGAGACTAAAACAGCGGAATATCTCAAACCATCTCAAAACAAGTCTAGTACATCATAAAGTCAACTGCCAAAATAAACATGTCTAGTACATCATAAACAGAAAGACTGAAATTGTAACACCCCACCTCCGCTAGGGTCGGGGGCACTAGCTTCTGGGGGGTGTTAGAACTGGGTAAACATGCATAATGATATATCAAGGCAGAACAAGAACATAAATACATATGTAAAACAGAGTAAACAGCGGAATATCTCAAACCATCTCAAAACAAGTCTAGTACATCATAAAGTCAACTGCCAAAATAAACATGTCTAGTACATCATAAACAGAAATACTGAAATACATAGTGCTATCCCCAAAATAAAGATGATAAACCATAGCGAGCTCAATGTCCAAGCATACATGAGCTATCCAGCAAACAAGCAAGCGATCCAAGCTAAGCACCACTATTCCCTCCCTGAGAACCTGGGGGGGGGGGAAACGGAAGAAAAGAAGCGAAAGAAAACAGGTCAGTCAAAAAGACTGGTAAGCCCTACTACGATCAGTCTATAAACTAATAAAGCTAACATCATGATGGGAACTGAGATGAACATACTGGCGATAGATAAAGGTGTCATCACATAAAGAAGATTAAGCTTTGCACCACAGTGTACTAGCAAACTAACATAACAGGTATTGATCCCTCAGCCCAAGACTTTGGCCCAATAACATGAAGTGACCTTAATACAAGGTCCAGCCCAACGGTCTAGTCGGTCGGCTCCCTATAAACCTAACACGTTAAGTGTTGGTGCCCATACGGCCCACATATGGTTGTAGTCAGACTGTGCCGGGTCCACCTTCGGGTGTATCAAGCCCTCGGGTGCCAACCCCAGACACCTAAGCAATAATGCACAGTCTAAACCTACTGGTACCCGTGCCTCGAGTTTGTCCAACACCGGACTACGTACACGTCCGTAGCCCGCCTGGACCCGCACCGCTGTACCACTCATCCGTCGCTTTGGTCGCTTACATCCGTCCAGTAATCGTGCCCCCGCCCTAGCCTAGTCCTCTAGGGTTGTGAATGATACCCAACTGGGATTACTGCTGGAACAGACCACGTTGCTAGGGTTTTCTAAGAGGGTTAAGTGTGGTTTAACCCCTCACTAATCATGGATTAAATTAGTTAAGTGTAACCAACAGTTCACCACTTAACCCCATTTAATCCCTTGCATTCCCCAAAATTGGTTAAGTATTAGTGGGCCATGACTTAACCTTAATCATGAGGCATTAATCAATTTAATGCACCCAACCTCTCACATTAGACCTTGTTGTGGTTACTAGTTAGGCCGGGCGGGTCCGGGTAGGTTTACACCACAACTTAGTCTAACCTCGGGTTTTACGTGCAACATGACCAACTACCCACATTGGGTCCTATTGCTTGTAGCCACTAGTTAAGCCGGTCGGTTCCGGGTAGACTTATGCTACAAACTCAACCCAACCTCGAGTTGGCCACACTTATGTTTTCTAAGTGTCATGTCCACTTTATTTTCAAAACATCATTACAAGTTTAACAAATACTTGGGTAGACCTAACTTAATAGGTAAATTCCCAAGGGGTAGACCTAACTTAATAGGTAAATTCCCAATCTTATATTTTCATGTATTTTAAGTTTTACACAAACCCCCCAACGTCATTCCATCGCTTACATATTCGTCATAACGCATAAAGGATAGGAAGAGGGAACTTGGCACAACATACATGATGAATCTTACATATCATAATAAATATGCATAACATGTTGGACTTGCATAACTTAGCATAGTGAACTTGCATAAACATGCATAACTTGTTAAACTTGCAAATCATGGCATAGTGAACTTGCATAAACATGCATAACTTGTTAAACTTGCAAATCATGGCATAGTGAACTTGCATAAACATGCATAACTTATTAAACATGCATAACATAGCATAGTGAACTCGCATAAGCATGCATAACTTATTAAACATGCACAACATAGCATAGTGAACTCGCATAAGCATGCATAACTTATTAAACATGCATAACATAGCATAGTGAACTCGCATAGGCATGCATAACTTATTAAACATGCACAACATAGCATAGTGAACTCGCATAAGCATGCATAACTTATTAAACATGCATAAATCCCAACTTTCATCACATATTAACTTTAGAGTTTCTAAAATGAAGGTAAGAGGGCTTACAAATATTATGAAGACACAAATCCACTAATAAAGATTGAGTAGCCCTTTATGCAAGCATATAAAAACCCAAAACAAAGCTCCAATTAACAAAAATCCCAAAAACTCTAGCTTAGCAAATAAAACTTGCAACTTGATGATGTATGCAAGCTAATGATCATTCATACAACTTAGAAATGCTTGTATGAACATCATAATCTTTATAGGAATGATTAATGAAGAGGTTGGAGGCTAGGGTTTTTAGGTGGAGGCCATTTGAGAAATCAATTTGACATAGTTTGGTTGCTAGATTGAATAATGAGGTTTTAGGGTAGGATTAGGGGCTTATTTATAGAAGATTAGAGTGTTTTTAGCCCTAGGATTAACCCTAATTTAGTTTAGGTCCGTCAGATTTCGGAACTCTCTAGAACCAAGTCACAAGACCAGACCCAAATCAAAAATGGTGCGCCAGGCAAAACTGCCCGGCCACCCCGTGTCGACAGGGCTGTCGACAGGGCAGTCGACACCCTTAGACCCCTGTCGACATGCCTGTCGACATGGGGTCCTGGCGGGAGTTTTTCCCGTGGACGCCAGTTAGCCCTAATCATGTTTTTAATTTAAAATTTAAATCTGTTTTTATTATGGAAATTTCTGAAAACTTCCATGGGCCTTAACTGGGTCATACGGACTCCGATTTTCGAAAACTCGGACTCTATTTCGCGTATTTTTCCGAGACGAACGCAATGGCATAGCCCGTTTCCCTTGATTCAGATTTTTACATTAAATTCTGCCTCGATTTATGTTATAACAGGTTATTGAAAATACGGGTTGTTACATTCTCCCCTCCTTAAAGGATTTCGTCCCCGAAATCTTCAAGTTAGGAAGAACGTATCCTATCATCCAATCATCCATCTACTCAAAGCATCATCCACGAGCAATCATTGTCCTTAAAAGATTCTAAATGCTGTATGAACATATGCAAAGGTGTGTGTATATGTACTTATCTAATGCCAAGATCAATGCAAAATATGTTAGTGAAATGTATCCACATGTATGCAATTCCTAACATAATGTATAATATCTATATGTGTGCACATAACATACACCCATATGTAACATCCATGTGATAACACGAAATTTTCATCCATGAATAAGCATAAACACTCATGCATATGCTATATGAGGAGTGTGTGAGCCGATCTAGTGCCTAATGTGTATCATGCATCCACGAGTAACCACTTGCAAACACTTGCAACCACTTGCAACCATCAAACATAACATGTCTCAAACACATGTTTCATCCAAAGGGTTTCTTCCTAAGGTTCTCATGACAAGATTAACACGCTAAACTAGATAAATATGGGTAGCAAAGAGAAAGATATGCTAACAAAAGGAAAGAGATTGAGAGTGTACCCTCAAAAAGGAATGGGTAAAGCCCACGCATCTTCTCCTCGGTTTCCCAAGTTGCGTCTTCTTCGGCTTCACCCCATTGAACCTTCACCAACTTGACCTCTCGATTCCTTAACTTCTTGGTCTCCGTCCCCAAGATACGAATCGGAGCTCTCCTCAAGGTAGCTTCTTTCTCCACTTCCACATCTTCCAAAACACTTGGCTCCACAATCTCTGCTGATTTATGCAAACACTTCCGGAGATGCGAGACATGAAAAACATTGTGTACTCCGGCAAGCTTTTCGGGCAACTTCACTCTATAAGCCATCTGCCCGATCCTCTCAACAATGGGGAATGGTCCAACAAATCTCGGGGCTAACTTCCCAACAGCTCCAAATCGGACCACATTCCGCAAAGGAGAAACCTTCACGAAAACCATATCCCCTACATCAAACTCCAAATCAGATCTTCGCTTGTCAGCATAGGATTTCTGTCGATCTTGGGCCGCCTTCATCCGTCTTCTAATCAACTCGACCTTCTCGGATGTATCTCTAATCATATCAGGCCCAAGTATGAGCTTATCTGTAGTCTCCCACCAACATGTAGGTGACTTGCACGGTCTCCCATATAGAGCTTCAAATGGTGCCATCCCTATGCTTGCCTGATAACTGTTATTATATGCAAACTCAACAAGTGGAAGATGGTCTTCCCAAGTACCACCAAAGTCCAAAATACAAAGCCTCAACAGATCCTCGAGTACTCTATTCACCCTTTCGGTTTGACCGTCCGTCTGTGGGTGATAAGCAGTACTCAGATTCAACCTCGTGCCCAAGGCCTCCTGCAAGCTATTCCAGAACTGACTTGTAAAGATTGGGTCGCGGTCACTGACAATACTAGAAGGGACTCCATGAAGTCTCACAATCTCACGAAGATATACAGACGCTAGCCAAGACGCTGTCCTCTTGCTCTTCACCGGAATAAAATGAGCACTCTTCGTAAGTCTATCCACAATAACCCAAATGCTCGTATTCCCTTTCCTTGACCTTGGAAACCCATCAATAAAGTCCATGGAGATACTCTCCCACTTCCATAGCGGGACCTCTAGAGGATGCAATAGCCCACCGGGCTTCTTCGACTCGGCCTTAACTTGCTGGCAAATGATACATCTAGAGACAAACTCTGCCACATCCTTCTTCATCCCCGGCCAAAAGAAAATACGCCTCATATCTCGGTACATCTTATCCCCGCCTGGATGTATAGTCAACTTAGAGCGATGCGCTTCTTCCAGAACTTTTCTTACTAAATCTTCTACCATGGGGACACATAACCTTCCATCTCTCCTCAGCCAACCCTTGTCATCCATAGAATATCGAGCGAGATGACTAGACGTCTCTCCTCGAATCAGCTTATCCATAATCTCAACTATCTGCGGGTCTTCCTTCTGTGAAGCCCCAACTTGATCCAGAAGGGTAGGCCTGAGCTCAAGAGATGCTAAAGAACCGGTCATCGACTCAACTGCCAAAGAGAAATCAAAGGTTGCCAAGAACTCTAAATTCTTCATCTCAACAAATAGAGGACTTAGTGTCAACCTTTTTCTGCTCAACGCATCTGCTACAACATTCCCCTTACCAGGGGTATAGGCTATATCAAAATCGTAGGACGCCAAGAATTCCATCCACCTTTGTTGCCTCAAGTTCAGGTCCTTCTGCGAAAAGAGATACTTCAAAGACTTATGATCAGTATATAGCTCAAATCTCTCTCCCAGAAGATAATGACGCCAAGCCTTGAGTGCATATACTATCGCTGCCAGCTCTAGATCATGAGTGGGATAATTCTTCTCATGCACCTTAAGTTGCCTACCACCAAAACATATAGCTCTGCCTTCTTGCATCAGAACGGCGCCCAATCCCATGCCACAAGCATCAGTGTACACGGTAAACATCTTACCACCATCGGGTAAAGCTAGAACTGGTGCTGAGGTAAGGGCTCTCTTGAGTCTCTGAAAAGCAAGCTCACAATCCATATCCCAAGCAAAAACTAAGTTCTTCTTTGTCAACTTAGTAAGAGGAGCGGATATCTTCGCGAAGTCCTTGATGAACTTCCGGTAAAACCCTGCAAGACCTAGAAAACTTCTCACTTCGGTTGCATTCCTTGGAGTCTTCCAATCCTGAACCGCAACCACATTAGCGGGATCCACCGCTAAGCCTTGCTTGGATACGATATGCCCAAGGAATCTAACTTCCCTTCTCCAAAAGTGACACTTGGAGAACTTGGCCTTTAACTGATGTGCTCTAAGCGTATCCATCACCTCTACAAGATGCCTCGCGTGCTCTTCTTCATCCTTAGAGAAGATCATAATATCATCCACAAAGACTACGACAAACTTGTTCAAGAACTCTCGAAACACCCTACTCATCAAGTCCACGAACTACGCGGGTGCATTCGTCAAACCGAACGGCATAACAAGCCATTCAAAGAATCCATCTGGAGTTCTGAATGCAGTCTTGTCTATACTATCTTCAGCCACTCTTAGCTGATGAAATCCAGTAGCAAGATCAAGCTGAGAGAAAACAGAAGCACCGACAAGCTGGTCAAAGAGATCATCGATCCTCGGTAATGGGTGTCTGTTCTTCTTAGTCAGCTTATTCAACTCTCTATAGTCCACACAAAGTCGAAGAGAACCATCTGCCTTAGTAGCAAACACCACAGGCGCTCCCCATTCGGATATACTTCGTTTGATGAAGTTCTTCTCAAGCAACTCCTTTACTTGCTTGCTGAGCTCCCGTCTCTCACGCAGAGCCATGTGCCGAACGGGCAAAGAAACAGGCTTAGCATTATCCACCAGATAAATGCGAAAATCAATCTCTCGTTTAGGGGGCAACCCCTTAACTTCTTCAAAAACATCTGGATAATCTCGGACCACCCTTACAGACTGAAGGGCTTCCTCTGACGAGTCGAGAGATTCAAGATAGCACAACATGACGGGATCCTTCGGATTGCATGAAATTTCTAGGGTGTTGCCAAGGCGAGTCACAAGCCTCACAACCCTATGCTCACAATCAAGAATGGCTCCATATCTGGACAGCCAATCCATGCCCAATATCAATCCGTATCCCCTGAAACCAAGAACATACGCACTACACAAGAACTCTACACTGAGTATAGAGATCCTTAGATCCTCACATATCATAGATAGATGAGCAGAACCCCCAATGGGATTCGAAACACAAACGGGATCATCCACTAAGCTAGTACTAAGGTGCAAACTATCGACAAGATTAGATGAAATAAAGCTATGTGATGCACCAGAGTCAAACACGGTACGAACTGGAAGATTGGAAATATAAACAAGGTTCTCAACAGAAACACTACCTCGATCGGGAACTGGAGCGGTATTGAGAGCATGAACTTGCCCTCCTGAAGGTCCAGCCTGCCCTTTCTTCTTCGGACATTCCTTGCTGAAGTGTCCAGTCTCACCACAGGAAAAACATCCACCACTAAGCTTCCTTTTCTTCTTCCTACAATCCTTAGCAAAGTGTCCAGGCGCACCACAGTAATTGCACTTTCCCTTGCCTTTGTTGTTGTTCCCCTTCTTGTTCTTGCTCTGATTCCCCTGACTGCTTTGACCACCTTGATTGCCTTTACCCTGAGAATCAGTCTTCTTTGCTTGAGTATCACTCGACTTGACCTCTTTCTTTCCATCACCCTGAAGTAGAGCCATATCGACCAAGCTCTCGAAAGTAGCTCCATTCGGAATATGTGACATCGCCAAGCCCTGCAGCGGCTCATTCAACCCTCTAGCGTATCGAAGAGCCTTCTTCTCGGGAGTGTTCACCATATCCAAACCAAAACGGGCCAGCTGATTAAACCTGTTCACATACTCCTTGACAGACATATCACCTTGCTTTAATGCAATGAACTTCTCCATCTGTAAATTCGCCTCAGCAGCAAATAGAAACTTGGCCACAAATCTAGTCCTCAAATCGGCCCAAGTCTCGACGGGCCTGGTCCCATTGGTGACCTCCCACCAATAGGCTGCTTCGTCCTTCAAAAGCCACACTGTCAATAAGATCTTCCTCTCGTCATCAATCCCAAAGATAGCAAACAAGTCCTCAGTGTCTTTCAGCCAATTCCTAGATTCAACAAAAGATTCCATGCCTAGGAAATTCTTGCCTCCCATCGCCTTGAAGTCTTTACAAACCTTCGTGAACTCAACCTGAGGATGCTGAGGGGGAGGAGGAGGAAGAGGAGCCTCAGCAACTGGAGGGTGAGGAACAGGAACCACCGGAGGAGGGACATTAGGGTGAGGATTCTCAACTACAGGAGGAGGAGTGGGAGTAGGGTTTGCGGGGCCGGCTACCGCCCTAGCTTCTAGAAGTCTCCTATACCAGGGTGGTACGTTTACTCCACCCGGGATGGCAAGATTTTCAGCCATACTGAAACGAAAGATAAGATAAGATTAGGTCAAGGGAACGAAGAATAATGCTAATGGCTTTTTGGGGAATAGCCTTTTTAAAATACTAGACTTTTCTTTGGAAAATACTTTATACTTGTTTTGAAAATAGTTTTTCAAAAGTCTTTTAAAAACTTTTTGTTCTTTCTTGCAAATCCTCGCTCTGATACCAAATTTGTAACACCCCACCTCCGCTAGGGTCACTCTTTCGGGGGCACTAGCTTCTGGGGGGTGTTAGAACTGGGTAAGCATGCATAATGATATATCAAGGCAGAACAAGAACATA
This sequence comes from Allium sativum, assembly GCA_030737875.1. Classification (NCBI taxonomy): domain Eukaryota; kingdom Viridiplantae; phylum Streptophyta; class Magnoliopsida; order Asparagales; family Amaryllidaceae; genus Allium; species Allium sativum. Next base: position 415,064,014 of record CM060909.1, on the reverse strand, counting down.
AATACATATGTAAAACAGGGTAAACAACGGAATATCTCAAACCATCTCAAAACAAGTCTAGTACATCATAAAGTCAACTGCCAAAATAAACATGTCTAGTACATCATAAACAGAAATACTGAAATACATAGTGCTATCCCCAAAATAAAGATGATAAACCATAGCGAGCTCAATGTCCAAGCATACATGAGCTATCCAGCAAACAAGCAAGCGATCCAAGCTAAGCACCACTATTCCCTCCCTGAGAACCTGGGGGGGGGGGGAACGGAAGAAAAGAAGCGAAAGAAAACAGGTCAGTCAAAAAGACTGGTAAGCCCTACTACGATCAGTCTATAAACTAATAAAGCTAACATCATGATGGGAACTGAGATGAACATACTGGCGATAGATAAAGGTGTCATCACATAAAGAAGATTAAGCTTTGCACCACAGTGTACTAGCAAACTAACATAACAGGTATTGATCCCTCAGCCCAAGACTTTGGCCCAATAACATGAAGTGACCTTAATACAAGGTCCAGCCCAACGGTCTAGTCGGTCGGCTCCCTATAAACCTAACACGTTAAGTGTTGGTGCCCATACGGCCCACATATGGTTGTAGTCAGACTGTGCCGGGTCCACCTTCGGGTGTATCAAGCCCTCGGGTGCCAACCCCAGACACCTAAGCAATAATGCACAGTCTAAACCTACTGGTACCCGTGTCTCGAGTTTGTCCAACACCGGACTACGTGCACGTCCGTAGCCCGCCTGGACCCGCACCGCTGTACCACTCATCCTTCGCTTTGGTCGCTTACATCCGTCCAGTAATCGTGCCCCCTCCCTAGCCTAGTCCTCTAGGGTTGTGAATGATACCCAACTGGGATTACTGCTGGAACAGACCACGTTGCTAGGGTTTTCTAAGAGGGTTAAGTGTGGTTTAACCCCTCACTAATCATGGATTAAATTAGTTAAGTGTAACCAACAGTTCACCACTTAACCCCATTTAATCCCTTGCATTCCCCAAAATTGGTTAAGTATTAGTGGGCCATGACTTAACCTTAATCATGAGGCATTAATCAATTTAATGCACCCAACCTCTCACATTAGACCTTGTTGTGGTTACTAGTTAGGCCGGGCGGGTCCGGGTAGGTTTACACCACAACTTAGTCTAACCTCGGGTTTTACGTGCAACATGACCAACTACCCACATTGGGTCCTATTGCTTGTAGCCACTAGTTAAGCCGGTCGGTTCCGGGTAGACTTATGCTACAAACTCAACCCAACCTCGAGTTGGCCACACTTATGTTTTCTAAGTGTCATGTCCACTTTATTTTCAAAACATCATTACAAGTTTAACAAATACTTGGGTAGACCTAACTTAATAGGTAAATTCCCAAGGGGTAGACCTAACTTAATAGGTAAATTCCCAATCTTATATTTTCATGTATTTTAAGTTTTACCCAAACCCCCCAACGTCATTCCATCGCTTACATATTCGTCATAACGCATAAAGGATAGGAAGAGGGAACTTGGCACAACATACATGATGAATCTTACATATCATAATAAATATGCATAACATGTTGGACTTGCATAACTTAGCATAGTGAACTTGCATAAACATGCATAACTTGTTAAACTTGCAAATCATGGCATAGTGAACTTGCATAAACATGCATAACTTATTAAACATGCATAACATAGCATAGTGAACTCGCATAAGCATGCATAACTTATTAAACATGCACAACATAGCATAGTGAACTCGCATAAGCATGCATAACTTATTAAACATGCAGAACATAGCATAGTGAACTCGCATAGGCATGCATAACTTATTAAACATGCACAACATAGCATAGTGAACTCGCATAAGCATGCATAACTTATTAAACATGCATAAATCCCAACTTTCATCACATATTAACTTTAGAGTTTCTAAAATGAAGGTAAGAGGGCTTACAAATATTATGAAGACACAAATCCACTAATAAAGATTGAGTAGCCCTTTATGCAAGCGTATAAAAACCCAAAACAAAGCTCCAATTAACAAAAATCCCAAAAAATCTAGCTTAGCAAATAAAACTTGCAACTTGATGATGTATGCAAGCTAATGATCATTCATACAACTTAGAAATGCTTGTATGAACATCATAATCTTAATAGGAATGATTAATGAAGAGGTTGGAGGCTAGGGTATTTAGGTGGAGGCCATTTGAGAAATCAATTTGACATAGTTTGGTTGCTAGATTGAATAATGAGGTTTTAGGGTAGGATTAGGGGCTTATTTATAGAAAATTAGAGTGTTTTTAGCCCTAGGATTAACCCTAGGTTAGTTTAGGTCCGTCAGATTTTGGAACTCTCTAGAACCAAGTCACAAGACCAGACCAAAATCAAAAATGGTGCGCCAGGCAAAACTGCCCGGCCACCCCGTGTCGACAGGGCTGTCGACACCCTTAGACCCCTGTCGACATGCCTGTCGACATGGGGTCCTGGCGGGAGTTTTTCCCGCGGACGCCAGTTAGCCCTAATCATGTTTTTAATTTAAAATTTAAATCGGTTTTTATTATGGAAATTTCTGAAAACTTCCATGGGCCTTAACTGGGTCATACGGACTCCGATTTTCGAAAACTCGGACTCTATTTCGCGTATTTTTCCGAGACGAACTCAATGGCATAGCCCATTTCCCTTGATTCAGATTTTTACATTAAATTCTGCCTCGATTTATGTTATAACAAGTTATTGAAAATACGGGTTGTTACAGAAATACATAGTGCTATCCCCAAAATAAAGATGATAAACCATAGCGAGCTCAATGTCCAGACATACATGAGCTATCCAGCAAACAAGCAAGCGATCCAAGCTAAGCACCACTATTCCCTCCCTGAGAACCTGGGGGGGGGAACGGAAGAAAAGAAGCGAAAGAAAACAGGTCAGTCAAAAAGACTGGTAAGCCCTACTACGATCAGTCTATAAACTAATAAAGTTAACATCATGATGGAAACTGAGATGAACATACTGGCAATAGATAAAGGTGTCATCACATAAAGAAGATTAAGCTTTGCACCACAGTGTACTAGCAACTAACATAACAGGTATTGATCCCTCAGCCCAAACTTTGGCCCAATAACATGAGGTGACCTTAATACAAGGTCCAGCCCAACGGTCTAGTCGATCGGCTCCCTATAAACCTAACACGTCAAGTGTTGGTGTCCATACGGCCCACATATGGTTGTAGTCAGACTGTGCTGGGTCCATCTTCGGGTGTATCAAGCCCTCGGGTGTCAACCCCAGACACCTAAGCAATAATGCACAGTCTAAACCTACTGGTACCCGTGCCTCGAGTTTGTCCAACACCGGACTACGTGCACGTCCGTAGCCTGCCTGGACCCGCACCGCTGTACCACTCAGCCGTCGCTTTGGTCGCTTACATCAGTCTAGTAATCGTGCCCCGCCCTAGCCTAGCCTCTAGGGTTGTGAATGATACCAAACTGGGATTACTGCTGGAACAGACCACGTTGCTAGGGTTTTCTAAGAGGGTTAAGTGTGGTTTAACCCCTCACTAATCATGGATTAAATTAGTTAAGTGTAACCAACAGTTCACCACTTAACCCCATTTAATCCCTCGTATCCCCAAAATTGGTTAAGTATTAGTGGGCCATGACTTAACCCTAATCATGAGGCATTAATTAATTTAATTGTGCCTTAACCTCTCACATTAGACTTTGTTGCGGTTACCTAGTTAAGCCGGTGGGTTCCGGGTAGATTTACACCACAACTTGGTCTAACCTCGGGTCTTGGCACCACATGACCAACTTCTCACATTGGATCCTATTGTTTGTAGCCACTAGTTAAGCTGGTAGGTTCCGGGTAGAATTACGCTACAAACTCAACCCAACCTCGAGTTGGCCACACTTATGTTTTCTAAGTGTCATGTCCACTTTATTTTCAAAACATAATTACAAGTTTAACAAATACTTGGGTAGACCTAACTTAATAGGTAAATTCCCAAGGGGTAGACCTAACTTAATAGGTAAATTCCCAATCTTATATTTTCATATATTTTAAGTTTTACCCAAACCCCCCAACGTCATTCTATCGCTTACATATTCGTCATAACGCATAAAGGATAGAAAGAAGGAACTTGGCACAACATACATGATGAATCTTACATATCATAATAAACATGCATAACATGTTGGACTTGCATAACTTAGCATAGTGAACTTGCATAAACATGCATAACTTGTTAAACTTGCAAATCATGGCATAGTGAACTTGCATAAACATGCATAACATGTTGGACTTGCATAACTTAGCATAGTGAACTTGCATAAACATGCATAACTTGTTAAACTTGCAAATCATGGCATAGTGAACTTGCATAAACATGCATAACTTATCAAACATGTGTAACATGGCATAGTGAACTCGCATAAGCATGCATAACTTATTAAACATGTGTAACATGGCATAGTGAACTCGCATAAGCATGCATAACTTATTAAACATGTGTAACATGCCATAGTGAACTCGCATAAGCATGCATAACTTATTAAACATGCATAAATCCCAACTTTCATCACATATTAACTTTAGAGTTTCTAAAATGAAGGTAAGAGGGCTTACAAATATTATGAAGACACAAATCTACAAGTAAAGATTGAGAAGCCCTTTATGCAAGCATAAAAACCCAAAACAAAGCTCCAATAAGAAACACCCTTAACAAAAATCCCAAAAACTCTAGCTTAGCAAATAAAACTTGCAACTTGATGGTGTATGCAAGCTAATGATCATTCATACAACTTAGAAATGCTTGTATGAACATCATAATCTTCATAGGAATGATTTATGAAGAGGGTGGAGGCTAGGGTTTTTAAGTGGAGGCCATTTGAGAAATCAATTTGACATAGTTTGGTTGCTAGAATGAATAATGGGGTTTTAGGGTAGGATTAGGGTCATATTTATAGAAGATTAGAGTGATATTAGCCTTAGGATTAACCCTTAGTTGAATTAGGTCCATCAGATTTCGGAATTCTCCAGAACCAAGCCACACAACCAGGCCCAGATCAGAAATGGTGCGCCAGGCAAAACTGCCCGGCCACCCCGTGTCGACAGGGCTGTCGACAGGGCAGTCGACACCCTTAGACCCCTGTCGACATGCCTGTCGACTTGGGGGTCTTGGCGGGAGTTTTCCCGCTGACGCCAGTTGTGCCCTAACCCTTGTTTTTAACTTAAAATTTAAATCTGTTTTTAATATGGAAATTTCTGAAAACCTCAATGGGCCTTAACTGGGTCATACGGACTCCGATTTTCGAAAACTCGGACTCTATTTCGCGTATTTTTCCGAGACGAACGCAATGGCACAGCCCGTTTCCCCTCGATTCAGATTTTTAAATTAAATTCTGCCTCAATTTATATCTTAACAGGTTATTAAAAATACAGGTTGTTACATTCTCCCCTCCTTAAAGGATTTCGTCCCCGAAATCTTCAAGTTAGGAAGAACATATCCTACCATCCAACATCCATCTACTCAAAACATCATCCACGAGCAACCATTGTCCTTAAAAGATTCTAAATGCTGTATGAACATATGCAAAAGTGTGTGTATATGTACTTATCTAATGCAAAGATCAATGCAAAATATGTTAGTGAAATGTATCCATATGTATGCAAATCCCTAACATAATGTATAATATCTACATGCGTGCTCAATCATACATCCATATGCAACATCCATGTGATAGCATACAAATTTCATCCAAGAATAAGCATAAACACTCATGCACATGCAATATGAGGAGTGTGTGAGCCGATCTAGTGCCTAATGTGTATCATGCATCCACGAGTAACCACTTGCAAACACTTGCAACCACTTGCAACCATCAAACATAACATGTCTCAAACACATGTTTCATCCAAAGGATTCTATCTAAGGTTCTCATGATAAGATAGACACGATGAACTAGATAAACTAGATAGACATGGAAAGATAAAGAGATTGAGAGTGTACCCTCAAAAAGGAATGGATAAATCCGACGCATCTTCTCTTCAGTTTCCCAAGTTGCGTCTTCCTCGGCTTCACCCCATTGAACCTTCACCAACTTAACCTCACGATTCCTTAGCTTCTTGATCTCTGTCCCCAAGATACGAATCGGAGCTCTCCTCAAGGTAGCTTCTTTCTCTACTTCCACATCTTCTAGAACACTTGGCTCAACCACCTCTGCTGACTTATGCAAACACTTCCGGAGATGCGAAACATGAAAAACATTATGCACTCCAGCTAGCTTCTCGGGCAATTCCACTCTATAGGCCATCTGCCCGATCCTCTCTACAACTGGAAACGGTCCAACAAACCTTGGGGCTAACTTTCCTACTGCTCCAAACCGAACCACATTCCGCAAAGGAGAAACCTTCACGAAAACCATATCCCCAACATCAAACTCCAAATCAGTCCTTCGCCTATCAGCATAAGATTTCTGTCTGTCTTGGGCCGCCTTCATCCGTCTTCTAATCAACTCGACCTTCTCGGATGTATCTCTAATCATGTCAGGTCCAAGTATAAGCTTATCTGTAGTCTCCCACCAACATGTAGGTGACTTGCACGGTCTCCCATATAAATCCTCAAATGGTGCCATCCCAATGCTCGCCTGATAACTGTTATTATAAGCAAATTCCACAAGAGGAAGATGGTCTTCCCAAGTACCACCAAAATCCAGAATGCAAAGCCTCAACAAGTCCTCAAGTACCCTATTCACCCTTTCTGTCTGACCGTCCGTTTGTGGGTGATAAGCCGTACTCAGGTTCAACCTCGTGCCCATAGCTTCCTGCAAACTGTTCCAGAACTGACTAGTAAAGATGGGGTCTCGGTCACTGACTATGCTAGAAGGGACTCCATGTAGTCGTACTATCTCACGAAGATATACTGATGCTAGTCCAGATGCGGTCCTTTTGCTCTTCACCGGAATGAAATGAGCACTCTTCGTAAGTCTGTCCACAATGACCCAAATGCTCGTATTCCCTTTCCTTGACCTTGGTAGCCCATCAATAAAATCCATGGAAATACTCTCCCACTTCCAAAGTGGAACGTCTAGAGGATGCAATAGCCCACCGGGCTTCTTCGACTCGGCCTTAACTTGCTGGCAAATGATACATCTAGAAACAAACTCTGCCACATCCTTCTTCATCCCAGGCCAAAAGAAAATACGCTTCATATCTTTATACATCTTATCTTCGCCTGGATGTATAGTCAACTTAGAGCGATGCGCTTCCTCAAGAACTTTTCTTACTAGATCTTCCACCACTGGAACACATAACCTTCCATCTCTCCTTAGCCAACCCTTGTCATCAATAGAATATCGAGCGAGATGACTAGACGTCTCTCCTCGAATCAGCTTACCCATGATCTCAACTATCTGTGGGTCTTCCTTCTGTGAAGTCCCTACTTGATCAAGAAATGTGGGTCTAAGCTCGAGAGATGCTAACGACCCTGTCATCGACTCAACAGCTGTCGCGAAATCAAAGGTTGCTAGGAACTCTAGGCTCTTCATCTCAACAAATAAGGGACTCAAAGTCAACCTTTTTCTGCTTAGTGCATCAGCCACAACATTACCCTTGCCAGGGGTATAAGCTATCTCGAAGTCATATGATGCCAAGAATTCCATCCACCTTTGCTGCCTAAGATTCAGATCTTTCTGCGAGAAGAGATACTTGAGTGATTTGTGATCAGTATACAACTCAAACCTTTCGCCTAAAAGATAGTGGCGCCAGGACTTGAGTGCAAAGACAATCGCCGCCAACTCCAAGTCATGATTGGGGTAGTTCTTCTCATGAACTTTAAGTTGCCTACCACCAAAACATATAACTCTGCTTTCTTGCATCAGAACGGCGCCCAATCCCGTGCCACAAGCATCAGTGTACACGGTAAACATCTTACCACCATCGGGTAAAGCTAGAACTGGTGCTGAGGTAAGGGCTCTCTTGAGTCTCTGAAAATCAAGCTCACAGTCCATATCCCAAGCAAAAACTAAGTTCTTCTTCGTCAACTTAGTAAGAGGAGCGGATATCTTCGCGAAGTCCTTGATGAACTTCCGGTAAAAACCTGTAAGACCTAGAAAACTTCTCACTTCGGTTGCATTCCTTGGAGTCTTCCAATCCTGCACAGCAACTAATTTAGCGGGATCCACCGCCAAGCCTTGCTTAGATACTATATGCCCAAGGAACCGAACTTCCCTTCTCCAAAAGTGACACTTGGAGAACTTGGCCTTTAACTGATGCGCTCTAAGCGTATCCATCACCTCTACAAGATGCCTCGCGTGCTCTTCTTCATCCTTAGAGAAGATCAGAATATCATCCACAAAGACCACGACAAACTTGTTCAAGAACTCTCGAAACACCCTACTCATCAAGTCCATGAAATACGCGGGTGCATTCGTCAAACCGAACGGCATAACAAGCCATTCAAAGAATCCATCTGGAGTCCTGAATGCAGTCTTGTCTATACTATCTTCAGCCACTCTGAGATGATGAAATCCAGTAGCAAGATCAAGCTGAGAGAAAACAGAAGTACCAACAAGCTGGTCAAAAAGATCATCAATCCTCGGTAATGGGTGTCTGTTCTTCTTAGTCAGCTTATTCAACTCTCTATAGTCCACACAAAGTCGAAGAGAACCATCTGCCTTAGTAGAAAACACCACAGGCGCTCCCCATTCGGATATACTTCGTCTGATGAAGTTCTTCTCAAGCAACTCCTTTACTTGCTTTCTGAGCTCCCGTCTCTCACGCGGAGCCATGTGCCGAACGGGCAAAGAAACAGGCTTAGCATTATCCACCAGATAAATGCGAAAATCAATCTCTCGTTTAGGGGGCAACCCCTTAACTTCTTCAAAAACATCTGGATAATCTCGGACCACCCTTACAGACTGAAGGGTTTCCTCTGATGAGTCGAGAGATTCAAGATAGCACAACATGACGGGATCCTTCGGATTGCATGAAATCTCTAAGGTGTTGCCAAGGCGAGTCACAAGCCTCACAACCCTATGCTCACAATCAAGAATGGCTCCATGTCTAGACAGCCAATCCATGCCCAAAATCAATCCGTATCCCCTGAAACCAAGAACATACGCACTACACAAGAACTCTACACTGAGTATAGAGATCCTCAGATCCTCACATATCATAGATAGATGAGCAGAACCCCCAATGGGATTCGAAACACAAACAGGATCATCCACTAAGCTAGTACTAAGGTGCAAACTATCAACAAGATCAGATGAAATAAAGCTATGTGATGCACCAGAATCAAACAAGGTACGAACTGGAAGATCGGAAACATAAACAAGGTTCTCAACAGAAACACTACCTCGATCGGGAACTAGAGCGGTATTGAGAGCATGAACTTGCCCTCCTGAAGGTCCAGCACGCTGAGTTTGACCCTGCCCTTTCTTCTTCGGGCATTCCTTGCTGAAGTGTCCAGTCTCACCACAGGAAAAACATCCACCACTAAGCTTCCTTTTCTTCTTCCTACAATCCTTAGCAAAGTGTCCAGGCACACCACAGTAATTGCACTTTCCCTTGCCTTTGTTGTTGTTTCCCTTCTTGTTCTTGCTCTGATTCCCCTGACTGCTTTGACCACCTTGATTGCCTTTACCCTGAGAATCAGTCTTCTTTGCTTGAGTATCACTCGACTTGACCTCTTTCTTTCCATCTCCCTGAAGTAGAGCCATATCGACCAAACTCTCAAAAGTAGCCCCATGCGGAATATGTGACATCGCCAAACCCTGTAGCGGCTCATTCAACCCTCTAGCAAATCGAAGAGCCTTCTTCTCAGGAGTGTTCACCATATCCAAACCAAAACGGGCCAGCTGATTAAACTTGTTCACATACTCCTTAACAGACATATCACCTTGCTTTAATGCAATGAACTTCTCCATCTGTAAATTCGCCTCAGCAGAAGATAGAAACTTGGCCACAAATCTAGCCCTCAAATCGGCCCAAGTCTCGACGGGCCTCGTCCCATTGGTGACCTCCCACCAATAGGCTGCTTCGTCCTTCAAAAGCCACACTGTCAATAAGATCTTCCTCTCGTCATCAATCCTAAAGATAGCAAACAAGTCCTCAGTGTCTTTCAGCCAATTCCTAGCTTCAACAAAAGATTCCGTGCCTAGGAAATTCTTGCCTCCCATCGCCTTGAAGTCTTTACAAACCTTCGTGAACTCAACCTGAGGATGCTGAGGGGGAGGAGGAGGAAGAGGAGCCTCAGCAACTGGAGGAGGAGGAACAGGAACCACCGGAGGAGGGACATTAGGGGGAGGATTCTCAACTACAGGAGGAGGAGTGGGAGTAGGGTTTACGGGGCCAGCTGCCGCCCTAGCTTCTAGAAGTCTCCTATACCAGAGTGGTACGTTTACTCCATCCGGGATGGCAAGATTCTCAGCCATACTGAAACGAAAGATAAGATAAGATTAGGTCAAGGGAACAAAGGATAACGCTAATGGCTTTTTGGGGAATAGCCTTTTAAAATACTAGACTTGGAAAATACTTTATACTTGTTTTGAAAATAGTTTTTCAAAAGTCTTTTAAAAACTTTTTGTTCTTTCTTGTAAACCATATGCTCTGATACCAAATTTGTAACACCCCACCTCCGCTAGGGTCACTCTTTCGGGGGCACTAGCTTCTAGGGGGCGTTAGAACTGGGTAAGCATGCATAATGATATATCTAGGCAGAACAAGAACATAAATATATATGTAAAACAGAGTAAGTGAGACTAAAACAGCGGAATATCTCAAACCATCTCAAAACAAGTCTAGTACATCATAAAGTCAACTGCCAAAATAAACATGTCTAGTACATCATAAACAGAAATACTGAAATACATAGTGCTATCCCCAAAATAAAGATGATAAACCATAGCGAGCTCAATGTCCAGACATACATGAGCTATCCAGCAAACAAGCAAGCGATCCAAGCTAAGCACCACTATTCCCTCCCTGAGAACCTGGGGGGGGGGGGGAAACGGAAGAAAAGAAGCGAAAGAAAACAGGTCAGTCAAAAAGACTGGTAAGCCCTACTACGATCAGTCTATAAACTAATAAAGTTAGCATCATGATGGAAACTGAGATGAACATACTGGCAATAGATAAAGGTGTCATCACATAAAGAAGATTAAGCTTTGCACCACAGTGTACTAGCAACTAACATAACAGGTATTGATCCCTCAGCCCAAACTTTGGCCCAATAACATGAGGTGACCTTAATACAAGGTCCAGCCCAACGGTCTAGTCGATCAGCTCCCTATAAACCTAACACGTCAAGTGTTGGTGTCCATACGGCCCACATATGGTTGTAGTCAGACTGTGCTGGGTCCACCTTCGGGTGTATCAAGCCCTCGGGTGTCAACCCCAGACACCTAAGCAATAATGCACAGTCTAAACCTACTGGTACCCGTGCCTCGAGTTTGTCCAACACCGGACTACGTGCACGTCCGTAGCCCGCCTGGACCTGCACCGCTGTACCACTCAGCCGTCGCTTTGGTCGCTTACATCAGTCCAGTAATCATGCCCCGCCCTAGCCTAGCCTCTAGGGTTGTGGATGATACCAAACTGGGATTACTGCTGGAACAGACCACGTTGCTAGGGTTTTCTAAGAGGGTTAAGTGTGGTTTAACCCCTCACTAATCATGGATTAAATTAGTTAAGTGTAACCAACAGTTCACCACTTAACCCCATTTAATCCCTCGTATCCCCAAAATTGGTTAAGTATTAGTGGGCCATGACTTAACCCTAATCATGAGGCATTAATTAATTTAATTGTGCCTTAACCTCTCATATTAGACTTTGTTGCGGTTACCTAGTTAAGGCGGTGGGTTCCGGGTAGATTTACACCACAACTTGGTCTAACCTCGGGTCTTGGCACCACATGACCAACTTCTCACATTGGATCCTATTGTTTGTAGCCACTAGTTAAGCCGGTAGGTTCCGGGTAGAATTACGCTACAAACTCAACCCAACCTCGAGTTGGCCACACTTATGTTTTCTAAGTGTCATGTCCACTTTATTTTCAAAACATAATTACAAGTTTAACAAATACTTGGGTAGACCTAACTTAATAGGTAAATTCCCAAGGGGTAGACCTAACTTAATAGGTAAATTCCCAATCTTATATTTTCATGTATTTTAAGTTTTACCCAAATCCCCCAACGTCATTCTATCGCTTACATATTCGTCATAACGCATAAAGGATAGAAAGAGGGAACTTGGCACAACATACATGATGAATCTTACATATCATAATAAACATGCATAACATGTTGGACTTGCATAACTTAGCATAGTGAACTTGCATAAACATGCATAACTTGTTAAACTTGCAAATCATGGCATAGTGAACTTGCATAAACATGCATAACATGTTGGACTTGCATAACTTAGCATAGTGAACTTGCATAAACATGCATAACTTGTTAAACTTGCAAATCATGGCATAGTGAACTTGCATAAACATGCATAACTTATCAAACATGTGTAACATGGCATAGTGAACTCGCATAAGCATGCATAACTTATTAAACATGTGTAACATGGCATAGTGAACTCGCATAAGCATGCATAACTTATTAAACATGTGTAACATGCCATAATGAACTCGCATAAGCATGCATAACTTATTAAACATGCATAAATCCCAACTTTCATCACATATTAACTTTAGAGTTTCTAAAATGAAGGTAAGAGGGCTTACAAATATTATGAAGACACAAATCTACAAGTAAAGATTGAGAAGCCCTTTATGCAAGCATAAAAACCCAAAACAAAGCTCCAATAAGAAACACCCTTAACAAAAATCCCAAAAACTCTAGCTTAGCAAATAAAACTTGCAACTTGATGGTGTATGCAAGCTAATGATCATTCATACAACTTAGAAATGCTTGTATGAACATCATAATCTTCATAGGAATGATTTATGAAGAGGGTGGAGGCTAGGGTTTTTAAGTGGAGGCCATTTGAGAAATCAATTTGACATAGTTTGGTTGCTAGAATGAATAATGGGGTTTTAGGGTAGGATTAGGGTCATATTTATAGAAGATTAGAGTGATATTAGCCTTAGGATTAACCCTTAGTTGAATTAGGTCCATCAGATTTCGGAATTCTCCAGAACCAAGCCACACAACCAGGCCCAGATCAGAAATGGTGCGCCAGGCAAAACTGCCCGGCCACCCCGTGTCGACAGGGCTGTCGACAGGGCAGTCGACACCCTTATACCCCTGTCGACATGCCTGTCGACTTGGGGGTCTTGGCGGGAGTTTTCCCGCTGACGCCAGTTGTGCCATAACCCTTGTTTTTAACTTAAAATTTAAATCTGTTTTTAATATGGAAATTTCTGAAAACCTCAATGGGCCTTAACTGGGTCATACGGACTCCGATTTTCGAAAACTCGGACTCTATTTCGCGTATTTTTCCGAGACGAACGCAATGGCACAGCCCGTTTCCCCTTGATTCAGATTTTTAAATTAAATTCTGCCTCAATTTATATCTTAACAGGTTATTAAAAATACAGGTTGTTACAGTGGGCTTTTATGCTAACGGGCTAGATGGGCTTGATGTTTTAAATAAAAAGAAAAAAGAGACATGTTGTTTTAATTTCTTAAGTTTTAAATTAAACCATTATATATATATATATTATATGAATGAAGAAGAAGCAAAGAAATGAATATCTAAGGAAGTTGATAGGAAATGTATTGGCTACGTGAGCTTAGGTCATATTTGGCCGATTTAGATAAAATATTTAAACAAAATCTAAATAATTTAATTTCAATAGGAGTAGAACATATATATATATATAATAAGTAAATAAAGAAATAATAAGTAAATAAGAAGAAGGATCGGGAATCTGTTGAGTACTTCGTGTTTGCAAAATAGACCTTTGTCGTATAAACTCAAATTTGAATCTCAACTATATAGTCTGTTGAAAGCAGAATAAAGTGTTAAATAAAATCGATTAATCATATGGTGTGAAATAAGTTGTTATACAAGATCAAATAAATTTCAAACTATTATTAGTTTGAAACTAAACATCGAATTATTGTTAATATTTTGATGAATAAATTGTTGTTAATCATATGTTATGCTATGAAGTGACTAAACGAATGTAAAACAGTTCAAATAAAACGTTGACACGTTTAATTGTATTATTAATCCCTTATGTTGATTATGTTCTGAATTAGAAGTAAGAGTTATATAAGTAAATTAATGTGGATAGGCATGTTATGGAAATTTGTACGAAATGAAATAAATTTGAATAAATAGTTTTATTTGATTACACTATTTAAATTTGATAGTTAAAACACCGACTATCAAATAAATATTCCTTACGTGTTAGTTCGAAGAGACCAATATGGGAACTGGACCCAAAATCACTTAGAACAGACTTTACGTAAACTAACTTGCAGAAAAGATTATATGATTTAAAGAATTGAAGGACGTAGATCTTCATGAGCAGAAAAACCACTTGTTGAATTTCTTTGGTTAGCTCCTAGATACATTTCAGCAGTTATTCTGTCGTGGTTGGAATCTTCGGATTGCAAGGACTAATCGCGATTGATCCATGGGGTGATTCCTATAATGGATGTAGTTGGAGAGTGCCTTCGGTTCATCCTATTCCTGGATGACTTGTAGGGACGAATGTCTGACAGAGTATTTCCTAAAAACCATGTACATTGATTTCTACAAATATATCGAGTTGGTGCAAAGAAGGATACTTCTTTTACACCCAGAGTATATTTGTGAACGTCAATTAGTGATTTGATGGATCTAACAATGTGACATTCAAAGTAAACGGTAGCCAGATATTCTAAAGGTAAATTCTAAGCTCAAGCCTCATCATCCAAGAAATAAAAAAAATCGGGCAGACAACATGATTACGTGGGTCGCTCCCAATTAGGGTGTATTATCACTGTTAACGATATTTTTTGTCAACACCGAAGATAGGTCTATGGAAGTGGACCTAAGGGAAAAAATAGTTTGTTTAGCCTTCATAAGTTTGAGTTAGTAAACCATCTCCTAGATATCAAGGTTTAGAATCCAAAAGAATAGTTACTCTTCCCTCAATGGGTTGAGTATCACACTTAAGTGATTCAAGAACCAACAAATATCTTGGGATGAAGGATTCCTAATTGCAACCCTTAGCGAAATGATTTAACGGCTTGTAGAGAAGGGTTCTTCCCTGAGCTTGCGGAAGGGTCTAAATTTGTAGATGGAGGGGTGTTTCAGTTGGCTTACAGAAAGGTTTGGATATGGACTCATATACAAGTAGGAAGCAAACAGTGCGTTGCGGCAACAATAACTGAGAAATCATATAATAAACCCACAAAGAAATACTCTAAATATTGATCCACACTTTATTGATCTTTGATTTAGAATACATAAGTAGGATATAAGAAATCCCCAAATCGATCTAAGAATTAGGGTTTACTCTAGAGAAGAAAAGAATACAAGAATAAGAATTGGGAAATCATCCTCTAAATGTGAAACCTGGGTTCTTATTTATAGAGAATTCGAGGCCCCTTCTGTTGTTGGGCCATTGGGCATGCAGAAGCCTCTGTTGGCTGCTTTTCTCCTTGGTCTCAGATGTTTAGCTTCCGGCCTCCTTTGCGGTGATGATTATAGCTTCCGGAGTGAATGTCCTGGTCAGTTGGGGCTTCTTCGAGATTGATATGAGCTTGTCGATGTAAATGGCTTTCGGAAGGCATTCGTGCTCTCGATAGTGGCTTCCAGATGTAGGCTCCTGGTTTTCTCATGAATACTTTGAGGAGCTTGCCCTCGCGATGTATGTAGATAGCTTTCAGTTCGGAACCCTTGTCAGTGTCGGCACTAGGCAGATTAGTATGGATAGCTTGTATCCCTTCTAGGTTTTCAGTTTTCCTTCTGGTGGAGCCTTCGTGTGTAGCCTGGTCTTGCGGAAGGTGGCTTCCGGTGATCCGCTATCATCTATCAAAGTAACTTTCCGGTGGTTATACTACAGATGCTTCAGAAGCTGGTTCCGGATACTCTCTATGTGTTTTAAGTTTGGTATCTTTAAATGTTTTTATTTCCAGATGTGTCGATATTAAGCAGGTTAATACCGACAACACTTTTGTCTTTCTGGGTTTTGATTAGCGGAGCTTTCGTAACACCCCGTAATTCTGTTAATATTAATATGCACAAATTAAAGAATATTTAATTTCAGATGTGAGTATTAAGGGAAATAGGTTGCGCCATTGTGTTCGTCTCGGTATTCTGGTTGGAATAGAGTCCGAGTTTGCGTGATTTGGACTTCGTATGAAGGAGATATGGCCATCGGAAGTTTCAGAAAATTCAAAATTCGAAGTCAAACAGGCCAGGCGGGAAATTTCCCGCCCAGCACCCCAGGTCGACTGGGGAGTCGACTGGGCAGTCGACACCTCCAGGACCAGGTCGACTGCGCAGTCGACTTGGGTGTCGACCTGGTCCAGTCGGCCAGGTTTTGGCAGAGCCCAATCTTGAGCTGCTGATGTGTCTTTAGGGCTTAATTGGCTAATTTAACGGTTCAGGTTAGTTCTGAGTTGATCTGACAGTCTAAATAAATCCTAAACTCTATATATACCTAGGTAGTCTCTCACTCTAAATTCACATGAAAAATAAAATAGCCGCCGTCATGCCATCGCCATGGAACTCAGTGTAGCCGCCGCCAACTAAGAAGGAAGAAAGCTAATCAAAACTCTAATTCTACACAACTCTAAAGCAAATCAAGACTCTCTTTCTTTTCTAATTGTGAGTATGATGATCTTAATAAGATTATTAGCAAACTAATTAGATTAAGATGTGATATGGATCATAAGAAAATGATGTGAATTGTCATATATGTTGTTGTAAACCTTATGCTATCATGTATGTTGTAAATCCTATGTTATGTGATGATGATATCCTATATGTTGTAAATCATGCTATGATGATATTATATATGTTGCAAGTTTCTATGCTAAGTTGCGATGTTACAAAGCCATGATGTTATTATGTTGTAGTCAGCTTATGAGTCATGATGTTGATTAAATATATTTGGGCTATGATGATTCACATGATAAATCACATGTACCTATGCAAGTTTAGATTTATTAGTATGTATAATCTCGCATATTGTATGACATCTATTTAGAACTAGAATTATGACATCTATTTAGATTTAGAATTATGCTATGACATGTGTGAGTTCTATGTGTTACATGCTAGTTCACACCATCATTAGGTTGCATAAACCACATATGCAAGTTTGTACATGAACTTGGGTTATGATCATATTATGTAAGTTGTGACATTTAACCAAACAAGTTGACACCTTTAGATCCATGTCATGTGTAGTTTCATGCAAGTTTCACCCCTATTATGATTAGATCTATTTGATCTGTCTATATGTTGTGATAATTTATCTTTGTGCTATGAGCTAGACTATTCGAGTTTAACGTATATTTTGCGTTGAATAAGCGAACGTATAATGTGGGGTAGGGGTAATATTAAGGATTAATATTAAGAAATTGGATGCAATTGATATGATTTTGCATACCATAAGTGGATGGCCATAATTGAGTCAATTATGGACATCATTAAAATTGGAATTAATTAATAATTTGAATAGGGAAATTATTAAAACTGGGGTAAAAGATTATAAGTAATAATCAATGCTTAGGACACGAGGTTGGACTCGTTTGTGACGTAAACCTGCCCGGACCCGACCGACAAATCCAGTTGTCACAAATGTCAGCCCAATGTGAGAGGTCCTAGGACCAAATTAAAGCATAGCAGTTGTAAAGACACGAGGTTAGACTCTTTTATGGTGTAAGACTGCCCGGACCTGCCCGGCAAATCCAGCTGCCATAAATGCCAGTCTAATGTGAGAGGTCTTTATAAGGTTATGGCCTTAATGAATTAAGAAATACTTAACCAGATAAACATGTGAGGTGGGGCATGGGGGTTAAGTAGGTTCCTTGGGTGGCATGAGGAATCTAGTGAGTGCCTTTAGTGGCATTTGAAATACGATTAGTAAGACTTAACCAAACACACATGTAAATGAACATGACTAAGAAAAGGGTTAAGTGAGATATACTAGTGGGGACAAGCTTTGGTGGATAGCTTGTGGTAAATAGTGGGGGCCCATTTCAACCAGTAACCCAAAACGTATCTTTGTGGGCTCGACCCAAGTCGAGGACGGGACACGCATACTGGGCTTGACTATAAGAGGCCAAACGGGTTAGCGGTGGCAACGCAAGTCCAACGGGTTTCATATGTGTGTGTGGACCTGGGCTGGTAGGTAAGACGTTGTTGCATCGTGTAGGTATAAGCCGTGCATCCTCAAGTTGTATCGGGTTGCCACTTTAGGGGAGTGATACACCCCACTGTGGGGCCAGCACGGGTATCTACGAGTAGGGAGCCGATTCGCAAGTGGGTAGTGGGGTACACCTAGCAGAGATAGGGGCAGGCGGCACCTATGTAGTCAGCTAGGGGTACACAAAGCTATAATTTCTAAGTTCGGTGAGTGGGATCAACCTTTAGGGTGACTGGTGTGGTGCAGTGTAGTAATTATTCGTTAGTAATTAGGTGTGCCTTTAACGTTACCTTTATTTGCTCTTCCATACCCAATAGTTCATAGACATTTCCTTGTTTTCCAACTTATGCCTTAGTCTAGTTATTTTGATAATAGTATTGTTAGAATTATCATACTCGCCAGACTTTATGTCTGACCCCCTCTATTTCTACCTTTTTCCCCCTCCAGGTCCTCAAGGGTGGGCCCAACTCTAGTGGAGCTTGATTGGATTGCTTTATCTCACTTTTGGAAAGCTTGGACCGTTGAAGTAAAGTCCAGCTTGTTATCTTCTTTAATGGCTATTTATGTAATGGGATTACGTATTTTGTTTTATCAAGATGGATATTGTACTTGACTCTGATTTATGGTTTTATGATGTAACAAACATGTTTAATTTCCGCTGCAATGAAATAAAGTTTTAGATTTCCAAGTACTACTTATTATCTGTCTTGTTGTAATTTTTCTGTTCTATATTCACTTAAAACCTCCACTGAAGTTAATGCATTCCCTTCATGAGTGACATTAATGGACGTGGCGTGTTACAGCTTTTGCCTCCCTCTTTCTTAGCTTCTTACTTAGATGACCTTTCACTATAGAACCCCCTGCCGGATAGACCCAGCCAGATATACCTTGCCGGATGGACCCTATCAGTATTCTCACTACTACAAAGTGGGCATATTCAACACTAATTTGTGTGCGTTGCATGAAAAGTGTGGTGAAAGCTTTGCTTCCTTTGATCTTCTGCAACAATATTCATATGTTGTAGCATTAGACGTGAATGCACTGTTGCGGTGGGATTTCTAGTGTTTTGACATGCAACATCAGTTAAAACCGCAGCTTTACATAAATACAATTCAGGTCAGTGACCCGCGTTATCAGAATAAACAAATAAGTGACCATAGATGATGATTAATCCATTGGTTCAAACCAATCCATGCTTCCTGTCTAAACATTACCCCCATCATCCAATAAACAATAGCCACCTCATTACGTTCTTCTACTATGTGAAAATTTGGCGCAATGTTTTCCCTCTTCACAAATTAACATTAACATGTAAAAATAATATGTTCTTTCTTCTCTAGCATTTCTTCACTTTCCCCTTTTACTAATTGACCCTAATTCTTTTTCCAAATTCCTTTTCTCGCTCTAAAATCGCCATGAATCAAGGCTCAAAATTTCGCTGTAACAACCCGAATTTTAATAACATGTTAAAATCATAAATCAAGGCAGAATTAAATTTTAAGATCAGAATCAAGGAAAACGGGTTGCGCCATTGCGTCCGTCTCGAAATTCTGCTTGGAAACGAGTCCGAGTTTGCGAGAATCGGAGTCCGTATGAGGGAGATATGACCCTCCGAAGTTTCAGGAATTTTTAGAGTTCAAAACAGTTCGAATTCGAGTTCAAATTCGAATTTCAAAACCCAGACAGACTGGGCGGGAAATTTCCCGCCCAGCACCCAGGTCGACTGGGGAGTCGACTGGGCAGTCGACACCCCAGGACCAGGTCGACTGCGCAGTCGACTTGGGTGTCGACCTGGTCCCCGAATCTGCTTTTGGGCCTGGGTGCATTCTGATGTACCTGGTCTTGTTTTCTACCTAGATTCGTCCGCCTAATCCTATATAAATAGCCTCTCGCCTCATTCTCTCTACACCATTTCATTCTGTCCTTATGCTGCCTCTAAGAAAATGAATAAATAAACGAATAAAATAATACATAAGTCTAAGATGAGGATATGTTGTTCAAGTCTTTCAAGAGGAGATTCAAATCTAGTTAGGATTCAAGTAAAGATTCAACGGCTTCAAGCAACGACGCCTAGACCATATTGAATCAAATCAGAAGATTAATCAAGTTAGACGTTTCAACGCGACAACGAATCGATTTGTCCTCTCTTAGCCAATCAATGTAAGTTCTAGTTACTTTTTAGATTGAAACGCTTAATTATAATATGGCCGTGGAATAAAGTGCAACTGGATGTAAGCATGTTCATCGATTCAAGTCTATTTCTGTTTCCTCTTGAATCTTGAGTTTTGGGCTTTTCTATCTTTACTCTTTTGTCAAGTTCATGATCTATTCAGCCAGTTGTAAATCAGTTCATGTTAATGTTATCCTCTCTATACCTATTGTTATACAAATTCTACCTCCCTCTATTTATTTTCTTTGATGAACCTAGATCAATTTCAGATCTAGGCCTAAACCGCGATTTGCGTACGATTGAATACGGGGGAATCTTGGGATAATACCTATTTGGATATATGTGTTTGGTGGAATTGATGGCATAACATAAAAACTGGATATTTGGGATTTACTACCATTAACATGAAATTGAATATTTGGGTATTATCATTATAATAGTAATTGCAAGAATGGGGATTGGCATATGTAATATGACATTATTTTTAATATATGTAATATGACATGGATCTTGATATATGTAATTTGGCTAGAACTCGTTATGGGTAAATTGGTGTAAACATGTTATACATGTAATTTTGGGTATAAAACTGGATCTATGTAAATTGAGCATAGCTTTGTAAACATGTAAATCATGAATCTTGACATATGTAAAACGGCATGAATTGAACATATGTAAATTTGGTATGAATTGGGCATATGAAAAACTGACAAGTAACCTAGAACTTGGGCATATATTAATTATGAAAATTTGGAATAGAAACATATATGATAATTTATGACTTGGAGAAAGTTTAATATGAACGCGCCTAAGTTGGGTTCTGGATAGTTGGTATGTATTGGACATCTAGAATTCATGTAAACATGCTTATGAACTTGAAACATGAATTGGTTATGAATATGAATCATTAACTTGATAATAGGCATAAGTGAAAACATGAAACTTGACATGAAACTCGCCATGAAACTAGACACGAACTTGACATGAAACTTGAACATGGACATGACATTTAGAATGAACTAGAAAATGGCCAACTCGAGGTTGGGTTGAGTTTGCAGTGTAATTCCGCCCGGAACCGCCCGGCAAATCCAGTTACTGCAAACAATAGGATCCAATGTGGGTAGTTGGTCATATCGCACTTGAAAACCCGAGGTCAGATTGAATTGTGGTGTAATTCTGCCCGGAACCGCCTGGCATATCCAGTGACCACAACAACAAGTCTGATGTGAGAGGTTGGGGTGCATTAATGAATTAATGACTTGATAGGATTAAGTCATGAACCACTTGAATATACTTAACCAATTTGACACGATGACTTGATAGGGTTAAGTCATGAACCGCTTGAATATACTTAACCAATTTGACATGATGACTTGATAGGGTTAAGTCATGAACCGCTTGAATATACTTAACCAATTTGACACGATGACTTGATAGGGTTATGTCATGAACCACTTGAATATACTTAACCAATTTGACACGATAACTTGATAGGGTTAAGTCATGAACCGCTTGAATATACTTAACCAATTTGACACGATGACTTGATAGGGTTAAGTCATGAACCGCTTGAGTATACTTAACCAATTTGACACGATGGTTTGGTAGGGTTAAATCATGAACCGCTTGAACATACTTAACCAACTTGACACATGATTCATAGGGCTAAGTCATGAACTTGAACGACAACACTTAGCCAATTTGACATGACACATAGATGGGTTAAGTCACGAACTTGAATGACCACACTTAACCAACATGACATGCTAGACTGATGGGGTTAAGTCTCGAATTTAAATGACAACACTTAACCTGCTGGACGGAAACCCTAGTTACTCGGTCCTTTTCAGTAGTAACCCACTAGATGTATCATGGTACCCTGGAACTAGGCAGGGTGAGGCACGGTTACTGGGCTGATTGCAAGCGACCAGAACGACGGCTGAGTTGGTGCGCCATTGTAGGTTCAGGCGGACTACGGTCGCGCACGTGGTCCGGAGTTGAAAAAGCAGGCATTGGGCATCAGTAGGTTTACACTGTGCGTGCTTGATTCGTGTCGGTGGTTGGCATCCTAGGGCTTGATACACCCTATGGTGGACCTAGCACAGGTGACTACATTCGTGATAGGGCCGTATGACACAGACACATGAACGAGATAGGACTTGTAGGGATCCGATCGATTAATAGATCGTTTCGTGGGACCAAGTAATGGGTCATTTCATGACATTGGGCAAGGGGTCATTTTATAGTCAACACATGGCACGGGTTGGGATACTAGTACGGGTGGTGCAGAGCAAATAGATATCATAGAAATATTTTAATGGTAAAGCAGAGAAATCTTGCGATGCTTGATAGAAATCTTGCGAAATTATACTTAGTTTATCTTGAATGGAAATCTGGCGATGTTATACTTGACAAAAACCATATGAGGTTATTCTTAGCTATCTTTCTTGTAGCTTATCTTGTCATCATGCTTATGTTTACTTTCAATTTATTCATGCCATGTTATCTTTACCTGTTTCCATGCTGAAAGTCACTAGGACTTACTCAGTCTTTATGACTGACCCGTTTTGTTTCGCCTCTTTTTCTTCCGTTCCCCCCCCCCCCAAGGTTCGCAGGGTGGGAATACAGCTTAGTTCAGATCTTACCAAGCTCCAAGGCTCTTTCTTGTACGGCTTGGATTTCTCTTGGCTATGGCTTGCTTTGCTTTATTGGGGAATGATTTATAACTATGGTTTTACGCTTCTTTACTATTGCAAGACAGATTTCAATGTAATTGACTTAATAGAATTTTGATGTAAAAGGCTTTAGACCTTACTAGATTTTAAAGCAATGAAATTTGGTTTTTCCTTCCACTGTTTTATTTATGTTCTGTCTTGTAATACTTTCTGTGTATGTTTACCTAGATAATACTCGACCAATGCTAGTGCATTCCCTTTGTGAGTGACCCTAGCGGAGGTGGGGTGTTACATTTGGTATCAGAGTAGAAGGTTACCAGATTGGGCAAAAGCTTTTAAAAAACCTTCTGAAACTATTTTCAAAACATTTACAAAGAAGCATTTTTCTAAAGAAAAGTTTTGTTTTACGAAAAATATATTCCCCAAAGCCATATGCACTATCTTTTGATTCTCTTCTTGAGTCTCTTCTCTCTTTCTTTCTCACCATAGTTTTGTGGGCGTACGACACATGTCGGAGGGAAAAGAAGTGTCCAACCTCCATCCGTAGCCGCAGTAGTTTCACTTGCGACTAATCTTAATCCAAGCTTTGTAGGATTGCCGTGTGATGGAGGTAGCTTTCGAGAAACTTGTCAACAAGCTATACAAGGATAGTAAGAACGAGGATAAAGAACACAAGCCTAAGGAGGAGAAACTTGTTGATATGGCTTAATCCACGAAGAAGGAAAAGGTGAAGGGAAAGATGTCAAAGTAAAAGAATAATAAAACCCATGACAAGAAAGAACATCATTGGTATGGTAAAAAGGGACATGTAGTTAAGTATTATAGGACAAGGACAAGGGAAAAGAACAAGATATTCGAGAGGGCAATTGTATGCTCTCTCTACTAGCGTACCTAAGAGAGGTGGTAACGTTTCTGTTAAAGGTTCAGCTTTTCTTTTCTATCATCCCATTAGAACTTTGTTTCTGTACATCGCATCCCTTTTACTCTGTTTCGATAGTTGAGTCTCTGCACCTTAGTACTACCGTAGTAGAGGATCCCATTTTTTTTGTGTCTCAAATCCTGTTGGGAAATCGGCTCACTTATTCATGACTTGTTTGGATTTGAGAATGTCTATGTTAATTGTTGAGTTTAGAAGTAATGCTTATGTTTATGTTTTGGGCTATGGGTTGATTCTAGCGATGGAGTAGTTGTCCAGTAAGGGTGACATTCTCGGTTTTGAAAAGAGGGTAGTTAGACTCTTGACATGCCTCGGTAATACCCTCGAAGTCGCGTGTAACCTTTAGGGTTCTCTCATGATTAGTTACCTAGAATCTCTTGATATATTTATTGATCCGCTCGAGTAGTGTTCACCACTAAGGAGGATGGTTCATTTCACTTATGCATGAGTTGTAGAAAGTCACCTTAGCAAGTACATTTGGCAACATGGTTGACATCTGTTTATTTTTAAGAGATAATTTTTCTGCGTAGATTACCTTATAGTGAGTAAACGAGATCCAGGATTCACTAGTGAATTTTTGGGGAGCTTGCATGAAACCATGAGTACGCAGTTATGTTCAAGCCGAGTATACTAGAAGAAGAATAAGTAAAAGTGGCAACAGTGAGTTCCAACTCATATTTTGGAAACAAGAATTAAGAAGCTACGAAATTGTGAAGTTAAAGACGGTGAAAGCACAATGGAGTTAAGCTCAAGGAAATGCAACTCAGAAGATTGAAGACTAGATACGCATATCATACCTCTTTTTAAGAGTATATCCTTGATCCCTCTTTTCCTGTAGAGCTTATTTGCATGCTATCTTTCAAGTATATCCTCTCGGTCCTATTCTCAATCCCATTTCTGTTAGAAACCCCATAGGGAGCATGACTCGTCTATTAGTAATACATTTTAGGGCTTGAGGGTGTCCGTTGGGTTGGCTAAACTCTTTGGGTTTTATAGGATACGGGTTGGTTTTTGGAAGGGATTTCTTGCGACCTAAAAGGAGTCCATCGTGCTTAGTTTCCTAGAGTCATATATATATTGGTTTTGGGGTGATGTTTCGGGGAGTTATTCTCCTAATCAGTATACATGTGAGGAAGATTTCCAGTTCTGACATTGCCTAATGGGCACAAAGTGTTTACTTGCTTCTATCATTCGACTATACCTTTCGGTAGGGACAATTGGATGTAAACATGTGTTTGAGACATGTTATGATTGATGGTTGCAAATGGTTACAAGTGGTTGCTCATGGATGCATTTACACCTTAGGCACTAGATCGGCTCAGTCACCTTTCATGTTGCATATGCATGAGTGTTTATACTTGTTTATGGATGAAATTGAATGTGTTATCATGTGAATGTTGCATATGGATGGATGTTTGTGCACACATATAGTGTTTATATGACCAGGACTATTTGCATACATGTTGGACTCATGGCACTAAACATATTTTGCATTAAGAAGATCAATCAGGCCTGATCATTTACATTAGACAAGGAACATATACACACACTTTCTGCATATGTTCATACAGCATTAGGAATCTCTTAAGGACGATGGATGCCTATTATTGCTGATTGAGTATATGGATGATTGGATGGTAGGACACATTCTTCTTAACATGAAGATTTTGGGGACGAAATCCTTTAAGGAGGGGAGAATGTAACAACCCGAATTTTAATAACATGTTAAAATCATAAATCAAGGCAGAATTAAATTTTAAGATCAGAATCAAGGAAAACGGGTTGCGCCATTGCGTCCGTCACGAAATTCTTCTTGGAAACGAGTCTGAGTTTGCGAGAATCGGAGTCCGTATGAGGGAGATATGACCCTCCGAAGTTTCAGGAATTTTCAGAGTTCAAAACAGTTCGAATTCGAGTTCAAATTCGAATTTCAAAACCCAGACAGACTGGGCGGGAAATTTCCCGCCCAGCACCCAGGTCGACTGGGAAGTCAACACCCCAGGACCAGGTCGACTTCGCAGTCGACTTGGGTGTCGACCTGGTCCCCGAATCTGCTTTTGGGCCTGGGTGCATTCTGATGTACCTGGTCTTGTTTCCTACCTAGATTCGTCCGCCTAATCCTATATAAACAGCCTCTCGCCTCATTCTCTCTACACCATTTCATTCTGTCCTTATGCTGCCTCTGAGAAAATGAATAAATAAATGAATAAAATAAAACATAAGTCTGAGACGAGGATATGTTGTTCAAGTCTTTCAAGAGGAGATTCAAATCTAGTTAGGATTCAAGTAAAGATTCAACGGCTTCAAGCAACGACGCCTAGACCATATTGAATCAAATCAGAAGATTAATCAAGTTAGACGTTTCAACGCGACAACGAATCGATTTGTCCTCTCTTAGCCAATCAATGTAAGTTCTAGTTACTTTTTAGATTGAAACGCTTAATTATAATATGGCCGTGGAATAAAGTGTAAT
Organism: Allium sativum; assembly: GCA_030737875.1. Classification (NCBI taxonomy): domain Eukaryota; kingdom Viridiplantae; phylum Streptophyta; class Magnoliopsida; order Asparagales; family Amaryllidaceae; genus Allium; species Allium sativum. The sequence continues at coordinate 415,037,450 of CM060909.1, read as the reverse complement.
TGGATGTAAGCATGTTCATCGGTTCAAGTCTATTCTGTTTCCTATTGAATCTTGAGTTTTGGGCATTTCTATCTTTACTCTTTTGTCAAGTTCATGATCTGTTCAGCCTGTTGTAAATCAATTCATGTTAATGTTACTCTCAAGATCTATCTTTTATGCCTGAGATGATGTTTTTATGCCAGTTTCCTCTCTATACCTATTGTTATACAAATTCTACCTCCCTCTATTTATTTTCTTTGATGAACCTAGATCAATTTCGGATCTAGGCCTAAACCGCGATTTGCGTACGATTGAATACGGGGGAATCTTGGGATAATACCTATTTGGATATATGTGTTTGGTGGAATTGATGGCATAACATAAAAACTGGATATTCGGGTATTACTACCATTAACATGAAATTGAATATTTGGGTATTATCATTATAATAGTAATTGCAAGAATGGGGATTGGCATATGTAATATGACATGGATTTTGATATATGTAATATGACATGGATCTTGATATATGTAATTTGGCTAGAACTCGTTATGGGTAAATTGGTGTAAACATGTTATACATGTAATTTTGGGTATAAAACTGGATCTATGTAAATTGAGCATAGCTTTGTAAACATGTAAATCATGAATCTTGACATATGTAAACCGGCATGAATTGAACATATGTAAATTTGGTATGAATTGGGCATATGAAAAACTGACAAGTAACCTAGAACTTGGGCATATGTTAATTATGAAAATTTGGAATAGAAACATATATGATAATTTATGACTTGGAGAAAGTTTAATATGAACGTGCCTAAGTTGGGTTCTGGGTAGTTGGTATGTATTGGACATCTAGAAGGCATGTAAACATGTTTATGAACTTGAAACATGAATTGGTTATGAACATGAATCATTAACTTGATAATAGGCATAAGTGAAAACATGAAACTTGACATGAAACTCGCCATGAAACTAGACACGAACTTGACATGAAACTTGAACATGGACATGACATTTATAATGAACTAGAAAATGGCCAACTCGAGGTTGGGTTGAGTTTGCAGTGTAATTCTGCCCGGAACCGCCCGGCAAATCCAGTTACTGCAAAAAATAGGATCCAATGTGGGTAGTTGGTCATATCGCACTTGAAAACCCGAGGTCAGACTGAGTTGTGGTGTAATTCTGCCCGGAACCGCCCGGCATATCCAGTTACCACAACAACAGGTCTGATGTGAGAGGTTGGGGTGCATTAATGAATTAATGACTTGATAGGGTTAAGTCATGAACCGCTTGAATATACTTAACCAATTTGACACGATGACTTGATAGGGTTAAGTCATGAACCACTTGAATATACTTAACCAATTTGACACGATGACTTGATAGGGTTAAGTCATGAACCGCTTGAATATACTTAAACTATTTGACACAATGACTTGATAGGGTTAAGTCATGAACCGCTTGAATATACTTAACCAATTTGACACGATGACTTGATAGGGTTAAGTCATGAACCGCTTGAGTATACTTAACCAATTTGACACGATGGTTTGGTAGGGTTAAGTCACGAACCGCTTGAACATACTTAACCAACTTGACACATGATTCGTAGGGCTAAGTCATGAACTTGAACGACAACACTTTGCCAATTTGACATGACACGTAGATGGGTTAAGTCACGAACTTGAATGACCACACTTAACCAACTTGACATGCTAGACTGATGGGGTTAAGTCTCGAATTTAAATGACAACACTTAACCTGCTGGACGGAAACCCTAGTTACGCGGTCCTTTTCAGCAGTAACCCACTAGATGTATCATGGTACCCTGGAACTAGGCAGGGTGGGGCACGATTACTGGGCTGATTGTAAGCGACCAAAACGACGGCTGAGTTGGTGCGCCATTGTAGGTTCAGGCGGACTACGGTCGTGCACGTGGTCCGGAGTTGAAAAAGCAGGCATTGGGCACCAGTAGGTTTACACTGTGCGTGCTTGATTCGTGTTGGTGGTTGCCACCCTAGGGCTTGATACACCCTATGGTGGACCTAGCACAGGTGACTACATTCGTGATAGGGCCGTATGACACAGACACATGAATGAGATAGGACTTGTAGGGAGCCGATCGATTAATAGATCGTTTCGTGGGACCAAGTAATGGGTCATTTCATGACATTGGGCAAGGGATCATTTTATAGTCAACACGTGGCACGGGTTGGGATACTAGTACGGGTGGTGTAGAGCAAATAGATATCATAGAAATATTTTAATGGTAAAGCAGAGAAATCTTGCGATGGTTGATAGAAATCTTGCGAAATTATACTTAGTTTATCTTGAATGGAAACCTGGCGATGTTATACTTGACAAAAACCATATGAGGTTATTCTTAGTTATCTTTCTTGTAGCTTATCTTGTCATCATGCTTATGTTTACTTTCAGTTTATTCATGCCATGTTATATTTACCTATTTCCATGCTGAAAGTCACTAGGACTTACTCAGTCTTTATGACTGACCCTTTTTGTTTCGCCTCTTTTTCTTCCGTTCCCCCCCCCCCCCAGGTTCGCAGAGTCGGAATACAGCTTAGTTCAGATCTTACCAAGCTCCAAGGCTCTTTCTTGTATGGCTTGGATTTCTCTTGGCTATGGCTTGCTTTGCTTTATTGGTGAATGATTTATAACTATGGTTTTATGCTTCTTTACTATTGCAAGACAGATTTCAATGTAATTGACTTAATAGAATTTTGATGTAAAAGGCTTTAGACCTTACTAGATTTTAAAGCAATGAAATTTGGTTTTTCCTTCTGCTGTTTTATTTATGTTCTGTCTTGTAATACTTTCTGTGCATGTTTACCTAGATAATACTCCACCAAAGCTAGTGCATTCCCTTTGTGAGTGACCCTAGCGGAGGCGGGGTGTTACATTTGGTATCAGAGCAGAAGGTTACCAGACTGGGCAAAAGCTTTTAAAAAACCTTCTGAAACTATTTTCAAAACGTTTACAAAGAAGCATTTTTCTAAAGAAAAGTTTTGTTTTACGAAAGATATATTCTCCAAAGCCATTTGCACTATCTTTTGATTCTCTTCTTGAGTCTCTTCTCTCTTTCTTTCTCACCATAGTTTTGTGGGCGTACGACACATGTCGGAGGGCAAAGAAGTGTCCAACCTCCATCCGTAGCCGCAGTAGTTTCACTTGCGACTAATCTTAATTCAAGCTTTGTAGGATTGCCGTGTGATGGAGGTAGATTTCGAGAAACTTGTCGACAAGCTATACAAGGATAGTAAGAACGAGGATAAAGAACACAAGCCTAAGGAGGAGAAACTTGTTGATATGGCTTAATCCACGATGGAGGAAAAGGTGAAAGGAAAGAGGTCAAAGTAAAAGAATAATAAAACCCATGACAAGAAAGAACATCATTGGTATGGTAAAAGGGACATGTAGTTAAGTATTATAGGACAAGGACAAGGGAAAAGAACAAGATCTTCGAGAGGGCAATTGTATGCTCTCTCTACTAGCGTACCTAAGAGAGGTGGTAACGTTTCTGTTAAAGGTTCAGCTTTTCTTTTCTATCATCCCATTAGAACTTTGTTTCTGTACATCGCATCCCTTTTACTCTGCTTCGATAGTTGAGTCTCTGCACCTTAGTACTACCGTAGTAGAGGATCCCATTTTTTGTGTGTCTCAAATCCTGTTGGGAAATCGGCTCACTTATTCATGACTTGTTTGGATTTGAGAATGTCTATGCTAAGTGTTGAGTTTAGAAGTAATGCTTATGTTTATGTTTTGGGCTATGGGTTGATTCTAGCGATGGAGTAGTTGTCCAGTAAGGGTGACATTCTTGGTTTTGAAAAGAGGGTAGTTAGACTCTTGACTTGCCTCGGTAATACCCTCGAAGTCACGTGTAACCTTTAGGGTTCTCTCATGATTAGTTACCTAGAATCTCTTGATACATTTATTGATCCGCTCGAGTAGTGTTCACCACTAAGGCGGATGGTTCATTTCACTTATGCATGAGTTGTATAAAGTCACCTTAGTAAGCACATTTGGCAACATGGTTGACATCTGTTTATTTTCAAGAGATAATTTTTCTACGTAGAATACCTTATAGTGAGTAAACGAGATCCAGGATTCACTAGTGAATTTTTGGGGAGCTTGCATGAAACCATGAGTACGCAGTTATGTTTAAGCCGAGTATACTAGAAGAAGAATAAGTAAAAGTGGCAACAGTGAGTTCCAACTCATATTTTGGAAACAAGAATTAAGAAGCTACGAAATTGTGAAGTTAAAGACGGTGAAAGCACAATGGAGTTAAGCTCAAGGAAATGCGACTCAGAAGATTGAAGACTAGATACGCGTATCATACCTCTTTTTAAGAGTATATCCTTGATCCCTCTTTTCCTGTATAGCTTATTTGCATGCTATCTTTCAAGTATATCCTCTCGGTCCTATTCTCAATCCCATTTCTGTTAGAAACCCCATAGGGAGCATGACTCGTCTATTAGTAATACATTTTAGGGCTTGAGGGTGTCCGTTGGGTTGGCTAAACTCTTTGGGTTTTATAGGATACGGGTTGGTTTTTGGAAGGGATTTCTTGCGACCTAAAAGGAGTCCATCGTGCTTAGTTTCCTAGAGTCATATATATATTGGTTTTGGGGTGATGTTTAGGGGAGTTATTCTCCTAATCAGTATACATGTGAGGAAGATTTCCAGTTCTGACATTTCCTAATGGGCACAAAGTGTTTACTTGCTTCTATCATTCGACTATACCTTTAGGTAGGGACAATTGGATGTAAACATGTGTTTAGGATATGTTATGATTGATGGTTGCAAGTGGTTGCTAGTGGTTGCTCGTGGATGCATTTACACCTTAGGCACTAGATCGGCTCAGTCACCTTTCATGTTGCATATGCATGAGTGTTTATACTTGTTTATGGATGAAATTGAATGTATTATCATGTGAATGTTGCATATGGATGGATGTTCGTGCACAAATATAGTGTTTATATGACCAGGACTATTTGCATACATGTTGGACTCATGGCACTAAACATATTTTGCATTAAGAAGATCAATCAGGCCTGATCATTTGCATTAGACAAGGAACATATACACACACTTTCTGCATATGTTCATACAGCATTAGGAATCTATTAAGGACGATGGATGCCTGTGATTGATGATTGAGTAGATGGATGATTGGATGGTAGGACACATTCTTCTTAACTTGAAGATTTCGGGGACGAAATCCTTTAAGGAGGGGAGAATGTAACAACCCGAATTTTAAAAACATGTTAAAATCATAAATCAAGGCAGAATTAAATTTTAAGATTAGAATCAAGGAAAAAAGGTTGCGCCATTGCTTCCATCTCGAAATTTTGCTTGGAAACGAGTCTGAGTTTGCGAGAATCGGAGTCCGTATGAGGGAGATATGACCCTCCGAAGTTTCAGGAATTTTCAGAGTTCAAAACAGTTCGAATTCGAGTTCAAATTCGAACTTCAAAACCCAGACAGACTGGGCGGGAAATTTCCCGCCCAGCACCCAGGTCGACTGGGGAGTCGACTGGGGAATCCACACCCCAGGACCAGGTTGACTGCGCAGTCGACTTGGGTGTCGACCTGGTCCCCGAATCTGCTTTTGGGCCTGGGTGCATTCTGATGTACCTGGTCTTGTTTTCTACCTAGATTCGTCCGCCTAATCCTATATAAACAGCCTCTCGCCTCATTCTCTCTACACCATTTCATTCTGTCCTTATGCTGCCTCTGAGAAAATGAATGAATAAATGAATAAAATAATACATAAGTCTGAGACGAGGATATGCTGTTCAAGTCTTTCAAGAGGAGATTCAAATCTAGTTAGGATTCAAGTAAAGATTCAACGGCTTCAAGCAACGACGCCTAGACCATATTGAATCAAATCAGAAGATTAATCAAGTTAGACGTTTCAACGCGACAACGAATCGATTTGTCCTCTCTTAGCCAATCAATGTAAGTTCTAGTTACTTTTTAGATTGAAACGCTTAATTATTATATGGCCGTGGAATAAAGCGTAATTGGATGTAAGCATGTTCATCGGTTCAAGTCTATTTCTGTTTCCTCTTGAATCTTGAGTTTTGGGCTTTTCTATCTTTATTTACTCTTTTGTCAAGTTCATGATCTGTTCAGCCTGTTGTAAATCCATTCATGTTAATGTTATTCTCAAGATCTATCTTTTATGCCTGAGATGATGTTTTTATGCCAGTTTCCTCTCTATACCTATTGTTATACAAATTCTACCTCCCCCTATTTATTTTCTTTGATGAACCTAGATCAATTTCGGATCTAGGCCTAAACCGCGATTTGCGTACGATTGAATACGGGGGAATCTTGGGATAATACCTATTTGGATATATGTGTTTGGTGGAATTGATGGCATAACATAAAAACTGGATATTTGGGTATTACTACCATTAACATGAAACTGAATATTTGGGTATTATCATTATAATAGTAATTGCAAGAATGGGGATTGGCATATGTAATATGACATGGATTTTGATATATGTAATATGACATGGATCTTGATATATGTAATTTGGCTAGAACTCGTTATGGGTAAATTGGTGTAAACATGTTATACATGTAATTTTGGGTATAAAACTGGATCTATGTAAATTGAGCATAGCTTTGTAAACATGTAAATCATGAATCTTGACATATGTAAAATGGCATGAATTGAACATATGTAAATTTGGTATGAATTGGGCATATGAAAAACTGACAAGTAACCTAGAACTTGGGCATATGTTAATTATGAAAATTTGGAATAGAAAAATATATGATAATTTATGACTTGGAGAAAGTTTAATATGAACGCGCCTAAGTTGGGTTCTGGGTAGTTGGTATGTATTGGACATCTAGAAGGCATGTAAACATGCTTATGAACTTGAAACATGAATTGGTTATGAATATGAATCATTAACATGATAATAGGCATAAGTGAAAACATGAAACTTGACATGAAACTCGCCATGAAACTAGACACGAACTTGACATGAAACTTGAACATGGACATGACATTTAGAATGAACTAGAAAATGGCCAACTCGAGGTTAGGTTGAGTTTGCAGTGTAATTCTGCACGGAACCGCCTGGCAAATCCAGTTACTGCAAACAATAGGATCCAATGTGGGTAGTTGGTCATATCGCACTTGAAAACCCGAGGTCAGACTGAGTTGTGGTGTAATTCTGCCCGGAACCGCCCGGCATATCCAGTGACCACAACAACAGGTCTGATGTGAGAGGTTGGGGTGCATTAATGAATTAATGACTTGATAGGGTTAAGTCATGAACCGCTTGAATATACTTAACCAATTTGACACGATGACTTGATAGGGTTAAGTCATGAACCGCTTGAATATACTTAACCAATTTGACACGATGACTCGATAGGGTTAAGTCATGAACAGCTTGAATATACTTAACCAATTTGACACGATGACTTGATAGGGTTAAGTCTTGAACCGCTTGAATATACTTAACCAATTTGACACGATGACTTGATAGGGTTAAGTCTGTTGTATATGACATAGTTGTATACACAATTATATGATTTTTGTTTGATGTTAACAACCAAATAAATATTATTTTAATGTGTTTGTTACTGTATTGTTCTATATATACATCACAGACAGGAATATAATATTTATATTTAAATAGAATACGACTGTAAAGTCATTCATATATTCATACAGTATTTTATTTGAATATAAATATTCTATTTCAACATTCAAACAGTATAGCTATTTAATACTCCACTATTTCAATACATTCACAGAAATTTTTTCTGTAAATTATCTGAATAAAATAAACAAGTTTGTTTGACAACAATAAAATAATATTTTATTTCTAACGAATTTGTTTATTACAAATAACAGTACAAATTTCTTTTTTTGTACATCAGCTCTTCACTATAACACTGTCACTCAGTTATACATTTCTATATATACATTCACATTGACTCATATACAGAGACTCATACTTTTCACTGTCTATACTTGTCTTTTGTCTTCATTCTCTCTGCCAGTCCAGTCATCATCTTCTTACCTGTCACAATGAAACAGAAACACACACAGTACACTGCAATAGAATTTAAACTGAATATATGCAAATATAAATTTTATTTTATTTTAAATTTTTATTTGCCTCAGATTTCTGGTGTGTTTCTCATCATTTTTCATGACCTGATATGATTCATCTGTGTCTAGACAGACAGTTTATATATGTACAAGGACAGAAAATTTTCTGATGGCTGCAAATACACTCGGTATAAATACACGTGTGCACTGCCTCGCCAATCAGTGTATACAGCTGTGGAGCAGCCACATGGACCGAGCTCAACACAGTGAAATGGACAAGTGAACACAAAAACAAAGAGCATCAAAGCCAAGAATTTCAAATCAAAGCAGCCAAGTGTTGAGCAAATGAATCAAGTTCTACAAAACTTCATACAGGATAGAATGCACAAGTACATGTGTGCATTGGTTCATGTATTCAAACAGGTCAGAAAAGTCAAAGACAACTGCCAAACAACAATGGTGAATACAAAGAAAAATGGTCTCATTGCAACAACATATAACAAGGTGAAGATACAACATGAACATGTACAATTCATATGAAACAACAAGCAAATGTGATCATGGCAGCAACAATAAAGAAATGGCAAATGGAAGACCAAGCCAGTTTGGCTCAGCACAACCAGGTCCATATGTGCATGTACTTACAATTTAAGCTACAATGTGATACTGAAGCCCAGACAGTAAAGTACAAGACAGATTAAACATGTATATCAAGACAATGTGTTTTTCATGCATACATTATGGTCATGAACTAAAGGCTCAACATGATTTTTCATATGGAACAAATCAGCCAAACTCATTTGCAAGTGCAGTTCTAATATTGGTGCAACACTGTATGGACATGCAAGGAACAACTAAAATCAAAGTAAAGGAGCATAGCCAAACCAGTTTTTCAAGTGTGCATGGACATGGGAGGTGAGTGTGAGTACACAATATAATGCAGCAGTAAACTACATAACATTGAAGAAAGTGGAGTGCATAACAGCGTGCTCAAGCATGGCAGTTCAAGGTCACAAGCCAACATGGATGGCTCAAAAGCAAGAACCACAACAAGTCTTGGCTACACAGCAAATAAAAATACATTGTGCAGCCCAGTTTCAAGGTAGATAGATGGCAACTCAGTAGCACAAATGGTGCAGCAAACAAGTGTCCACAAATGGAGTATTTTTTTGCCAAAAGAGAGTTTTTAAATCAGTGAAACCGATTAAGTTCATTCAAGAAAATCACGCAACATTTCAGAATTCATTCAAGACCAAAACATTCAAGTAAGGAAATCAATAAATCTTTCAAGGGAAAATGTTTTTATTTGGCAAGGTTTCATCTCACATGTACAAAGCTTTTGTTTCGAAATGTTGCCTGAAATCAATCATTTATTTATGGCAAAAAATCACACAGTAGAAATTCAGTTTTTTGGCAAGAAATACAAAAGAGAATTTTAGGCAAGTTTCTATTTCCAGAATTATATCAACAAAATCGAGAGAAACAAACATATTTGTCCAGAAATCAATGTTAATCAAGGCAAGAAATCAATGGAGCAATCACGCAGAGAACAAAAGGGATACACGGTTTTAATTCTTTCCAGAAATGCTCAATCACGCAAGAATATTCAAGATGGCCACAGATAACATATTTCTAGAATTGGTCAAACTCAGAAAAGGCCGATTCATTGAAACAAGGCAAGAAAAAAAAATCATGCGCAACCAAGACCGTGTCATATTCAGAAATCAGAGATTCGATTAGGGTTTAAATTTAACCCTATAACTACACCAATTACATCATCGGCAAGATTCATCGAAAACCAAGCATCAAAAAAATCAAAAAACCACAAATATTTTCAAGAGAAATTCGAAGAGATTAAACAGAGAACTCACATCGTTTTTTTTCAGTATTTCGATCAACACAACTCCAAAATCGAAAAACCAGATAGCCACAGAGAAGCCGAGCACCAGAAAAAATCATTCAATCAAGCATCGAAATCGATTTGGGGAAGATTGAGGAAACCCTAGTTTTAATTTCTAGTTCCCTACGGCCATTTTCACAGAGAAGAGATCGGACAAATGCTAAATGGAGTGGGCCAGTCTACTTTGACTTGGCTAAGCCAAGATTAATAAAAAGGGGGGAGTTTTTATTTAGACTAATTCAAAGGTGTTTTGTTTTTCTTTTTGTTTTTAGTTTGTATTGTTTTAAATTCCTTTGTAAACCGTAAAACAAACAATCATCTGAATAGTTTTCTAGTGTCAGTATAAACTAGAGTGATTCAGTCAGTGTGTTGACTGACAGTTGACAGAGTTTGTAAAATGGGGTTACTGGTTACTGGGTTGTAATCAGGGGAAATCTGATCGAGGGAATATCAATCAGTCTACGGTTTGGAGCATAGGGTTAGAATAGGAGCAGGGTTTGCGAGTGTACATGGTCTTGTATGCGGGATCTGTTCTATCACCTAGTAGAAACCTTAGAAATGCAGCAGTAGGTAGGTTTTTGCCGAAGCTGGGTATATCTGTGTGTGATTTATTTCTGCATTTCTGTTTCTGCTATATTCTGTGATCAGTTTATTATTATATATATCTCGTTAAATTGTTAATTCAGTTAAAAACCGTGAAAAACCCTATTCACCCCCCTTTAGGGTTAATCTAGATCCAACATTTTGTTTCAGAGCAGGTATTCGGTTAACTTTAGAGCAATGGTGATTCCTAGCTATCAGAGTCAGTCCAGTTACATTCCAAATATTTTTGATGGTACATATTTTTTAAACTGGAAATCCAAAATGGAATTTTATTTAAAATTTGTTAATATTAAATGCTGGAATGTTGTTATCCATGGATTTGATAGTGTAGATATTACTTTCAATACCCGTGCTATGAAAATTATATTTGATTATCTTAGTACTGAACAATTTAATCTTATCTGTCATTGTTTATCTGCATAGGAAATCTGGGATATTCTCAATACGAAGTATGGAAAATCTGACAACAGCTCAAAACCCCAGAATGTCAACTCAGATTCAGAATTCTATTTAACAGGATTTACAAATGAAAATTCAGAAGGATCAGATGATGGAGAATCAACGGATGCTGAAGTCGAAAATTTCTCATACGAAGATTTGGTTTATATGTGTGTTGATTTAACTAAATCTGTTGATAAACTCAAATGTAAAAACAAATCTCTAAAATCTAGGAATTCTGAGTTGACCAGCAAAATTGATGATTTGGAATCACAGCTTGAAAATTTTAAAAATTCTTCAAATTCTGATTGCAAATATTGTTTGAAATTGGAAACCAATCTTGTTCATCTCAATAAAATTATTCAAAAGTTTGAAAATGAAATTCTGATCTTAAAAAACAACAAGATTGAGTTATCAAGTTTGAACAATCATCTGCAAAAGGAATTTGAAATTTTTAAAACTAATATTCATTCCAAACTTGAAATTGCTGAAAAGGAAAATTTGTTGAAATCGAATTCGATTTTGAAAGAACTTGAAAACGAGATTGAAAATTTCAAGAAATTTGAGTCTGAAAGTCGAAAACATTTTGAGTTTGAAATTGCTGAATCCCAAACCAAAATTAAATCACTTGAATCTGAAAATTTGGTTTTGAAACAATATGATGCTGAAAGGAAGATCATTGATAACCGCTGTTTAGATTTAATAAAAGAGAACGGTGATCTTAAATTCAAAATTCAACGACTAGAGTCAACTTTGACTAAATTTTCTAATAGTGAAAAGTTGTTGAATATGTTGTTGCAAAACCAAAATTCTATTAGAAATAAACATGGTCTTGGATTTGGGAAAACAAATGTTTTTGAAAATCGCAATTCAAATGTTTTTAAAAATCCTCTAAGCAGCTTTGAAAAGAATGGACTTGAAAATCTGAACTTTGAAAATTCCAAAGGATTTTTGAAACAAAAACAAAATGAAAAATTATTTTATAATAAACCATTTAAACATATCTGGATCCCAAAAGGAAATAAAACGAATTCAGTTAACTTCAAACAGATCTGGGTTCCTAAGGGTACAAAGGTTAATTCTGATGGTTTGTTATATAAACAGGTTTGGGTACCAAAAACGGTAAACATATTTCAGAGTGGTTTTACAAATTTTGTTAGACCACTTAATTCACTCAACTGTTAGGTACTAGTGAAGGTTGAGGAACTGCTATGCTGAAAAGAGATTGATTTCAAGCTGTTCTATACTTCTGTATTCTTTACAGTTCCTTGGCCAAGATTTGTTGAGTCGGAGATTCTGTTTTACATGAATTTCAGGTATAATCTCTGAACTCATCTTCGTAAATATTTTTTTGTTGTTCCTCCTTCTATCCCTTCTATCCTTGTTTCTTCTTTTTGATTTGACACTGTCACATTTTTTTTGTTGTTTTCTTGGACTTCATTAACTTCAAATTGCAGATTTCTTTTTTTTTGGAAATTCATTTCATTTAAATAGAATTCTGATGTTATAATTTCTTCCAGATCTTGAATTTAATTTTTGTATATATCTGCAATTGTTGTGAAGTTTAGTCCTCTGATTATCTGAATTCTTAACAGTGCGGAAGAATTAATATCATATCTTGAACACTGTTATTTTGAATTCTAAATTTTTGAAGATTTGAATAATTAATGAAATTTAACACATTTATGCTGTTTTGAGTTTCCTCTAATTCAGTTTGGGAGGGCTTGAAAATTTATACTCTTTGCAGCACTCTGTTATTCATCAGTTGTGATAATTTCAGAAATTTTCAGATTGGCTTGAATATTTTAAATTGTCTTGAATCAGTGAAACATCTTGAAGTTCATTTTTTTTATCATCATGGTCGAAATTAGTTTTGTTTGAAATCATCTGGAATTCTAGATATTTTGAATATCACACACCACCTAAATTTGAAATTATCAATCTTGTGGGAATAATTCATTATATCTCAAACTTGTTATTGATTCAAGTGATTTCAAATAAATTAACTTAATTTTATTTGATCATGAATATATCTCATACTTGATGTAAATGATCTGAAGTTTCTTTGGGCTTGTCTGAGAGAATTTTGTAAATTCCTTTGAAAATATGGTCATAAATATCAATGTTATTGTATGATTATTTGATTTGAATATATATTTGTTTAAAATCATTTGAAATTATTTATTTATTGAATCTCACACATAATTTTGAATCTGAAATATAACCTGGTGTGATTGATTTGTTAAATACTAATACTTTCACTTTTGTTCAAATGATTTAAAATAAAGTATATTTTTAATCTGGGATCATGGAATTTTTTTTTGTGACCATCATCTTGACTTGTTTGCTAGGAAACTGTCTTTGTACTTCTCTGATACTGTTTTCAAATAACTGCCTGCTTTAATCTGATTGCTGCTCTGATACATGTGCATAATCTATTATCTCATCTGTTTGGGCTTGGTACCTAATAATTATTTTGTCTATGACATTCTTGTTCAGTATCATGTTAAAATTCCTCGTAAATAGAGACACCAAGTGGTATCAGAAGCGCCTTATATTTGTTTCACCCATCTGTACTGAGATTCAAATTTTCACCTTGTATAGATCCACACATTTTTTTTGCCTTATACAAATAAATGTGCTAAATTTGTCTGGCTAAGTTTGTGTTTAAAGTTCTTTGGTGTGAGATGTCCATGATAGGCTGTCAGGGTGAAATTAAATTCCTCGATAAAGAAGACTAAAATTGGTATCAGCTTTATCACTTATTTTTTTTAATTATCTGCACCCTGTATAGATTCATTTTTTGTATAAATCTGTTTAATTTCCTCTTGTAATTGGTTTTCAATTTTAAAATTATTTATTGATTATTCATTCAGAAATTGAAATCAATATCCGAATTAAAATGTAGTTATAATTCATCAAAAATATTATCAGAATTTGAAATTGTGATGAATTGTGACTGCGTTATATTTCACAACAAGAGGAGATTTTGTTTAAATATTTTCATGATGGTTGAATATTTATTATAATATCTTTGAACTGGTAATTATTTCACGCCCATCTCCATTATCTAACACCTATCAGCCATCCATCATGATTTTATGTTAATGTGGAGAGTTTATTTTTTAAATCATCTTGTTTTTAAATAGTGAAAATTATTTGTGATAGAAATGAGACTATATTAGTATTCAGAATTAGTGATAATTGAAAATTATCAATAATCCCAGTACAGTCGAGCATATTTCATAATATAATTTAGAAATCTATTTCACAGTCCATTTCTGTACCTATCACATTTCTATCATCCGTATTGGTTTTATATACTGAGGAGTTTTTTTGTTTTAAAACTGAAAATAATAAAATAATATTCATAAGTGCTTCTCTAACCTCATTTAAAAATCCAAGCTTTGGTTATGCATGGTTATGAGAGTACTTAATTTTAAGCTGCAACTAACCTCATTTAAAAATCCAAGATCTGGTTATGCGTGGTCAGTGTGCTCTTAAATAAAATAAAATAAAAAGAAAAAGGAAAAATGTGCTATAAATAGAATTTAATTTGAAATTCTCCTTGGTATGTGAAAACCAGCCTATAAGTCCATTTTTCTATCTGTGAAATGTGTTGAAATCTTATGACGTATTATGATTTGTTGATTGATAGGTATTGTGATTTGAGATTATTTGATTTTGTCACTTAGATTGAATCATTAATTATAGTCTAAATCCATCACTGTTTTTGTGCTTCCTTTTGGAAATAATTGGAAAATATTCATTTTTTTAAAAAAACTCTCTCCATTTTATATAAAATTCATCGTATATCCATCATTTTCTACAATGTGAAATATGCCACCTGTTCTTAGAATATTATGATTTTTGTTTGACTGATTGAAATTTATGATGACAGTTCTTCCTCTTAAGCTGATATTGTATTTGTTAGTCATTTTTCATCTATATTCTGTATCCTTTTGATGATAACAAAAGGGGGAGAATGGGTTGAGATTTTGATTTATGAGTGAATAATTTATAAATATTTTTTTGAAAATTTATGATTATTCATAACATTCATTTCACTCATGCACAGTTATAGGGGGAGTTGTCTGTTGTAGGGGGAGCTGATAAATAGGGGGAGTTCAAGTCTGTTGTAGAGGGAGCTGATAAATAGGGGGAGTTCAATTTTCAGTGTCAAACACATTTATTGTATACAAAATCTTTTATTTGTTTGTCATCATCAAAAGGGGGAGATTGTTGTATATGACGTAGTTGTATACACAATTATATGATTTTTGTTTGATGATAACAACCAAATAAATATTATTTTAATGTGTTTGTTACTGTACTGTTCTATGTATACATCATAGACAAGAATATAATATTTAAATAGAATACGACTGTAAAGACATTCATATATTCATACAGTATTTTATTTGAATATAAATATTCTATTTCAACATTCAAACAGTATAGCTATTTAATACTCCACTATTTAAATACATTCACAGAATTTTTTTCTGTAAATTTTCTGAATAAAATAAACAAGTTTGTTTGACAACTATAAAATAATATTTTATTTCAAACGTATTTGTTTATTACAAATAACAGTACAAAATTCTTTTTCTGTACATCAGCTCTTCACTATAACACTGTCACTCAGTTATACCTTTCTATATATACATTCACATTGACTCATATACAGAGACTCGTACTTTTCACTGTCTGTACTTGTCTTTTGTCTTCATAGCATTCTCTCTGCCAGTCCGGTCATAATCTTCTTTCCTGTCACAATGAAACAGAAACACGCACAGTACACTGCAAAAGAATTTAAACTGAATATATGCAAATATAAATTTTATTTTATTTTAAAAATTTTATTTGCCTCAGTTTTCTGGTGTGTTTCTCATCATTTTTCATGACCTGATCTGATTCATCTGTGTCTAGACAGACAGTTTATATATGTACAGGGATAGAAAATTTTCTGATGGCTGCAAATACACTCGGTATAAATACACGTGTGCACTGCCTCGCCAATCAGTGTATACAGCTGTGGAGCAGCCACATGGACCAAGCTCGACACAGTGAAATGGACAAGTGAACATAAAAACAAAGAGCATCAAAGCCAAGAATTTAAAATCAAAGCAGCCAAGTGTTGAGCAAATGAATCAAGTTCTACAAAACTTCATACAGGATAGAATGCACAAGTACATGTGTGCATTGGTTCATGTATTCAAACAGGTCAGAAAAGTCAAAGACAACTGCCAAACAACAATGGTGAATACAAAGAAAAATGGTCTCATGGCAACAGCATATAACAAGGTGAAGATACAACATGAACATGTACAAGTCATATGAAACAACAAGCAAATGTGATCATGGAAGCAACAATAAAGAAATGGCAAATGGAAGACCAAGCCAGTTTGGCTCAGCACAACCAGGTCCATATGTGCATGTACTTACAATTTAAGCTACAATGTGATACTGGAGCCCAGACAGTAAAGTACAAGACAGATTAAACATGTATATCAAGACAGTGTGTTTTTCATGCATACATTATGGTCATGAACTAAAGGCTCAGCATGATTTTTCATATGGAACAAATCAGCCAAACTCATTTGCAAGTGCAGTTCTAATATTGGTGCAACACTGTATGGACATGCAAGGAACAACTAAAATCAAAGTAAAGGATCATAGCCAAACCAGTTTTTCAAGTGTGCATGGACATGGGAGGTGAGTGTGAGTACGCAATATAATGCAGCAGTAAACTACATAACATTGAAGAAAGTGGAGTGCATAACAGTGTGCTCAAGCATGGCAGTTCAAGGTCACAAGCCAACATGGATGGCTCAAAAGCAAGAGCCACAACAAGTCTTGGCTACACAGCAAATAAAAATACATTGTGCAGCCGAGTTTCAAGGCAGATAGATGGCAACTCAGTAGCACAAATGGTGCAGCAAACAAGTGTCCACAAATGGAGTATTTTTTTGCCAAAAGAGAGTTTTTAAATCCGTGAAACCGACCAAGTTCATTCAAGAAAATCACGCAACATTTCAGAATTCATTCAAGACCAAAACATTCAAGTAAGGAAATCAATAAATCTTTCAAGGGAAAATGTTTTTATTTGGCAAGGTTTCATCTCACATGTACAAAGCTTTTGTTTCGAAATGTTGCCTGAAATCAATCATTTATTTATGGCAAAAAATCACACAGTAGAAATTCAGTTTTTTGGCAAGAAATACAAAAGAGAATTTTAGGCAAGTTTCTATTTCCAGAATTATATTAACAAAATCGAGAGAAACAAACATATTTGTCCAGAAATCAATGTTAATCAAGGCAAGAAATCAATGGAGCAATCACGCAGAGAACAAAAGGGGATACACGTTTTAATTCTTTCCAGAAATGCTCAATCACGCAAGAATATTCAAGATGGCCACAGATAACATATTTCCAGAATTGGTCAAACTCATAAAAGGCCGATTCATTGAAACAAGGCAAGAAAAAAAAATCATGCGCAACCAAGACCGTGTCATATTCAGAAATCAGAGATTCAATTAGGGTTTAAATTTAACCCTATAACTACACCAATTACATCATCGGCAAGATTCATTGAAAACCAAGCATCACAAAAATCGAAAAACCACAAATATTTTCAATAGAAATTCGAAGAGATTAAACAGAGAACTCACATCGTTTTTTTTCAGTGTTTCGATCAACACAACTCCAAAATCGAAGAACCAGATAGCCACAGAGAAGCCGAGCACCAGAAAAAATCATTCAATCAAGCATCGAAATCGATTTGGGGAAGATTGAGGAAACCCTAGTTTTAATTTCCAGTTCCCTACGGCCATTTTCACAGAGAAGAGATCGGGAAAATGCTAAATGGAGTGGGCCAGTCTACTTTGACTTGGCAAAGCCAAGATTAATAAAAAGGTGGGAGTTTTTATTTAGACTAATTCAAAGGGGTTTTCTTTTTCTTTTTGTTTTTAGTTTGTATTGTTTTAAATTCCTTTGTAAACCGTAAAACAAACAATCATCTGAACAGTTTTCTAGTGTCAGTATAAACTAGAGTGATTTAGTCAGTGTGTTGACTGACAGTTGACAGAGTCTGTAAAATCTGGGTTATTGGTTACTGGGTTGTAATCAGGGGAAATCTGATCGAGGGAATATCAATCAGTCTACGGTTTTGAGCATAGGGTTAGAATAGGAGCAGGGTTTGCGAGTGTACATGGTCTTGTATGCGGGATCTGTTCTATCACCTAGTAGAAACCTTAGAAATGCAGCAGTAGGCAGGTTTTTGCCGAAGCTGGGTATATCTGTGTGTGATTTATTTTCTGCATTTCTGTTTCTGCAATATTCTGTAATCAGTTTATTATTATATATATCTCGTTAAATTTTTAATTCAGTTAAAAACCGTGAAAAACCCTATTCACCCCCTCTAGGGTTAATCTAGATCCAACAATGTCATGAACCGCTTGAATATACTTAACCAATTTGACACAATGACTTGATAGGGTTAAGTCATGAACCGCTTGAGTATACTTAACCAATTTGACACGATGGTTTGGTAGGGTTAAGTCACGAACCACTTCAACATACTTAACCAACTTGGCACATGATTCGTAGGGCTAAGTCATGAATTTGAACGACAACACTTAGCCAATTTGACATGACACGTAGATGGGTTAAGTCACGAACTTGAATGACCACACTTAACCAACTTGACATGCTAGAATGATGGGGTTAAGTCTCGAATTTAAATGACAACACTTAACCTGCTAGACGAAAACCCTAGTTACGCGGTCATTTTCAGCAGTAACCCACTAGATGTATCATGGTACCCTGGAACTAGGCAGGGTGGGGCACGATTACTGGGCTGATTGTAAGCGACCAAAACGACGGCTGAGTTGGTGCGCCATTGTAGGTTCAGGCGGACTACGGTCGTGCACGTGGTCCGGAGTTGAAAAAGCAGGCATTGGGCACCAGTAGGTTTACACTGTGCGTGCTTGATTCGTGTCGGTGGTTGGCACCCTAGGGCTTGATACACCCTATAGTGGACCTAGCACAGGTGACTACATTCGTGATAGGGCCGTATGACACAGACACATGAACGAGATAGGACTTGTAGGGAGCCGATCGATTAATAGATCATTTCGTGGGACCAAGTAATGGGTCATTTCATGACATTGGGCAAGGGATCATTTTATAGTTAACACATGGCACGGGTTGGGATACTAGTACGGGTGGTGCAGAGCAAATAGATATCATAGAAATATTTTAATGGTAAAGCAGAGAAATCTTGCGATGGTTGATAGAAATCTTGCGAAATTATACTTAGTTTATCTTGAATGTAAACCTGGCGATGTTATACTTGACAAAAACCATATGAGGTTATTCTTAGTTATCTTTCTTGTAGCTTATCTTGTCATCATGCTTATGTTTACTTTCAGTTTATTCATGCCATGTTATCTTTACCTGTTTCCATGCCGAAAGTCACTAGGACTTACTCAGTCTTTATGACTGACCCGTTTTGTTTCGCCTCTTTTTCTTTCGTTTCCCCCCCCCCAGGTTCGCAGGGTGGGAATACAGCTTAGTTCAGATCTTACCAAGCTCCAAGGCTCTTTCTTGTACGGCTTGGATTTCTCTTGGCTATGGCTTGCTTTGCTTTATTGGGGAATGATTTATAGATATGGTTTTATGCTTCTTTACTATTGCAAGACAGATTTCGATGTAATTGACTTAATAGAATTTTGATGTAAAAGGCTTTAGACCTTACTAGATTTTAAAGCAATGAAATTTGGTTTTTCCTTCCGCTGTTTTATTTATGTTCTGTCTTGTAATACTTTCTGTGTATGTTTACCTAGATAATACTCCACCAAAGCTAGTGCATTCCCTTTGTGAGTGACCCTAACGGAGGTGGGGTGTTACATTCGCTCTGCTCATCGACCAGATTTTAGACATCTTCATCAACATACAAAACAAGGACAATCTTCAAATCCAAGTATTTCACTGTCTCCAGATCTGAACTCAAAAACCCATTTTCCAGATCTGGTGTTAAACTCTCAGGAGACTACGAAAGGGCTAACTAAGTTCAATAAATAGCCTGGGTGGAGTTGTAACTGAAGAAAAATCACATCTGGATTTGATACAACTCAATTACTACGAGCCAGCCATGGAAGGTAATATCAAAGTAGCAGTAATTGATTAAAATTTGACAAATAGAGCTGGAGATTATTGAGTTAATTCTATTGTGTTTTATATCTTTGAAAATAGACCCTACTATAAATTTCTGAAAGGATATATCGATAGAAACTGAAGTTTGAAAGCGAAATATTAGTTATATACACAGGTTAATTTATTTGGGTCATCCCCTTAAATTGGATAACGTGACTGTTAATTCATTTGGGCATTCTGCTGATTTCTGTAAAGCTGTTAAAGTGTGGAAACCCAAAGAAAATTCAAACTTGCACTGGAAGATGGATATAAAAGATAGTTTGAATAATCAGGGAAATATTATTTGTGATGATGTAGCTACTAAACCCAGTTCATTAACCGCAACAACAAAACACCGCCTCTACAAACCTGACATAAAGCACAATCCGCAAACCATACTGCCACTGACCAATCAGGAACTCCATCCCATTAACAGAAAACACAATCCCCTTATGTTTTACTTAACTTTGTTAATAAATAATTTTATTTATGGAATAGGAAATCTGCTACATAAGACTAACTTAGAGAACCAAAATAAGGGATAAATGAATGTAACAGGGAAAACTTGAAAATTCTTGAGGAAAATATTTGTAAGAATTTTTTTACACAAACATGGTTTATGCAGTTTGGTTGTAGCTTGAAGTGGATTTGCTGAAATGCGTTTTGGTTTAATTATACTATGTTATTACGTTCGAATTGGAAGACACGTTGGATGTAATACATATTGAAAGCATATATAAATGCAATGCATGTTGAAACTAGTTGCATATTGTGATTAATTTTAAAACTACTAGAAATCTCAACTGTGCATATTACATGTTATGGTAAACTGCATTCTGATGTAATGCGGAAGCCTAAAGCAAATCTGAAAGTTCTTCAGTGTAACGCAATGTTCTGAATCAGACTTAATGCGCATTGGAGTACATTTCAATTTGAAAGTTCTTGATTTGAACTCATATATATACACGTTTACTAATGGCACAATCAGTAGTGACGATTCCATACACAGAAGAATAGGAGAGAAATCGAAGAACCTGTTGCTCTTCAACCCACAAAATCAAAGAGAGTACTAGTAGACAAAGCGCTTGGAAGCGCAACCAACTTAGTAAAGCTGCTGCCAAGCTGAACCCTGCTCACATTCCAAGTACTGGCCCCCCCTTTGCAAACAAAGTTGGTAGAAGTTTTACAAGATTGGCTACGCTTGATAGGGTTTTGTCCGTTGTCATGTTGTT
This sequence comes from Allium sativum, assembly GCA_030737875.1. NCBI lineage: Eukaryota > Viridiplantae > Streptophyta > Magnoliopsida > Asparagales > Amaryllidaceae > Allium > Allium sativum. The sequence continues at coordinate 415,015,987 of CM060909.1, read as the reverse complement.
TGATCTCTGCCTCGAATATGTTGCTGGTGTTGTTATTGGTGGTTGTGGTAATGGTGTTCTATGTTTTGTGGTTAGAGGGAGCACCGGTGTTTATTTTGAGGTGTAGTAGTTGTTTAGGATTATTATTGATGCCTCTCCTTCCATTTGACAAATACTAAGGATGGATTGGATAAGTTTTCTTTTAAAATTTGAAGCTTTGTAACTTCTCATAATTGTTTTTGAATTGATCGATATATATACACGCACACATATATATACACAAACATACATACACACACACACACACACACACATATATATATATATATATATATCGATTAGAAACTAAACTATTTATAGGAACAGAACATGGAATGGATATTGATGGCTGTTCAAGGGGCAATAAGTAAATTTGGGGGTACTCATAGTATTAACATGTTTTCAGAAATGGATTTACGCGGAAATAGTGAAGGACTAAAACAGGATAGTTGTATTAATGCTAAGATAGATCTCGTTCAGAGTAGAGGTGAGGGAGTTGCTAGTCCATTGAAAGTGTCAACAGTTTCTAAGGTTTGTCAGCAGGAAATCAGTGATCAAACCAATGAGAATGTTAGGGAGTCTAATAATTCTGAAGTTAACAATAATGTTGATAAAAAGTCAGTCAATGGATAGTGCTGTGAAACAAATGGTAGTGAAGAAGCTGCTAGCATTACAAAATTTAATTAAAATTAACTATATATCTAGTCTTCCTTATATCTTGCCTTCTCTTTTTAAGTTTCTTATGCAATTCTCTTTATCCTTTCCAATAACAGACTTGATTATTTTATATATGTTTAGGAGGTTTTGTATTACATGATTATTACACATTGGCACATATCTATTTTTTTTTAAAGCATTATAAACATCATTAAAGAATTGTCAGTTTGATAGGCAACCAAACAAATATCATATACACATACAATTGCATTACGACCGTCCTTTTTACTATTCCATTCTCGATGACAAATAAAAACAGTATCTAATCCTCGTGCAGAAAGCTCAATATGCATTTCTACTTAGTGTTTACTTTACTGGGTTAAAGTCTATTGAAGAGGAAAAAGAATTTGGTGGATATGAATTTGATGCTCTGGCAGCAAAACTATCTAAGGCTAAAAAACTGCTGCTGATGAGGATGATTCTGATGATGATTCTAGTGATGAAGATGTTTCGGATGATGATTCTAGTAATGAAGATGTCAAGGTTAGTTAAGTAACTTGCTATTTTTTTTACACGATTCTCTTAGTTAATTTATTTTTAACATTTCAAAGCATTTACGACTGTATGGTTAAGCATGTTCAAATAAATATATTAATCATGTGATATTCATGGTCTGGTACATCCAGTTTGTAGAAAATGGTACATCTAGACTGTATAGAGACCATTAAGCATAGTTTTAGATTTAAAAAAAAAAGTTTAATGCAAGTCTTTAAAGAACGTATAAGAGAGAAATTTGATTAAACTTGTATTATTTTACCCGTATTGCTGCCAATATGATAGCTGGATAGTAACATGTAGTATGAATGTTATTCTATAATGCGCAAGTTACCAGTAGATAATATTGAATGTTTATGCACTACGAAGTACAGAAATACTTAATCATGCCTTTGTACATTAAATATATATTATAAGAGAAAAGTAACCTATGATTCGTGTAAATCCTAGTAAGAGTAGTGAATTTGATATATAATTGGAAAACTAAGAGAATGGCAAACTTACATTTTTGTTAGCTGTGTAATTTGATTATATTTACTTAATCAATTTACTATGCTTGTGTAAATGGTTTTGTTGCTATAATTATGATAATTAATCTCAACCTAGTCAAACATGTTGGCAAAAATGAAGTTATGGAAATTTCTTTATTTATTCATTTGTTTTAAATGATGTTCATTAACAACCACCGACCTAAGGATAGAATTCATGATCTAGTTATCCACCAACTGAGCCATTTGGCTTCCACATGGAATTCTTTTGTTTCATATTGACTTGGTTTCAGTTTGGAAAATGTACACAAGATTTTTTTTTTTTTTGAAAAAAACTATGAAGGAATTAGGTCTATCAATAGGTCGATGTAAAACTGTCACAGTTGAATCATTTGGCATGAAAACTTTAGTGCTTCTATTCGTCACATAAACAAGTGTTTGCTTGTCTATCAACAGAGGAGGAAATGATAGTATGTGTTTCCAACTGCAATACAAAAGCAGAAGATGCAGTCCGTTTAGAGTGTCGGACTCTCGAATCAAAGTAGGGATCTTTGGGTTGCAATAATGGCACCGAGTATGCTGAACTGTATTTGTTGAGTTAAGTTTATTTAAATACACTACATTTTGGAGAATGCCAGTCTATATGTATGTATATATTTCGAATTCAGTTGATTTCATTTATTTTGTATTGACTTTGTTAAAGTGATAACATTGCAGATGTGGGAACTTGTGTACATGTTCAAAATGTGCTAGTGAATTGGTCAGGAATGATGGAAAATGTCCATTATGCCATGTACCAATTCTTGAAGTAGTTCGATCTTACTATACATTGAAGAAAACGGACGTGTAACATAGCCGATTTTTGAGTTTTGATATTTGGATAATACATGAATCATTACTTTTTCTCTTCATATTCTGTGGTGGTTCTTTTTATGTTTACTTAGAACATATGTTTTGGATGGATTTCTTCTATATACAAAACTTGTACTACAATATTTTTAATTAAAGCGTTGTGTAATAACCCGAAAATCTGAGCCAATTAAAAAATTTTATTTTGGCAATTTTGATGAATTTTGAATATTTAAAATGATTTATTTTAAATAATAACGACAATAAATTTATTTTGAATAGAATTAGAATGTATATATTTATATAGATCGTCGTTGGAAAATAAATATTTATTATTAATACAAAAGGAGTTGAAAATGGCGCGGTAGTTTGAAAATTCGATTTCAAATTTCAAATGAATGTACATGATTCAAAATAAACCGGATTTTGGCAAAACCAAAAATATTAGAATCTATATGAGAATATCTTACCACGAATCCGAAAAATTGAAATTTCATAGCGGGAATCAAAAGATATGCCCAGTTGAAAATTCAGAATAGTCGCTATGGAATTTTAGCCCTTAAAAATAGCCATTTTGCAAACGACCTCGGTTTTCGACGAAACCACATTTGTTGGATCTGTGATGTCAAGTTATTGCTAGGTTTCAAAATTCGTAATTTTCTGAATCAATATGTGAGTGTGGCAAGGGAAAATGTGTTTTGGCAGTTTTAGTCAATTTCGATCGACCTGAAAATGGACATTTTTCAAATGGTCTTAGAATTTGGCGAAATTAGTTTTGTTAGGACCGTATCGTCAATACGAAACTAGAAAATATTTTTTCGGGAATTTTTAGAGTCCGCATGCGGCCCCCGGTAAATTGAAATGCGCGTTCAAATTCAATATATAGATTTATATTTTGATTTTGACAAAAACTGATCGAAACGATCGAATTGGCCTACGTGGCATATCCCATTGTGTTCGTAATGGGGGTAATTAGCTAGGAGCGCCAGTCGTTGGGTTTGAATTGGAGTTCGAACGAGAAATTAACTTTTAGAGAATAAATTAATTAAATAAATAAACTTAAATCCTTACCCCTCTCTCTCTTTAACCGGTCAACTCCACCCTTCCCAATTCAACACTGAATCTCGATTTTGAAAAAGAAAAAGAAAAATAAAAAGCCTAAATCACCGCGTCGCCCAGCCCCTCCTAAGCCACCGTCGTCGCCGCCTGTCCCCACCACGCCTGCGACCTGCGCCGCACCCTCCGCCTCTCCTTCCCTCCTCCCTTATGCTCGATCGTGAAAACCCAATTCATCGAAAACCCACTTCCCCTTTAACCCCGTCGCTCTCTTCGACTGAACCGCACCACCCATGATCAGCAGCCATCGCGAGCTCCAGTCACGAACGCCGCCCCACTGCACACCGCCCCACCCATCACCACCCTCCTCGGCCCTCAATCGAGCCTCCGAAGCTTGGCGAAGCTCTAATCCCTCAAGCTGGGTCACCGCGGATCATGTTCCGGCTGCTCAGAGTGGGCATGTGGTGGAAATCTTCGATGCGAGCTGATGGGTTTTGATTCCAGAACGAAGACGAAGGCCTGATTAGCCTTAATGACGTGATAAATCGCTAATGAAGGTAATGATGAGTTTAATTATTAATTAATTAGGTTAAAGCTATGATTTTTATTATCTTAAAGGTTAGAATTTTATTAGCATAAAGATAAGATTTTTTTATTTCATGAAGGATTATATTTTTAGAAGAGTAAAAATACGATTTTTAATCCATGAAAGGTGAGATTTTTAAATCATGAAAGGCGAGATTTTTAAAGTTAAAAAGATTTGTGATTTTTATATAGTAGGAATAATAAAAATATGATTTTTATAATATATATAATAAAAATTTGATCTTTATATATGTAGCGAAATAAAAATTCGATCTTTATATAAGAAGTAGAAATATAGAAATATAATTTTTATATAGAAATAAGCGATAAAAATATGATTTTTATCTAGTATAAGCTATGGAAATATTTTTAGAAATCTAAAAATATAATTCTTATCTTACATATGTCATTTTAAAACTAATCAAGTGATGGAAATATTTTTAGTAAGCTAAAAATATGTTTTTTTTTAGCTTGTGTATGTTATTTATAAAATAGTCATACAAAGAAATAATTATTAATGGGTTAAAAATATGATTTTTTAACGTAGGTACGCAATCTAGATCGAAAATCAAAGAATGACGGAGTGGAACCCAAAGGTGAGATCTCCTCACCTTTAATTTAATTCTAGTTTGAAATATATACTAGGATGCAGACGGTGCTTAGTAGCACCCGACACTCGTCGTCCACATACCATGGATGACTTGTTTGTTTGATTGATGTGTTGTGAAATTTGATTGTGTGATGTGGAATGAAATAAAATATTTTATAGTGGAAAATATTTTTTAGTTAAAAATATGATTTTTAACATGTACATAAAATAAATAGTAATAAACAAATCGGATGATTTGTTTATATACACTGATTTGACTGATATTGATTGGGACGATAAATTTTACACATCGCCCAACTGCACAAATAAAAATCTGTGTTTGTTGATTTGAAACCCCACACGGGTATTGGATGATATTTGACGTACACTAATCCCGATTGTTTAGTTGTATGTCAATTGATGGGTTGATAGACTATGTAAGCGTTAATTATTTATATTTAATGCTTATGCAGTTGTGTGGTGCACTCTTGATGATGGATGATTATTTATCGTTGCTATTATATCCATGTGTTGTATGGAATCCATATAATTAACATTATATGGTAATTGATTGGGCCTCATTCTAATTTGGAAAATAAGGAATATTATAAAAGAAAATTCATGTGTTGAATAAAAAGAAAATTCATGTGTTGAATAAAAATAAATATTCATGTATTGAATAGAAAGAAAATTCATGTGTTGAATAGAATAAATATTCATGTGTTGAATAAAAATAAATATTCATGTGTTGAATAGAAAGAAAATTCATGTGTTGAATAGAATAAATATTCATGTGTTGAATAAAAATAAATATTCATGTGTTGAATAGAATATAAATTCATGTGTTGAATAATAAATATTCATGTGTTGAATATAATAAACATTCATGTGTTGAATAAAAGCCGTGTTAACTAGATATGCGCCATTTTGACGCGAACGATATTCATATCGATTATATTCGTTTTTATAATGAATATAGAAAAAGAAGTGATTTCAAAATATAATATTTTGAAAATATTATCATTTGTATATCGAAGATGTGGATTATTCAATTTTGATTTGAAATTGAATATGAAGTTGAAATCGTTTTGAAAACGAATTTAAAATGATTTATAAAATACGTTTTAAAATGAAATCGACAAAGTATATATTATATATATTATATATATATAATATAATGGCCTGAATAGAACACGCCACGCCGCGGAAGTTCGCAAATTTCGACCCTTGACTTCGAATGGATATTACGGGAGATCCGACCGTCGGATTTTCCTAAAACAAGAACCGTTGGGGTCGTATCGAAAAGAGCTTTCTAAGAATATTAGAGATTTGAAATCTAATGGTTTGATTGGGAATTATGTCCAAATCAAATTTGGAAAAGGTCGTTGTAAGTGCAGTTCGATGGCCGTTGATGGAAATCGACTGTACGGGCCTTGATAAAATTATTAAAAATAGTAATAATTTATGTAAAATCATAAGAAATGATTTGTGAAGAATTGGGATGAAAAATTCCATATTTGAAAAGATAAAAATAGATTTTTATCGAAATGAACTAGTTTTGAACTAGAACTAAAATCCATTTATTTTTAAAAATAAATAAATTGGATTTGAAAAGGTTTTAAAAGTAACCAGAATTTCCAATAATTGAATTGGAATGGGTTTGAATCGAAATTGTCTTTGGAATATTTCGATGTTGAATTTCGTGATTTTACAGATATTGTGATGGAAATTTGAAAGATATATTTATATTGTTATTTCCAATACGATATTTGTTGGTCGTAGAATTTGATATTGAATATAAGCCGATATATTTTCTATTCAGAGCCTTGTATTTAACATCGAATTGGATTTGGGTTTGTCATGAATGGTGTCTTCATTAACACTGTTCTTAAACCCAGTTGAGAATAAGATTATATCTTTTTATTTAGATTTAATGAAGTATACCAATTAAATGATGTTTAATTGGAATTGAATTAGAATGTGATTTTGGGTTTATAGTGAACCGTGTTTTAAGTGACGTTGGTTCTTTAACTCTGTTAAAGACAGGATATGATTTCCCAAGTTAAACAATCATTAATATTGATTTTTGGGAAGATTAAAACTAAGTGGAGTTTTAATGAATCTTTAATTAGATTGAAATGATCGAGAATGGAGTGTCACCAGTTTTTGCTCTAGGCGATAGTTAAATCTTTAATTAGATTTGAACGTGAAATGGTAACTGAATCTACCGATAACACCGTGGTGTTAGATATGAAGTATTACCAGTTTTACTTTATGGGATGAATAGGTTGGAATTGGGAAATAAAATAAATGATTACTTCGATGTGATTCGCTAATCCCGACTAGTTTGAATTGATATTCAAAAGAAGATTAAAGAATAAATTTAAAGAAATTATCTTTGATAAAATTAATGGGAACCTTTCCCCAAAGTATAAGAATATTTGAATAAAAGAATATTCTGAATTGGAATGAGGCGTATGTTGTGTTTGTGTAACACTTGTTTATTATGTATGCGAGTTATTCAGAAAGACCGGGTTTATCCCATTCTGAATAACTGATTCGACGTGGTGTCGAGGATGAAGACGGTGGTCGAAGACCGGAGGTCTTCACATCGTTTGGGTGATTACTGATGATCTTGATTGGGCTGTACACCCAAGAGGAGGGAATCAATTGGTGATCGTCCAGACGTACTTGAAGATCGATGGATATGCGAGGCACAAGGTGCCTCCGGTTTCGTTCAGACCCAGAACGAACTTGTAAATGGATTATGTGTCTGACATTGGATTTTATTCTTTGTGATTGATTTCTATTAAATATATATCTGTTTAGCGGCGGAGAATTTATTCTCTTGCTTAACGCCTTTCACTGAGACGTACGAGCTCAGGGGTTATATATTGATGGATATCAATCGTATGGAGTGAATTGCCTGTGTGGCATGCCTAAGTGGCAAATGATCAAGGCTTCTGTTGGAAAGCAAAGTATTTAGGTTTATGATCAAAGCACAGCCTGTGTGGCATAGCTTTGTGTAGCGTTGATTCGCGAGCCTCACACCTCGGTTGTGAACCAAAAACGGGAGAGGACCTCAGGGAGGACATGCGTTTTCTTCTAGATAGGGTGGTGTCAGTGACCTACCAGCCCTGACATTTATATTATTTTCACCTGTGTGGTTGTTGGATTGCGAGGCGCCTCGGATATATCGGTGACTGTGTGGAGCCGATGGAGTCATTTGGCTCATTTATGCCCCAAAGGGCGGGGAAACGCAGTGTTTAGGCATTTTAATCCACATCGGTGGACCGGCCCTGACGATCCAAGGGTCGATGCGCTCTGCCCCTGAGGCTCGGGCTAGAGAGTCTCGAAGCCGGTGAGGACGATCCCTTGCCTCGGTTCAAAGATGGAAACCCAACTTCCAATACGTGACTTTGCGGTTTTTGATTGTAGAGCCTAGTATGGCGACATAGTGGTATAGGGCACTAGTGCCATCTATGATTGATACTTATGATTTGAAATTGTTTTGACACTATACACTTATAGTAATAATAAAACATGAAATTTCACGTACCAAGCATTCTTGGCTATTATAAGGTAAAAACCCTATCCTCCGGCTTGCATTGCATTGTGTGATGGGACATGGGTCTTATAATAGCTTCATTGTTCTTTATTTAGCATTGCGCTGTTGTTTTATGCACTGGTATTCTTGGGAGGAAACCCGTTTCGTGTTATACGGCGTGGTCCCTAGATTTACCTAACTTTAAAATAAAGATTAATAACTGTTTTAGTTCTCACACCAGTCACATGACTGACCTGGAGTTTATTGTTTTAACCTAAACTCTGGGTGCCCTTATTTTGACACGGGCAACTAGTAGTTTTGGTTTTGCAGATTTATATTCACAGGAACCTGATTTACAGCTGAAGCGATATTCGGAAAGCTCTGTATCCGTGTATTACTTCCAGTTGTGTATTGTATTATTTTTCTGCTGCAGTAATTTATTGTAATCTCTGGTATTTAGTAAATGTGTAATATTGATTCATACTGTGTATTCTTGTATTCTGATGAATTGTTGTAATAAGCAATGAAAAGTTCTTCTGTTTGCGTTCCAATTTGTCTTCTCAAAAAAATCAGGGGTTTCGAACGGTCTTGGTCGGTTTAGCGATTGATTCAGATCGAGCAAAATTCCTTTTCGTTACACGTTGTATTTTCTTTCTTCCAATGTAGCATTTGCCTTCTTCTATTATTGCCTTTTCTTTTTTTTCTAATGTTGCATTTCAAGATAATAGTGTTGCATTACATAATACAGTAGTATTGCATTAAATAAAATATTATTAACTCCACATGGCAAGTGGGTCCCACAACTGATGTGGCATGTGACACGTGAGCAGCAGACGTGGCGTGTGACATATAGGCAGCTGACATGGAGAGCTCACGTGGCATGTGACAAGTTGGCAGCTGACGTGTAAAGCTAACGTGGGCCCCACTACCATGACCTGGAAGCCAGGCTCTGGCATCTGCTTAAGGCAACGCTGTATATTGTTGCATTACTTGCATATACAGTTGCAATAAGGTTATAATGCAACACTTTCTTTCCGTGGCAGTAGATGGTCAAAAGTGTTGCCTTAGAGGGCTAATGCAGCAGCCGCAGATGTCACGCCCCTCTGGTGTTGCCTATTTGAAAAAGGGCCTATAGCAATGCTTTTTTGATCTACGACCACATAAAACTAGTGTCAAATATGCCTACTTTTGTAGTAGTGTCTGTAGATTTTGAGTTCTTCCTAGTGTTTGGCTCTCGCTTTTTGGAGAATTCCTATGTGCTTGTGTTCATCCAATACCCCTACACCGTTAGCTTGCTTCAGAGTCAATTTTGGTAGTCACATTTGCCCCTAGTGAAGGGCTGTTTTCGACTTTTCAAGTCAAAATTTTGTCTTTTCCCGAGTGTCAACCCTACGTCTTTTGATCTCCCTTAATTGAAAACGTTGATTGGTCTTTGTTTGTACAGTGGGGATTAGAGGTAATTTTTGCATAATTACCATTACTTCTTCTTCTTCACTTTGCACCTGCAGGATTAATTTCTCGAACCAGATTATTTGTTCATTGAGGACTTGAAGCTTGTTTCGAGAATTTCTCGACTGAATCTTTGGTAAATATTCCTGCTTTGAACTCTAAATAGGGATTAAATCACTCTGTCTAAACCAATTAGGGTTTTGCATACTAAATACAATTTATTTGAATGTCGATGATTTGGATTATGATTCATGGCGAGTTACACATATGCTCTTCCCCCCAAATATTAATTCTTAGGGTTTTAAGATATACACATAAAAGAGCCCATCTTGATAGTTAAGTGACAGAGATGATTCTATTGGCACCAACAATTTTATTACCAAAGTCGATGACTTGCCCATTCCCCCTTTTACTGATACCAACTCCAGTGTTTATGTAATGTATGAGAGTCAGTTTGACTCGAAATTGGTGAACTATCCGATAGGGTTGTCGGAAGGACGATTTTTTTGGTATCGGTAGAATTTAGGAACTTTATTATTGCAACCCTTCGACTTTGGTTCCATGTGCCGGTTCCGAGAGCCAACCAGGCCTTTGGTGATGACTTAAGGTTACCTGGTTTCGGTTCGATCGTTACCTTTCCCTTTGAATCTCCCTGGCATTATCCTTAGGAAAAGCTAATCTTATCATCACTGAGGGCTTGATTATTCTTTAACAAATGTGAAAATTTTTGTGTGCCTTGCCTAAACTGGTATTTAGGGTTATCTAGGTATTCACTATCTTGACCATTTATCACTAATAGGTACATATGTTGTAACTACACTATATATCAATGAGTATGATGTCAATTCACGCATTTATGAAATTATATCACCTGGCAGTGCCATGTCTGATAAAGGGTGTTTCAACCCATCGCAAATTGGTGTTCTTGGCATTTCTCGAAAGAGGAGACCTTTTGCCTTGAAGAAATCTTTGATTACTTCGCAAGATGAAGTAAATTCCATCCTTAGCAGCTTTGGAATGGAAGAGGTGGATGCTATACCCGCTACCTGCCGTGATGATATTATGAATTCTCCTGAAGGATATTTTGCATACTCGTCCATGCATATATGGCATGGAGGTTCTTTCCTTCCCCAACCTTCATATCTCGACTCATACCGAATTTGGAGGTTGCGCCTATCCAATTCCTACCAAGCACTTATACATTGCTTCTATGTCTTGAAATGCTCGCCCTTGAGTCGGGTCAGGCCTATCTTACTTCTAATCTTATTTCAGCACTTGATGCGTTTTTCTAGAGGTGCTGATTCCCTTATATTCCATGCCAATCCTTTAAGGAAAATTGATAGCGATGGTGCGGGTAAGGCTATATCTTAGGAAGACCAATTCTTCTTCATCAGATGCCGTGCTGGTATCTCAGGCAAATTTGTTGATCATGGTGAATTTTCCAACCTTTTATGAGTGATCGCTCTTCTTATACATGGCCTAATTTTAGTTGTTTTTCAGATCCTGCTTCGAAGAAGGTTACTTTAACCGAAAATGAATCTCGTGTGTTTGGGTTTATTTTGAAGCTACTTGATGAACCATAGGGTCGATCTGTCTTGCTAACCAAGGATAAGTTGTGTCAACATGATCTTCTACCTGACGGACAAAAGGTTTTGGGATATCTACCAATTCATTTTTCAGTCTCTAAGCGTTTGACATTGGGTTCAGATGCGTTTACTTCCTCAACCTCTTTGTCTTCCAGTATGCTTGCTGAATTGTCAGTTTCTTTGTTGAAGCCTCTTTAGTACTCAAGTTTTGCATTCCTGAACTTCTCTTTGATTTTTCATTTGACTAGGAATTTTGGATTTAGATGCTTTGACGCTTGCTGACGTTTTAAATTAACCGACTGTTGTTGCCTTCAAGAGGTTGGCTGAGTTACATGTCGAACCGTCAGCTAAGAAACTAAAACTTGATTTTTCTATTTCCCCAATTTTCGAAGGCACTTTCGGTAAGGAAAGTGGAGGTTGTGTCCTGCCATCATTCCTTCCAAGTACATCAGAAGTGGGTACACATGCTACGTTGCGAACTCTGAACTTTCAGTCTACTGAGCCTTTGAAGCTTTCTGTCCCATCAACAAATTTTTTTGACTTAGTGAAGCTTGCTCTTTCTTGTCCGGAGCTTATTGACGTCTCATTACCCTCTTCTTCTTCAGATGTGGCGGATCCTTATCAACACTTGATCAACCGACAGCTTCAGGTACGATTTTTTCACTCTTAATCTTGATTTTTATTTCTTGTGGTTGTTGATCGAATTCCCTTTTTCTTTCAGATTACCAAAAAATGGCTTTTGACTAAGTCAATTCCTTCTTCTTCATCCCTTGAAATTGTTCAACTCCGGGAGGCTAACGAAGCTTTAAGTGATGAATGTGAGAAGTTGAAAGCTTCCCTTGACCACAATGAGGCAGCTTTAGAGGAGGAAAGGCAGGCTAAGGATTCAGTTCCCGATAGAGTTTCGTCCTTAGAACATCAGATAGCGGAAGATGTGGTAACTCACGCTGATGAGCTTCAGGAGAAGAAAGAGAAGCTTTCTCATGCTGTGCAAATAATATATGAAGCCAAAGGCAGGATTTCTGATTTTTCGCGTGCTTATCTTCCACAAATTAAGATTGAGTGTTATGAAGATGCCTTATTTCACATTCTTTCTGACAACTTTCAGAACCTGTCTGAGATCCGAACTACCTCTGTTCCACCTTTTATCAAGGATAAGGTTATAGAGCAGGTCGAGTTGGGTAAACAGGGTTTTGAAACGCCACAGAAAGGAAAAACTAAAATTGAAGACCTTTTATACATTGATGACCTTTCCGATGATTCTGGTAAAGGAGAAGGGACATATATTTTATTGATGATGGTGGGGATAATGGTGGTGATGGTTCGAGAGGTAAGGACTGTCAAGATGAACATGATATGGGTAGAGATGATCCTCTGAAAGGTGTCAAAATATCTCATGATTCTGTTAGGCATAGTCCTGATGTTGGAGGTTCCCATGCTGCCCAGGATGTTGAACCTCCCTTGTTCAAGGAAGGTCACACTTCTGGCTTTTCGGGAAGAGAGAAATAAGTTGATCCTGAGATTCCTCTCTCTCAGGTATAGACCTCGTTTTTACAATGTTCTTACTTTTCCCAAGTATTTGACCATAACTAGTTTCTAGCATTATATCTAATAGACAAAAACAAAAGATGTTACTTGTCTTAGAGCGGAATTAGACAATAAACAAAAGGAGTTAATTCGATCTTGTGTAGAGCAAGAGAGATTATTAAAAGATTTTAATTCCTTATCTCGAAAATACCATGATCTTGAAAAGAGTACACATAAGCTTATGTCTTATAAGAAAGCCCGTAATCATAGGGAAATCCCTCGCGAAGAAAACAAGGAACTGATGACCATATTTTGGACGTTAACCGAGGATAGGTACATTTTGGTTGACTTCCTGTATGAAGTTTACATACGATACAAAATGGTGGATTTTTCCTTTTTAGGGGCAAGTAGTGGAGGTTTAATACGTCACCTCCTTAGACGTTATTTAGATGAGTTTGGATCCGATCCGCATATAGGGGAGTGTTGGAACCTCGAAAGGGTTCTTTCAATTCCTAGGGACCTCCTCCTAGAAAAGCTTGAATACAACAAGGATAGGTTTATCACTGCGTTGTTTAAAAGGTCAATTTTTTATGAACAAGTGGAATATTTGTATACTTGATTCGGTAATCTATGTAAAACTTGTATGGAACGCTATTTACAATATGTGTTAACTAATACTTACTTGCATTATGACAGAACCTTGTTTACTACGAGGGTGCATTACGTGTGACTTGAAGACTGGAAATGGAGATTTTAACATCATCCATTCACGCTTTCAAGAAAAATTGTTTCCTTAGGAAACTTAAGAGTGTACATAACGATTTCCCTTGGCTCTCTTTTAACTTCTTGAGCGAAGACCGTGAAGCAATTCTAAAAAGTTTAAGAGCCGAGCATGCCGAGACGTTATGTAAACAGTAGATGTACTAGTCAAGTGAAAGTGATCCTTTGTAACTCTTTTGATCTATATGTCACAGCGGACTAGTTTTGGATTTAACTTACGCAGAGCTTTTATGTAAGAATGGAGCTCTATTTTCACAATTTGAAAATATATGGTCATAACCATTTTTTTGTTAGTAGGTAAATCGTAATGGAGCTTCCCCATCTCGAAGTGAAGCGCCACCAACAAAAGATATTTTTTCTATATCTCAGGAAATGAAGAGTTTGCTCCAAAATTTATCCATCAAGCATTTGAACGAGAGAATGAACGCTTTGAAAGGCCAACTAGAAGGAAGAGATAGAACTATTCTTGGACTAAAGACATAAATAAGGACTAAACTCACTATCCAGTTTGAGGATGAATTAAGGAGCTTACGTTAATGCATTTTCAACATGGAAATCAATTTAAGCAATGTCAATACGAAGTGCGAGACGTGGGAATATTGCTTCAAAAACGTTCCTATCATGGCGGGGTCCCAATCTCCTAGCATTGTGACCCCGCACAAGAACCCAGCCCTTCAAAAGTATTTTGAACTGAATAGCCCTCCTCATGGGCTAAAAGATTTAGTCATTTCGGAGTGGTGTAAAAGAGTGGTAGTTGTGATAAAGGGGACCTATGATACCAAGTTAGTTAAAGATTCATACGATCATGTTAGCTGGTATGTTGATCAAATTAGACGCTTGCAAGAAGAGGGGCATGATTTGCGCATGAATGTTTTCGAGTTAGAGAAAGAAAACAAGTCTCTTAGGGATATGTGTAGAGCTTATAATAAAGCTTTGAAGCTTCAGATCAAACCTTCTGATCATCTTGATGAAGTGAGTAGGACAGTGTGAAAGCTTAACAAGCTTCTAGGTATTGCACTTCGCCATGCCATTAATCCCCTTTACCCAAGGATGGAGAGGATCTGAACATTTAGTGAAATTTTGTAATAGTAATGTATACACATATTCATGTTTGGGTAACTGAGGGTGTTACTCCTGTAAATGAACTTGTGCATTGAAGTTGTCTATCATGTAAGTGGTTGTTGATATAAAATGTAAATAATGATTATTCATATATAAATGGTTTAAGAAATTTCCCAAGATAAGAAAAGAGATAACCATTTTATTCGGAGTTCTTTTGGTGATGGGTTCTTCATTTCCTCCCAAGTTTTGTACTATGGACTTTCTTTCGAGAACGTATCGTTGGCTATTCTGATTTGGAATTTTGAGATAACACCCTGGAATTTCTTCTTCGGTGAATCATGAGCTTTCAGATTCATCCCATGCTTGAATTATCCGGTAGAGGACCGGGAATTAGCTTTTGATGCTTTAATATAGCTCATAGACTATTTCAAGTTTGCACATTTGATAGAAGTCTCGAACTAACCCAGATTCGGGTATTGAGATAGGGCCAAGAATTCACTTTTGGTCTTCGTAGAGATCCAAACCAACCTAGATTCGAGTATTAAAATAGGAGATCTAAACCAACCCTTGTTCAGTTAATTAGAGTTTGAGTACTAGAAATCTACTTCTGGCATTAGTGTTTTGGTATTCGCCTTGGATTTGATTTGTGAAGCAGAGGTTGTACGTGCTTCTTGATCCACTCTCCGGCTTTGATGTCAAAGCAGAGGATGTACGTCCTTTGTTGGCCACTCTCTGGGCCTGTGCGTCCTGTATGCTTGGCTAGCTTATCCACAGGCAGGGCCCAAGGACTTACCCGACCTCCCTCTAGGAGGTGCCTTATCATGACCATCGTAGGTGATGATAAGGTCTTAAAAACTTAAACTGGGTCATCATAGACACGAAATTAAGGTTTAATTTTTGATGCTCTATATTGACCATCGTTGGTACTGATAGAGGCTTGCACACTACCCTTTCCTAGGGATGCCCTATCCTGACCATCGTAGGCGATGATAGGGGTTTGCGTTCCTTCTACGGGTAACGCGGAACATAAGTAGAGGTAGGATGTGGTCTTCTACGAGTAGAGGTAGGACATGCTTAGTTCTAGTAGAGGCAGGGAGTAGTCTTTTGCGAGCAGAGGCAGGACTTGCTAATTTCAGATGCTCTGCCACGACCATTTCTAGTGTGAAATAAAGACTTACACTCTTGATGCTTTAAACTAGCCCCCCTCTTATTTGGGCATGGAGAAAGACTAACACATCACCCCCTCCTGGGGATGCCTTGCCCTAGCCAACTTAGTAGTGATAAGGTTTTTTTAATCCATTTGTGGTTTGACCTATCTCGGTCATCTCAAGTTTGAGGGGATTTTCTCCTTTGCAGTCATGTAGACAACTCTTTTCTTTCTCAAAGATTTTATTTCTGTAGGTATCTATGATTTATTTACATATTTTTTAAGTTTTCTTGGCTTAATAAATTGATGACCGTCCCCTCTAAAACTCTACAATGTTTGGTTTTGTGCCCATTTACCATATGGTAGTAGCAATACGGCCCTTCCAACTTAACTTCGTTTTTGGTCTTCTTCTTTAATGACCTCCAAAAGTGTAACTCGTGTTTAGTTAGGAAATAGATACCCTCAATTGACATCGTGAGCTTGTAACCTTTTGGCAATCTTGACTTGAAAGCCTTTTTTCGATGTTGAAGTTTGACCCATTTAACACTTGATTTTGTTATCTCCTCTTCGTCCCTAAACTTTCTTTTAGCTTCCTTTTGACATGGGGGCATATTTCTCTTGGGCCTTTTTATGGTAAAGGAAGTGGGTGCCTTCTAGACCTTTTGCTCGAATATGGTTCTCCTAGTCTGTATTTTGATAGTTTCTTTGATATAAAGAAAGGGTTTATATCTTTCAGTTGAGGAATGGTTTAGGGAAAAGATTGGATTTGGTCCTAAATGGAAGGGGTTAATGCTCCATCGATCAGGATCATAAGGCTCCATGTCTTTGTCTTTACCTTGGATACGCAAGGATACTAACTCAAGCCCTTCGGTAGCCCATGGCTCGCTAATACTTGACCCAACCACGGGAAACCCATTAGTAACTCACCGAGACCTTTTATTCATGGTGTTTGCCTCTTTAAAGCTTAGTCCAACCGGGATGGAACAACATAGGTAGATATGTAGCTATTAACCACAAGGAAGGAGGTACAAGCCCTCCTTCTAGTGCCAAAATGTAAACGATATTTTTCGTCAACACCGAAGATAGGTTTATGGAAGTGGACCTAAGGGGAAAAATAGGTTGTTTAGTCTTCATAAGTTCGAGTTAGTTCACCGTCTCCTAGATATCAAGGTTTAGAATCCAAAAGAATAGTTACTCTTCCCTCAATGAGGTGAGTATCACGTTTAAGTGATTCAAGAACCAACAGTTATCTTGGGATGAAGGATTTCGAATCGCACCCTTAGAAAAATGACTTAACGGCTTGTGGAGAAGGGTTCTTCCCTGCTTGCGGAAAGGTCTAAATTTGTAGATGGAGGGGTGTTTCACTTAGCTTACATAAAGGTTTGGTTATGGACTCACATACAAGTAGGAAGCAAACAGTGCGTTGCGGCAACAATAACTAAGAAATCATATAATAAACCCATAAAGAAATACTCTAAGTATTAATCCACACTTTATTGATCTTTGATTTGGAATACAAGAGTATGATATAAGAAATCCCCAAATGGATCTAATAATTAGGGTTTACATTAGAGAGGAAAAGAATACAAGAATAAGAATTAGGAAATCTTCCGTAAAATGTGAAACCTGGGTTCTTATTTATTGAGAATTCGAGGCCCCTTCTGTTGTTGGGCCATTGGGCATGCAGAAGCCTCTATCGGCCGCTTTTCTCCTTGGTCTCGAATGTTTAGCTTTGGGGCGCCTTTGTGGTGCTGATTATAGCTTCCGGAGTGAGGGTCCTAGATGGTTGGGGCTTCTTCGAGATTGATATGAGCATGTCGATGTAAATGGCTTTCGGAAGGCATTCGTGCTCTCGATAGTGGCTTCTAGATGTAGGCTCCTGGTTTTCTCATGAATACTTTAAGGAGCTTGCCCTCGCGGTGTATGTATATAGTTGCCGGTTCGGAACCCTTGTCAGTGTCGGCACTAGGCATATTAGTGTGGATAGCTTGTATCCCTTCTGGGTTTTCATCTTTCCTTCCGGTGGAGCCTTCATGTGTTGCCTGGTCTTGCGGAAGGTGCCTTCTGGTGATCCGCTGTCATCTATCAAAGTGACCTTCCGGTGGTTATACTGTAGATGTTTCAGAAGATGGTTCCTAATACTCTCTATGTTTTTTAAGTCTGGTATCTTTAAGTGTCTTTATTTCAAGATGTGTCAGTATTAAGCAAGTTAATACCGATAGCCCTTTTGTCTTTTTGGGTATTGATTAGCGGAGCTCTTGCCTCCCTCTTTCTTAGCTTCTGACTTAGATGACCTTTCACTATAGAACCCCCTACCGGATAGACCTAGCCGGATGGACCCTGTCTGTATTATGTAGCTTTTGAGTTCTTCCTAGTGTTTGGCTCTTGATTTTTAGAGATTTCCTATGTGCTTGTGTCCATCTGATACCCCTTCACCATCAGCTTGCATCGAAGTCAATTTTGGTAGTAACAATCACTTATGTAGAGAAAATCGATTTACTTCTTTAATCTATTTCGACGCTGTCCCTTTTTGGGAAATGGTGGGTCGCACCCACCCATTGGTGATATGCATTTGATACACTCAAGCGAAATGAGTGGTCGGTCATGTATGGTCGGGTTGCAAGATGTTCTTGTCGAACCCAATGTATTCCCCTCTAGAGATACACTATCGGAAGGTGGTTCCATACCTTGTCATAGTCGGAATTCATTACGCAATAAGAGCCTGCGATTTTGGTTGTATACTATGTATATAGAGCGTGAGATGCAAGCATTCTACTAGATTGCTATTTATTTGATTTAGACACTATTTTAATATCAGAATAATTTTGATATCAAGAAATGTTTGGGTTATCGTAAGATAAAAACCATCTGCGTTTATGTATGAATCGGTCTTACGATTATCATTTATTTCCAAGGGTTTTTGAACGTTAAATCAAACTGTTTTAAAATCGTTTACTCACACTAGTCCCATCACTGGCCCAGCGTTTATTTTTCTATGTTTTCCCTAAACTCTTGGGTGCCCAAATTTGTATGGGTAGTCAAGTAGTTTCAGGAGTTTACAGATTCACTTGATGGCGCTTGGAGCAGGAGGCTTCAACATCAGATATATAAAGTTATTTCCGCTGTACTGTATATGTGTTGTACTCTGATGATGCATGTGAGTATAAATACTGTTTTTTTGTATTTCCAAAGTTATATATAATATATTTTATTCAGTTCCGCTGTGAGATTCGTTATATCGGATTTTGTTGTGTTCAGTTCTTCTTTTTCTTCTATTCTTACTTTCTTTTTTCTATTTCTCACCCTCTAACTTCTTTCTATTAACGATCTGTTAATTTCTGATGGTCGATCAGTCGATGTGTAATACAGGAAACATATTAGTAACGATAATCATGATCGGAAATTTTTGGGTTGTTACATTTGTATCAAAGCAATGGTTTAGTAATAACCTTTGCTTTGTGGCGTAACTCGATAGAGATGGTGTTTGTAATACCCTAAATTGAGTTTAAGTGTATATATATATAAGTGAGTATTTGTAAATTGATATTAAAAAAACTTTTTTATATTGTGTTGATTGGTTTGTCAAGTAGATTATGAATTTCGATTGATATAGGAGTGTGAACTGTATAGATTGGTGTTTCTAAACTTTTAAATAGGGTAATTCAACAAAGTGTTGTTTTAAAATCTGGGTAAGTGAAATAATTTTACCCAAAATTGAGATAAGATGGTAATTTTCGGAAATTATTATAGATGGTTGTGTTGGTTGCTATTATAATGTGATAACAGATTATGACATTTAAACGGTTATATATAACCAAATTAAAATTGTATAAGAATAAATTATACAAATGGATAACCAAAAACTAAATTCAAATTGGAACTTGAATTTGAAATCCCGGGAAGTTAGAAAGTTATTTCAGAAATATAATATTGTAATATTGGGAAATATGGATTAATAAATCATTTTTAAATGGATTTTGAAAGGAATATAGCACTGAACTCACTTCAGTTGCTGGGAAATGAAATTGATAATGATTGAAAAATCATCAGTGTTTATTATCGAATTTCTAAGGGATGGATTGCTGCCTGAGAAAGGTTATTTACATGTGTTTTGGAAAATTCAGAAGCTTTGAATTTAAATGAGATAAAAATATGTGGTTTCAAATTGATTTGAAATAAAAAAAACCGGAAATTTGGATTTAGGAACTTGACAATTTAAATAAAACAAGTCAAGTGGATTAAGGCAGTAGAGGTGAATTGAATGGACTAGAGTTGATTGAGGTTAAGATGAATAGTATTAAATTGGATTGGATTATAAAAGGACAATTTGAAGCAGATAAATAGATTTGAACATATTTGATTAAACCTATTGAGTTTTGGAATTAATTTCTAACTGTAACACCCCGTAATTTTAATGTTAATATTCACAAATTAAAGAATAACTAATCTCAAACGTGAGAATTAAGGGAAACGGGTTGCGCTATTGTGTTCGTCTCGTAATTCTGGCTGAGATAGAGTCCGAGTTTGCGTGAATTGGACTTCGTATGAAGAAGTTATGGCCATCAGAAATTTCAGAAAATTCAAAACAGATTTCGAAAATTCAAAATTCAGATTCAGATGGGCTAAGCGGGAAAATTCCCGCCAGGGCCAGGTCGACCTGGGGGTCGACCTACCCTAACCAGGTCGACCATAGGGTCGACCTGCCCCCCAGGCAGAATTAATTGATGAACCATTAGTGACTGTGTGCTGACTCATTAGGGTTTCTGAACTGCTCTGATTGGCTGGGATTAATTTTGGGTTGATCGGACGGCCTAAACTAATCCTAAACTCTATAAAAACACCTATAGACTCAAACCCTAAAATCAAATTAAAATTAGATCAATGGCCGTCATGTTTCACTCCAAACACTAGAGTAGCCGCCACCAATTAGAAGCAAAGTAAAGCAACTCAATTCAAATCAAGTCAAGCCTAAAACTACAACAACGAAATTGCCTATATCAAGGGAACGCTAATCAATTACAGAATTCAGAACCCAGAACTGTGAAAACCCGAAACTTCCCCGTAAAGGAAAGCGGCGGATAGTTCGAGAACAAGCCACAACAGAACGCATACAGAAGAACATTTCATTGTATATTACAACAATGCATCAGATTACAAGAATATACAGAGTATAAACAAATAAATATTACACAGAAATATCAGAGATTTAAATTACATTTAAATACATCGCAGCAGAAAATAATACAATACACAACTAGAAGAGATATACGAATACAAAGCTTTCCGGATATCATTCCAGCTGTAAATCAGGATCCTGTGAATATAAATCTGCAAAACCAAAACTACTAGCTGCCCGTGTCAAAATAAGGGCACCCAGAGTTTAGGTTAAAACAATAAACTCCAGGTCAGTCATGTGACTGGTGTGAGAACTAAAACAGTTATTAATCTTTTTTTTTAAAGTTAGGTAAACCAAGGGACCACGCCGTATAACACGGAACGGGTTTCCTCCCAAGAATACCAGTGCATAAAACAAACAGCGCAATGCTAAATAAAGAAAAATGAAGCTGTTATAAGACCCAGGTCCCATCACACAATGCAACGCAGCCGAGGATAGGGTTTTCCCTTATAACAGCCAAAGAATGCTTGATACGGTTAAACAAATCGTTTGATACTATTATAAGTGCATAGTGTATAAAACAACTTCAAATCATAAGTATCAATCATAGGCGGCATGAGCGCCCCATCCCACTATGTCGCCATACTAGGCTCTACAAATAAAACCGCAAATGTCACGTATTTGGAAATTGGATTTCCGTCTATGAACCGAGGCAAAAGATAGTCCTCTACCGATTCGTGACTCTCTAGCCCGAGCCACAGGATCAGAGCTCGAGTGACCCTTGGAGCGACAGGGCCGGTCCACCGATGTGGATTAAAATGCCTGAACACTACGTTTCCCCACCCTTTGGGGCGTAAGTCTGGTCCGTCTGCCGACCAGAATGCATCGGCCGAAACCGATATAACCGAGGCACCTCGCAACAGCAACAACCACATAAGTCAAACTCGTCAGGGCGTGTAAAACCACTGATGCCACTTCTAACTAGAAAGAAACGCAAGTCTTCCCTGAGGTCCGTCTCCCGTTTTTGGTTCATACCGGGTGTGAAACTCGCGAAGTAAACGTTACACAAAGCTACGCCACAAAGGCCGTGCTTCGATCATCAACCACAAGACTCTGCTTTTCAACAGAAGCCTTGATCATTTGCCACTTAGGCATGCCACACAGGCAATTCACTCCATGCGTTTAATATCCATCAATATATAACCCCTGAGCTCGTACATCTCAGAGAAGGGCGTTAAGCAAGAGAATAAATTCTCCGCCGCCAAACAGATATATATTTAATAGAGATCAATCACACGGACTAAAATCCAATGTCAGACACACAGTCCATTTACAAGTCCGTTCTGGGTCTGAACGAAACCGGAGGCACTTTCCTCGCATATCCATCCATCTCCAAGTATGTCTGGATGATCACCAACCGTTTCCATCTTCTTGGGTGTACAGCCCAATCAAGATCATCAGTAATCACCCAAACAACGTGAAGACTTCCGGTCTTCGACCACCGTCTTCATCTTCGACTTATCGTCGTATCAGATATTCAGAATGGGATAAACCCGGTCTTTCCGAATAACTCACGTATATTTTAAATAAGTGTTACACAAACACAACATACGCCTCATTCCAATTCATCAGTCACTAACCGTAAATTAATCAAGAGAATAATTCTCCAAATATTAACCCCGAAGGCCAAAACCAACATCAGATCAATACCCAGAAAACCATTCTGCTTGGCTAACCGACAGTTAGTTTCTAAATTTCACATTCATAGGGAAAGGTTCCCATTAATTTTATCCAAGATAAATTTCTTGAATTTATTCTTTAATCTATTTTTGAATATCAATTCAAACTAGTCGGGATTAGCGAACCTTACCGAAGTAATCATTTGTTTTAATTTCCCAATCCCAACCTATTCATCCCATGAAGTAAAACTGGTAATACTTCATATCTAACACCACGGTGTTATCAGTAAATTCAATTACCATTTCACGTTCAAATCTAATTAAAGATTTAACTATCGCCTGGAGTAAAACTGGTGATACTCCATTTTCGATCTTTTCAATCTAATTAAAGATTCATTAAAACTCCACTTAGTTTTAATCTGTGACTGGGTTAAAGAATCAGTGTCATTTAAAACACGGTTCACGATAAACCCAAAATCACATTTCCATTAATTATCGGGTTAAAGAACGAGTGTTATTTAAAAACACCATTCACGATAAACCCAAGAATCAATATCAGTTAAATTCCAATTAAATATTGCTTAATTGGTACACTTCATTAAATCTAAATAAAAAGATTTAATCTTTTCTCAACTAGGTTCAAGAACAGTGTTAGTGAAGACACCATTCACGACAAACCCAAATCACATTTGATATTCAATACAAGGCTCTGAATAGAAAATATATCGGCTTATATTCAATATCAAATTCTACGACTAACAAATGTCGTATTGGAAATAACGATATAAATATATATCTTTCAAATTTCCATAACAACATCTGTATAATCACGAATTCCAACATCGAAATATTCCGAAGACAATTTCGATTCAAATCCACTCTGATGTAATCATTGGAAATGCTGGTTATTTTTAAAACCCTTTTCATATTCAATTTATTTATTTAAAAATAAATAGAATTATAATTCTAGTTCAAAACTAGTTCATTTAGATAAAAATCTATTTTTATCTTTTCAAATATGGAGTTTTTCATCCCAATCCTTTCTAAACCATTTCTTATGATTTTACACAAATTATTACTATTTTTAATAATTTTATCAAGGCCCGTACAGTCGATTTCCATCAACGGTCATCGAACTGCACTTACAGCGACCTTTTTCGAATTTGATTTGGACGTATCTCCAAATCCAACCGTTAGATTTCTAATTTCTGATATTCGTTAGAAAGCTCTTTTCGATACGAACCCAACGGTTCCGGTTTTAGGAGAATCCGACGGTCGGATCTCCCGTAATGTCCGTTTGAAATAAATGGTCGAAATTCACGAACTGCCGCGGCGTGGCGCGTTCTATTCAGGCCATTATATTATATATATAATATATATTTCGTCGATTTCAATTTAAAATGAATTATATAAATAGTTTTAAATTCGTTTCAAAAGCAATTTCAACTTCCGTTTCAAATTCAAATCAAAATTGAATTCTTCTTTATAAATTCGTTTTAAAATTCATCTCTATTCAATTCAAATTTCAATTCAATTTGAATTCATTTCAATTTGCTTTCAATTCAATTTGAATTCGTTTTCAATTTAATTCATTTCCAAAGTGGTTTTCAATTCAATTCATTTCGAAATCGTTTTCAATTCAATTTATTTCGAAATCGTTTTCAATTCAATTCATTTCGAAATCGTTTTCAATTCAATTCATTTCGAAATCGTTTTCAATTCAATTCATTTCGAAATCGTTTTCAATTCAATTCATTTCGAAATCGTTTTCAATTAAATTCATTTCGAAATCGTTTTCAATTCAATTCATTTCGAAATCGTTTTCAATTCAATTCATATCGAAATCGTTTTAAATTCAATTCATTTCGAAATCGTTTTCAATTCAATTTATTTCGAAATCGTTTTAAAATCGATATAAATATCGTTTACGTCAAAATGGCGTCAATCTAATCAACACGACTTCATATATTCGTTTATTCTATTCAACAAATGAATATTTATTTTTGTCAACACACGACTAATCTCAACGAATGAGTACTGTCCACGTGTGACTATTTTTGTTAAATTATTTCGTTCAACACATGACTAATCTCAATGGATGAGTACAGTCAACACATGAACCTTTATTTTATAGTGAATAAAGATATAAAATTTATTATTAAAATATTTCGTTCAACACATGACCAATCTCAATGGATGAGTACTGTCAACACATGAACCTTTATTTTATAGTATTCTTTATTTTCTAAATTGAAATGAGGCCCAATCAATTACCATATAAAGTTAATTATATGGATTCCATACAACAAATGTATATAATAGCAACGATAGATAATCAACCATCAACCAAAGTGCACTACACTGTATAAGCATCAAATATAGATATCTAACGCTTATAACAGCCTGTCAATCAATCGATCGACATATTTAATCAATCAGGATGAGTGAAATTCATATTTCATCCCAACACCCGTGTGGGGTTTTCAAACAATCAAATACAGATTTTAGTTGTGCAGTTGGGCGATGTGTAAAATTTATCGTCCCAATCAATATCAGTCAAATCAGTGTATATAAACAAATCGGCCGATTTGTTTATAAATATTTATTTATTCACTTCCACGTTAAAATTTATATTTTTAACGATAAAACATTTTATTCAACCTATGAATATTCTATTCGGTTCATTTATTCAATAAAATGATATTTTTATTTTTCTAACATATTTTAGAAAATTTCGGCGGCATAACGGCACGGTACTAGAAACGGGACGAGGCCTCGCCTTATCCCCGGTCTAGTGAAGGCCCACGCCATTCACACATCAATCAAGTCCATTCATTTCACCAAACAATTCAATTTCAATCAAATAATCCAACTAATCTATGCAACCAAACAAACAAGTCCATGGTCTGTGGACGATTGTGTCGGGTGCTACTAAACACCGTCTGCATCCTAGTATATATATATAACTAGAAAATAAATTGAAGAGTGAGAAATTCTCACCGATAGCTATCCAATCATCTTGACTCTTCTTTGATAGAAATCTTCATCGTTATCGCATTTTTGTCATCTTCGTTGCTGTAGTCACTACATATGTAAAAATCATATTTTTACTTCGATGTTCAATATATAAAAATCATATTTTTACTTCGATGTTCAATATATAAAAATCATATTTTTACTTCGATGTTCAATATATAAAAATCATATTTTTACTTCGATGTTCAATATATAAAAATCGAATTTTTTACTATTTTAAAAATCATATCTTTTCTATTTTCAAAAATCAAATCTTTTCTATCTTCAAAAATCATATCTTTTCTATCTTCAAAAATCATATCTTTTCTATCTTCAAAAATCATATCTTTTCTATCTTCAAAAATCATATCTTTTCTATCTTCAAAAATCATATCTAAAGATCACAACTTTATAATAATGAAGGTCATATTTTCAGATCAAAGATATTTTTAAATAAAAGGTATTTATATTTTTATAAACATCTATTATATTTCAAAAACATATACTACATATATTTTCCAAACATCGTTACTTATATCTTTAAAACATCGCTACTTCTATATTTTACAGAACAATGATAATTTCATTTTATGAGACTGTAATAATTCTATTTATAAACATGCTAATTTTCAAACAATGGTATTTCTATTTTTATTTTAAAGACAAAGCTATTCATATTTTATAAAAACAATTCTACATATATTTTATAATAGTTTATATAATAATCATTTCTAAAACAATGTTATCAACATATAAAAATCACGTTGTTAAAATCATTACCATTGATTTCACTGCGCCTCCCCTTTTCCTGTATCGTTTTTTTTATGCTCCAGGTCTTCATCGCAGAAACCCAACCCAACGCTCCATTTCAGGGTTCCACTTTGCATGCTCTTCGAGACACCGACCGCCAATCAGTTGGTCCCATGAGCTCTGCCTACCCGCCCTTCCTCCACGCCAGGAATCCGGTCAAGTTCGAACCCCCCTGGCGCTGGGAAATCGGTGGCGAACGGCAGCAGTTTGTGCCCAAATCACGATGCCTACGCCACCTTATATTCGATCCTACCCGTCCATCCCCTAGTGCTCGTGGATAGCTTCGATTTTCCCCTTACAATTTCTCGATTTTATTGAGTAGATGATGAGGACGAAAGGGGGAAAGATGGGAGCACGGGAGCCTTAGATTTCCACTGGCGGCGGATAATGAATGAGGGCGGGTTTAGTTATGAAATTAATATATATACTAATATTTTTTTTATTATTTAATTCGTAAAAAGGCGATTTTGCATTCTAACTCCAAAACAAACTGAACGACTGTCATCCCTAGTGTAATACCCCCATTTCGAACACAATGGGATATGTTTCGTAAGCCAATTCTACTGTTTTGTTCAGTTTTCGGTTGAATTAAATTATAAATCAATGTTTATTGAATTTGAACGCACATTTCAATTTACCGGGGTCACATACGAACTTTAAAAATTCTCGAAAAATATTTTCTAGCTTCGTATTGACGATACGATCCTAACAAAACTAGTTTCGTTGAATTCTGAGACCGTTAGAAAAATGGCCATTTTCCTGTCGATTAAAATAAACTAAAACTGGTCAAACGCATTTTCCTTTGCCATGCTCACAAATTGATTCAAAAAATTATGAAATTTGAAACCTAGCAATAATTTAACATCACGGACCCAACAAAACTGGTTTCGTCGAAATCCGAGGTCGTTTGCAAAATGTCCATTTTTAAGGGCCTGAATTCCATAGCGACTATTCAGAATTTTCAACTGGACATATCTTTTGATCCCCGCTATGAAATTTTAATTATTCGGATTCGTTGGAAAGATATTCACAATTAGATCCTATTATTTTTTGTTTCACTAAATTCCGGATTGTTTTGCACCCGGTACGTTCAATTGAAGTTTGAAATCGAATTATCGAACTATCGCGCCATTTTCAATTCTATTTATAATTATATACAATTATTTATTTTCTAACGACGACGTATATAATATATACGTTCTAATTATATTCAAAATAAATTTCTCGTCGATATTATTTAAAATAATTCATTTTAAATAATCAAAATTCGCCAAAATTGCCAAAATAAAAATTTTAAACTGGCCCAGAATTTCTGGGTTATTACAATCTCCCCCACTTAAAA
Source organism: Allium sativum (assembly GCA_030737875.1). Classification (NCBI taxonomy): domain Eukaryota; kingdom Viridiplantae; phylum Streptophyta; class Magnoliopsida; order Asparagales; family Amaryllidaceae; genus Allium; species Allium sativum. Next base: position 414,988,130 of record CM060909.1, on the reverse strand, counting down.
CTTTTCGTCCCCGAAAAGGAACAAAGTCGAAAGTGGTTTGATTAATCAACTCTACGCTCGATCTGGCTTCCATTCTCCAACTCTTTAGTTTCTGAGAATTTTCAAATTTTCAAAAATTTGGCTAACACCCTAAATTTTCGAAAAATTTCGCCATAACCTCCCCTGCACCGGGAGCATCGGGGAATTTCAAATAGCTTCCCCGGTCCTTCTAATCTCAAAAAGAAAAAGAAAAAGCCAAGCGGCTAGCCAATAGGCTCATAAAATCATCATCACCCAAACAAAACAGTAAATTATGTAGTAAACATGTACCTATTTGTCGGGCAAACAAATTTTATTCTCTGCTCTAGCCTCCTTGCTATGACATGTTCAATGTAAGTACAAGTATATGCGAGCAAATGCGACCAAATTTCAATACAATTCAATATTTGGTTATATTAGGCATAATGGTTCAAAATTGTCAAACAAATAAACAAACAACACAAATATCAATCAATTAGTGAATTAGAGTTTCAAATTCATAATTTTGATATTTATACAGAAATCATGTTTTTGATGCCAAATCACAACAATGTGTTCTAACTATATATATAAGTTTTGGTTCTCACACCAGTCTAATGGAAATATATAGATATCACACCTTTGTCACTCGAAAATAAATGCTGATGATGTTTCGAACCACCATCAGAACATTGTCGGGCTACTAGAGTGCGGTTCTATATCTACCCGGTATATTAAAACTTCGAATATACGTTCATGACGCGTATATGCAAAATCTTTATATATCAGATTGTCCATATTCAAAATAAATAAATATTCAAATACGTTTAAAACGATTTAAATTTTTAAAACAAAATTGTTTTCATTTGAAAAATATACTCTTCACACTCGTTCTAGGATACTACTGATCCTATCTCTAACGAGTCATTCTAATTGGATATTGCTAATCCAATATCTGATGAATTCTTTCGTATGGTTCTAATGTGCCTTGTTCTCGAGCTCTGTAAACCAAAGCTCTGATACCAACTGTGAAAACCCGAAACTTCCCCGTAAAGGAAAGCGGCGGATAGTTCGAGAACAAGCCACAACAGAACGCATACAGAAGAACATTTCATTGTATATTTCAACAATGCATCAGATTACAAGAATATACAGAGTATAAACAAATAAATATTACACAGAAATATCAGAGATTTAAATTACTTTTAAATACATCGCAGCGGAAAATAATACAATACACAACTAGAAGAGATATACGGATACAAAGCTTTCCGGATATCATTCCAGCTGTAAATCAGGATCCTGTGAATATAAATCTGCAAAACCAAAACTACTAGCTGCCCGTGTCAAAATAAGGGCACCCAGAGTTTAGGTTAAAACAATAAACTCCAGGTCAGTCATGTGACTGGTGTGAGAACTAAAACAGTTATTAATCTTTATTTTTAAAGTTAGGTAAATCAAGGGACCACGCTGTATAACACGGAACGGGTTTCCTCCCAAGAATACCAGTGCATAAAACAAACAGCGCAATGCTAAATAAAGAAAAATGAAGCTGTTATAAGACCCAGGTCCCATCACACAATGCAACACAGCCGAGGATAGGGTTTTCCCTTATAACAGACAAAGAATGCTTGATACGGTTAAACAAATTGTTTGATACTATTATAAGTGCATAGTGTATAAAACAACTTCAAATCATAAGTATCAATCATAGGCGGCATGAGCGCCCCATCCCACTATGTCGCCATACTAGGCTCTACAAATAAAACCGCAAATGTCACGTATTTGGAAATTGGATTTCCGTCTATGAACCGAGGCAAAAGATAGTCCTCTACCAATTCGTGACTCTCTAGCCCGAGCCACAGGATCAGAGCTCGAGTGACCCTTGGAGCGACAGGGCCGGTCCACCGATGTGGATTAAAATGCCTGAACACTACGTTTCCCCACCCTTTGGGGCGTAAGTCTGGTCCGTCTGCCGACCAGAATGCATCGGCCGAAACCGATATAACCGAGGCGCCTCGCAACAGCAACAACCACATAAGTCAAACTCGTCAGGGCGTGTAAAACCACTGACGCCACTTCTAACTAGAAAGAAACGCAAGTCCTCCCTGAGGTCCGTCTCCCGTTTTTGGTTCATACCGGGTGTGAAACTCGCGAAGTAGACGTTACACAAAGCTACGCCACAAAGGCCGTGCTTCGATCATCAACCACAAGACTCTGCTTTTCAACAGAAGCCTTGATCATTTGCCACTTAGGCATGCCACACAGGCAATTCACTCCATGCGTTTGATATCCATCAATATATAACCCCTGAGCTCGTACGTCTCAGAGAAGGGCGTTAAGCAAGAGAATAAATTCTCCGCCGCCAAACAGATATATATTTAATAGAGATCAATCACACGGACTAAAATCCAATGTCAGACACACAGTCCATTTACAAGTCCGTTCTGGGTCTGAACGAAACCGGAGGCACTTTCCTCGCATATCCATCCATCTCCAAGTATGTCTGGATGATCACCAACCGTTTCCATCTTCTTGGGTGTACAGCCCAATCAAGATCATCAGTAATCACCCAAACAACGTGAAGACTTCCAGTCTTTGACCACCGTCTTCATCTTCGACTTATCGTCATATCAGTTATTCAGAATGGGATAAACCCGGTCTTTCCGAATAACTCACGTATATTTTAAATAAGTGTTACACAAACACAACATACGCCTCATTCCAATTCATTAGTCACTAACCGTAAATTAATCAAGAGAATAATTCTCCAAATATTAACCCCGAAGGCCAAAACCAACATCAGATCAATACCCAGAAAACCATTCTGCTTGGCTAACCGACAGTTAGTTTCTAAATTTCACATTCATAGGGAAAGGTTCCCATTAATTTTATCCAAGATAAATTTCTTGAATTTATTCTTTAATCTATTTTTGAATATCAATTCAAACTAGTCGGGATTAGCGAACCTTACCGAAGTAATCATTTGTTTTAATTTCCCAATCCCAACCTATTCATCCCATGAAGTAAAACTGGTAATACTTCATATCTAACACCACGGTGTTATCAGTAAATTCAATTACCATTTCACGTTCAAATCTAATTAAAGATTTAACTATCGCCTGGAGTAAAACTGGTGATACTCCATTTTCGATCTTTTCAATCTAATTAAAGATTCATTAAAACTCCACTTAGTTTTAATCTGTGACTGGGTTAAAGAATCAGTGTCATTTAAAACACGGTTCACAATAAACCCAAAATCACATTTCCATTAATTATCGGGTTAAAGAACGAGTGTTATTTAAAAACACCATTCACGATAAACCCAAGAATCAATATCAGTTCAATTCCAATTAAATATTGCTTAATTGGTACACTTCATTAAATCTAAATAAAAAGATTTAATCTTTTCTCAACTGGGTTCAAGAACAGTGTTAGTGAAGACACCATTCACGACAAACCCAAATCACATTTGATATTCAATACAAGGCTCTGAATAGAAAATATATCGGCTTATATTCAATATCAAATTCTACGACTAACAAATGTCGTATTGGAAATAACGATATAAATATATATCTTTCAAATTTCCATAACAACATCTGTATAATCACGAATTCCAACATCGAAATATTCCGAAGACAATTTCGATTCAAATCCACTCTAATGTAATCATTGGAAATGCTGGTTATTTTTAAAACCCTTTTCATATTCAATTTATTTATTTAAAAATAAATAGAATTATAATTCTAGTTCAAAACTAGTTCATTTAGATAAAAATCTATTTTTATCTTTTCAAATATGGAGTTTTTCATCCCAATCCTTTCTAAACCATTTCTTATGATTTTACACAAATTATTACTATTTTTAATAATTTTATCAAGGCCCGTACAGTCGATTTCCATCAACGGTCATCGAACTGCACTTACAGCGACCTTTTTCGAATTTGATTTGGACGTATCTCCAAATCCAACCGTTAGATTTCTAATTTCTGATATTCGTTAGAAAGCTCTTTTCGATACGAACCCAACGGTTCCGGTTTTAGGAGAATCCGACGGTCGGATCTCCCGTAATGTCCGTTTGAAATAAATGGTCGAAATTCACGAACTGCCGCGGCGCGGCGCGTTCTATTCAGGCCATTATATTATATATATAATATATATTTCATCGATTTCAATTTAAAACGAATTATATAAATAGTTTTAAATTCGTTTCAAAAGCAATTTCAACTTCCGTTTCAAATTTAAATCAAAATTGAATTCTTCTTTATAAATTCGTTTTAAAATTCATCTCTATTCAATTCAAATTTCAATTCAATTTGAATTCATTTCAATTTGCTTTCAATTCAATTTGAATTCGTTTTCAATTTAATTCATTTCCAAAGTCGTTTTCAATTCAATTCATTTCGAAATCGTTTTCAATTCAATTTATTTCGAAATCGTTTTCAATTCAATTCCTTTCGAAATCGTTTTCAATTCAATTCATTTCGAAATCGTTTTCAATTCAATTCATTTCAAAATCGTTTTCAATTCAATTCATTTCAAAATCGTTTTCAATTCAATTCATTTCGAAATCGTTTTCAATTCAATTCATTTTGAAATCGTTTTAAATTCAATTCATTTCGAAATCGTTTTCAATTCAATTCATTTCGAAATCGTTTTAAAAACGATATAAATATCGTTTACGTCAAAATGGCGTCAATCTAATCAACACGGCTTCATATATTCCTTTATTCTATTCAACAAATGAATATTTATTTTTGTCAACACACGACTAATCTCAACGAATGAGTACTGTCCACGTGTGACTATTTTTGTTAAATTATTTCGTTCAACACATGACTAATCTCAATGGATGAGTACAGTCAACACATGAACCTTTATTTTATAGTGAATAAAGATATAAAATTTATTATTAAAATATTTCGTTCAACACATGACCAATCTCAATGGATGAGTACTGTCAACACATGAACCTTTATTTTATAGTATTCTTTATTTTCTAAATTGAAATGAGGCCCAATCAATTACCATATAAAGTTAATTATATGGATTCCATACAACAAATGTATATAATAGCAACGATAGATAATCAACCATCAACCAAAGTGCACTACACTGTATAAGCATCAAATATAGATATCTAACGCTTATAACAGCCTGTCAATCAATCGATCGACATATTTAATCAATCAAGATGAGTGAAATTCATATTTCATCCCATCACCCGTGTGGGGTTTCAAACAATCAAACACATATTTTTGTTGTGCAGTTGGGCGATGTGTAAAATTTATCGTCCCAATCAATATCAGTCAAATCAGTGTATATAAACAAATCGGCCGATTTGTTTATAAATATTTATTTATTCACTTCCACGTTAAAAATTATATTTTTAACGATAAAACATTTTATTCAACCTATGAATATTCTATTCGGTTCATTTATTCAATAAAATGATATTTTTATTTTTCTAACATATTTTAGAAAATTTCGGCAGCATAACGGCACGATACTAGAAACGGGACGAGGCCTCGCCTTATCCCCGGTCTAGTGAAGGCCCACGCCATTCACACATCAATCAAGTCCATTCATTTCACCAAACAATTCAATTTCAATCAAATAATCCAACTAATCTATGCAACCAAACAAACAAGTCCATGGTCTGTGGACGATTGTGTCGGGTGCTACTAAACACCGTCTGCATCCTAGTATATATATATAACTAGAAAATAAATTGAAGAGTGAGAAATTCTCACCGATAGCTATCCAATCATCTTGACTCTTCTTTGATAGAAATCTTCATCGTTATCGCATTTTTGTCATCTTCGTTGCTGTATTCACTACATATGTAAAAATCATATTTTTACTTCGATGTTCAATATATAAAAATCATATTTCTACTTCGATGTTCAATATATAAAAATCATATTTTTACTTCGATGTTCAATATATAAAAATCATATTTTTACTTCGATGTTCAATATATAAAAATCATATTTTTACTTCGATGTTCAATATATGAAAATCGAATTTTTTACTATTTTAAAAATCATATCTTTTCTATTTTCAAAAATCATATCATTTCTATCTTCAAAAATCATATCTTTTCTATCTTCAAAAATCATATCTTTTCTATCTTCAAAAATCATATCTTTTCTATCTTCAAAAATCATATCTAAAGATCACAACTTTATAATAATGAAGGTCATATTTTCAGATCAAAGATATTTTTAAATAAAAGGTATTTATATTTTTATAAACATCTATTATATTTCAAAAACATATGCTACATATATTTTCCAAACATCGTTACTTATATCTTTAAAACATCGCTACTTCTATATTTTACAGAACAATGATAATTTCATTTTATGAGACTGTAATAATTCTATTTATAAACATGCTAATTTTCAAACAATGGTATTTCTATTTTTATTTTAAAGACAAAGCTATTCATATTTTATAAAAACAATTCTACATATATTTTATAATAGTTTATATAATAATCATTTCTAAAACAATGTTATCAACATATGAAAAATCACGTTGTTAAAATCATTACCATTGATTTCACTGCGCCTCCCCTTTTCCTGTATCGTTTTTTTTATGCTCCAGGTCTTCATCGCAGAAACCCAACCCAACGCTCCATTTCAGGGTTCCACTTTGCATGCTCTTCGAGACACCGACCGCCAATCAGTTGGTCCCATGAGCTCTGCCTACCCGCCCTTCCTCCACGCCAGGAATCCGGTCAAGTTCGAACTCCCCTGGCGCTGGGAAATCGGTGGCGAACGGCAGCAGTTTGTGCCCAAATCACGATGCCTACGCCACCTTATAATCGATCCTACCCGTCCATCCCCTAGAGCTCGTGGATAGCTTCGATTTTCCCCTTACAATTTCTCGATTTTATTGATTAGATGATGAGGACGAAAGGGGGAAAGATGGGAGCACGGGAGCCTTAGATTTCCACTGGCGGCGGATAATGAATGAGGGCGGGTTTAGTTATGAAATTAATATATATACTAATATATTTTTTATTATTTAATTCGTAAAAAGGCGATTTTGCATTATAACTCCAAAACAAACTGAACGACTGTCATCCCTAGTATAATACCCCCATTTCGAACATAATGGGATATGTTTCGTAAGCCAATTCTACTGTTTTGTTCAGTTTTCGGTTGAATTAAATTATAAATCAATGTTTATTGAATTTGAACGCACATTTCAATTTACCGGGGTCACATACGAACTTTAAAAATTCTCGAAAAATATTTTCTAGCTTCGTATTGACGATACGGTCCTAACAAAACTAGTTTCGTTGAATTCTGAGACCGTTAGAAAAATGGCCATTTTCCAGTCGATTAAAATAAACTAAAACTGGTCAAACGCGTTTTCCTTTGCCACGCTCACAAATTGATTCGAAAAATTATGAAATTTGAAACCTAGCAATAATTTAACATCACGGACCCAACAAAACTGGTTTCATCGAAATCCGAGGTCGTTTGCAAAATGTCCATTTTTAAGGGCCTGAATTCTATAGCGACTATTCAGAATTTTCAACTGGACATATCTTTTGATCCCCGCTATGAAATTATAATTATTCGGATTCGTTGGAAAGATATTCACAATTAGATCCTATTATTTTTGGTTTCACTAAATTCCGGATTGTTTTGCACCTGGTACGTTCAATTGAAGTTTGAAATCGAATTATCGAACTACCGCGCCATTTTCAATTCTATTTATAATTATATATAATTATTTATTTTCTAACGACGACGTATATAATATATACGTTCTAATTATATTCAAAATAAATTTCTCGTCGATATTATTTAAAATAATTCATTTTAAATAATCAAAATTCGCCAAAATTGCCAAAATAAAAATTTTAAGCTAGCCCAGAATTTCCGGGTTATTACAAGAACTCAAGACCCTCTTTTTCTGTGAGTTCTAGTCACTTTTAGGTTTAAATAAATAAAAGTGAATCGTGGTAGACTATGATTTGGGTATATGTTGTTTGTAGTTATGCAAGTTTATTTTTATTGTTGATCATGAAATTATGTAAGTTATTCTGTGATGAATTCATGAATCTATGCAAGTCGTTATCATGGATCTATGCAAGTTGTTACTATGAACCTATGCAAGTTGTTATCATGAATCTATGTAAATGGTTATGAGATCATGCAAATCACCTATACAAGTTATTATTCATGAACCTATGCATGTTACTATTCATGAAACTATGCAAGTTGTAATGTTATGCAAGTTGTTAAACATGTTGTAAATCACGAATCTATGTGAAGTTGTTAATTATGTTGTTAATTCATGAACCCATGCAGGTTACCTATGCAAGTTGATATGTTGTGAATCACGAACCTATGTTAGTTGTTAATTATATTGTTAATTCTTCAACCTATGAAAGTTGTTATGATGCAAAATCACGAATCTATACAAGTTATTAATTATGTGGTGAATCATAATTATATGCGAAGTTATAATGTCATTTTCCCTAGTTGTCATGCTTATGCCAAAACTGTACTGAAAACTATAACCTTGCCATTCCCTTTATTTTATTGTTATGGGGAGACTACTTTGTAGCCTCGATGACGCCAAAAACGCAAACGATTACGAAACGGGGAAAAAGGGGAATTTGTAATAGGCATAGTGATTATGTAAATTGGACACATGATTTTAGTAGGGAAACATATGAATAATTACCTATTATGACATGGGTAAAATTGGGTAAAAATGGTATAATTTGAATATGACCATTTATGGATAGGAAATCAAATTGTTAATAAAATAGGTAATGACACCTATAAAAACGAAAGGATTAATTAATTAACTTTATTAATCAAAAGTGGAATGTTTAAGCAATTAAAGTCTGAAGATTTAATATTGAGAATTTGCATAAATGCCTTAAATGGCATAAAATAAATTTGTGATGAAATTGGTATGATTTTACATACCATAAATAGATGGACATAATTGAGTCAATTATGGCCACGGTTAAATTTGGAATTTATTGATAATTTGAATAAGGAAATTAATTCAAATTGGGGAATGATTACTTAGGAGTAATTAATCGTCTAAGACACGAGGTTTGGCTCTTTTGGTGGTGTAAGACTGCCCAGACCCGCCCGACAAATCCAGCTGCCACAAATGCCAGTCTAATGTGGGTGGTTTTAGGCATAAATTAAATGCGTAACAGTTGTAAAGACACGAGGTTAGACTCGTTTGTGGTGTAAGACTGCCCGGACCCGCCCGGCAAATCCATCTACCACAAATGCCAGTCTAATGTGAGAGGTCTTTATGAGGTTACGGTCTTAATGAATTAAGAAACACTTAACCAGATAAGCATGTAGTGGGACATGAGGGGTTAAGTGGGTACCTTGGGTGGCATGTGAAATATGATTAGGTGTCTCAATAATTAATTAATGCGGATTAAAGACTACTTAACCTAACTTAATACATATGGACTGTATGATGATAGACATAAGTTAGGGTTAAGTAAAACGAGTTGGATTGTGGGTGGGTTAAGTATAACTGTAAGGCAGGTGGGTAATATTAATATATATAAGCCCACAAACTTAACCGGATAAAAAGGGTTACGTAATTAAAGACACCAAATGGTATACATAACTAGGGGAAAAATAGTAAAGTTATGTATTAAAGACACCCTTAGGGGTACGCATAACTAATGGGAATAGATAGAGTTTTGTATTAAAGACACCTATAGGTAAGCATAACCGATAGGTAGATTAAGGGTTATGTATTAAAGACACCTATAGGTACGCATAACTGATTGAGGGCTATGTAATTAAAGACACCTTAGGGTATACATAGTCAGCAGAAAACCTAATGGGGATACAAGACATAGGGGAGAGCTTGCATCATGTTGTGTGGGACCCATTTCAGTCAGTAACCCGGAGGGATATCAAAGTAAAGAACTCTGTACTAGGCGGGGAAGGGGCACACTTACAGATTGATTGTAAGAGATCCAAAACGAGACGGATGGTGTGGGCGGCGCAAACCGACCGGGGACATGTGCGTGCATGGGCCGGGCAGAGGGGGACAAGACGACCGTGACACCAGTATGTATAACTGTGCACACCTTGAGTTTCCACTTTAGGGAAGTGATACCCCCTAGTTGTGGGACCAGCACAGGGTATCTACATAATAGGGAGCCGATCGATTAGGGTAGTGGTTAGGGTATACCCGGACGTATGCCCTAAGTCTTCCAATTTATAGTAGGAAGGTAGTGGGTACGACTAGTTGAGATAGGAGCAGGCGGCACCTATGACAGCAGCTAGGAATACACGAAACTACCACCATCGTTATCATTAGTGGAAGGGATCATCCCATCTTGATTTGACTAGTAATAGTGCAGTGTAGTTTGTAGTGAAGCATACATCTTACCTTATTTGTCCTGTCATACCTGCCATCTGTATTGTGAATCCTCTTATCCACTTTGTATGCCTGTCATGTTTACCTTTATTTATTTACTGGCTAAAAGTTACTGGACTCACCAGACGTATGTCTGACCTAGTTTGTTTCACCTCTTTTCTTCCGTTTCCCACCCCCCACCCTCTAGGTTCTCAAGGAGGAAACACATTGGTTTAGTCAGGATTTGGATATCATCTTCTAGGAGCTACTTCTGAAGTATGGCTCGAGTCTGTGTCTCTTATATGACTTGCTCTTTAAAATGGGGAATGATGTTTTTCTTTTAAATACCTATGTACTCTGATGATGTAAGACAAAAGTGTTTTAATGGTTTTATGACTCATGGTATTATGTAACAAAGTATTGGTGATTTAATAAAGTTGTTTATTTTTCGCTGCAAAAATTTTATATCTGTCTTGTGATATTCTGTGTCTGTTTACCAAAAACGCTCCACTGAAGTTAAGGCATTCCCTTTGCGAGTGACCTTAATGGAGGTGGGGTGTTACACTTGGTATCAGAGCCGAAGGTTACCAGATGAGATAAAAGTTTTGAAATTATTTTTCAAAAAGGTTTTAAAAGAAAGTATTTTCAAAAAGGAAAGCCTGTTTTGAAAAACATTCCCCGAAAATCCATATGTAGTATCTTTCGGTCCTTTTTCTAAAATCTCTCCCTTTTTCTTCTTAGCATGTCTGAGGATCTTAACCTTCCAGAGGGTGTACCGCCGCAGGTCCAGCAAATGTTCCTCCTCCCCCTGCTGCACCCATTCCTCCTCCTTCCCCTCCTCATGTTGATACTTTTGCAAAGATATGTAAGGACTTTCGGGCAATGGGCGGGAAACCTTTTCACGGGTCGGAGACGTTTGTTGAAGCTCGAAATTGGCTAAAGGAGGTGGAAGATTTGTTTGGAATCTTTGAGGTAGAAGATGGAAGAAAGGTCCAGTTAGCTGCCTGGTTAATCAAGGATGAGGCCTCGTTTTGGTGGGAGGTCACTAATGGAGAGCGTCCAGTTGATACATGGCCAGATTTCAAGCGTAGGTTTGAGGCGAAATTTCTCTCATGAGCAAAAGAAAATCTATACATGGAAAGGTTCTGGGCGTTGAAGAAGGGGGATCTGTCAGTAAAAGAGTACGTCAACAAGTTCAATCAGTTGGCGAGGTTTGGCTTAGACTTGGTGAACACACCTGAGAAGAAGGCTTTGAGATTTGTTAAAGGCTTGAATGAGCCGTTACACGGATTGGCTATGACCCACGTTCCCATGGGGGCCACTTTTGAAAAGCTGGTGGATATGGCCCTAATGCATGAAGAGGACAAAGGAGCAAAGAAAGAGGAAAAAGTTGAAGGGACATTGAAAAATGAGAAGGCGGGACCCAAGAAAGGACAGTAACAGCAACAGCAGAAGAAAGGCAAGAAGGATGACAAGGGAAAGGATAAGAGGAAATGCCACTATTGTGGGAAAGAAGGTCACCTAGTCAAAGAATGTAAAAGGAGGAAGTTCAATTGCTTTAAGTGTGGAGAGGTCGGACACTGCTCCAAGGAATGCCCGAAGGCACAAGGATCGCAAGGGACTTCTGGAGGGCAGGCGAATGCTCTCGTGGTAGATGGATAGGATAGAGATAGGAAAAATTTATGTAAAAGGTTTAATTTCCTTATGAAGTTAAGACTCTTTTGGATTCTGGCATTTTGATTTGGTAATTGAGACTCTGCACTTTAATACTAGTCTTGTTTCTGATCCTGTAGTTGTTTCAGACCCCTTTGGTGCTTCGGCTCATTTATTGGTGATTTGTAAGGGGTTGAAATTATCTGTGTTAGGCGTCAAAAATTTGAATGTGACATTTGTGTGCTCAAGTTTGTGGGCTATGGGTTGGTTCTAAATGGACCAGCTTTCTATGTAGAGGGTCGTTCTAGACTTTGAGAGGAGGGTCGTTAAGTTTCTAACTTGTCATGGGAAGACCCCCAAAGTTTCTTGTGACCCGCAAGGGTCTGTTATGCTTAGCTTTCTGAGAATCATTCTGTAATATGATCTGTACCAGTAGTCTGTAAGTATCTGAATATTTCTGAAGGATAGGGGTTTCTACTCGAAGCATGAAGTAGATCTCCAGTTTTGACATTGTTTAATGGGGGTAATTCTTTGGTGGTCAGTTTGATGTTGATTTCGGTCTTCGGGGCTGAGACTTAGGGAATTATTCTCTTAACCGATGTCAAATGGGAACAGAGCTTCTGTCTTAGTTATATCATTTGTTTGTATCCCATAAACCGAATCTTCGACCTTTAGATAGGAAATCCATGGATGTAAACATGTGTTTGAGACATGTTATGTTTGATGGTTGCAAGTGTTTGCTAGTGGCTGTCGGTGGATGCATATACACACACATTAGGCACTAGATCGACTCAAATCACTTTCATATTGCATATAAATGTGTGTGCATATTTAGGGTAATGGATGAACAATGGTTGTGTTATCACATGGATGCTGCATTTTGATGAATGGTTGTGCACACATGTAGAATTAATATGTATCGATAGGATTCTTTCGCATACATAATGGACGCATGGCACTATCATGGTTTGCATTAAGGAGGTCAACTGAATCAGTGGACCGCCGGATTTTGCATTAGATAAGGAACATATACACACACTTTTTGCATATGCTCATACGGTATTAGAAATCTTTTAAGGACAATGGATGCCTGTGTTTGATGGTTGAGTAGATGGATGATTGTATGGTAGGATGCACATTCTTCTTGACTTGAAGATTTCTGGGACGAAATCCTTTAAGGAGGGGAGAATGTAACACCCCGTAATTTTAATGTTAATATTCACAAATTAAAGAATAACTAATCTCAGACGTGAGAATTAAGGGAAATGGGTTGCGCCATTGTGTTCGTCTCGGAATTCTGGTTGAGATAGAGTCCGAGTTTGCGTGAATTGGACTTCGTATGAAGAAGTTATGGCCATCGGAAGTTTCAGAAAATTCAAAACAGATTTCGAAAATTCAAAATTCAGAGTCAGATGGGCTAGGTTGGAAAATTCCGGCCAGGTCCAGGTCGACCTGGGGGTCGACCTACCCTAACCAGGTCGACCATAGGGTCGACCTGCCCCCCCCCCCCCTCCCCACAGGCAGAATTAATTGATGACCCATTAATGACTGTGTGCTGACTCTTTAGGGTTTCTGAACTGCTCTGATTGGCTGGGATTAATTCTGGGTTGATCGGACGGCCTATACTAATCCTAAACTCTATAAAAACACCTATAGACTCAAACCCTAAAATCAAATTAAAATTAGATCAATGGCCGTCATGTTGTCACTCCAAACCCTAGAGTAGCCGCCACCAATTAGAAGCAAAGTAAAGCAACTCAATTCAAATCAAGTCAAGCCTAAAACTACAACAACGGAATTGCCTACATCAAGGGAACGCTAATCAATTACAGAATTCAGAACCCAGAACTCAAGACCCTCTTTTTCTGTGAGTTCTAGTCACTTTTAGGTTTAAATAAATAAAAGTGAATCGTGGTAGACTATGATTTGGGTATATGTTGTTTGTAGTTATGCAAGTTTATTTTTATTGTTGATCATGAAATTATGTAAGTTATTCTGTGATGAATTCATGAATCTATGCAAGTCGTTATCATGGATCTATGCAAGTTGTTACTATGAACCTATGCAAGTTGTTATCATGAATCTATGTAAATGGTTATGAGATCATGCAAGTCACCTATACATGTTATTATTCATGAACCTATGCAAATTACGATTCATGAAACTATGCAAGTTGTTATGTTATGCAAGTTGTTAAACATGTTGTAAATCATGAATCTATGTGAAGTTGTTAATTATGTTGTTAATTCATGAACCCATGCAAGTTACCTATGCAAGTTGTTATGTTGTGAATCATGAACCTATGTTAGTTGTTAATTATATTGTTAATTCATGAACATATGCAAGTTGTTATGATGCAAAATCATGAATCTATACAAGTTTTTAATTATGTGGTGAATCATAATTATATGCGAAGTTATCATGTCATTTTCCCTAGTTGTCATGCTTATGCCAAAATTGTACTGAAAACTATAACCTTGTCATTCCCTTTATTTTATTGTTATGGCGAGACTACTTTGTAGCCTCGATGACGCCAAAAACGCAAACGGTTACGAAACGGGGAAAAAGGGGAATTTGTAATAGGTATAGTGATTATGTAAATTGGACACATGATTTTAGTAGGGAAACATACGAATAATTACCTATTATGACATGGGTAAAATTGGGTAAAAATGGTATAATTTGAATATGACCATTTATGGATAGAAAAACAAATTTTTAATAAAATAGGTAATGACACCTATAAAAAGGAAAGGATTAATTAATTAACTTAATTAATCAAAAGAGGAATGTTTAAGCAATTAAAGTCTGAAGATTTAATATTGAGAATTTGCATAAATGCCTTAAATGGCATAAAATAAATTTGTGATGAATTGGTATGATTTTACATACCATAAATAGATGGACATAATTGAGTCAATTATGGCCACGGTTAAATTTGGAATTGATTGATAATTTGAATAGGGAAATTAATTCAAATTGGGGAATGATTAATTAGGAGTAATTAATCGTCTAAGACACGAGGTTAGGCTCTTTTGGTGGTGTAAGACTGCCCGGACCTGCCCGGCAAATCCAGCTGCCACAAATGCCTGTCTTATGTGGGAGGTCTTAGGCATAAATTAAATGCGTAACAGTTGTAAAGATACGAGGTTAGACTCGTTTTTGGTGTAAGACTGCCCGGACCCGCCCGGCAAATCCAGCTGCCACAAATGCCAGTCTAATGTGAGAGGTCTTTATGAGGTTACGGTCTTAATGAATTAAGAAACACTTAACCAGATAAGCATGTAGTGGGACATGAGGGGTTAAGTGGGTGCCTTGGGTGGCATGTGAAATACGATTAGGTGTCTCAATAATTAATTAATGCGGATTAAAGACTACTTAACCTAACTTAATACATATGGACTGTATGATGATAGACATAAGTTAGGGTTAAGTAAAACGAGTTGGATTGTGGGTGGGTTAAGTACAACTGATGGGTAGGTGGGTAATATATATATATATATATATATAGGCCCACCAACTTAACCATTAAATAAATAGAATTAAATCAGTGGGAGGGTTAAGTATAACTGAAGGGTAGGTTGGTAATATTAATATATATAGGCCCACAAACTTAACCGGATAAAAAGGGTTATGTAATAAAAGACACCAAATGGTATACATAACCAGGAGAAAAATAGTAAAGTTATGTATTAAAGACACCCTTAGGGGTACGCATAACTAATGGGAATAGATAGAGTTATGTATTAAAGACACCTATAGGTAAGCATAATCGATAGGTAGATTAAGGGTTATGTATTAAAGACACCTATAGGTACACATAACTGATTGAGGGTTATGTAATTAAAGACACCTTAGGGTATACATAGTCAGCAGAAAACCTAATGGGGATACAATACATAGGGGAGAGCTTGTATCATGTTGTGTGGGGCCCATTTCAGTTAGTAACCCGGAGGGGTATCAAAGTAAAGAACTTCGTACTAGGCGGGGAAGGGGCACGCTTACTGATTGATTGTAAGAGATCCAAAACTAGACGGATGGTGTGGGCGGCGCAAACCGACCGGGGACATGTGTGTGCATGGGCCGGGCAGAGGGGGACAAGACGACCGTGACACCAGTAGGTATAACTGTGCACACCTTGATTTGCCACTTTAGGGAATTGATACCCCCAGTTGTGGGACCAGCACAGGGTATCTACAGAATAGGGAGCCGATCGATTAGGGTAGTGGTTAGGGTATACCTGGACGTATGCCCTAAGTCTACCAATTTATAGTAGGAAGGTAGTGGGTATGACTAGTTGAGATAGGAGCAGGCGGCACCTATGACAGCAGCTAGGAATACACGAAACAACCACCATCGTTATCATTAGCGTAAGGGATCATCCCATCTTGATTTGACTAGTAATAGTGCAGTGTAGTTTGTAGTGAAGCATACATCTTACCTTATTTGTCCTGTCATACTTGCCATCTGTATCGTGAATCCTCTTATCCACTTTGTATGCCTGTCATGTTTACCTTTATTTATTTACTGGCTAAAAGTTACTGGACTCACCAAACGTATGTCTGACCTAGTTTGTTTCGCCTCTTTTCTTCCGTTTCCCCCCTCCAGGTTCTCAGGGAGGAAACACCCAGATTTAGTCAGGATTTGGATATCATCTTCTAGGAGCTACTTCTGAAGTATGGCTCGAGTCTCTGTCTCTAATATGGCTTGCTCTTTAAAATGGGGAATGATGTTTTTCATTTAAATACCTATGTACTCTGATGATGTAAGAAAGAAGTGTTTTAATGGTTTTATGACTCATGGTATTATGTAACAAAGTATTTTGGTGATTTAATAATGTTGTTTATTTTCTGCTGCAAATTTTTTATATCTGTCTTGTGATATTCTGTGTCTGTTTACCAAAAACGCTCCACTGAAGTTAAGGCATTCTCTTTGTGAGTGACCTTAATGGAGGTGGGGTGTTACACTAACTGTAATCAGATATATTTTGGTTTGATAAGGAATTACGATATGGAGTTAAGGAATTGGAACCTAACTAGAGATGGTTAAGTTAAATGATTTTCTGAGTGTTGATATGATGTTGATTTCGGTCTTCGAGGTTGATGCTTAGAGGATTTTTTTTCTTACCAGTTTACGGTTAGGAACTGATGAATGTGGAAAAATAGTAATACGTGAATATGAAATGGAAATGTTTTCCATTTGTAAAAACAAATACATTTTAGTTATGAATATGATTGTGATTTATAGCTAGTTGCGATGTATTGAATGTTTTGATTGTTGTGAAATATTTTGGTAGATGAACTGTGTGTTGTGGATGTCTTAGTTGTTGTGATTGTTACGAGATGACCCATCTATGTGTTGGTATAAGTCTATGATTTTAGTTATATCTGGCCCATCCTCGTTACCCTTTAATTTCGGGGATGAAATTCTTTTAAGGAGGTAGATTATAACAACCCAGTTTATGGACTAATTTTATAATCTATAATGAATAGATTATGCTGGTAATTGAATTCAAATAGATAAATTTGAATTTTAATATTATGGAAAATTCAGAATAAACAATTATTATATAATTTTCAAAGTGTATATTTAAATTAATTATCTTCATTAGTGTATGTGTATATAAGCAAGTAAACACAGGATTTGTTTTATATGAAAGGTAAACAAGATAAAATCCAAAAATTTATTATAAAGTCCATAAGAATGAATATATATAAGAAGAATTTATGATTCTTGAATATCCTTTCTTAAAATAGTGGTTACTGTAGAACTGTGTTTACAAACCAAAGTAAAATTTTTTAAATAATCTTCATGTAGTAAGTTTAGAATTTCATTATTGTACAACAAAGCAAATCAAACAAAAAACAAATCAAATAGAACTAAATTAAAACAAGTGATTTAATATTGCTCTAAGTATAGTATATAAGTGATACATACATACATACATACATACATACATACATATATGTATGTATGTATGTATGTATGTATGTGTGTGTGAAACATATATCTACACGAGTCGGCATAATTAAGCAAAAGCTTAGATTATAAAAATGTTTTGTATATTGTATATCACATAGTGATTCATGTGAATATTATATATCGTATAAATTTCAATATTTAAAAATCTACCTTGTTTGCACAATCGTAAATATGTGTATGTAAATACTTATACATTCAAGATACATGAATCAAGTATGAATTCAAAACTTATATACATTTCAGATGCATCTAAATGTATGCATCTAGTTAATAATATAATTAAAATGAAAGGCAACAACGCTAAACCCAAGTAAACAAATAAGTAGCAAATCAAAGTTAACAAACAAAGCATAAAGTTGAAAACATGTATGTACATCTGAGTACAAGTATAAAAAATGAAATGGACATGGAAGTCTAAATCAAATTATAAAAAGAAGTGTGACAAGAAAAGGTACAAAACTACAAGTATACAAATCAAATAAAAGGACAAATCGTAGATAGGAGCAGCGAACCTTTGAATTAGAAAAGAAAATTTGAAAGAAAAAAAACAATAGCTACAAATGTAGAAAAGTGACTAGGTTGCATAGCCTTTCAAATGGAAGAGGGAGATTTGAACAATCTAGGCATATAAGTAGAAAAGATGGAGTAGAAGCTAGGCACATGCAAGATGTATAGCAAAAATCAAATCAGTGCGTTGGCTTGGTAAGTAAGGAAGAATTTTATATCAATATAGGACATGTACATGTACATATGGCACAGAAAACTACTACAAAAGTGGGATTACTCGACACTAATTTGAGTGTGTTGCATGAAAAGTGTGGCGAAAGCTATGATTTCTTTGATCTTCTGCAACAATATTCATATGTTGTTGCATTATACGTGAATGCACTGTTGCAGTGGGAATTCTGGTGTTTTGATGTGCAACACTAGTTAAAAGCGTAGCATTACGTATATATAATCCAGCTCAGCAATCTACGTTATCAACATATAAAAACCCTAACTGTAGATGCAAGATTAATCCAACGGTTCAAACTATCTATGGGTCTGATGATTCTAAATGTTAGCCATCATCCAATCATTGACAGCCACGTCATTGCATTCTTTTGTCAAAATTTTGGTGCGATCTTCTCCCTTCACGAAATAATGTAAAAGCGATCTGGTCACAAATCGTTTTCTTCTCTATCGTCTAATCGTTTTCCCTCTTTTTACTATTGACAAAAAATTAAACATAAATTCATGTCAGTATCGCTCCTCTCCTCGACAACAAATTTTATTCCGAAAAGGTTGAAGCTTTGAAACTCTTTCTAGCTTTGATTGCTCAGTGCGTTGACATCGCCAGTTTTTTCCTTCAGGTTCAGTTTGTATAGCACTGTGAATTAGTTGCGCTTATTATAGATAGGATTATGAGTAATTAGTAATTAGTTCATTTATTACATTTTGGAAAACCCATTCGCTTATGAGTAATTAGTTGCTTGGACATCCCAAACTTAGGAAAACCCTTTCGCTTATGAGTGATTAGTCGGTGGAAGATTAGATTATGAGTAATTAGTTGCGCTTTGACCATTGATTTGGGATTATGCTGAGGTTTATTCGAAAATTATACCCATTAATAAACCAAAAAAGGATATAGCGCCAGTGGGTTTGCCACCAGGATTTAGGTGTCACCTAACTGAGTGGTACCTTTTTGGGCCATGAGAACTGGGCTATTGGCATGAAAAAGACATTGGTTTATTATAGAGGTCGAGCTAGTTAAGGAAAGGGGACTTTACCATTGAAATTTATTTCACTTTGCATTCATTTACATTAACATATAATTGTATGCTTGAGGTTTTGTGATGTAGATACATGTGTAGCACTGTGGTGTGCTTGAGGCTACCAATTTCCCGATCCGGAGAGTCGTTCACCTGTATCTAGCACGCACAGGTATTTTCCATTTGATTTTGGATACTACCAAATTCAATGTTTCGATTTTGGAAACGTATGCTCAGTTTGGCATCCATATTATGTCGTACTACGTATCATAAAGCAGTCATACAAAAAAGTATCATAAGGCAGCAAAAGTATCATAAGGAAACATCAGTTCATACCATACACATCCAAAAAATGACATACAATTATATGCTTGAGGTTTTGTGATACAAATACATGTGTAGCACTGCGTTGTTTTTGCAATGCGGTGTGTTTGCACTGTGGTGTGTTTGTACCATAAAGTTCATACAAATACATGTGTAGCACTGCGGTGTGTTTGCACTGTGGTGTGTTTGCAATGCGGTGTGTATGCACTGCGGTGTGTTTGCACTGCGGTGTGTATGCACTGCGGTGTGTTTGTTTCATAAAGTTCAAACAAATACATGTGTAGCACTGCGGTATGTTTGCACTGCGGTGTGTTTGCACTGAGGTTTTATGATATAAATACCCGTATCTAACACGCACATACAAGTATCGAAAGGCAGCGTCAGTCCATATAATACACATCAGTTCATACCATACACGCACAAGTATCATAAGGCAGCATCAATCAGTTCATACCATACACATCCAAAAAATAACATATACATCCACATCCAAAAAGTATCATAAAGATAACTTAATACATACACATCCAAAAAATGACATTATAGTAGCATCAATTCATACCAAATTAGGGCTTTGCAGGGCTGTGGAACTTCCAACTGATTCATTAGGGCTTTGCGGCTGTGGGAGAGCCAGTCCGAGTGAGCAGCCGCATGTGATGGACCCGCAACATGTGACGGACCCGCAGCATCAGGACAAGGGGTGAGGTAGTTTGGCCAGTCAAATTCCTGATCAACTTCTATATCTACCCATTGATCATTCATTCATCTGGTTCATTAGGGCTTGGTTATCAACATGTATGTCATGGGTGGCTTCCGCAAATAAGCTTGGCAAGTGGGGTAGCACAGCAGCTTCTTGTATCATTGCATCAAATCTTTCATCTGAATCCATTTCCCATTCCCATCCGTAATGATGCAATCATGGAACCACCTGTTCCACACTATTGCTCACAAAAAAAAGTTTAGGCCTTGTTCTAGATTAAGCATAGGTACAACGCTGAACCCTAATGGGGTAAACCTTGTTATTGAATTGAGAAGCAAAAGTATTGATATTGCCAATGCCTTCATAAAATTGCATTTTCAGGTAGAAGGATGTATGGTCATACTGAGACCAGTTGCAGTCGCCAATTGCAAGCACACGTCCCATTGGCTTCATTATTTCTTCAACAGCAGGGACATTACTCTTTAAGAACTCGGGAAAGCCATCAACTTTAGCCCATGATTCCACTTCTAACGGTGGTTCAGGCTCAAATTCTTCGTCAGACCATGCTTGTAGGTAAATAGCACCACCAGGTTTTGTAAAAACTTTCAACATTAGCGCATGATCACGCTTACTGTACGATGGGCATGATACCAGAAAAGAGTTATTGGGTATTACCCGTATAGGCCACGAATTATGATTGAGAGTCACCTTAAGAACATTATGCACAACTTCGGAATTACAATGTCCCTTAAGAACAGTGGCAGTGATGTATAGAGACGAGTCCTCCTTTTATTTATTTTTAACTTTAGAAGATTGGGGTTTAGGGGATATGGAGATGATGATGTTCTGAAGCTTGAAAGGATGTGCGAGGGACCCGATGGATGGTGTCAGGTAAATATGTGAACTGGAAATGCTTGCACAGAAGACGAAGCATACTCAATTCTGAGGTGGCACGATTGACCAATGGTGAATGGTCAACTGTTATAATTGTATGCGTAACTCACAAAGATTTATAAGTTAATTAGATTGCCAAATGCACATACGCACACACCACATATGCACTTATCAAATAACTTGTAAATTCAAATTGCAGGATCTGAAATGATGAGGAGAGATACAGCCGGTTAGTGGAGGACCTGAAATGACATCGAGAGATACAGTTTCTATTTCATAGCATTGCTACTTTGTAGAATGCACACTGATCGTATTTTTGGCACTTGTATTGAAGGTGGTATGTGTTGGCACTTTTGCTACTTTTAAATTATGTATTTGATCGTATGTGTTATATATTTAAAGCATTGAATTACGTATTTGATCGTATGTATTGAAGGTGGTAAGTATTGAAGGTTCGAATGTGATGATGAATGTAACGGATGTGTTATTTCTATGTACAAAACTGATATTGCAAAATTTATAATTAAAGCGTTGCATTTGCTTTTTTCCTGATGTTGTATTTTAAGATAATGGTGTTGCATTCCATAATACAGTGGTGTTGCATTACATAAAATAGTAGAAAGTCCACATGACATGTAGACGCCACAGCTGACGTGGCATGTGACACGTGTGCAGCTGACGTGGAGAGCTGACGTGTCGTGTGACACGTAGGCAACTGCCATGGAAAGCTAACGTGGTCGCCGCTATTGTGACCTAGTAGCCAGGATCTAACTAATTTTCAAGCAACGCTGAATATTGTTGCATTACGTGCAAATAGTGTTGCATTACGTCTATAATGCAACACTTTCTTTCCGTGGCAGTAGATGTGGTAAAGCGTTGCCTTAGAGGGCTAAGGCAACGGCCGCGGATGTCATGCCCTTCCGGTGTTGCCTATTTGAAAAAAGGGGAAAATGCAACACTTTTTCTATCTAAGGCCACATAAAACTTATGTTGAATATGCCCACTTTTGTAGTAGTGGAAATAACATGCATGGATGATTTACTTAGTGGCAAAGTTATAAACATTGATAAGATGGTTCAACAAAACATCACACTACAGTATAGTCCCTGCTTGCCTACATACCTAGCCAATTAAGACTAAACTCCTCATCTATAAATATTAAAGCCACACCAATTCACATAAAAGTTCAATGAAAAACAAACGAAAATTAAAAAACCAGAGTACAGAAAACTTAGAGCTAAAAACTGGGTACAAAGCAGTGAACCAATGGCTTAAACTGTGAAGCAAAACTTGAGAGGATGGCTAGCAACCATAGTATAGTATATTTAAAACTGAAATCAAAGCCTTGAAAAGGGAAGAAAAGCATGGAGAAAAACCTGACAATTTAATAGGAAAACAGGTATAGAAAAACTTGGAGTTTGAAACTGAATACTAGGTGAGTAGACATTGTTGAAACCAAAATTGGTCTACAACACCAAAGCTGTTATGGGAAGACTTCACCAAACGATTAGAATTAGGAAAATCGGGCCATAATCACAAAATAAAGAGCAAAAATGATGAACAAGGAATTTTTAGAGTGGTTCGGTCAATTTAGACCTACGTCCACTATGGAATCACTTCTCATTATCATACTCAAGTTTACAAAATACATGAATTCATTCATATTGTTCATGTCTCTTTTTCTCTCTCTTTATGATCTAGATTTCACTTGAATTTACAAAGGATTTGGTGGGATCTCTTGCTTTGTGATGGTGGATATATGAATCTTTGATCACTTTAGCAATTGAACGATCTTCATGGAGTCCATAGTGATTTAGCGTTAGATTTAGCTTTAGAGAGGTTTAGCGGTGATTAGAGTAGCTTGGATTGAACTTGAGAGAGAATTAATGGCGTTTGGTGAAGATTAGATCCACTTGATGTTGGAGGAAGGTGGGGTGAGCTTGAGAAGCCATTAATGGAGCTTGGAATGAAGCTTGAAGTGTTGGAGAAATGATTTGGCAGCCCTTTGGGGTAGAAAAATCGGTCCTCTTCTCAAGTGAATGGTATGGGGTATTTATAGAGGTGACTGAAGTGTAGTGGAAAAGTGGTAAATAGGGTATGGTACAACTGACGCCAACCATACACACACTTTCCAGCTGTCAGCGACATGCGGTATGGTGTAAGCGATATGGTGCTTGCGACATGTTTTGATTAGGGCATCATGCGGCATCAATTAAATAATGCCACCGTCCATTATGTATTGAATGTGAATGCACAACCCAGGCTTCACACAACAACGGTCCACATGTCAACATTTTCAGAGACTTGAACCCATATTTTAACAGAAGTTTCACGAATATGCTAACAACTTGGTATGATGACATGTTCGAAACATGTTTACGACATGAATTATGAAGGTTTAAACATTCACAAGCTAAAGACCCTTTAACGGCATGATGATATTTTACGACATGGCTTTAACGTGTGCTCAATGACATGAAAGATTTTTGTACGTTTGCGGCTTGAATACTTATAATTCATATTTTTAAAATGAAATGGGGAAAAAGGACTTAATTTGAGCAGGAATTGTCCGAATACTTTGGGTACTGTATATGGCATGAATTAAACCATGTTCTTCATTGTGTCACATGTCCCGCTCTAATGTATATTAACCGCCTCCAAATGTTGATGCCATTGACTTGACTTAAAGAATCCGTGCACATGACTGGTGGATTTTCACGACCTAGTGGCCATAACTATATGACTATGTCTTGAAGCCATACTAACGACCTGGAGATGCTAATATGGGCCATATAACCTGTGTTATCAAGGTGGCCACATCATCAATATAAATATCCACGACCCACTCATTCAAATGGGAACAACCTGTAGCCTTATGTTAACATGCATGCGACATGAACACGGATTGAACGATCTGGGCTTTCATATGCTTATATGATTCGATATTGTTGTCTTGATTCTTATATTCCCACGTGGCATGACCGTATGCTACTAGTTCATAACATGATTATAATTTGTCATGATTCAGACCCATATATGATTCATATATAGATTGTACACAATTTATAGGGAAAAGATTGCACGCAATCCGCTTTTTACATGTCCTCGTTGGCTCTTTTCATAGAATTCTGTTGAAAGTAGTATATAAACGACATGATTTATGTCGTATGAGTTTCTTGCGACTTGAATCACCTGCGCCATGGATCTTGCAACATGATTAAAGCGCAAATTCCCGCCTTATGTTGCCGCTTGCGGAATGACCACATCGATATGATTGGCCCAATTCATCCAGACGACATGTTGTAGCACAACGCCTTGAAGTTGGTCAAGAACGACATAATTCATTTTGAAAACAAATGACATGGTCATGAGGCGAATATGAATTGTACATAGCATGAATAAAGACGACTTGACTTATATCGTGCTGACGACTCGACTTATATCGTGCTGACGACTTGCCTCCATGTCATGTTGATGACTTAATTTATGGAGCGACTTGATTTGCTCGACATGATCTCATGTCATGTTAATGACTTGAACAATATCGTGCTAGATCCAAGTCGTGATAGTGGGTTAAGTGCCTATATTTCATGTTGTATCAACAACTTTATCAAACCGCTGAACAACTTTGCATCATGTTGTTTTTCTAAACCGCATTTCCATAATGGGGTTAACATTTGCCCTTGAAGCTTGTATTTCTTGCTTGCGGGAAATGCGGGTTTCGAAATGAACACAATTTACGTTGAGATCCAGTCGTAGTGTGACGGCCCGTCCCAGACTAGCCGACATTCCTCTGAAATGTGCTATGCCGATGTCCAACTAGCACGGGATGGTCGCCAAAGATAAAGGGTGCGAAGCTAAAACTGCCAAAGGAACCTGTAGTATATCTCACAGCACATGGAATAAAATATAATAACAACGT
The DNA here is from genome assembly GCA_030737875.1 of Allium sativum. Lineage (NCBI taxonomy): Eukaryota > Viridiplantae > Streptophyta > Magnoliopsida > Asparagales > Amaryllidaceae > Allium > Allium sativum. Next base: position 414,962,525 of record CM060909.1, on the reverse strand, counting down.
AACTTTGACATAAAACAGGTGAGACAGTGCATAAGCTGAAAACTAAATCATCGTAGTAGCGATAACCCCTTTGCACATGTCCCACAGCAAAGTCCGATCATGAAGTCAACTCGTTGGTCCCCGTCTGGATCCGGAGTCACAATTTCTCATTTGGACTACCTTTGCATCTCGGGTATTTGGTAATCATTCCCGTTCGTTTCGTAACTCCAAGCTTCCATACATGTTCATACTTTAGTTCAGATATGTGCAGTTCGTGATTCTCCAGTCCAGGTCGTGATCCCCCTTTCCTGCATCGGCTCGTGATCTGCTCGTGGACATCTTCTTCTGGGTCGGTTCGTGATGTTTCATAACCTCCGGCTCGTGGTCAGCTTCCTCGGCTCGCTCTGGCATCGGCTCGTGGTCCACCTTGCATATTCCTCACGGTCGTTGTCCTAGGGTTCTCCCTCTTCCTCACGCTCTCCCTCCTAGGGTTCGCCTTATTCATCATGGTCTCCCTCATAGGGTTCGCCCTCTTCCTCATGCTCGCCCTCCTAGGTTTCGCTCTATTCCTCACAGTCGCCCTCCTATGGTTCGCCCTCTTCCACATGCTCGGCCTCCTAGGGTTCGCCCTATTCCTCATAGTCACCCTCCTAATGTTCGCCCTCTTTCTCACGCTCAGGGTGTGAGGGTGCTTCACGATCCTAGGGGTCGGGTCGTGAGGGTGCTTCAAGATCCTAGGGGTCGGGTCGTAAGGGTGCTTCACGAACGGGATACTGTACTATTTTCTGCAACTTTTCCTGCGAGCTATTTACGCCATACGACAGCGTTTTTGACCATTCTAACTTTGCTAAACAATCATGAAGCATTCCAAACAGTAATAGCAACATACATAACCATAAACACCAAAACAACAATCTAACATGTTAATATGGATCAAACATAACCAAAACCCATGTTTTTTCCTAAATCAAGTTTAACCATAACTAATAATAGGATTAACAAAACATATCCATGTTAACCCGAACTTCTAATAGAGGCATAAAATAATATTTCGAATTTCTAAATATTTTTCCAAATTTTTCTGAGTTATAATTTAGCTAATTAACACTAATCGCCCTTAATTGGCCGTTATTAGTGAAAAACAATGCAAATCGCTCACCTTAGCCCAAAATAATCTTAGATCTGAAACTTTTCTACTGTTTGGATCGAATTTCTATGCAACACAGCAGCTCCAACTCGGATTTGGTGTTGATTTTCCTTGATTTGATGTAGCTTAGCTTAATCCTTGATAGAAAGCGATTAGGAGGTGTTTAATTGAAGAATTTGAGAGTGGAGGCCATTACTAGGGTTAGGATAATGAAAGTGGTGGCTAAAAAATGACAAAGGAGGGTTTTTCTAGCCCCTATCAGCCCGTAAATACCCCTAATCCCGAAATCCCTAATGGACCTAGCTAGTAATTACCCAATTAAGCCCATTGAAGCTGTTTTTCACTTTCCAAACCTTATTTCAGCCATATCTCCCAAACGGTAAGTCCGTTTGATTAATGTGATCACTCTACGGAAAGAGAAACCATCATCCGAATCCAATGAAGTGGTTTCAGGTCAAAACTCCTTACCATTCAAAAGTTATAGGTGAAACAAGATTCGCCAGGGGCAAAACGGTCATTTAAAAATTGGCAAAAATCATGAACATGGGAAATGACCCCAATTGTCGTTCCCCAAAGTTACACGATCATAGGACTTCATAAGGAAAAGAAATAAATATTCTACGATCCTCCAATGCGTAGAATGCGGGTCGGTACATTCTCCCCTCCCCCAAACCCCTTAAGAAATTTCGCCCCCGAAATTCCTTAACCAAAACATACAAAGGATCCTGCATGCCTATCAATCATTTGCAACAATCAAAAGTACATAACAACACAACAAGCCTATCCTAGCATGCAGTTTACTAACAAGGGAGTAATATATCGATATTAAAACCTTACCAGGCAAAGAGCTTTGGATAAGTCTTCCTTATGTTCTCCTCAGTTTCCCACGTACAGTCTCTCTTATTATCACCCCACTGGACTTTGATTAGTTTGGACCGTCTTCCTTCAAAGCTGCTTCGTATCATGCTCGACAATACGAATAGGTTTGTGGTTCCCAATCGCCTCGAGTTCTACCTCGATATCATCCAACTGATCTGGTGAAATAGCCACATTAGGGTCATGCACAAGCTTCCTTAACTAGGAAACATGAAATACATTGTGAACTCCCACCATCTTGTTTGGTAATCCAACTTTTGGTCAATCGATTCACAATTACCCAAATACTATCATGGTCCGATCTAGTCCTTGGTAAACCATCGATGAAGTCCATGGAGACTTATTCCCAATTCCATTCGGGAATTTCCAACGGTTGTAACAAACCACTAGGCTTCTTTTGCTCATCTTTAACTAAATGGAAATTCATACTCTTGGAGATAAACTTACCAACGTCCCCCTTCATCCCTTCCCATTGATAGGTTTTCTTCATGTCTCAATACATTTTGTTACCACCGGGACGTATAGTCAATTTCGAGTAATGACGTTCTCTAAGCACTTCATCTCTCAATCCGTTAACATTGGGTACAACTAGTCTCCCATTCTTTCAAAGCCATCCATTTCTATCAAGTCCATACTTGTTCATTTTCTCACCATCGATATTCATCCCTACCTTGGAGATGATTTACATTAGGTTAGGATCATCCCTCTGACTGGAGCCAATCCGCTCAATCAAAGTCGGTCTAACCGTCAAACTTGCTAACATTTCTAGATCCAATCCATACTTAGGTCTGAAATCATATCCCACGATATACTCCAATTACTTTCGTTCAAGAAACATAGCATCTAAACTAGCATGTCTCCTACTCAATGCATCAGTACAGCACCTAGTCTGGTACCACATGCATCCGTTTATACCGTCCTCTCTTCATTCTCTATTACTAGAATCCTTCAGGTGATAGTCTACTCAAGGGAATAAATAGGAACAAACATAGCATCCATCAAACATGTCCTATCTATCACCTGCTAAAGCCATAAATACGTCGACACCTACCTGACTGGTCCAACCAATCCCAAGGGCTAATGGAAGCCCCGGTCCCAAACGAACTATCGCACGTCCAACGCACGTTTATCCTCCAAGGATAACTAGATCACATCCAACAGATCCAACGTAACGGGCGTCCCCAGATACACCTGCTTCGATTCCGCCTAGAACACTCCAACTATCGACGATTTCATGGTACTCTCATCAGAGGAGCTACCCACATACTCAGACCCAGTCTCGAGTATCCATTACCCACAAACTCGAGCACAAACTCAAGTCCAATATGAGTCGTCTCCCTATTCGTTGCATCTCCAAGATCAACGAATAACCATTTTTCCTTTACGAGTTCAAGTCCAACTTGAATCGTTCTAGCCTTCGTTGCATCTCCATGATCAACGAACACCTATTTTTCTTTTATGAGTTCAAGTCCAACTTGAATCGTCCTAACCTTCGTTGTATCTCCATGATCAACGAGCACATCTTTTCCCTTCGAAGTTCTACCATTCTTAAACCAACGAGAACATCAACATAGAGTCCTAAACAATTCATTATTTTGCAGCTTTCTTGAGTCCCACTAGATTCGTCTCATAGCCCTATCAAATCCAACTCGCGGCACTCCATATCGTTGAACAGTCTTATCATGTCACGGATGCACATCACTCCTCGAATAAGCCGAAATATCATTCAATGGAAATCACAACAACTATTTATATCTCACGCAAACCATCCTAGTCGAACTAGACATTCCCTAAGAATGAGCCCCAAAGGCCTAAACCAATATCAGACAAGCACTCAAGGAACATCTCCTCCGAATCCAGACAATCTACGTGAGATGATACTAGCAAAACAACTAAGCAATCATAAGCAAACATACATCCATGACTCGATAAGACCACATTACAACAAATCATGCAAAAGACTAGTCGAACCACCAATCGGGTTCGTCACAACTAAAGGTCTATCGACAATCTCAAGTTCCAATTCCAACCTATCTACCAGGTCACTAGGTACGAAGGAATGGGATGTCTCGGTATCAAACAAAACTCAAACAGGAACATCATGAATAGAAAGCATACCTTGAATAACGACACTCTTTCCCTTCTGCGCCGCAGTTGGGGCATTCGACGAAGAAGGAACAACATTGATAGCATATGCTCTCACAATTTGCTTCTCTTTAGGGGGTTGTGGACATTTATCCTTATGATGTCCCGCTTTGCCGCAATTGAAGCACTTCCTTTCCCCTGGCTTTTCCTGACAATCTCTGGCATAGTGGCCCTTCTTGCCACAGCTAAAGCACTCGCCATCATTTTTATTCTTCTTAATCTAACCATCCTTGTTTGGTTCTGCTTCCTCTTGTTCTGAGAATTCTTCTTGCCTTCACCGTCTGCTTGCGGTTTTGGCTCCCCTGCAAATGCAGTAGCAACTTCGGTCTTTGACTTAGGGTAAAGACTCTCCGATCTCAATGCCTTTCCCACAATAGATTCAAACATCTCATCAATGTGGTTTATAAGTCTCTCCCCCAAATACCCATCTAAGCCAGTTATGAACTTCCCGTTCTTCTTCTCGGCAGTGTCGATAAGGGATAACCCATACTTTGATAAAGTATCAAACTCAGCAATATATTCTGAGACTGCCCTACCATTCTGCTTAAGTTCCAAAATTCTCTTGAATAGTAATGATCTCAAAGCAGCTGGAATAAACTTGTCACTGAAGTGAATCCTAAACTGATTCCAAGTAACTTGATCCTCAGGAGTAGCTGCTTTAATTGCATTCCACCAATTCATTGCTCGTCCTTGAAGCTGACGCGATGCTAACTTTCTCTTCATTGCATCTTCGATCCTCAAATCTTCAAAGATGCGCTCACAACTATCAAGCCAATCTTGAACTTCTGTAGCGGACTCCATTCCATGGAATGGATTTCCACCAAGACTAGTATAATCCTTGCAGAGCTTTGCGAAATCGGCTCTAGGCGCCTGCGCTACTGCACCAACACCATTAGAAGCATTAGGAACTGCTCCCCGAGCATCCCTAAGCATCTCTCGCATTAAGGTAGTAAACATCGTCCTTATATCAGGGAATTCCTATTGTTATCCCCTGAACCCGTACTCCTCATATATCAGCTCATCGTTCAATTTGTAAAGAGAAAACGATTAACTATCTCAATGTGGTTCGCGTGCAGTACGACTTCATCCTTAGATATACTAATAGTATATATATATATAGTTTTTGAGAACCAAAATATCACAAATACGCGCTCTCATATACGTGTACTATCTCTCCTTGATGTTTCCCCTAGGTTAACTACGCAACCTCGCTCTGATACCAAATGTGACGGCCTGCCCCAGACTAGCCGACATTTCTCCGAAATGCGCTGTGCCGATGTCCAACTAGCACGGGACGGTCGCCAAAGAAAAAGGGTGTGAAGCTAAAACTGCCAAAGAACCTGTAGTATATCTCACAGCGCATGGAACAAAATATAATAACAATGTAACTTTGAAATAAAACAGGCGAGACAGTGCATAAGCTGAAAACTAAATCATCATAGCAGCGGAATCCATAATACAACTTATGATCCAACATCATTATTATAACTTCAAATTTCTATCTCTAAAGCAAAAAAAAAGAAAAGGTACACTACTATGCCCAAGCATTGACTAGCTACAACACAGGGAGTATATACGTATATCATACGTGGAAGCCTCCTGCTCGTCTCCAGACAGCTACTCACGCATTACCACCTAACTTGTCTCTAGTCTGCTCGTTTAGGAGCACCCAGAATAATAAAAAGAGACATAAAACTCTGGGTCAGAAAAAAATTCTGGTATGAGCGATAAGCAACAAAACAGAACAATAACAGGTATAATCCAATCATACCTGAACCTGGACCTACAATCAAAGAGTTAGCACAACAAGATGTATAGTACTCTAAGGTAACACTAACATAAAGTGTAAAAGTAATATGGGGGTTCGCATGACATGGTGATAGAAAACATCAAACATAGCAATCATCCTCACATCTCTCACTTAGTGCGTAAAGCATACGATATCCACTACTTAGGTCACCTAATCTTTGGGCCATGACGGAGTCCAACCCTGTACAACTATCACTACAAGCCTCTAATCCGTCTCTCTGTGGTGAACCAAAGTTACAGGTATCGATAACCCCTTTGCACATGTCCCGCAACAAAGTCCAATCATGAAGTCAACTTGTTGGTCCCCGTCTGGATCCCGAGTCATAACTTTTCATTTGGACTACCTTTGCATCTCGGGTTTTTGGTCATCATTACCATTCGTTTCGTAACTCCAAGCTTCCATACATGTTCATACATTATTTCAGATATGTGCGGTTCGTGATTCTCCAGTCCGGGTCATAATCCCCCTTTCCTGCATCGGCTCGTGATCTACTCGTGGACATCTTCTTCTGGGTCGGTTTGTGACGTTTCATAACCTCCGGCTCGTGGTCAACTTGCTCGGCTCGCTCTGGCATCCGCTCGTGGTCCACCTTGCATATTCCTCACGGTCATCGTCATAGGGTTCTCCCTCTTCCTCACGCTCGTCCTCCTAGGGTTCGCCCTATTCCTCACGGTCTCTCTCCTAGGGTTCGCCCTCTTCCTCATGCTCGCCCTCCTAGGGTTCGCTCTATTCCTCACGGTCGCCCTCCTATGGTTCGCCCTCTTCCACACGCTCGGCCTCCTAGGGTTCGCCCTATTCCTCACGGTCGCCCTCCTAAGGTTCGTCCTCTTTCTCACGCTCGGGGTGTGAAGGTACTTCACGATCCTAGGGGTCGGGTCGTGAGGGTGCTTCAAGATCCTAGGGGTCGGGTCGTGAGGGTGCTTCACGAACGGGATACTGTACTATTTTCTGCAACTTTTCCTGCGAGCTATTTACGCCATACGACGACGTTTTTGACTATTCTAACTTTGCTACACAATCATGAAGCATTCCAAACAGTAATAGCAACATACATAATCAACCATAAACACCAAAACAACAATCTAACATGTTAATATGGATCAAACATACCCAAAACCCATGTTTTTCCCTAAATCAAGTTTAACCATAACTAATGATAGGATTAATAAAACATATCCAAACTAACCCAAATTTCTAACAGAGGCATAAAATAATATTTCGCAATTTCTAAGTATATTTCTAAAATTTTCTAAGTTATAATTTAGCTAATTAACACTAATCACCCTTAATTGGCCGTAATTAGTAAAAAATAATGCAAATCACTCACCTTAGCCATAAATAATCTTAGATTTGAAACTTTTCTACTGTTTAGGTCGAATTCCTATGCAACACAGCAGCTCCAACTCTGATTTGGTGTTGATTTTTCTTGATTTGATGTAGCTTAGCTTAATCCTTGATTAAAAAGCGATTAGGAGGTGTTTAATTGAAGAATTTGAGAGTGAAGGCCAATAGTAGTGTTAGGAGAATGAAAGTGGCGGCTGAAAAATGACAAAGGAGAGTTTCTCTAGCCCTTATTAGCCCTTAAATACCCCTAATCTCGAAATCCCTAATGGACCCAGCTGCTAGTTACCCAATTAAGCCCATTGAAGCTGTTTTTCACTTTCCAAACCTTATTTTGGCCATATCTCCCAAACGGTAAGTCCGTTTGATTATTGTGACCACTCTACGGAAAGAGAAACCATCATCTGAATCTAATGGAAGTGGTTTCAAGTCAAAAATCCTTACCAATCTAAAGTTATAGGCGAAACAAGATTCGCTAGGGGCAAAACGGTCATTTAAAAATCGGCAAAAATCATGAACATGGGAAATAACCCCAATAGTCGTTCCCTAAAGTTACATGACCATGCGACTTCATAAGAAAAAGAAATAAATATTCTACGATCCTCCGATGCGTAGAATGCGGGTCATTACACGTAGCTTTTTTGTTTGCTATGACAAGTCATGCTTTGAATTTATATGTTCCATGCTACCTGTCCTGTAATTAAAACAAGTATTTGCACGATTTTGGACTTATACTTTGTTATTGATCGTCCACATCAATAACAGATCAGTTTAATCATTAGAAAAATGAATTATAGCGAATTTTATCTTGAATTGAATAGAGTGTTTGCACAGGGTTGTTTTACTTAATGGTTTATAACTCGTCGAATATTATCTGCACAAGCTCGATATTCTAATTTGAATCTGCGTTATCGCTCAAGATAAACTAATCGACTAAAGCCGGCTGCGGATTTCAAACGTCACCGTTTTAATCAACTTATATGATGGTGTACGCCTTTTCACATTTGGGAAATACATATCTATGATTTATTTTCTGCTCCTTCTTGGAGAAGCATTGAATATTTGAATATTTATGCCCCAGCCTACGGAGTCGTCATTAGCCTTCGTTATGGGAAGAATTTCTAATGCCCAATATTTGTTTGCTTAGTCGATAAGTTCTGACATTGGAAACTCCATTGGATGCCCCAAATTTCGGAGAGGCTGTTATAATCCAACGTTCGTCTTCTCTTGTCGACTGAATTAACATTATAGAGTTCATCAAGCGTTGTCGATTTCTCCTGTAGAGAAGTTGCTTTCTCTATGGAAATGATTTTTGAGTTGTCGCATCGTTTCACAGTGCAAACTCCAGTGAGGTTTAGATGAGATTGTATCGCTTCGCACCACGAACTCCCGCGCTTGGTTTCGCGCAATGAATTCCCTCAACCTTTGGGTGAGGGCTGCATCGCTTCACGCCATGAAATGCCACGCTTCGTCTTGCATAGAGACTTCCTACGTTTTATTTCGCGCAATGAATTGCCGCAACCTTTGGTGTGAGAGCCGCAACGCTTCGCGCCACGAACTCCCATGCTTCGTCTCATATAACAAGCTCTCGCGCTTCATTTCGCGCAATGAATTTCTGCGACCTTTAAGGTGAGGGCCGCATCACTTCGTGCCACGAACTCCCCCGCTTCGTCTCGCATAACGAGCTCCCGCGCTTTGTTTCATGCAACGAATTCCCACGACCTTTGAGGTGAGGGTCGCATCGCTTCATGCCACGAACTCCTGCGCTTCGTTTCACGCAACGAATTTTCGTGACCTTTGAGGTGAGGGTCGCATCCCTTCACGCCACAAACTCCCTCGCTTCGTCTCGCATAGCGAGCTCCTACGCTTCGTTCCGAGCAACGAATTCACGTAACCTTTGAGATGAGGGTCGCATCGCATCGTGCTACGAACTCCCACGCTTTGTCTTGCATAGCGAGCTTCTGTGCTTCGTTTCGCGCAATGAATTCCAGCGATCTTTAAGGTGAGGGCCGCATTGCTTCGTGCCACGAAGTTCCACACTTTGTCTTGTATAGCGAGCTCCCACACTTCGTTTTGCGCAACAAATTGCTACGACCTTTGAGGTGAGGGCCGCATCGCTTACGTGCCACGAACTCCCACGCTTCGTCTCGCATAGCGAGCTCCCGCACTTCATTTCGCGCAACGAATCGTGACCTTTGAGGTGAGGCCGCATTGCTTCGTTCTACGAACTCCCATGCTTCGCCTCACATAGCAAGCTCCCATGCTTCGTTTCATGCAATGAATTCCCGAGACCTTTGGGGGTTCTGGATCCGCGGCTGCTTGCTACTCTCTTCGCCATTTGACTTATTGTGACTTTCTCGATCTACCCTTGATTTAGTGTTTTCGTGGTTATCTCACTTGGTTGAGCTATGTGACACCCCACATCCGTTAATGTCACTCTTTATCAGAATGCATTAAGTTTCATGAAGCGTTATAGGTAAACTAAAATAGAAACATTACAAGATGGATATAAAATAACAGCGGAATTTAAAACTTTATTTAAATAGAAAACATCATGGTCCAAAACATAGTTACATCATAGTTATGAAATACAAAAAAACCCATTATATCAACTTAAAACTTCTGTCTTGTAGTGAACATCAGAGTACAGTAATATAAGAAGCATATTTCCCCATAAATATAGCCATATAAGAGAAGACAAGAAATCAAAGAGGTACATTTAAGCAGCTCCGAGCAGAATGAAAGAGAGAATCCAAATCAAGCCTGAGTATTCCCACCGTGAGAACCTGGGGGAAACGGAAGAGAGAGAAGACGAAACAAAATGGGTTAGACATAAAGTCTGGCGAGTCCAGTTACTTTTAGCAAATAAATAAGTAAAAGCACCATGAAAGGCATATAAACTGGATGAGAGAGATAACAACATCATAAGGCAGGTATAGCAAACTGAGCAGGATAAACAGAATAAACATGACAGGATATATTGCGCTTCTCAAGTACTTTTCTTTGCACCAATACTAGCATAACAAGAATAAGATGATCCCAACTAGAACAAAATGGTAGACTTAGGTGTACATCTAGTAACAGGTTTTACCCCAACAAAATAACAGGTAGCCCAACAGGAATGACATGTGTTACACCCAACAAGAATAACATGGCTCACAACAAACAAGACTGGATGTACCCTAATTACTACCCCCAATCGATCGGATCCCTACCCCGTAGATACCTGTGCTGGCCCCATAATAGGACGTATCACTTCCTAAAGTGGCAACCCTGTTATTTTCAAGATGCATAGCTATATCTACTGATGTCACAACGTCTTATCTTCCCGAGCAAGCGGACCCATGCACGCACATGACTCCAATGGAACGCGCTGTCAACACCCTCACTCAAGTGACCTCTTATAATCGGCTTAGTAAGCGTGCCCCGACCCCGACCTAGTTCGGAGTACTCATTTGATACTTATATGGGTTACTGACTGACACAAATCCTACACGACAGATGATACAAGCTTCCCTCCTAGGCTTGCATCCCCACTACTAGGATTTTAACAGGTTATGCCCAACATTTTAACAAGGTTGCATAACCCCTACATGTAAAACAGGTTAAGTTTGTCGGATATATATACACACACACACACACACATAGCCCACCACCATAGATTTAACAAGATTAACTTAACCCCAACTGATTCAACCAAGTTTACTTAACAACTAACCAATTTAACAGGTTCATGCTACCCCTCACAGTTTTAAACAAGTTAAGAATTACAGGTTAACAAGTTATCCACTTATGGCTTATTAATGGACTAGACCTCTCACATCAAGTCTACTACTTGTGGATGCTGGATATGCCAGGCGGTTTTGGCCAGACTTCTACCACAAGTTGAACTTAACCTCGTGTCTTAGTACCGTTACGTGTACATTTATGCACTCGACCCCTCACATTAAATTAACCACTTGTAGATGTTCGATTTGCCGGGCGGTTACGGGCGGACTTCTACCACAAGTGTAATCTAACCTCGTGTCTAAGTGTGGTTACAATTTCTAGTTACTGTAAATCTAGGCATGTTCATTATTAACCAATTTTCATGTTTATCCAAGATTATGCCCCAAATCCCTGTTTGATTCATAATACAAGTTATGCCCCAAATCAAAGTTTTATATCAAGACATAAATTATGCCCAAGTCCCAATCATGTTTTAATATAAGTTATGCCCCAAATTAACATTCCCCGCCATTCCCAATTTCCTGCGCTCGCATATTTCAGCGATAGGCCTAGAATTGAAGGTAGCCTGGCTATAAAAATAAAAACGGAAAGAGGGAGAGAAGAGAACATGAATAAGCATAATAACAAAACAGGCATAATATGTTAAAGATAGGCATACTAACTGAATAGGCATATGGTGACAGAAATAGTCATATTGGCAGAATGGGCATATGATGACAAAATTAGGCATGATAATAGAACAGGCATATCATGAATAGGCATATGAGAACTAATCAGCAGATTAGGTGAACAAGTAATAGCAGATATAATTAGTTATGATTCAAGTTATTAATAGGTACTGATTTAGATCCAACTTATGAACATGTCAGGATTACTTTTTACATGTTTACATCTAAAAATAACATAGACTCACTATGATTGGATATAAAGAACAGAGAATTGATTGTTGATGTCGTAGCAGAGATCCTTGAATCCGTATAACTTGTTATTGCAGAAGAATAAGCTATTTTAATCTGAGTTGGGGTAGCACCTCATTGTCTCCATTGTTTTTGGTGAATAAAACAATAAGAACGAGGTCCTATTTATAGCCTAAGGACAACGAATCTTGCTCAGAAATGCGTACACGTTCACAGAATTATTGATTTTCCCAGATCTGACTGGGGTCGACATAGGGGTTGACATCCCTGTGTAAGGGTCGATCCATGGGTCAACACCCATAGGGGACGGGGTCGACCCCTAACGGGCCGATTCCCCCCCTTTTTCCCGCTGTTTAATTTCGAATTTTGGATTTTTTTTTGTTTATATTTAAAGGGAAATTCTATTTGGACACAAAACATGGACACATTTGGTGACACAATGCATCTCCACCATTGGATTCCCCCATGATTTCCACCTCTCCATATAAGGACAAAAGGATCCAACGACCGAGGCTTTGTGTCTCTTTCTCGGTGTCTAATTTTATGTCCTAATAGCCAGCCCCATATTTAAATGGCTTATATGTATATAAACTTCAAACCTTAATATCTCATTCATAAGATGTCCGTTTTACGCAAACTCGGAGTCTATCTTAAGCAGAATTCCAAGACGAACGCAATGGTGCAATCTGTTTTACTTAATTCCTAATATTTAATTAAGTATTCTTTAGTTTATCATTATAGTGTTCTTTAAAATTACAGGGTATTACATTCTCCCCTACTTAAAGGATTTCATCCACGAAATTTCCAAGTTAAGAAGAATGTATATCCTAACATCCATCATCCATTTACTGGCCACCAATCACAGGCATCCACTGTCCTTAAATATTTCTAATGCTAATATAAACATATGCAAAAGTGTGTGTATATGTCCCTATACTAATGCAAAAGATCAGGCGGTCTACTGATTCAGTTGACCTCCTTAATGAAATGTATATAAGTGCTATAAATCCAACATGTATGCAAATAATCCTACTATAACACATAAGTTTTATATGCATCCACATAAGTATGAGAGTGATTGAGCTGATCTAGTTCCTAATGTGTGTGTATATGCATCCACAAGCAACCACTACAAACACTTGCATCCATCAAAAATAACATGCTTCAAACACAGGTTTACATCCATGGGTTCCCTACCTAAAGGTCGAAGATTCAATCGATAGGATATACTTAAACGATAGAAACATGCACGAATAAAAGCTTTGGAAAAAGAAGATAAGAATATACCCTTGAAAAGAAAAGGGTATGAAGCACGAATCTTGTCTGCAGTCTCCCAAGATGCATTCTCGGGGTCTTCCCCCCCACTGAACTTTCATCAACTTGACCTCTCGGTTGCGTAGCTTCTTAACCTCTGATCCAAGAATATGGGTAGGAACTCGTCTAACTGTCGCCTCCCATTCCACCTTTACTTCCTCAAGCATACTCGGCCTAACTACTTCTGCGGTATCATGCAAGCTCATATGTAAATGAGAAACGTGGAAAAAATCATGAACACCGGACAGTCTCTCTGGTAGCTTTACTCTATAGACCATTTGGCTAATCCTTTCGGTTTTAGGAAATGGCCCTACAAATCTAGGTGCCAATTTCCTTACAGATCCAAATCGAACCACATTCCTTAAAGGTGATACCTTGATGAAAACCATGTCTCCTAATTCAAACTCAATATCGGTCCTTCTTTTATCTACATAGGATTTTTGCCTATCCTGAGCTGTCTTTATGCGCCTTCGAATAAGATCAATGTTTTCTGAAGTTTCTCTTATCATCTCAGGTCCAAGTAGAAGCCTATTTGTAGACTCCCACTAACAAGTCGGTGATCTACAGGGTCGTCCGTACAATGCCTCGAAGGGTGCCATTCCAGTACTAGCCTGATAACTGTTGCTGTAGGCGAACTGTAAAAAAGGAAGATGCTCTTCCCCAAGTCCCTTTGAAGTCTCGGATACATAGTCTTAAAAGATCCTAAAGAACTTTATTCACCCACTCCGTCTATCCATCGGTCTGTGGGTGATACGCGGTGCTCAAATACAACTGTGTACCTAATGCCTTTGTAAGCTGGTCCAAAACTCATTGGTGAAAATGGGGTCACGATCACTCACAATACAAGAATGTACTCCATGTAGATGGACTATCTCATGAAGATAAACTACGGCCAACCATGTTGTTGTCCTCTTACTCTTAACATGAATGAAATGAGCGCTCTTAGTAAGCCTATCAACTACAGCCCAAATACTGGTGTTGCCTTTCCTCGATCTAGGCAAACCATCAATAAAATCCATAGAGACGCTCTCCCACTTCCACTGTGGGACTTTCAAAGGATGAAGTAAACCTCCGGGCTTCCTTTGCTTAGCCTTGATTTGCTGGCAAACCATACATCGAGAAATGAACTCCGCTACATCTTTCTTCATCCTGGCCCAAAAGAAAACCCTCTTCATATCTCTATACATCTTATCACTGCCTGGATGGATAGTCATCTTAGAATGATGGGCTTCCTTAAGGACTGTCTTCAACAAACTCTGAACCCATGGAACATAAAGCCTTCCATCTCTTTTCAACCATCCCCTATCATCTGTGGAATATCTGTTGAGGTGACTGGAAGTCTCCCCTGTACTGAGCCTATCCAAGATATCTGCTATCTGTGGGTCCTCTCACTGCGAAGTTCCTATCTGATCCAACAGAGTAGGTCGCACCTCTAATGATGCCAATAAACTAGGTGTGAACTTGATGGAGGGTCTAAAATTAAAAGTCGATATAAACTCCAAGCTCTGCCTCTCTACAAACAGAGTACTCAAGGTCATCCTCTGCCTACTCAATGCGTCTGCCACCACATTACCCTTGCCAGGGGTATAAGCTATCTCAAAGTCATAGGACGCAAGGAACTCCATCCATCTTTGTTGACTCAAATTGAGATCCTTCTATGAGAACAAGAACTTAAGTGATTTATGATCGGTGTACAACTTGAACTTCTCTCCAAGTAGATAATGGCACCAAGTCTTAAGCATGAATACAATGGCAGCTAACTCTATGTCATGGGTAGGGTAGTTCTTCTCACGAACTCTTAATTTTCTACCTCCATAACATACTACCCTTCCCTCTTGCATCAGAACCACCCCAAGACCTGTACCACATGCATCAGTGTATATTGTGAACACCTTGTTCCCATTAGGAAAAGTCAAGACTGGGGTTGTTGTCAGAGCCCTCTTTAATCGCTGGAAAGCATCCTCATAGTCTATATCCCAAGAAAATGTCAGATTCTTCTTCGTCGGTCTGGTGAGTGGGGATGATATCTTTGCGAAGTCCTTAATGAACTTCCTATAATAGCCAGCTAAACCAAGAAAACTCCTCACCTTCATTGCATTTATTAGAATATGCCAATCTTGAACTGCAATTACTTTCACAGTATCTACTGCTATCCCATCCTTAGAGACCACATGTCCTAGAAATCTCACTTCTTTTCTCCAAAAATGACATTTAGAGAATTTCGCCTTAAGCTGATGCAAACAGAGAGTTTCCAAAACCTCCCTTAAATGTCGGGCATGGTCTTCCTCTCTTTTCGAGAAAATCAAGATGTCATCAACAAAGACCACAACAAACTTATTTAGGAACTCCCAAAACACCCTACTTGTTAGATCCACAAAATAGGCGGGTGCATTCGTCAACCCAAAAGGCATGATGAGTCATTTGAAGAAACCATCTGGAGTTCTAAAAGCAGTCTTGTCTATACTGTCCTTGGCTACCCTCAACTGATGAAATCATGTGGCCTAGTCTAACCAGAGAAAACAGATGCACCAATAAGCTGGTCAAACAGATGATCTATCCTTGAAAGTGGGTGCCTATTTTTCTTAGTGAGTTTATTCAACTCTCTGTAATCCGCACATAAGCGAAGCGAACCATCCGCCTTAGTGGCGAATACTACTGGAGCACTCCATTCATACATGCTTCGCCTAATAAACCCTTTCTCAAGTAGCTCCCCTACTTGCTTATCGATCTCCCTCCTTTCTCTCGTAGCCATATGGCGCATAGGTAATGCAACTGGCTTTGCACTGTCCACCAAGTATATACGGAAATCAATCTTGCGCCTTGGAGGTAAGCCCCGAACCTCCTCAAAAACATCTGGATACTCAATGACTACTGGAACAGTTCGTAGATCATCGATAGATGCATCTAGCGACTCTGGGAAATAAGCACGACAGGCCCTTTTGGGTCACAAGAAAACTTGAGGGTCCTCCCATGGCAAGTCAAAAGTCTAGCGACCCTCCTTTCACGATCCAGAATGGAACCATACATGGCTAGCCAATCCATCCCTAGAATCAAACCATAGCCCATGAAACCAAACACATATGCGTTGCATTCAAACTCGACGCCCAACACAGATATTCTCAAAACTCCGACAAATCATAGACAAATGAGTCGTACCCCCAATGGGGGTTGAGACAACAACAGGATCCAAAACCATACTAGTACTAGGGTGTAGAGACTCAACCATAGAATCGGATATGTAACACCCCGCCTCCGCTAGGGTCACTCGCAAAGGAATGCACTAGCTTTAGAGGGGCATTATTGGTAAACATGCACAGAAATATCACAAGACAGAACATATGAAATAGCGGAAGTAAAATCAAACTTTCATAAATTCAATAATTAAGGTCTAAAGCCTTTTTCATCAGAGTACATCAAAACCTGTCTTGCAATAGTAAAGAAGCATAAAGACTTTTTAATAAATTATTCCCCAAGTAAAACAGTAAAGTAGCCATAGCCAAGCGAAGTCCAAGCCATCCATGATGACCTTCAAGCAGAAGAAGTCCGAACTAAACAGCATTGTTTCCTCCCTGTAACCTGGGGGGAAACGGAAGAAAAGAGGCGAAACAAAACGGGTCAGTCAAAAAGACTGAGTAAGTCCTATCTACTTCCAGTATAAAAACAGGTAAAGGTAACATGACATGCATAAACTGAAAGTAAACATAAGGATAACTACAAGATAGATAAACAAAACCAGGGTAGCCGGTTGAACTACTGTGGCAAGGTAAACTAAGGTATCATGATAAACTACAGTGTTATGATAAGTCAAGGTATCACATCGTCAGATTTCTATCGAATACATCATCCCAAGGTATCTGCCCCATCTAACATCCCAATGTATCTATTATGTATATCCTTCCTAGTTCTAATATGTATATTTGCTCTGCACCCTCCGTACTAGTACCCCAGCCTTGTTATGTTTTAACCATGAATGTCCCTTACTCAAAGTCGTATAATGGTCCATGTCAACATAATATATCATATGTTTCTTTCCATGTATATAAGTTCAGTCCTTTGCCGTACCTCGTACGGGCTTCCTCATGTTGTATTATTCTTGAAATCGTTTGGACTGTCACCCTTGTTCTAGCTAGGCTCTTCCATATGAATCATCGTTTGAGCTACTAGGATTTACGCCACCTAGCACCACTAGGGATTATGCTTACCTATTGCACGCTTTCGTATTTCAGTTTGGGTTAAACCACCTAGGCCACTAGGGATTACGCTAACCCTCAACCGCGCCCTTTTCCCCACGCATTCATCGTGAATCGTTTTTCTACAACTATATGCACATGTATCACATCGTGCCATCCGAGTCCTGTCCTAGGGCAAAACAAGAAATACAGGACTCGGTCGGGAGCTTTAGATTTATCTGCCGATGCAGATACTAAGGTCTGCTTTTCTACACGTGGCTATGGTCCCACGAGACCCCTCCCTCAACTAGTGAAAGGCAACACAAGAGAAAATCTTGCATGAGAACTACACTCCGGCCAGCCCACATCCTACGGCCTACCTCACCCATAATTAGATAGCAATCATGGTCTGTTGGGTGTTCCCTGCCTTTCCGTACGTACACGCTTGACTCAAGCTGGTAGATGATCGACGAACTTGCTATCTCGGGCACCTTGGGTATTCGTCGACTCACTGCTATCCACCCCAGTCTTTAGGTCGCTCGCATAGCAACCAAGGCATACTCTTGGTTCTTCTAACGCAGACCTTAACCTCTTGTGAGCCCAGGATGATCATCTACGACCTCACAGAGGGATCCCAAGAATATCCTCATGTTCCCCGAAGCCGCTGCTTCGTTACCCAGTTCGTTGGAGCCTTTATCTAAATCAGATAGCCTGCTCCTACACGCATACTTAAACGTTGACCTAACGTATCGGGTTACTAATCTATCTAAGAAGTGGTCCAAATTTCTTTGACTAAGAATTATTACTTAGTTTCCCTTAACTAAGGTTTACCACTTAGCCTTATTTCCCTTATCCTTGTTAACTATGGTTATTTACCTAATCCTCTGAATTAGGGTTTATCTAATGGGTTAAGTGTCACTTAAGTTCACAACTTAACCCGTCTACAAAACATGTCGAAACTGGCTAAGTATCCAAGTCCAAGACTTAACCCTACAGACCATGTGTCAAGTTGGTTAAGCATATCAAGCAATCCATGACTTAACCTCGTCTAATTATCATTTTAGATTGGTTAAGTATATATATTAATTTGACCCTATCAAATTACCGAGTCAAATCGGTCAAGCGTATTCGAAACGATTCGTGACTTAGCCTTATCATGTTTTTACGTTAGATTGGTTAAGTATAGGTTAACTTAACCTTATCAAATTAACGAGTTAGATTGGTTAAGTATAGGTCACTTATCCTCATCAAATCATCGTGTTAAATTAGTTAAGTGTTTAACTTAACCCCATTAAATTACCAAGTTTAGATTAGTTAAGTCTAATCTTAACCTCATCCATTAACTGTATTATACGGTTAAGTGTCATTAAGAAAATTTACTTAACCTTATCAAGTTATCGTGTTGGATTGATTAAGTGTTGGTTAACTTAATCCCGTCCACTATTCGTATAAAAATGGTCAAGTGTCATTAGGCAAATCAAGTCACTTACCCTACCCAAGCTTATCATGTTCTGTTAAGTATCATTAGCCTAATCAAATTACTTAACCCATTTTGTCCATGTCATATTTGGTTAAGCCTCATTACTCAAATTAACTTAACCCTATTATGTGGCATTAATTATTTAATGCACCCCAACCTCTCACATTAGACTTTGTTGTGGTTACTAGTTAAGCCGGGCGGGTCCGGGTAGATTTACACCACAACTTGGTCTAACCTCGGGTTCAAGCACAACATGACCAACTTCTCACATTGAGTCCTATTGTTTGCAACAACTAGTTAGGCCGGTCGGTTCCGGGTAGTTTTACGTTGCAAACTCAACCCAACCTCGAGTTGGCCACTTTCATGTTTAGCCTAGTGTCATGTTCATAGTCAAGTTTTCAAGCAATTGGGTAGACCAAACTTAATAGGTAAATCCCAATGGGTAGACCTAACTTAATAGGTAAATTCCCAAGCTTATGTTTTTATGCATACTTACATGTCAACTTCCATGTTATATTTAATGTTACATGTTGTCATGTTATACCCATTTAACCCAAATCATGTTTCACATCATATTTCATGGAACTTCAAGTTAAGTTTCTCATGTATATTCACGCTCGTCTAACCTAACCCCAAAACGTGTTTCCAACGTAAGTATAGACGAGTCAACATAGTAGGAATACTATGGGTACAAATTGGCCTCGAACATGCATAGTGTCATAAAAAGGGTTTTGGCCACAAACACACAAAATGTCACAAGGGAATTCGGCCACAAACATGCATATTATCAAAAAGGGTTTGGCCATAAACATGCACAACTTAAAAGAGGGGATTGGCCATAAGCATGCATAATCTCATAAAGGATTTGGCCACAAACTTGCATGATAACATAAGGGGTTTGGTTCATAAACATGCATAAGCCCCAAAATCTTGTCTTAGCCAATGTTTCACACATAAAGTGGTTCCTAAAGGTTCATGCTAGCATTTCATGCATAAAGATCCAAACTTGCAAGTTAAACTAGGTTATGCATAGCATGAGAGGCATGATTAAGTCACTCACATGGCCTAAAATCATAATCATGAACACAAGAGGCAAGGTAAGGTTCATATAGGTTCGCATAATCATGTTTAGCCTCATTTTATCCCATGTCATTATCAAAACTACCGTTTCCATCTAAAAGTAGCTAGAACTTACATAGTTAGGCCTAGGGAAAGAAGCATGAATCATCTTGGCTAAGAAAGGTGCCTCCTTTGTTGAAGAATCGTCATGGAACTCGCATAGCAACGTTGATTTTTCCTCTCTTTGGTGTAGCAAGCTTGTATCTTTTGATTTGAACCCGATTTGAATGCATAGGCTCTAGGGATTTGAGATGGAGGCCATGATCACTTTGCATTTGGGCAGCACTTCGTGGAGAGGGTGAGTTATGAGGGTTTAGGGGGGGTTAGGGGTGTTTTTATAGAGATTAGGATAGTTTTAGGCCCTTAGATTAACCCTAGGATAGATTAGGACCATCAGATCTCGGAAGCTTCCAGAACCAGCCCAAGAACAAGACCAGGTGAGACAAGCAGGTGCACCAGGCAGCTTGCCCCGGCCACCCCCTGTCGACAGGCAAGTCGACAGGGCTGTCGACTTGGTCTTGGCCCAAGTCGACAGGCCTGTCGACAGCCCTGTCGACATGGCCTAGGCGGGGAAACTTCCCGCCTAGCCCCAGATCTGATTTCCAAAACTATTTCCGAAATTCAAATTTCCAGAAATCTTCTTTGGGCCATAACCGGGTCATACGGACTCCGATTTACAAAATTTCGGACTCTATTTCGCGTATTTTTCCGAGACGAACGCAATGGCATAGCCCGTTTTACTTGATTCAGGATTTAAAATTAAATTCTGCCTTGATTCTTGATTTAACGTGTTGTAACAATTCGGGTTGTTGCAGGATATAAAAGAATTCAAAGCGCCAAAATCAAAAAGAATTATAACAAGATGATTGGAAAGAGAAATCAAACCTTCAATGAAAACTTTCCTACCTCTATCCGGTACACCGGCAATGAGAGCATGCACCTGCTCTCTAGAAGATCATGTCCTTTGGCCTTGTCCTTTCTTCTTTGGGCACTCCCTAGAATAGTGTCTGACCTATCCACAATGGATACAAGCATTCTTCTTTCTTTTGCACCATTTGACCAAATGACACTTGCATATGCAATTATGACATTTCCTCTTATCTCAAGCTTTGTCGTTCTTTCCACCCTTCTTTTATTGTTATTGTTGTTCTTTCTTGGGTCACACTTTCTTGTTTTGTGTTTTATCAATATTAGCCTCTTTCTTTCCACCTTTATCTTCTTTGTGCATTAATGCCATATCAACGAGTTTCTCAAAAGTTGCTCCCATCGATATATGAGACATAGCCAACCAATAAAGGGGTTCATTCGATCCTCTAGCAAACCTCAAAGCTTTCTTGTGTGGGGTATTCACTAACTCCAAACCAAACCTTACCAATTGATTGAATTTATTAACATACACTTTGAAAGACATGGCCCCTGACTTAAGTACCAAAAACCTTTCCATTTGCAAACTTTGCTCGTCTTGAGAAAGAAACTTCATTTCGAATCTCTATCGGAAATCATCCCAAGTCTCAACTGGACACTCTGCTTGTGTCACTTCCCACCAGAATGAAGCCTCATCTTTCAGCTGCCAAACGACTAACTAAAACTTTCTACGGTCGTTAACCTCAAAAATCTCAAATAAATCCTCTGTCTCTTTGAGCCAATTCCTTGCTTCTACAAAAGTCTCAGTTCGTCGGAATGGCTTCCCTCCCATGGCACAGAAATCCTTACATATCTTAGAGAAATTATCCGCTCGCAGAGCGAGAGGAGGAGGAACAGCAGCTGTAGCTAGGGTAGGGGTGTCTGCTTGGCCTCCGGCAGGTGCTGTAGCCTCAAGATACCTATGGAACCAAGCCGGTATCGTAACGCCCTCGGGAATATACCTACGGAACCAAGCCGACATATATATATATATATATACACACACACACACACATATAGCCCTCCCCCATATATTTAATAAGACCAACTTAAGCCCCACTGATTCAAGCAATTTTACTTAACCCCTAATCAATTTAATAGGTTCATGTAACCCCTCACAGATTTAAACATGTTAAGTATTATCGGTTAACAAGTTATCCACTTATGGCTTATTAATAGACTAGACCTCTCACATTATGTCTACTACTTGTGGATGCTGCTTATGCCGGCGGTTTCGGGCAGACTTCTACCACAAGTAAGACTTAACCTCGTGTCTTAGTACCGTTACGTGTACATTTATGCACTCGACCCCTCATATTAGATTAACCACTTGCGAACGTTGAATTTGTCGGGCGGTTTCAGGCAGACGTCTATCACAAGTGTCAGAGATAGGCATACTAACTAAATAGGGATACTATGTCAGAGATAGGCATACTAACTGAATAGGGATACGGCGACAGAAATAGGCATAATGGCAGAATGGGCATATGATGACAAAATTAGGCATGATAACAAAACAGGCATATCATGAATAGGCATACGAGAACTAATCAGTAGATTACGTGAACAAGTAATAGTAGATCTGATTAGTTATGATTCAAGTTATTAACAAGCACTGATTTAGATCCAACTTATGAACATGTCAGGATTACTTTTTACATGTTTACATCTTAAAATAACATAGACTCACTGTGATTGGATCTAAAGAACAGAGAAATGATTGTTGATGTCGTAGCAGAGATCCTTGAATCCGTATAACTTGTTATTGCAGAAGAATAAGCTATTTTGGTCTGAGTTGGGGCAGCACCTCGTTATCTCCATTGTTTTTGGTGAATAAAATAATGAGAATGAGGTCCATTTTATAGCCTATTGTCAATGAATCTAGCTTAGAAATGTGTCCACGTTCATAGAAATTGACCTGCCCTGATCTGACAGGGGTCGACCCCGGGGTCGACATAGGGGTCGACACCCATGTGTAGGGGTCGACCCATTGGTCGACACCCATAGGGGATGAGGTCGACCCCTAACGTGTCGATTTCTCCCCTTTTTTCTGCTGTTTGATTTCGAATTCTGGATTTGTTTTGTTTATATTTAAATGGTTATATGTATATAAACTTCAAACCTTAATATCTTCTTCATACAATGTCCGTTTTACACAAACTCGGAGTTTATCTTAAGCATAATTCCAAGATGAATGCAATGGTGGAGTCCGTTTTTCATAATTCCCAATATTTAATTAAGTATTCTTTAGTTTGGCATTATAGTGTTCTTTAAAATTATGGGGTGTTACAACCTTTAGGGAAGCAAACTCTTGTGGAATATCCTACAATGAGAAAATCGTCTTTAGCAAATTTTGTATATTTTGCAAGTAAGAGATTTATACAGGCAGACAAGACTTCATTCGTAAAGCTATTTTTTAGTACAGTGCATGTAAAAAAATTATAGACTTTTTGCAAGAAAGTATTACATAACAAGGATTAAAGTAATGCAAGAAGTAAAGTAATGGCGATGAAAATTGCTTTTGAAATTAGAGCACCACTGGTTGTTAGTAAATGATTGGCTTCGGTTTGGTTTGATCAGCAGCTTCGTTGCTTGGACCGGATTGGTCACTTGATGACCCTTGCCCCTGTGGAGTTGCAGAAGGATTTTCATTTTGGGGATTCTTTTCATATTGTTGTAGGCGATTTTTCCTAATCAGCTCTTCGATTAATGATTTCAGATGCCTACATTCATTGGTATTGTGGCCTGGCTGATTGTGGAACCAACAGAGCTTCCCAGATTTGGTTAGATGGTCATTCATCTTCATTGGCCAAGGCTCCGGGTAGTCTTCTGCATCCTTCATGGCAAGGTAGATATTTTCAGAAGTGTCATTCAAAGGAGTTAGCTCTAACGAGTCATGAAGGTGAAACTTCTTATTAGCTTTGTTGTCGTTCATGTCATTAACTCGCTTCTGCCCTTGAGTTTTCTGTTGATTAGCTTTAGCATTAACACTTTTTTTATCTTCATCAATGCTGCCTGTGCTAATAGGAAGAGGATCGCCATCTACTCTCATGTACTCTTTTGCTTTCTTATAGAACTTGTCAAGCGTATTTGGTTCCTTCATTTTTATCCATCTCCCAAACTCGCTTCTCTTGTCTATAGCGTAAGCAAAGCCATGAGGATTATACGAGGCTTTGGATTCCTTACTTCGGACAAGGAGACATTGAATCGACTAAGAAAAGCTTTAACGGATTCCCCTATATGCTGCTTCATTGCTGAAAGTGTTATAGCATCCTTGGCTTTGGTAGCATACATGTGGAATTGCTCCTTGAACTTTTTGGTGAAGTCAGAGAACCGGTCTACGGACTTGGGTGGCAACTTTGTGAACCATAGTGATGCAACACCTTCTAAGTTGAGAGGGAAGTACAGGAATATCATCTCGTTTGTTGCCTTTCCAGCACTCATATGCCACTCGTATTTAAACAGAAAGTAATTAGGATAGAAAATGCCGTTGTATAGAGGCAAAGTTGGAGGAGTCAATTTTTTCGGGCACTCGGTTTCTCGAATTCTATAGGTAAACGGAGTCCTGTTGGGGGAGATGTCCCATTCTTCATCTTTTCCATCTTGATTCCTCTTCAAGATTTGCTATATTATATCCAAGATGTATTCTTCCATGCCATACCACTCTGTGAGGCTAAGTTCTTTACCAAATGTTCGTCTAGGCATGTGGTCTTGGTTAGATAGCTTAGGTCCTTTACCTTCCCGACGAGTAGGTGCCCCCGTAGCAGGACAGGTAACCTTTCGAATATTTGTAATGACCCGAAAATCCGGTAGAATTTGAGCTGACTAAATAACACAAGTCCAACCCAAATTACGCTGGAAACCAGGAAACTAATAGAAAGAAAACAGAGGGTGAGGAAAGATAAGATAGAACTTAGAATAGAAGAAGAAGAAGAACACAACATCAGAGTAACACGAATCTCACACGGAATGAACAACATACAATAGATAACATATCCTTGAAATAAATTAGTATATGTATATAATAACATTATCAGAGTACAACACTTACAACACAGCGGAAATAACAATAGCTATATAATCCTGAAGCCTCCTGCTCCAAGCTCTTCCAGTATATCTGTAAATTCCTAACTACTTGACTGCCCGTATAAAATTGGGCACCCAAGAGTTTAGGGAAAACAAAACAAGATAAACTCTGGGTCAGTCATGGGACTGGTATGAGTAAAACAGTTTAAAACAGTTTGAGCCATTAAACGATATCTCATAAGACCACGCCGTATTACGGAACGGGTTTTTCCCTTATGAGAATCCAAAATATCTTTATATCAAAAACCTTTTGATATTATAATAATGTCTATCAACCACAATATATTAATCATCTAGCAGAAACGCTTCCATCTCACGTTCTACATATATAGTATACAATCAAAACTGCAAGCACGTATTGGGTAATGGATTTCCAACTTTGACAAGGTATGGAACCACCTCTCGCTAGTGTACCTCTAGAAAGGAATACACTGGGTTCAACAAGAACATCTTGCAACCCGGCCACACATGACCGACCACTCATTTCGCTTGAGTGTATCGAATGTATATCACCAACGGTTGGGATCAGCAACCGTTTCCCGAATGGGACAGCATCAACAATAGATTTTTAGAAGTAAATGAAACTCTAGATCAGGTGATTATACACCCTACTTCGGAGCGACCGACTTAGCCATGCTGCCTGCCCGATTTCTGTCATTTACCGGTTGATGAGGCTTGAGGTTACGCTTCATCATCACATCAGATTCACTTCGAATGCCACATTGTCAGATCCATCGAAAATCACTAATTGACGTCTATAACAGTACATTACGTGTTAGCTAAAGAAGTTTCCTTCTCCGCTTCCACTCTTGGTACGGTTGAAGAAATCAATGTGCTTGACCTTTCTGGAAATACTCTGTCAGACATTCATCCATACAAGTCATCCAGGAACAGGATGAACCGAAGGCACTATTCAGTACATCCATCTTAGGCATTGTTATCTAAGACTTATACAATAGCCCTTGCACTTCACTCCGTCTTCAATTATCTTTGGCATATATGATTCACAACGCTTATGCCAATACAGAGTGGTTCTTTGGATAATAATCCAACCGGTCTCTCCATATTAACAACGTTAAAATGGTCAAAACTTCGTTAGTCTGTGATTTAACCATCAAAGAAAAAGAGGCGTGCAAACAACGATATTATTTCCAGGAGGAAATTATATCGATCAATCATCATTAAACATTTATATCTTTATTTCATTAATTTACTTATCTTCGGTTTCCATATATTCTAAATTATTATTTTCTATTATCAGAAAACATTTCTGATTCTCGTTTGGAAAACATTTCCAAAACTTCTTAAATTGGGATTTAAACAGATGTTTAAAACTATATTGCGATGACGACTCAAACCACTATACTAAATTACTAAGTCCACATAACCACTTCACACTCGAACCATAACCATTTCTTAATTAAAAACGCAGTCAATCAAGTTGGGGTATAGCTACCTCTCAGACCTTAACTGAACAACATTTCAAATCTCGAAATAGGGTAAGTTCATCTTTTAACCCTTTAACACTTCCTTACGAACCCTCGGATTCTATTTATGAACCCCCTTCTTTTACAAGTTTACATGATTATAACAATGGTGTTATAATCTCCTGCATCTGAAATATATTATCTTTAATATGACTTTTATTTCCTAACTCGAATAATATAACGACAACTAATTTATTTACTCCTATTTGGTTAACTCTAAGCTATAACTCTTATTCAATGAACTTTTATTCTATTTAACTCTTACTGGATTAACTCTTATTCGAATAACTTGTATTTGACTAACTTACTTCGAATATCTACTATTCGATTATCTCACTTCGAATATCTATTATTCGATTATCTCACTTCGAATATCTATTATTCGATTATCCCACTTCGATTAACTCAATCGATTAACTCATCTCGGATATTTTTGATCCGATTTACTCACTTCTTCGAATAAACTAATATTCGATAACTAATACTCGACTAACTCTAACTCGGTTAACTCTACTGATTAATTCTAACTGATTACTTCGAACTGGATAACCCTAACTAGTTAACTCTAATGGTTTAACCTAACTGGTTAACTCTTTTAATTCTATTCGAATAAAATATATTCGAATAACTCCTTCGAATATAAACTATATTCGGTTAACTACTTCGAATATAAACTATATTTGATTAACTACTTCGAACATAAACTATATTCGATTAACTACTTCTTGATATACTCTAATCGAATAACATTATTTGATTAACACTATTCCCTTTTTATAATTCCATTTGTTTTCCAAATATTCTCCTTTATAATATCCTATTTATTTTCTAATAATATTCCTTTATTCTATTCTATTCGTTTTATCAACATTTTTTCCTTTTATAAAACTCTATTCGTTTTATAAATATTTTCCCTTTTATTTACTTTCGAAATATTTCCTTTTATAAAATCTGTTGATTTTATAAAATCCCTTTATTTCAATATACGTTGAAATAATTCTTTTTACATCCCAGGGTCTTTTTATGATATTTAAAATATCGAATAAAAAGGATCAATATCATTCCAACACACATAATCCATAACAGATTATATAACACATCATATATCACAATATATGAAAAACAGTAAAATAAATGTTGAGGAATCCAGTCGGATTCCTCCAACCTGTTTCCCTGCATCCACAGATGTTACACAATATAAATCAACATCACTTTCAGTTTGGTATGAAATATTCTGATAACAGAATCAACACATAAGTATTTAACGGATTATATATATATATATTTATATATATATATATATAAATTCACTATCTGACCAGCAGTTCAATCAATTTATCAATACACAGCAATCAACCAGTTTTTAACAGTTCTAAAAATACATTGCAGAAATATAAACTGTTCAGAGTTAGTGATATTTACTCACATTTGCAGTTCATCGTTAAAGAACGATAAATTGTTGTTCGATTTGAATCAAACAATTTATTTCGCCATAAATTCAAACGAGCTTCAATCCACCCCCATTCAATTCCAGTGTGTAGTAACCGTCCATACGATCCCAACGGATCTGACCGTTCGTGATTCTGTTAATGTATGACGAAGTTATTTAAATTACAAGTTAACATAATTAAAAATTTAAACTAACTTTAAACCTTTTCTTTTAAACGGGCCTTACACCATTTAACCGGCCCAACACCCTTAAAGCCTGCATCCACACATTACCCAACAAAGCCCACTTCTTTGTTCCTTTCTTCCCCGATCTGGCATAACCCGCTGCTCCATTCCTTTGGCCATTATCGCCCTTTCTTCGATCCACAACTCCTTTCCTACTCAACGATAAATCCCAAAATAATTACCACAAATCTCCTCACAATCTCCTCTTCAACCTCATATACCTCTCGCTCAACTCGTCCACCTCCTTCCGAACGCACCCAGCTTCCCTTCGTTCCTTCTACAGTACTCACATCGAACTAAACATCACCGTGCTTCACAAAAACCCGTAAACAAACTCGAGATTCCATCCTTAATCCGAAACAGGTGCTTAAACTTTGGGCGATGCTTCCATTTCACTGTTTTCCTGAACCCTAGGTTCCAAGAGCTCACGCTGTAGATTTCGCCCCCGAGAAAACAGACATCGAACTATACACAGCATACCCCAAATCAAAGAGCAACCTACTACGATTTCGAATCTATATATATTTCGATTTATAGGAATTTGTTTTGTTTTCTTTTGATTTTTCTATTTGATCGAAATTTTGCTGAGAAGTGAAAGTAAGTAGCGGCGCATACTTTGACCAGAAAAAAAATGTAATTAGGTTTAGGTTATTTTAAGGAGTATTTATAGGGTTTTCAAAATATCTAGATATTTTTGTGTTGAGATATTTTAGTGTAATATTCATTTTATATTCGTTTTAGCCTTCTAAAAATCCGTGTGATCACACACGATGCCCAAAAATCACGGAAATGAACATACACCTTCAGTTCGACATTACGATCCCAACGAAACTGGTTTCGTCGAATTCCGACTTCGTATGCTCACACAACGTATTTTTAACCGTCGAAATACTGATTGTTTTTCACTCTAAAAATCGGTACGGCCACATACTGACTTCAAAAATCACGAAAACTGAAATCTAATAATAATATAATATTGCGGATCCAACAAAATTAGTTTCGTCGAATTCCGACTTCGTTTGCAAAACTGGCTATCTTTAAAGCTCTGAATGACCCATTTAAATATATAAATATATTTAAATATAATAAAATTTAATATTAAAAATAAATATTATCGTCTATATTCACAGTGGAATACCATAAAGCTTCAGGAAAATCTTATATGGATTTCTAACTCGATATTTCAAATCTAGGTCAACCCAATATTCGATTTGTATTGAAATTCCTTTTTAAAATATAAATAATTCCTTTATAAATTATAAAGGAATTCCACAACGGCTTTTCTGAAATTTGATTTGGACGTAAATCAAAATCTACATGACGAAATCCTGAGTTTTTCTCTTCCACTAGAAAGATATACTCCATCAGCTCCTAACGTTTTTTGTTACATAGAAATCCGGCTTAAAACGAATCCTGTACATTCAGTTGAAGTTCAAATCACCAAATAACGAACTGCTGCTCCATTTCAAGCTCGATTTTAATTATATTAAAATTTATACGTTCAACGATCGTTATTTAAATATATTCGTTATCGTAATTCAATTCCAAACTGAATTACATCTTTTGAATTGACCAATTCACACCATATCGCCATTTCCGCCAATTCTAATTATTTCAAAATTAAATATATTATTTAATTATTATATTAATTAAATATTCAAAGTTATTTAATTAAATAACCAATAAATTCTCTAATCACTATATAAATAATTAAATAAATTAATTATTACACCGCTGGAAAATGCGGGTCATTACATTCTTCCCCACTTAAAATAATTTCGTCCTCGAAATTGCTAAAGCTAGAAGACGACCCTATCTACTGGCCAGACTTATTCGTTCACTTCTCAACTCCGGTTTCGCTAAACCAATTTATTTTTAATAAATTATTAATCAATTCTTATCAACGAAAAATTTCAAAAATCCTGAAAATTTTCTAACTCCTTAACTCTTCGAAAAAAATTCGCCAGCACCTCCTTTGTACTGGTCAATACGTCAAACTCAAACTCGCCTCTCTAGGCCATCTCCACCCTAAAAGAAAATCAAACAGCCAAGCAACTTGCCAATTCGGCTCATAAATCTTATATCCAATAGAAATATAAACTTGTACCTTTTTGTCGGGCATATCAACTCTATCACTTCCATATGCTATCAACTCAACATATACCAACATTATTCCAATCAAATTCTGAAATCAATTTTATCTCCAACACAACCATTCACTTTTACCAAGCCAAATTTTCATTTCAAACTCAAGTTTCGTTCTTGATCCCGAATCCTTAACTCACCAACACAATATCATTTCAAATCGTTTTCTATTACCACTTAACTGGCTTTACTTTAATCCCAATTTGCTTTTTCAAATTTCTGTTAATTTTGTTTTTAATTCAAACAGTCTTTCCCTGGGAGTTTTTAAACAGTTTACTCTTTTCAAAAATCAAATTTTCCTTTTTGAAATTCAACACAACTTGTCTTTCCCAAAACTCATTCAAAACAGTATCTCTGGTAGTAATTCGGCACTTACAACTCGAAAATGAATACTGATGATGCAGCTGTCATCATCAGAATCTATTTTCCAGCGATCGAAGTGAGTTCAATACTATAAAACCATTTCTAAACATTTCCACTTGAAATTCATTTCAAAATAGAATTCACACTGCTTGTAAAACAATTTAAAATCTCCTAGGATCTTAAATTTTCCTTATTTTTAATCCAAATCCATTTACAAACACTTATCCAATTTTTTTCAGAGTTTTAATTCAATTTCTGGTTTAAAATCAGATTTAATTCGTTTTAGTTTCATATATTTCACTTATATGAATTCTGATCGATTATTTACATAACCATTTAATTTATAATCTTACTCGATTATAATCACAACCAATATATCCAATATATTATAATCATTCCAATATAAATCCTTTATATCAAAATATAATTTGGGGAAAAATTATTTCGTTTACCCTCTTTTCAAAACATACCATGACGGTTCATCGTATTCAAGTGTTTAGTAACTCTTACCGATACAGTGGATCAAACTGATCGACCAGAATCCATAAACAACTCACTCAATAAATCTCCACAATATAAAACAATTTTTTATATTGAATAACAAATACGTTCACTCGTATATATAAACTCAAACTCAATCTAGGGTATTGCTAACCCCATCTCTACTGAGTCACGCCACAAAGCCAAGGTAATCACTTAACCTTATGCTCTGATACCAACTGTAATGACCCGAAAATCCGGTAAAATTTGAGCTGACTAAATAACACAAGTCCAACCCAAATTACACTGGAAACCAGGAAATTAATAGAAAGAAAACAGAGGGTGAGGAAAGATAAGATAGAAACTTAGAATACAAGAAGAAGAAGAACACAACATCAAAGTAACACGAATCTCACACGGAACGAACAACATATAATAGATAACATATCCTTAAAATAAATCAGTATATATATACAATAACATTATCAGAGTACAACACTTACAACACAGCGGAAATAACTATAGCTATATAATCCTGAAGCCTCCTGCTCCAAGCTCTTCCAGTATATCTGTAAATTCCTGACTACTTGACTGCCCGTATAAAATTGGGCTCCCAAGAGTTTAGGGAAAACAAAACATGATAAACTCCGGGTCAGTCATGGGACTGGTATGAGTAAAACAGTTTAAAATAGTTTGAGCCATTAAACGATATCTCATAAGACCACGCCGTATAACGGAACGGGTTTTTCCCTTATGAGAATCCAAAATATCTTTATATCAAAAACCTTTTGATATTATAATAATGTCTATCAACCACAATATATTAATCATCTAGCAGAAACGCTTCCATCTTACGTTCTACATATATAGTATACAATCAAAACCGCAAGCACGTATTGGGTAATGGATTTCCAACTATGACAAGGTATGGAACCACCTCTCGCTAGTGTACCTCTAGAAAGGAATACACTGGGTTCAACAAGAACATCTTGCAACCCGGCCACACATGACCGACCACTCATTTCGCTTGAGTGTATCGAATGTATATCACCAACGGTTGGGATCAGCAACCGTTTCCCGAATGGGACAGCATCAACAATAGTTTTTTAGAAGTAAATGAAACTCTAGATCAGGTGATTATACACCCTACTTCGGAGCGACCGACTTAGCCATGCTGCCAGCCCGATTTCTGTCATTTACCGGTTGATGAGGCTTGAGGTTACGCTTCATCATCACATCAGATTCACTTCGAATGCCACATTGTCAGATCCATCGAAAATCACTAATTGACATCTACAACAGTACATTACGTGTTAGCTAAAGAAGTTTCCTTCTCCGCTTCCACTCTTGGTACGGTTGAAGAAATCAATGTGTGTGACCATTCTGGAAATACTCTGTCAGACATTCATCCAGGAACAGGATGAACCGAAGGCACTATTCAGTACATCCATCTTAGGCATTGTTATCTAAGACTTATACAATAGCCCTTGCACTTTACTTCGTCTTCAATTATCTTTGGCATATATGATTCACAACGCTTATGCCAATACCGAGTGGTTCTTTGGATAATAATCCAACCGTTCTTTCCATATTAACAACGTTAAAATGGTCAAAACTTCGATAGTCTGTGATTTAACCATCAAAGAAAAACAGGTGTGCAAACAACGATATTATTTCCAGGAGGGAATTATATCGATCAATCATCATTCAACATTTATCTCTTTATTTCATTAATTTACTTATATTCGGTTTCCATATATTCTAAATTCTTATTTTCTATTATCAGAAAACATTTCTGATTCTCGTTTGGAAATCATTTCCAAAACTTCTTAAATTGGGATTTAAACAGATGTTTAAAACTATATTGCGATGACGACTCAAACCACTATACTAAATTACTAAGTCCACTTAACCACTTCATACTCAAACCATAACCATTTCTTAATTAAAAATGCAGTCAATCAAGTTGGGGTATAGCTTCCTCTTAGACCTTAACTGAACAACATTTCAAATCTCGAAATAGGGTAAGTTCATCTTTTAACCCTTTAACACTTCCTTATGAACCCTCGGATTCTATTTACGAACCCCGTTCTTTTACAAGTTTACGTGATTATAACAATGGTGTTATAATCTCCTGCATCCGAAATATATTATCTTTAATATGACTTTTATTTCCTAACTCGAATAATATAACGACAACTAATTTATTTACTCCTATTTGGTTAACTCTAAGCTATAACTCTTATTCGATGAACTTTTATTCTATTTAACTCTTACTGGATTAACTCTTATTCGAATAACTTATTCGAATAACTTGTATTCGGTTAACTTACTTCGAATATCTACTATTCGATTATCTCACTTCGAATGTCTATTATTCGATTATCTCACTTCGAATATCTATTATTCGATTATCTCCCTTCGATTAACTCAATCGATTAACTCATCTCGGATATTTCTGATTCGATTAACTCACTTCTTCGAATAAACTAATATTTGATAACTAATACTCGACTAAATCTAACTCGGTTAACTCTACTGATTAATTCTAACTGATTACTTCTAACTGGATAACCCTAACTGGTTAACTCTAATGGTTTAACCTAACTGGTTAACTCTTTTAATTCTATTCGAATAAACTATATTCGAATAACTCCTTCGAATATAAACTATATTCGATTAACTACTTCGAATATAAACTATATTCGATTAACTACTTCGAACATAAACTATATTCGATTAACTACTTCTTGATATACTCTAATCGAATAACTTTATTTGATTAACACTATTCCCTTTTTATAATTCTATTTGTATTCTAAATATTCTGCTTTATAATATCCTATTTATTTTCTAATAATATTCCTTTATTCTATTCTATTCATTTTATCAACATTTTTCCCTTTTATAAAACTCTATTCGTTTTATAAATATTTTCCCTTTTATTTACTTTCGAAATATTTCCTTTTGTAAAATCTGTTGATTTTATAAAATCCCTTTATTTCAATATACATTGAAATAATTCTTTTTACATCCCAGGGTCTTTTTATGATATTTAAAATACCGAATAACAAGCATCAATATCATTCCAACACACATAATCCATAACAGATTATATAACACATCATATATCACAATATATGAAAAACAGTAAAATAAATGTTGAGGAATCCAGTCGGATTCCTCCAACCTGTTTCCCTGCATCCACAGATGTTACACAATATAAATCAACATCACTTTCAGTTCGGTATGAAATATTCTGATAACAGAATCAACACATAAGTATTTAACGGTTTATATATATATATATATATATATATATATATATATATATGTATATATATATATATGTATGTATATATATATATATATTCACTATCTGACTAGCAGTTCAATCAATTTATCAATACACAGCAATCAACCAGTTTTTAACACTTCTAAAAATACATTACAGAAATATAACCTGTTCAGAATTAGTGAGATTTACTCACATTTGCAGTTCATCGTTAAAGAACGATAAACTGTTGTTCGATTTGAATCAAACAATTTATTTCGCCGTAAATTCAAACGAGCTTCAATCCACCCCCAGTCAATTCCAGTGTGTAGCCACCTCCATACGATCCCAACGGATCTGACCGTTCGTGATTCTGTTAATGTATGACGAAGTTATTTAAATTACAAGTTAACACAATTAAAAATTTAAACTAACTTTAAACCTTTTCTTTTAATCGGGCCTTACACCATTTAACCGGCCCAACACCCTTAAAGCCTGCGTCCACACATTACCCAGTAAAGCCCACTTCGTTGTTCCTTTCTTCCCCTATCTGGCATAACCCGTTGCTCCATTCCTTTGGCCATTATCGCCCTTTCTTTGATCCACAACTCCTTTCGTACTCAACGATAAATCCCAAAATAATTACCAAAAACTCCTCACAATCTCCTCTTCAACCTCATATACCTCTCGCTCAACTCGTCCACCCCCTTCCGAACGCGCCCAGCTTCCCTTCGTTCCTTCT
This sequence comes from Allium sativum, assembly GCA_030737875.1. Lineage (NCBI taxonomy): Eukaryota > Viridiplantae > Streptophyta > Magnoliopsida > Asparagales > Amaryllidaceae > Allium > Allium sativum. The sequence goes on along the minus strand of CM060909.1, from coordinate 414,927,345 downwards.
ACAGTACTCACATCGAACTAAACATCACCGTGCTTCACAAAAACCTGTACACAAACTCGAGATTCCATCCTTAATCCGAAACAGGTGCTTAAACTTCGGGCGATGCTTCCATTTCGTTGTTTTCCTGAACCCTAGGTTCCAAGAGCTCACGCTGTAGATTTCGCACCCGAGAAAACAGACATCGAACTTTACACATCATACCCCAAATCAAAGAGCAACCCACTACGATTTCGAATCTATATATATTTCGATTTATAGGAATTTGTTTTGTTTTCTTTTGATTTTTCTCTTTGATCGAAATTTTGCTGAGAAGTGAAAGTAAGTAGCGGCGCTTACTTTGACCAGAAAAAAATTGTAATTAGGTTTAGGTTATTTTGAGGAGTATTTATAGGGTTTTTAAAATATCTAGATATTTTTGTGTTGAGATATTTTAGTTTAATATTCATTTTATATTCGTTTTAGCCTTCTAAAAATCCGTGTGATCACACACGATGCCCAAAAATCACGGAAATGAACATACACCTTCAGTTCGACATTACGGTCCCAACGAAACTGGTTTCGTCGAATTCCGACTTCGTATGCTCACACAACGTATTTTTAACCGTCGAAATACTGACTGTTTTTCACTCTAAAAATCGATACGGCCACATACTGACTTCAAAAATCACGAAAACCGAAATCTAACTATAATATAATATTGCGGAGCCAACAAAATTAGTTTTGTCGAATTCTGACTTCGTTTGCAAAACTGGCTATTTTTAAAGCTCTGATGACCCATTTAAATATATAAATATATTTAAATATAATTTAATTTAATATTTAAAAATAAATATTATCGTCTATATTCACAGTGGAATACCATAGCAGCGTCCAATTCATTCCTAGTCACTCCGGCCCCACCTACCGAGTTTTCGCCAACTTTGCGATTAGTAAGTGGTGTAGCCTCACTAGCAACTTTGGCGGTTTCTCCAACGGTCTTACTTGTAGTCTTCTTAGATTTAGCCATAATCTTAAATTTAGAGAACCAGAAGCAGGCTTATAACTTTGATGCAAGAATCTTAAATTTAAGAGAAGTGTGAACGTGGCCCCATGGTGGGCGCCAAATGTTGAAACCAAAATTGGTAAGCAACACCAAAGGTGTTATGGAAACACTTCACCAAATGGTTAGAATTACGAAAATGGGGCCACAATCACAAAATAAAGAGCAAAAATGAAGAACAAGGAACTTTTAGAGTGGTTCTGTCAATTTAGACCTACGTCCACTATGGAATCACTTCTCCTAATCATACTCAAGTTTACAAAATACATGAATTCACTTGTATTGTTCATCTCTCTCTTTATGATCTAGACTTCACTTGAATTTGCAAATGAATTGGTGGGATCTCTTGCTTTGGGATGGTGGATGTATGAATCTTCGATCACTTTAGCAATTGAACTATCTTCATGGATTCCATAGTGATTTAGCGTTAGATCTTGGCTTTAGAAAGGATTAGTGGAGATTATAGTAGCTTGGATTGAACTTGAGAGAGAATTAATGGTGTTTAGAGAAGATTGGATCTACTTAATGTTGGAGGAAGATGGAGTGAGCTTGAGAAGCCATTAATGGAGCTTGGAATGAGGCTTGAAATTTGGAGAAATGATTTGGCTGCCCTTCGGGGTGGAAAAATCGTTCCTCTTCTCAAGTGAATGGTATAGGGTATTTATAGAGGTGATTGGAGTGTAGTGGCAAAGTGGTAAATAAGGTACAGTACAGCTGGCGCCAACCATACATACACACTCTCCAGCTGTCAGCGGCATGCGGTATGGTGTAAACGATATGGTGCTTGCGGCATGTTTTGGTCAGGGCGTCATGCGACATCAATTAAATAATGCCACCGTCCATTATGTATTAAATATGAATGCACAACCCATGCTTCACACAACAACAATCCACATGTCAACATTTTCGGAGACTTGAACCCATATATTAACAGAAGTCTCATGAATAAGCTAACAACCTGGTACGATGACATGGTCTAAACATGTTTATGGAACGAATTATGAAGGTTTAAACATTCACAAGCTAAAGACCCTTTAATGGCATAATGATATACCACGACATGGCTTTAACGTATGCTTAACGACATGGGTTATTTTTGTACATTTGCGGCTTGAATACATGTAATTCATATTTGTCAAACGAAATGGGGGAAAACGACCAGATTTGAGCAGGATTTGTCCTAATACTTTGAGTACTGTATACGGCATGAATTAAACCACGTTCTTATTGTGTCACATGTCCCGCTCTCATGTATATTAACCTCCTCCAATGCTAATGCAAGTGACTTAACTTAAAGAATCCATGCACATGACCTGTGGATTTTCACGACCTGGAGGCCATAACTATATGACTATGTCTTGAAGCCATACTAACGACCTAGAGATGCTGATATGGGCCATATATCCTGTGTTATCCGAGTAGCCACGTCATCAATATAAAATATCCACGACCCACTCATTCAAATGGGAACGACCTGTAGCCTTATGTTAACATGCATGTGACATGAACACGGATTGAACGATCTGGGCTTCCATATGCTTATATGACTCAATATTGTTGTCTTAATTCTAATATTGCCACGTGGCATGACCATATGCTACTAGTTCATCACATAAGTATAATTTGCCGTGATTTAGACCCAGATATGATTCATATATATATATATATATATATATATATATATCGTACACAAATTATGGGGAAAAGAATGCATACGATTCACTTTGTACATGTCCTCGTTGGCTTCTTTTCATAGAATCTTGTTGAGAGTAGTATATAAACAACATGATTTATGTCGTACGGGTTTCTTGCGACTTGAATCACCTGCGCCATGTATCTTGCAGCATGATTAAAGTGCAAATTGCCTCCTTATATTGCCGCCTGCTGCATGAACACAGCAACATGATTGGCCCAATTCATCCAGACGAAATGTTGTAGCACAACGCCTTGAATTTGGTCAAGAACGACATAATTCTTTTTGAACACAAACGACATGGTCATGAGGCAAATATGTATTGTACACAGCACGAATGAAGACGACTTGACTTATATCATGTTGACGACTCGAGCTATGTCATGACGACGACTTGCCTCCATGTCGTGTTGAAGACTTAATTTCTGGAGTGACTTGATTTGCTCGACATGATCTCATGTCGTGTTAATGACTTAAACAATGTCGTGCTTGATCCAAGTCGTGACAACGGGTTAAGTGCCTATATTTCATCTTTTATTAGTGACTTTATCAAACAGCTGAACAACTTTGCATCATGATGTTTTTCTGAACCGCGTTTTCATAACGGTGTTAATAGACACTTACAAACCCTTTATTGATTGTAATTAGTCATAGAAGATTCAAATTTGTATGTTTATTCTTCACATTTGGTTCGAATATTAAGGAATTTTGAAGGATTAATCTCCGAAATGGTAAGTTTTAAACAACCTGAGATTTGATTTGCGAAAGACAGTAACAAGCAAAGTATGATTTTGAGAAAAACACTTGAGATACTTTCTTCTATTTGATCTAAATTAGGATTCAAACTTCATATGTGCTAATATACGTACCTATAATATGTGACTTAAACATTGATGCTATTTAGAGGGTTAACCTGGGGAGATAACTTAAGACTAATGATTTGAATAACCAGGAAAACACATTTTTTTAGCATTAGTAGCAATATGTGAGTAAAACCCTTTTTATTTCTTCAAGATCTATTCAAAGTTACGTATAGCTTGGGTGTAACATATGTGGTTGCTACTGATATCATCATATATACATAATCATACTTGTTTGACTGAGCCACTGTAAGAAATTCTGAGAATCTGCTTGTGTGTTTGCAGTGACGATATGTTATGAACATCCTGTTAATTTAAAAATCTAGAACACGAATTCTAATTTTTTAGTAAAGTTAAGTCCAACACGAAAGTTTCTTGTTATTATCTAGTGAATTGCATAAAATTAGTCTTAACTCAAACAACAGCTTATATCATCTGAAACCATTAAATTACAGTAAGCAAGTTAGAAAGTCCTAATTTTTCAAACATCAGTATATTCTAATTTAGGTATAGGAATGAATTAGGCTTAGGAAATCATGAATTTTGGTAACCGAATCATGATTTTTAGTTGACTAGGTCAAGAGAATTTTGAGGTCGACCAAATTTTGAACTTCGGTCAAATTGAGGCGTTAAGGGCGATCGTAACCGTCGACACCGGAGTTTGAGGAAGGTTGCAAATTGGTGATCTTAGGAAAAATACAAATTGAATTTTTAATGCCATGATTTTCGAGAACAAAGAAAAATTAGGGTAATTGGGTTCATTTCTCTTGCTTAGAACAGTGTCGAACTGTACCACCTACAGGGAACATGAATCGATAGCACCCGGGGCATTGCGAAGCTGGGACTGTAGGCTTCAAGTCGCTAGAATATGGTCGCGACCGAATGTAGGTAGTGACGATGCATTCTTATGGGAATTGTTTTAGCAAACTATGGGTTGAAGCAGCTTATTTTGTTTTGATAGGAGGATCATGATTTTTTGGTCAGGAATGGAATAGATGGATGAGATGGAGTTTGTGGCGATCGTTGACGAGATGATTTCATCGGTGGCAAGGCAGTGCTGGTGTACGGTGTGCATGTTGTGCATGGTGGCGAAGAATAGTTGTAACAAAGAAGAAAGAAAAGGAATGGGCAAGGAATAAATAAGGGGTAAATGGGTGACAATGTTTCTTTTGTGTTGCCAAAACCAAATTTGCACTAGGTGGCCTGAGAAGAATTTGAAAAAGTAGGCTTCTATGCTAACGGGCTAGATAGGCCTGATGTTTTAAATAAAAAGAAAAAAGAGACATGTTGTTTTAATTTCTTAAGATTAAATTAAACAATTATATATATTATATGAATAAAGAAGAAGCAAAGAAAGGAATATCTAAGAAAGTCGACAGGAAATGTCTTGGCTATGCAAGCTTGGGTCATATTTGGCCAGTTAAGATAAATTATTTAAGCAAAATCTAAATAATTTAATTTCAATAGGAGTTGAACACACACATACACACACACACACACACACATATATATATATATATATATATATATTGACTAAATAAAGAAATAATAGTTAATAAGAAGAAGTAAGGATCAGGGATTTGTTGAGTACTTCATGTTTGCAAAATAGACCTTTGTCGTATGATCTCAAATTCGAATCTCAACTATATAGTCCGTTGAAAGTAGAGTAAAGGGTTAAATAAAATCGATTAATCGTATAGTGTGAAATAAGTTGTTATACGAGATCGAATAAATTTCAAATTATTATTAATTTGAAACTAAATCTCGAATCATTGTTAATATTATGATGAATAAGTTTTTGTTAATCATCTGTTATGATATGAAGTGACTAAACAAATGTAAAGTAGTTTAAATAAAACATTGACACGTTTAATTGTATTGTTAAATGTCTTGTGTTGATTACTGTTCTGAATTAGAAGTAAGAGTTATATAATTAAATTAATGTGGATTGGCATGTTATGGAAATTTTTATGAAATGAAATAAATTTGAATAAATAGTTTTATTTGATTACACTGTTTAAATTTTATAGTTAAAACACCGACTATCAAATAAATATTCCTTACGTGTTAGTTCGAAGAGACTGGAATAGGAACTGGATTGAAAATCACTTCGAACCGAATTTACGTAAACTTACTTGCAGGAACGATTATACGATTTAAATAATTGAAGGCCGTAGATCTTCATGAGTGGAAGAACCACTTGTTGAATTTCTTTGGTTAGCTCCCAGAGATATTTCAATAGTTATTCTGTCGTGATTGGAATCTTCGGATTGCACGGACTACTCGCTACTGATCCTTGGGGTGATTCCTATATTGGTTGCAGTAGGAGAGTGCCTTCGGTTCATCTTGTTCCCCGATGACTTGTATGGATGAATGTCTGACAGAGTAATTCCTAAAAACCATGTATGTTGATTTTTAAAAATATATCGAGTTGGTGGCAAGAAGGATACTTCTTTTACACCCAGAGTATATTTGTAAACGTCAATAGGTGATTTGATGGATCTGACAATGTGACATTCAAAGTAAACGATGGCCAGATATTCTAAAGGTAAATTCTAACCTAAAGCCTCATCATTCGGGAAATGACAAAAATTGGGCAAACAGCATGACTAAGTGGGTCGCTCCCAATTAAGGTGTATTATCACCTATCTAGAGAAAATCCATTTCCTTCTTTAATCTATTTCTATGTTGTCCCTTTTTGGAAAACGGTGAGTCCCACCCAACTGTTGGTGATATACATTCAATACATTTAAGTGAAATGAGTGGTTGGTCATGTGTGGTCGGGTTGCAAGATGTTCTTATTGAACCCAGTGTATTCCTCTCTAGAGATACACTATCGAAAGGTGGTTCCATACCTTATCATCGTCGGAATCCATTACCCAATAAGAGCCTGCGGTTTTGATTGTATACTATGTATGTAGAGCGTGAGATGTAAGCGTTCTGCTAGAATTAATGGAATAACCAGACCCTTTTATGCATCACATTTTGTCTTTTTCACTCCGCTGTTAAAAAAAAGTTCACCTCACTTTTTTCCTTCTCCACACCAAAATAGATTAGAACTACCTTTTATTTTAGTTTTTTTAAAATCAAATTTTGTTGTAATAATGGAAAGAAATACGTGATGAGACCTAAAAACAAAATATTGCAATCCATATTTATTTTTGCATCCTTTTGCAATCTTTAGAAAAAAAGTAATATTTTATCTCAATTTAAAAACAATAGAACTCTGAATTAAATTTAATATGATGTATTATACTAGAAATCCAAAATCAAACAACATTAAGGCAAAAAAGAGAAAGAAAAAACATATGAAATAAAACACAATGTTGGCTTGAATTTTGGTTCTATCAAGTCCAACACCCGAATCAATATACTAATCAAAGAATAATCGAACAAATCCAAATATAGAATGCAGCAAAGTAAAGAGACACAACAGTTTTATACTGGTTTGGCAATTAGGTCTACTTCCAATCGTTGTAATCACTTTTTTATACTATAGATCATAATTATAGTTTGTTTATCTAAGAAATCTGTATGGAATAATCCAAAGTAGTGTTCTTTTAACATAGAAGAGAGGAAAAAAATCCCCTCAAATTACCATTTCCATGTGTATTTATAGGTGCATTGCAGCCCAGTTAGGTCAAAGGTAACGGCGAAAAAGTAGGAATAGTGGGCAGAGAAGAGTAGGCAAGTGGGCCACATCATCATGCTTCATCCCATCTGGGTCGACATAGGACATGCCGAACCAGGTCCGTTCAGCATGGTCCAGACCAATCCGGATCGGATCGACAAAGAGCACGACGATCCTGATCGGATCAATAAGTACATACCATTTCGGCTCGGATCGGTATGTCGATCCGAACTAGGAAGGTGAAACTTGGACGATCCCGTACCAAATTGAGGATGCCGATCCGAGGCATTTCAGTCGTGCCGATCTAGGTTTCTACCGCCCGAAGTTCCAAGCTCTTAAAGCTTCCATTGCTTCATTCAAGCACTTCCGAACCTGCGCTCAAGTCTAGAGCGATCTGAACGTGGTAAATACGAGACGTGACGGCCTTGCATAAAAGTGGGTCAATATCTTGCGCCCTATAATATATCTTTCTCTAGAAGATGTGTTTTGAATCTATTCAGTGCTCGCCATCTCTCTGTATCGCTCATGATTTAGAAATAGCATTTTTAGGCTGCATCTTTTTCACTTTCTGGTGAACGATGTTCATTAATCAGTAAGCTAATCATGTCGCTTTTCGACTAAGTCGCATTACTTCCTATTTTCTAGTCTCGGATTTCTGACCGGTTGCTTGGCTTTCATTTCATTTGCATGAATTCGTTTGATCACACTGAATCCAAAGGGACTCGCGGTTTGTATCTATAAGTCTATCCCGATACTTCCTCACATTGGGAGAATATATCTGACCCCGCACAAATTCATCCAGTCATTCTCGGGTGGAGGTTTTCGTATCTATACAAGTTCATTCACTTTTCGATGAAAAAACTTGTAATTCGTCGATACGGGTTTATCCAATAGCTCTGCGGTGTAAGAAGTCATAGCTCATCGATACAATTACATCCATCCAATCACTTTCTGGTGAAGAAATTCGTGATTCACTGATACAAAATTCATCCAGTCACTCTCCGATCAAAGGAACATAATATTTATCCGTTCGAATTCATCCATTCACTATATGGTGAAAGCAATTCACGATCATTTGCATGAATCTATCCCATCACTTTCTAATGAAAGGGATTGATGATCGGTTTCTACAAGTTCATTGAGTCATTATTTAGTGAGAGGAATTGGTAGTCAATTCGTACAAACTCATTTAGTCACTACCTAGTGACAGGTTTTCGTATTTTGAGGTTTCACTTTAACTATGCGGGTGAATCAAAACCCTAGTCAATGTTCATTCGACATCAGTGGAGGTTAAAAGAAAATAAAAGTCAAATCAGAAGTGCAAAGAAATTAAAAAAACTAAGCTAGGCCTCTCCAGGCCTCATGACCCAACGAGTTCTTAGAGCATGTCTACGGACCAATCATGGCCCTGTACTTATGTAAGTCATTGATTCATTAAGTCAGAAATCACTCGCTAGATGTCCTGAAGTCATCATCTCGATCATAAGATTAAAATCTTCTTTTTGGTCTAAGGCCCTCCTTGACTTTGTGCTGTAGATGGTTGCCTAAGTTTAGACACCGCCCCTCTGGTCTCAACATAATCATGGAGTCATCCATTCCTAATGTGCTCCTCAATCTTGTCTCGGAGGTTCCTGCACTCTGACATAGTATGCCCACCCATTTCAAGTAATAGGCAGCAATTTCCCGTCCTCCTCTCCTTTTCAGTCAGATCTCTACGAGAGGTAGTTTCCGCTACGGGATCTTCCCCCGAATATCCAAGTAAATCCTCTCTAGTGACACATTTAGCTTTGCGTAGGATAGATATTTTTTCCTTTCCTACTCTTCTTAAAGCCATTAGCTAGCCTTCCATCTTTCTCTTTCGTTTATTATGCTTGAATCCAGCTTCAAGCACTTCTTGGTCCTTCAGGACATTGATTTGCATTCTCCTTTATGACTGTGCATCCTCTTCGCGTAGGAATCTATCAACCTCAAAATAAAAATCATTGAGCTTCCTATGGGGATCTCTTTCCAAGCTTGCCATAAATTCAAAATTATCGGCCAATCCAGATACGACTGCCATCAACACCATAGATGGTCCGGCTTCTCCACTGAAGTCACCACTGCATTGAATTTCTCAAGGAAGCTCCTCAATGTTTCTCATAGTCTTGTCTCAACATTTACAATGTCATCACATTTTCTATTCAAGCAATATGAATTTTAAATTTCCATATAAACATGTCCATAAGTGGATGCACTACGATGTAGTATGCCCATCCATTTCGCGGAATAGGAAGTACTTTCCTCCTTTCCATTTCAGTCTGATTTATGGAAGGTGGTTTCCGGTACAGGATCTGCACCCAAGCATCCAAGTAAATCCTCTCCAATGAATCATTTAGCTTTCCGTAGGAGGGATATATTTATCCCTTCCTACCCCCTCTTAGAGCCATCATGCTCACCTTTCATCTTCCTCTTCCTATTGTCATGCTTGAATCCAGCTTAAAGCGCTTATTCGTCCTTCAGGACACTGACTTAGGTTCTCCTTTATGCATATGCATCCTCTTGGCATAGGAATCTATCACCCTTAAAATAGACCTCACTGAGTTCCCTCCGAGAACCCTTTCCGATATCACTTTAAATTTATAATTATTGGCCACTCCAAACATAGCTGCCATCAACACCATAAACGGTTCTGGCTTATCTACTGAAGCCGCCGTCGCATTGAATTGCTCTAGAAAACTCATAATTATTTCTCTTGGCCATTGTCTCGTCATTATTAATGTCATCATATTTTTTGATCGAGCAATATGAACTCTAAATTTCCCATGAACCTGTCCATAAGTTCATTGAAAGAGCCAATCGACTCATTGTTGAGCTGCCTAAACCAAAGCGTAGCCAAATCTATCAAAAATAACGAAAAGCACTTCTTTATCAATTCAAAAGATGCCTTTAGCACAATAATATTCCTAACATAGCGTGTCAGATGCAGCGTTGGATCTGATCTCCCATCGTATGTCATTAGTGTTGTATATGACGTAGTTGTATACACAATTATATGATTTTTGTTTGATGATAACAAACAAATAAATATTATTTTAAATGTGTTTGTTACTGTACTGTTCTATATATATATATCACAGATAGGAATATAGTATTTTTTATTTAATTAGAATACGGTTGTACAGAGATTCATGTATTCATACAGTATTTTATTTAAATTAAATATTATATTTCAAACAGTACAACTATTTGTAACTTCACTATTTATTCAATTCACAGGAATTTGTACTTGTATATAAACTGAATACAATAGACAAATTTGTTTAAACACAATAAAATATTAATTTATTTCCACCAAATCTGTTTATTACATATAATTAGTACAATTCTCTCACAGCTTCTCACTACAGTTCATTCATCACTTATATAATCACTTTTACACACTAACACTCACACTCAGTTATAATAACAAATTAATGACACAAGTCTTCTGTCATCCATCTTCTGTCTTCACTGCTCTCCAATCCAGTCCAGTCAACTTCATACCTGTCACATACAGAAGAACACACACAGTAGACTGCAACAAAAATAAAATTCAATACAAACAAATAAAATTTTATTTTTAAATTTTATTTGCCTCAGAATTACGGTGTGTTTCTCATCATTTTTCTAGACTTGGTATGATATGCAGGGACAGAAAAACTCGTCTGGATGGCTGCATATACACACGTGTATGTATATACACGTGTGCACTGCCTCGCCAATCAGTGAGAAACTAAGGAGTAGCCACGTGGACCTTCTCGACTCAGTACAAATCAGTGTGCAAATGGTCGAGCCAAAAGTGCAAATAAAAATAAAAAGCCAAAAATGGTCGAAATAGTTCACATGATTTAAAGCAGCAAGTGAATTCATGAATAAATATAACCAACAACAAGTTTCAGATCAAAGCTCAGGTTTCAGGAGAAAGCATGGTGTACAAGTGATGTCAGCATATACAAGGATGTCTACATACTAGAAAAACATGGAGTTTATAAATGGAAGAACATAATCATGGATCAGTTTTTGAAATATGAAGCAGTTTTAACAAGTCAAGTACATGTATGAAAAGTGGTGCAAAAGCAAATGGTCGAGCACAAGGCATCAACAAGGACTGGAAAAATCAGTAGAGACAGCAGCACATGTAATAACGTTTTAAAGCAAGTGAAATGTAAATATGCAGAAAGCATGCCTAAGGAACATATGCAAATGGTTCAAGTCAAACACAAAAACAGAGAACAGGAAGTGCATGCACCAATATGTGTATAGATATCACATTTGCAACAAATCAATGAGTCAGTTTTTCCAAGGATTGAAGAATGCAGGTCAATGTTGTTTCAGGTACATACAAACAATGGTGGAACCAGTCAAACATGGGAGTCAATACTGCATGGATCAGAGAGGGTGCATTCACAATGTTGCAGTTAACATGAAGGGATACAAGTGCCAACAAAAAGACAACATTGTACGGAAAACAGCAAATATGAACAACTGGTCGAGGAACAACCCAAATGTAGTTCAACATGAATGATGTAGTGGTGCAACAACATAAAATTGGTCGAACATGTATACCAATACAAATACAAGCCAAGGCACAATCACGAAACTCAAATTAAAGCCAGTATGATGAACAAGTGAGCAGCATAAGAAAACTGATCAGTGTGCAAGTGCAACTAAGAATCATTTTCTAGTACACAGGCAATATCAAGTTACTAAAATGATGGGTTCGAAATCAGAATATTTAATCTGTTCAAAGGAGTAAAAATGGGACAAGCAAGTACAAGAACAATGGACAAGTACAAGCCATTACAGACCCAAGAAAAGATTACCCCAAATAACAGTCATAGGTCATGGCACAAGTTCACAGGAAGCAACATGTTCAAGTGTGCAGGGTCAACACAAAGCCGTTAACAAAGATCAAAACAGAATGTATGACAGAAACATTATCATGATCAAAGAAAAATAGGACAATTCTAATGTAGCATCTGTTCATATCAATGTTTCACATAGCATCAGTTCAAATGTTCGAAAAATCAGAGTATTGTATCTGTTCTTATCAAATCATGTAATAACAGTTCAAAGACGAGTATGCAATGGCAAGTTCAAGTGAAGGAATTGTGCAAACCGTTTAATAAAAATCTATTCTGGTTTTGAAATCATCAGGAGAGCAATTAAAAAATTCATTGACAAAGTTTTGGCCAACCAAAAAATCATATGTTCCAGAAAACTTGCTCAAGCCCTAATTTCCAGGAAAAATATAAATACCACAAGCTTCAAATCAAGGGTTTCGAAGACCAGACTCAATCAAAAACTCCAGAGAAATCGCAAGAACAATTCAAAGCTGTGGAATTCAAAGCCCCAAAATTCATGCAACAATCTCGTATAATCAGACCAAATCATATATGAAATCAGAGAGAAGTTCGGATTTTAAACCCTATATAACACCCATATCATCATCGACAATTTATCATCCAAGTTCTAGCACTAATTCAAAACCGAAACCGAAATCAAAATTCATACCAGTAAAGGAGTAAGCTTGGATCGAAATCCAATTTCCAAATCGTGAAGAGAGAAGCACTAGAGATAGATCAAGAACATCAACGAGATTTCAAGCATCAGAAAGCCATCGCGATTTTGGAATTTGAAGAAACCCTAGGAGCAAAGCCACCGCTGCCATTTTTTTCTAAAGCAAAGAAGATCGGGTTAAAGAAAAAAGGGGCTAGGGAAAATAAAAGAGGCCGGCCAAGTTTTTAACCAAAGGGGATAACCCTAGTTTTAAATCCTAGGGTTTTTTTTTGTTTAATTTGTGTTGTAAAAACAAACCAACAGTTTCTAGATCTGTAAAATCTAGGGTGACAAATTACGGGATTTGTAATTCGGGGAAATCTTGTTTCGGGGATAGAAACCTGTGCAGGGTTTTGAGCGCAGTGTTAAGAACCGTTGGGAGCGAGTGTCGCGAGTTTACAGGGGATTGTAAGTGTAGAGATTGTTTTAACTCCTAGTAGAAACCTTGGGGAATGCAGCAGTAGGCAGGGTTTTGCCGAAGCTGGGTATATCTGTGTGTTATTTATTTTCTGCATTATTATCTGTGCTGTTATTATTTAATTACTCTGTAAAAATCTTCGATAAACCCTATTCACCCCCCTCTAGGGTTAATTTAGATCCTACAAGTGGTATCAGAGCAGGTATTTTTTATTTTAAATCTAGAGTCATGAATCTGTCTAATAACGCTTTTTCTGAGGGTCAATCCATAGCTAGGCCACCAATGTTTAATTGAACTGAATATGCATATTGGAAAGCTAGGATAAAATTTTATTTGAGTTCAGTCGATTATGATGTGTGGGATATTATTGAAATGGGTTATAAATCTCCCACTGTTATTGTTAGTGATGTTGAAATTCCTAAATCAAAAGACAGGTGGGATGCTAATGATAAAAAATTATTTTCAACTAATGCCAAAGCGATGAATGCTTTAATTTGTGCTCTTGATAAAGCTGAATTTAATCGAATTTCACATTATGAAACTGCATAGGAAATATGGCATACGTTTGAGGTCATACACAAAGGAACATCTCATGTGAAGGAATCTTGTCTCGCTCTTCTCGGCAATGAATATGAAAATTTCTCTATGCAACGAGATGAAGATATAAAAGAGATGTATGGACGCTTCTCATCACTAGTCTGTAATGCAAAAGCTCTTGGCAAAACTTATACTGAAGTGGAATTGATTAGAAAAATATTGAGAGTGCTACCAATGAATTTTAAAGCAAAAGTTACAGTGATTCAAGAATCAAAAGATCTGAATAAAATAAGCATAGAGGAGTTGATTGGAAATCTCATCACTTACGAGATGGAGTTAAAAGCAAGAGAAGATCGAAAGAATTCTGAATCAAAGAAAAAGGCGACCGCTCTAAAAAATACTGTTGAAAGTGATGATGAAGATTCCGCTGAAGAACTAGCCATGATTTTGAAAAACTGGGCCAGAGGAAATTACAAGCCACGAAAGAAGAATTCAAAAATTGATAAGTTTGAAAGTTCAGATAGTTCAGACGATGAAGTGTTTTGTTATAATTGCAAGAAACCCGGACATATCAGACCAAATTGCCCACAGCTCAAAAATGAAAAGAAGAAGAAGTTCAGAAGAAAGAAGAAGGCTTTTGCTGCTACATGGGATAACGAGGAAGGAGAAGAAATTTCTGAAAGTGATGAAGAGTAAGCTAATTTGTGTCTTATGGCTCAATCTGATTCGGAAGATAGTGAAGAGGATTCTAGTGAGGTATCGAATTTTACATATAAAGAATTAATTTTAATGTGTCACGACCTCACAAAAACCGTTGATTCTCTTGAACTAAAAGTTAAGAAATTGAAATCTGATAGGTCAAAACTAGTTCAAGAAAATAACAGTTTAGAAAGAAAACTTGAAAAAGTTAAGAATTCACCGTTTTCAAAATGCGAAAAATGTCAATTTTTGAGTAATGATCCTTTGAAATTCAAAACTGATTTTGAATTACTCAAAAGTGAAAACAACAATTTGAAAAACGAACATCGTGATTTTGAGAAGGAAACTGAGAACCTTAGTGAATCTGAAAAACTTGATTTTGAAAAGCGAAAACAATTTGAAATTGGAATTTCTAAGTCCAATGCTAAAATCAAAGCACTTGAAAACAAAAAATTGGTTTTGAAACATACTGATGCTGAAAAGTGGAAAATCACTATTAATCGTTGTTCAAATTTAATGAAAGAAAATAACGATCTTAAATTTAAAATTCAACGACTTGAGTCAACTTTGACTAAATTTTCTAAAGGAGAGAAATCGTTGAATATGTTGTTAAAAAACCAATTTTTTGTTCAGAATAAAAAGGGACTTGGCTTTGGATCTGATCAAGTTGAAAAACAAAATTCTAATGATTTTAAAAATTCTTTAAATGGTTTTGAAATTGATCAAATTGAAATTTTGAACTCTAATGATTTCAAAGGGTTTTTAAATCATGAACAAAATAATAACTCGTTTAAAAACAATTCATTTGAACATCTTTTGATTCCAAAATATAACAAAATGATTTTGAATAAGTCTAAACGAATTTGGGTTCCAAAGAGTGCTATTGTGGATAGTAATGGATTGTTATATAAACGGGTTTGGGTACCAAAACGTGTAAACGAAGATAAGAGTGGTAAAACAACTTTTGTTAGACCACTCGATCCTGTAAACATTTAGGTACCAAGGGAGGCTAAGGAACGACTGTGCTTAAGAAAGACAGAATTCAAATTAACTCATACTATCGAATTATTTGGAGTTCCTTAGCCATAGATTCAGAGTTGGAGATTCATTGGATCACATCGATTATGGTAAGTTAGGTATGATCTCGAAACTCGTATTTATATTTTAATTCCTTTTTAGTTTATTTTTCCTTTTAGTTTTTATTTCTTTTATTCTCTTTATGTTTTTACTTGGCTGATTTTGAAATCTTTGTTATTGATTGTTGAATTTCCTAGATTATAAAAAAATTTGATTTTTTTCAAGTGATTTCAAATAATTATCTTCAGATTTGATCGTTGAATGTTTCGTGTGCTTGTCTAAAAATTCTTTGAAAAATTCACTTGTGATTCATGTTTTGAAAAAGATCTTGTGCTGCTTTGATAAGGAAATTGAGTTGATTTGGTGACTGAATGATGAGTTGAAAAATCAGTAATTAAATTCCATAGACAATTTGAATTAAATATATAAGTTGTTTTAAAATTGTCTAGGAACAATCAGCATTAGAAATATTAGATAGTTTCATATTCTACTGATTGATTTCTGAAACTGATTTTCAAACTTGCATTGATATTTTCAAAAACTCCTCTTGAAATTGATATTTTTAATTTTAAAGTTATTTTTTTGATTATTTATTCAAAAATTGAAATTATTGATTGATTTGAACCGTTGTGTGACTCATCAAAATTATTAATAGATTTATGAAATTGTGATGAGTTGTGACTATGATATAATTCATAACTAGAGGAGATGTTATTTTAAAACTCATGATGATTGGATAGATTTTATAATATCTTTGAATTAGAGCTTATTTCACGACCATCTTCTAAATCTACCATATTTCTGTCACTCATCATGGTTATATTTTATTTGGGGAGTTCTAATTATTCTTGGAATTAAAAATAAAATAAAAATAAATAATTTATCCTTGGTATTCACTCCCATTTAAAAGTCCTCGCGGTTATGCGTGGGTGATTACCTTAATTTCTATGTGCTTCCATTCTCACTTAAAAGACCTTTGGGCTGTGCATGGATGGAACTCATTAGAGAGGATAAAGTTAAGTTACTACTAACCCCATTTAAATGACCTTTGGGTTGTGTGTGGTTAGCAAGTGCTTAACACATTTTAAGCATATTTAAAGTCTTCAAAATTCATATTTAAATATTCAATTGAACTCTCCTCATTCTATAAAATCCATCGTAAATCCATTCATTCTGAAAGTGAAATTTGCTTCTGATTTAAAGATTATTATATTTTTGTTTGATTAAATGGGATTTGCGACATATTCTCTCTCTTAATTTGAATTTATATTTATGGTCAAAATTTGTCACTATTTCAATCTCTATTATCCTTTTGATGATAACAAAAGGGGGAGAATGGTCAAAATTTTGATTGATGAGTATTTAATTCAAAAATATTTTAAGATTGGAAATTAAATATCTAGAGGGAGAATGGTTAATTTGATTTCATCATTTAATTTTTCCACATATATAGGGGGAGTTCATTAGTAAGGGGAGCTAATAAATAGGGGGAGTTCAATATTCACTATCAAACACATTTATTGTGCTCAAAATCTTTTACTTGTTTGTCATCATCAAAAGGGGGAGATTGTTGTACATGACGTAGTTGTATACACAATTATATGATTTTTGTTTGATGATAACAAACAAATAAATATTATTTTAAATGTGTTTGTTACTGTACTGTTCTATATATACATCACAGACAGGAATATAATATTTTTATTTAAATAGAATACGACTGTACAAAGATTCATATATTCATACAGTATTTTATTTAAATTAAATATTATATTTCAAACAGTACAACTATTTGTAACTCCACTATTTATTCAATTCATAGGAATTTGTAATTGTATATAAATTGAATACAATAGACAAATTTGTTTAAACACAATAAAATATTATTTTATTTCAACCAAATCTGTTTATTACATATAATTAGAACAATTCTCTCACAGCTCCTCACTACAGTTCATTCATCACTTATACAATCACTTTTACACACTAACACTCACACTCAGTTATAATAACAAATTGATAACACAAGTCTTCTGTCTTCTGTCTTCACTGCTCTCCAATCCAGTCTAGTCATCTTCATACCTGTCACATACAGAAGAACACACATAGTAGACTGCAACAAAAAAAATCAATACAAAAAAATAAAAATTTATTTTTAAATTTTATTTGCCTCAGAGTTACGGTGTGTTTCTCATCATTTTTCTAGACTTGGTATGATATGCAGGGACAGAAAACTTGTCTGGATAGCTGCATATACACATGTGTATGTATATACACGTATGCACTGCATCACCAATCAGCGAGCAACTGAGGAGTAGCCATGTGAACCTTCTTGACTCAGTACAAATCAGTGTGCAAATGGTCGAGCCAAAAGTGCAAATAAAAATAAAAAGCCAAAAATGGTCGAAACAGTTCACATGATTTAAAGCAGCAAGTGAATTCATAAATAAATGTAGCCAACAACAAGTTTCAGAACAAAGCTCAGGTTTCAGGAGAAAGCATGGTGTACAAGTGCTGTCAGCATATACATGGATGTTTACATACTAGAAAAACATAGAGTTTATAAATGGCAGAACATAATCATGGATCAGTTTTTGAAATATGAAGCAGTTTTAACAAGTCAAGTACATGTATGCAAAGTGGTGCAAAAGCAAATGGTCGAGCACAAGGCATCAACAATGTAACACCCCGTAATTTTAAATATTAAAGTTAACAAATTAAAGAATACTTAATTTCAAATGTGGGAATTAAGGGAAATGGGTTGCGCCATTGCGTTTGTCTTAGAATTCTGCTTGAGATAGAGTCCGAGTTTGTGTGAATTGGACTTCATATGAAGAAGTTATGGCCTTCCGAAGTTTCAGAAATTAATTAAATTAAAACAGCTCAGGTTCGGAGAAAAAAAATATAAAACAGGGACCAGGTCGACCAGGGGGTCGACCTTAGTGTCAACCTCCCCCTAGATAGGTCGACCTTAGTGTCGACCTGGGGGTCGACCTGCCCCCCTCCCCGGGCAGATCTGAAAGATGACGATTTTGTGACTCAGTGCTGAGTCATTAGGGCTGAGGTGTCACTCTATCTTGAATGGTTGGTCTGGATTGATTCTAGGTTGATCGGATGGCCTAAATTAATCCTAATCTCTATATAAACACATGTAGACTCAAACCCTAAAACCTAATCAAAATTAGAACCATGGTCATCATGCTATCACCCCGCAACCTAGAGTAGCCGCCACCAACTAGAGGAAAAGTAAAGCTAATCAACTCAAGTCTATAATAACAACAACAATGAATTTGTCTACTTCAAAGGCAAGCTAAATCAATTTCAAAACACAGATCCCATAACTCAAGACCTTCTTTGAGTTGTGAGTTCAATTTCTTTAATAAGATAATCAACAAGTTAATTAGGTTGAGTTATAATTTGGGTTATATGGCTATGTTTGTGAATCATTGAAAAAATGTGATATTTTGTGAATATATGCTAGTTGTTCTTAATGATAGTCTTGTTGTGGATCCCTTTTTATATGCCCAATCACCTATGTTCAACTTGATTCATGTTTGACATCAATTTATATACAAGTTTAGGTGTAGATTATATGCTAGTTTCTATGTAAATCGTACACAAGTTTACATGCGAACCAAGTAAAATGACAATATGCAAGTTTAGGTAGAAATTGGATTCGCATATATGCAAGTTTACACCTTTAGATTTAGATCTATGACATACATAGTTTTATGCAAGTTTGTGACTATGGCCTATGCAAGTTTGGGTGAAAACTATGTTCATACCTGCAAGTTCACACCTTTAGGTCTATGTTTAGATTCATGACAATACAAAGTTTATGCAAGATATGTTGGAATCATTATTTGTAAGTTAGATCCATTTTTCTGTGTTATGCAAATTTGCGATGTTTCTTCCCTTTTATGTGATTAGACTAATTGCTAGTCTAATATATATATATATATATATGTATGTATGTATGTCATGATAAGCGAACGAACAACGTGGGGACGATGGGGGTAATATTGAATATACTCATATTGAGAATTGGCATGTAATGGCCTTAAAAGGCATACAATTAATTTGAGGCAATAATTAAAATTGGTAATACCTGAAATAAATGAACATAATTTAGGTGACAATTATGGACATAAGTATATTTGGAATTTATTGACAAATTTGAATAGGGATATAAATCCACTTTGGGGTTAAATAAAGATATGTAATAATTAACCGCCTGAGACACAAGGTTAGACTCGTTTGTGGTGTAAGACTGCCCGGACCCGCCCGGCAAATCCAGCAGCCACAAATGCCAGTCTAATGTGAGAGGTCAAAGGCATGAATTAAACGCATTACAATTGTAAAGACACGAGGTTAGGCTCGTTTGTGGTGTAAGACTTCCCGGACCCGGCCGTCAAATCCAGCAGCCACAAATGCCAGTCTAATGTGGGAGGTCTTTACGAGGTTACGGTTTTAATGAATTAAGAAACACTTAACCAGATAAACATGTGGTGGGAAATAAGGGGTTAAGTGGGTGCCTTGGGTGGCATGTGAAATTAAGAGGGTGCCTTGGGTGGCATGTGAAATACGATTAGATGCACTTAACCAAGATTGAAACATGTAAGAAGACATGAATAAGAATGGGGTTAAGTGGGGAAAACCTTAGAGGGGACCAAGCATAGGTGGAAAGCTTGTGTCATGCATGGGGGCCCTTTTCAAACCAGTAACCCATTAAATATCTTTGTCGGCTCGACCCAAGTCGAGGACGGGACACGCGTACTGGGTTTGATTGTAAGAGGTCAAAACGGGTTAGCGGTGGCAACGCAAGTCCAACGGGGTCATGTGTGTGTGTGGGCCCACGCTGGTAGGTATGACGTTGTTGCATCGTGTAGGTATAAGCTGTGCATTTTTGGTGGTATCGGGTTGCCACTTTGGGAAGTTATACACCCCACTGTGGGGCCATCACGGGTATCTACGAGTTAGGGAGCCAATCGAATGGGGGTAGTGGGTACACCTAGTGGAGATATGGGCAGACGACACCTATGAAGGCGGCTAGGGGTACACGAAACTACCATTATCATTATTAAGTTCTGTAGGCGGGATCAACTTTTAGGGTGTTTGGTGTGGTGCAGTGTAGTAATTATCTTATAAAGATTAGGTGCGCCTTTAACGTTATCTTTGTTCATCTTATTTCCTTTGTTTGCTCTGTCATGCCCATTTGTTCACAGTCATTTCCTTATTTTCCAGCTTATGCCTTATCCTAGTTACTTTAATGATTATATTGTTAAAGTTATTGCACTCGCCAGACTTTATGTGTGACCCCCTTTGTTTCCACCTCTTTTCTTCCTTCCTCCCCCCCCCCCTAGGTGCTCAGGGTGGGACTAGTACTAGTGGAGCTTGATTGGACAGCTTTATCCCTTTCTTTTGGAAGTTGCTTGGATTGCTGAAGTAAAGTTCAGCCTATCTTATTTATGGCTATTTTATGTTGGGGTTATGTCTTTTATTTTATGTACTCAGAACTTATTTGTCAAGATGGATAACAAGTGTATTTGGTTTTATAGTTGGTTTTTGATGTGATGTAACCAAACTATTTCTCCGCTGCAATAAAAGTGGTTTTTATTTTCCAAGTACCAATATATGTATCTGTCTTGTTTACTTTTCTGTTCTATACACAATAAACGCTCCACCAAAATTAAGGCATTCCATTTGTGAGTGACCTTAATGAAGATCGGGTGTCACAAACAAGAACTGGAAAAATCAGTTGAGACAACAGCACATGTAATAACGTTTTAAAGCAAGTGAATTGTAAATATGCAGAAAGCATGCCCAAGGAACATATGCAAATGGTTCTAGTCAAACACAAAAACAGAGAACAGGAAGTGCATGCACCAATATGTGTACAGAATCACATTTGCAACAAATCAATGAGTCAGTTTTGCCAAGGATTGAAGAATGCAGGTCAATGTTGTTTTAGGTACATATAAACAATGGTGGAACCAGTCAAACATGGGAGCCAATACTGCATGGATCAGAGAGGGTGCATTCACAATGTTGCAGTCAACAAGAACGGATACAACTGCCAACAAAAAGAAAACATTGTATGGCAAACAACAAATATGAACAAGTGGTCGAGGAACAAATGAAATGTAGTTCAACATGAATGATGTGATGGTGCAACAACATAAAATTGGTCGAACATGTATACCAATACAAATACAAGCCAAGGCACAATCATGAAACTCAAATTAAAGCCAGTATGATGAACAAGTGAGCAGCATAAGAAAACTGATCAATGTGTAAGTGCAACTAAGAATCATTTTCTAGTACACAGGCAATATCAAGTTACTAAAGTGATGGGTTCAAAATCAGAATATTTAATCTGTTCTATGGAGTAAAAATGGGACAAGCAAGTACAAGAACAATGGACAAGTACAAGCCTTTACAGACCCAAGAAAAGATTACCCCAAATAACAGTATTAGGTCATGGCACAAGTTCACAGGAAGCAACATGTTCAAGTGTGCAGGGTCAACACAAAGCCAGTAACAAAGATCAAAACAGATTGTATGACAGGAACATTATCAAGAACAAAGAAAAATAGAACAATTCTAATGTAGCACTTGTTCATATCAATGTTTCACATAGCATCAGTTCAAACGTTCGAAAAATCAGATTATAGTATCTGTTCTTATCAAATCATGTAATAACAGTTCAAAGACGAGTATGCAATGGCAAGTTCAAGTGAAGGAATTGTGCAAATAGTTTAATAAAAATCTGTTCTGGTTTTGAAATCATCAAGAAAGCATTTAAAAAATTCATTGACAAAGTTTTGGCCAACCAGAAAATCATATGTTCCAGAAAACTTGCTCAAGCACTAATTTCTAGGAAAAATATATATATATCGCAAACTTCAAATCAAGGGTCTGAAGACCAGACTCAATCAAAAACTCCAGATAAATCGCAAGAACAATTCAAAGTTGTGGAATTCAAATCCCCAAAATTCACGCAACAATCTCGTATAATCAGACCAAATCATATATGAAATCAGAGAGAAGTTCGGATTTTAAACCTATATAACACCCATATCATCATCGACAATTTATCATCCATGTTCTAACACTAATTCAAAACCGAAACCGAAATCAACATTCATACTAGTAAAGGAGTAAGCTTGGATCGAAATCCAATTTCCAAATCGTGAAGAGAGAAGCACCAGAGATCGATCAAGAACATCAACGAGATTTCAAGCAATAGAAAGTCATCGCGATTTTGGGATTTGAAGAAACCCTAGGAGCAAAGCCACCGCCGCCATTTTTTTCTAAAGAAAAGAAGATCGGGTCAAAGAAAAAAGGGGCTAGGGAAAATAAAAGAGGCCGGCAAGGTTTTTAACAAAAGGGGATAAACCTTGTTTTAAATCCTAGGGTTTTTCTATTTTTTTTTCTTTTTTTGGGTTTAATTTGTGTTGTAAAAACAAACGAACAGTTTCTAGATCTGTAAAATCTAGGGTGACAAATTACGGGATTTGTAATTCGGGGAAATCTGGTCTCGGGGATAGAAACCAGTGTAGGGTTTTGAGCATAGGGTTAAGAACATTTGGGAGCGAGTGTCGCGAGTTTACAGGGGATTGTAAGCGTAGAGATTGTTTTAACTCCTAGTAGAAACCTTGGGGAATGCAGCAGTAGGCAGAGTTTTGCCGAAGCTGGGTATATCTGTGTGTTATTTATTTTCCGCATTATTATATGTGCTGTTATTAATTAATTACTCTATGAAAATCTGCGATAAACCCTATTCACCCCCCGCCCACACTCTAGGGTTAATTTAGATCCTACAGTTAGCACCGGTAGCTTGAAATCCAATGGGGTTCTCGCATTTTGGATGTTAGGAGTAAACGTACTCCTACTAAAGTCATTATATCCTGACTGGGCAAACCGCCTCTTATTATGCATCTTGCCATCTCATTCAATCTATCACTTTCATCAGCGAGTTGGAATATCTACACATCGAGCATAGGGGTGTTTGTGTATGTACTCTTCTACTGTAGTTTTTTTTTTCAACGAAGTTAAACCCGCTCCCGACCTAGGCCTGCTGCATTTTTAGTTCTAGAACAATCGAAATGTGTTCTAACCTCAGCACCTATTGGACTCAGAGGCACACCTTACGTGATCCAATTCAGTACCTATCTAGGTCGGTTGATCCAGAATGGCCTCTGGTCTATGGGGGCGCATCTCCGCTCCAGTTTCTCCTGGTCCATCACTTTGATTCTATGCTCTTGGGCCTCCTAGTCGCTAGAATAACTCCTACATCAATTTTTCTTGGTTCTCCTTCCTAGCCTGTTGCCCTTGAACTGCCTCTTCCATCTCTTTTCTAACCATGTAGATGGAAGATTCTCCGTTGGAGAAAGCCTCCCGGTCTCCCTCGTGTCTGGTATCTCTAAGGTGGGTAGAAGTATCGATCTTCTTCATTTTTACCATGGTCAAAATCATTAGCAATCTAAGTCAGTGAAATTTTGTATTCTATCTGTTCGTCCCCCTCTCTATAGCGCTAAAATATTGGCTTGATTTTTTTGTTCTATCAAGTCCAACACCCGAATAAATATAGTAATCACAAAATAATTGAGCAAATCCGAACACAGAATGCATCAAAATAAAGAGACATAGCAGTTTTATAGTGGCTCAGCAATCAGACATATGTTTACTCGTTGCAATCGCTTATTTATACTGTAGATCATAAATACAGTTGGTTTTATCTAAGAAACCTTGAAAGAAAAGGAGTTAATTTCCAAAGCAGCAACCTTTTGGCATAAAAGAGTGGAAAAAGATCCCCTCAAATAACCATTTCCATGTATATTAATAGGGGACTAGCAGTCCGGTTCGACCAAAGGTAGCGGTGAAAAAGTAGGAGTAGTGGACGGAGTGGAGCTGGCGATTGGGCCACATCGCCATACCCCGTCCGGTTTGGCATGTCCTACATAACCATGTCTTGTCCTATCCGGATCGGTATGGGACATGCCGAACTAGGTCGGTATGGAGCACACCATTCCTGACCGGATCGGCATAAAGCACACAATCTGAATCAAATCAGCAAGTGCATATGAATCTTGGCCGATCCGAATTGGAGAAGCAGTGAAACTTGGCCGATCCAATGTCAAGTTAAGGAAGTCAATCAAGAGCAATTCAGTCATGCCAACCCAGGCTTCTATCGTTTGAAGTTTCGAGCTCCTGTAGCTTCCATTGCTTCATTCAAGCTCTTCTGAATCCACACTCAAGTCATTTACGAATTCATGAATTGAAACAACTTCATCAAGACCTAAATAATGGCAGTTGGGTAATGGAGCTGTAGGGTTTCCCTACTCTCCATTCGCTCTCTTCTCTTCAATTATCTAGCGACTGCTTTTACCCAAGTCCATGTCTTCCATGGTGCGGAGAAAGCCAATGGTCCTATTTCACCCTGTCTTTGATTTGGGGTCTTTCTTATCGAGCTCGGCTGTAGTTTGAGATCCCTTATTGGTCGCTGATGGCTCTTCTTTGCCTCCTCCGATGGCCTCAGTTGCGGCGCCTCTGGAGGGTTCTATTGCAGATCTCAGCTTCTCTTCTACGTCCGTTGGTGGTAAGCAGTTGGACTAGAAGTCTGCTAAGTTAGGGTGCCCTTTTGGTAATTCTTCCGCCTCTGCTCGGTTTATTGAGCCTCGCATTGTTGTAGGTGGTAAGTGTGCGTTTATAACAGAAGCTATGATTTAGCGTTCTGTGGCTAGATGGGAAACTCTATTTTCCTCTACACTCTAGGATCTCGCTCTATTATTTGCATCTAACTATGTATATAAATCGAGCATGGAAACCTATGGGGGATTTTGAGGTTTTTGCAAGGAAAAATGGCCATTATCTTACTTGTTTTAAGGTGGTAACTAATTGGAGAAAATCCTCAAGGGAGGCCCTTATTTCTTTGACTCGCGGTTGATTTTGTTGAAAAATGGCCTCCTGATCTGAGCTACTCTAAAGCCACCTTTAACGTTTTCCCGATTTGGGTGAAATTGGAGGTTCCTAAAGAACTATGGGATCATGAGATTATTTGTGCTGTGGCCAGTGTTTTGGATTCCCCGATTGGAATGGATAAGTTCACGGAATGTGCGTCCAAGATTGGTTTTGCCCGGGTTTTGATTGAGGTCGAAGCCCTATATCAGTTTCCTACTTCTGTTGATGTAGAGTTTTCCAGCAGAAAATTACTAAGCATAGCGGTGTTGTACGAGTATAAACCTCATTGTTGCTTCAATTGTCATTCTTTTGGCCACCTGGTGCAGCAATGTGCACCCATGAACAGTGTTTGGCTCCCCAAGTCGAAGCCTACTAGCCGTTTAGCGATTCCCCACCCTTGTTGGTTGATTTCAGTGCGATGTTACTCTCTGTGGGCGCTGACCAGATTAGTCCACGTGTGCATGCAAACTCCCCTTTAATTGTTGCCTGTTGTGCTATTCCTATGGTGGCTATTGTACCTTCAAAGCCTGATGCTGCTACATGTTTGTCTGTTGTTGCCTTGGGTATCGTTGTGCTTCCCGATGCTGCTCTGGGCCCCCACTTTCTGTCCGTTGATCCATCTTTTAGGTCTGCTCGTGTTTCTTGTGCACCGGGTGTGCATTTTTGTGCACTTGCCACTGATTTGTCTTTTGGTGCTTTGTCCACTTTGTAGCTACTGCCCCCAGCAGTTCACGTGCATTAGTCCTGCCTGGTCCGACACTCTTGTCGTTGATGGACTCATGTCAGGCCCTGATGGTGTCCGCCTATTCACTTTCCGAGGCACCCATAGATAGTCCTGCACCTTTCTGCCTTGTCTGATACTTCATCTATAATGTGTGTTGTTGATTCTTCTTCTATTTCTAATGCTTTGATGAATGTTTCTGATGGTCCCGTTTCTTCTCTTGCTTTGGATGTGGACATCCCGGATCCCATCTCCATGGTCGATGCCATTCTATAAGAATTCTCCCTCCTCTGCTCTAGCGACAATATATCCAGGGAAGATGTTATTACTAAATTTTGGCGGTCTACGGACCTTAAATACCATCTGATTACTCGCAACTGTTCTAAGGAGTGGCGTCGTAAGTGTAACATTGACACTCAATCTTTTTTCACATACTTTACTCCGAATCTGGACTTTTGACGTTCTGGTTGCTTCTGTCTTTAAGCTTCAACAGACAAAAGGTTGCTATGTGCTTCGTTCATTGCCCGATTGGTTCCAAATCCGATTGGTGTAGGTTGAGGGCTCTGATTCGCTAGGCCTTGGTTGTAGGTCGTTCTGTCGCTTTGATATTTAGCTCTTCAATGACCTACCATCTTTGTATTTCTTTCCTGTTTTACTGTGTTTCCTTGAGCCGGAATGCTCCTTCTGTGGCAATACATTTTCTTTTACTTAAAAAATAAATAAATAATTCCACGCTCAAGTTTCGAGCGATCCAGACGTCGTAAGTTTGAGGCACGACGACCTTCCAAACAAGAGGGACAACACACAATTTCTTAGAAACCATAACTGAATTCTTCAAAACCATTGGTCTTTTCAAAATATGCTAGTATCAATGTATTTTTTAATGGTCAAAGTGCATAATAAAATGAAATTATGAATAAGTTAAGTCGAACAATATATAAGGGTAAACTTTTTATCTTTTTTCGTTTGCAGTGGGATGATAAAAGAAAAAAAAAGGTGGGTGTTAATAGAGTAAGCCAATCGAACTTCCATTGAATTTTTTTAGATTATTGCTTTCAAATCACTTGCTTTGAGTAGGAAAAACATCAGTAAGTTATGAATAGGAAATCTAGCAACGTTCTCACCCAAATATTATGGCCATGAGGTATCAAAATCCATCACCATATTGCATGGACATACATGGCATTAATTACCTGCAAATACCCATCTTCATTATGTAGTAAGGGAACTGCTTCAGTCAAATCCTTCACCACTCCTAAATCATCATATGCATGTGTAACGATGTGCAATCGTATGAATTAACTAACCCTACCTAATAAACATGAAAATGAATTAGAATTTCAACATCATTGTCAAGTTTTAGATTATTGAAATAGAAGCTATCATACTATGAAAGGGGAAACTTCAAGGCACCAAGAAGTGAGAGCTCTATTACATGATACACAAGAACATCACCAACCTACTCCATGAAATATTACATTAATAAGAACTTTTTTTTTTTGCAAGGCGATAAGAAGTAAATATTGATAATCTAAAACAACAGTATAAGTCATATGCTTTATCATTTTGATACTTTTGTGTCTTACAACATGGTCACATTGTCGATTAAACCATGCCATTAAATTTGGTGCTACCATTGATACTTGATACATATATTACTGATACCAGAGATGATTTTTACAACGTCCATTTCCTGCATATCTATTAAGTAATTGTAAAGTAGAACTTTCTAAAGCTCTCTCCTTAATTTTATGAGTTTTCTCTCTTCTCCTTCATCTTCTCGAGATATTTTATTTTTAAATTAGTTTATCACTTTACCTTATTTAATATTCCTCTCACATCATTTTACCTCTTTTATAATTTTACATTTTGATATGGACACTATAAAGTTTACACAATTATTTATTAATAGTTAGCTCATAACATATAATATTTAAATTAATTTAAAACCCCCAAAATTTAAGTAACTTAAATAAATTTTGGTTAACTAATATTTCTATTAAATAATAAAAAATGACAAAATTATGTTTTTTGGCTCAAAACACCTACATTTCAAATTTTCTATAATCATTTAAGTCACTTTGAATTCTTTTCTAATAGTTTACATTAATACCATATTTTACAATTAATGATATAATATTTAAACTATTTAAATAAATTTAGCAAATAATTATTTATTGATTCGCAAAATAAATCACATTAAGATTAACCATATTCGTATTAACAAAAAAAAAATCAAATATGTTGTAACGACCCAGAAATTCTGAACCAATTTAAAAATTTTAAATTGGCTAAAATAATGGATTTTAAATATTTAAAATAAATATTTTAGCTAATAGAGATGAAAAGTGAGTTGAATCGACAATTGAAAACGAATATAATTAATTATAATTATAAACAAGGCCTGAAATGGCGCTGCAGTTTCAAAAATTGAATTCAGACTTTGTCGGACTGTACGAGGTGCAAAACAAAACGGATTTTAGTGAAACCAAAAATATTTAAATCTGTTAGTGAACACCTTTCTAACGAATCTGAAAAATCGAATTTTCATAACGGAAAGCAAAAGTTATGGCCAAATGAATTTTGAGAAGGGTCGCTATGGAATTTATATAGCTCGAGAAATTGGCCATTTTGCAAACGACCTCAGAATTCGACGAAACCACTTTTGTTAGATCCGGGATGTGATGTTATTGCTAGGTTTCAAATTTCATAATTTTTGAAGCTAGTATGTGAGCGTGGCAAAGGAAAATGTGTTTTGGTTAATTATAGTTAAATTGGATCGACCAGAAATGGGCCTTTTTGCAAACGGTCTTGGAATTCGACGAAACTAGTTTTGTTGGGACCGTATCGTCAAAAGATAGCTAGATTTATTTTTCTGGAATTTTTCGAATCCGTTTGTGGCCCTGGCAAATTGAAATGTACGTTCAAATCAAATATTGAATGTTATATATTTTAATGTGAAGGAAACCTGGCTGAAACAGTCGAATGGGCCTACGAAACATATTCCATTGTGTTCGGAATGGGGGTAAAATGCTAGGGACGACAGTCGTTGGGTTTGATTTGGTGTCCGGATATGAAAAGGCTATTTTAGAATTAAATATTAATACGGGCCAATCATAATTTTTCTTTCATTAATTTTATTTTCTAAAAACCCACGAAAAACCCGTAAACCCTTATTTTTGACGGCGGAAAACCTTCTTCCGTTCTTCCCTCGATTCCTCTCTGATCATTCCTCTAAACCCATCGATCCTTTTGGTGATTTTGAAGATCGTCCTTCGACCTTCAAATCAAGACCAGAATCGGCCATTACTGTTGCGTGGATCTCGAGATATCCTACTCGAAAGTCGAGCTGCTGCGAGGCCAGCGCCGCCGCCGATCCGCCACCGCACCTAACGCCACCACCGCCGATAGGAGCGTCACGCCTAGCTCTTCATCGCAGTGCAGCCCGATCATCACCTCGTGCTACGGATAGCGAGAAATCTTCAAACCTAGTATTGAAGATCTAGGGAGGTAATCGGCTGTTTAATTTAAAACTGATTTTAACAGTTTAAAACCGTTGCAAACTTCGAAAAATCATATCTTTTTCGTTCGCTAACGAAATTCGATGAAACAGGAAACATCGTGACGGTGAGGACGTATTCTACATTTTAGAAGAGACCGCATATTTTTCTGAGCCTTCTGGTATTTTTGGAGGAGTGGAACCCAATGTGAGATTTCTAATTTACAAACAATATGGAAAACGACGATGTATAAATTATATAGTCGATGTATGAGTTATATAAGCATTGTACACCTCTTGTATAAGCATTGTATAAGTTGTACGTTCGATGTATAAGTTATGTATGCGTTGTAAAAATTATATATGTGTTGAAATAGAAGTGAATTGCTATATATAAATAAATATATATATATAAATATATATATATATATATATATATACGCCCCTCGTCCACAAACCATGGACGCTATTTATTGGTTGTGATTGGTGTGAAAATTGATTGATAGCGAATGGTTGTTTGGGATTGTTTGTGGTTGATATTGATTGATAGTGGTTGAAAAATACCCATTTGTGGTTGAGAAATATTTGGTTGAAACCATATAGGATTAGTTTGTGGATATGAAATAAATATAAACATGCCGCCTGCGTGCAAACTAGATGCATGATCTCCATTGTCAAAACCCGCGAGGTTTTAAGGTAGCGCGAGGAGCCGTACTAGGGACGGTCCCGGTTTTAACTACCCTGCCGTTATGCTGCCGAAATTTTGAATAATATTCATGTGTTTGAATTATTTTCATTTGCTGAAACTACTTTTATTCGTCGAATAGAAAACCTTCATGTGTTGAATCGATATTCATTCGTTGATTAGAAATTCATGTGTTGAATGGTATTCGTGTTTTAAATATAAAAATCACATTTTTATCTATATATGGAAACTATAGAAAACCTTCATGTGTTGAATCGATATTCATTCGTTGAATTGAAATTCATGTGTTGAATGGTATTCATATTTTGAAATAAATTGTTTTATAATAAAAATCACCTTTTTATCATCTATATGGACTATGTAAAATGACCTTGTTTTAAAATAAATTGTTTTGCAATAAAAATCCTATTTTTATCACTTATATACACTATATAAAATTATAGTGTTTTGAAATAAATTGTTTTACAATAAAAATCCTATTTTTTTCACTTATATACACTATATGAAATAATAGTGTTTTGAAATAAATTGTTTTACAATAAAAATCCTATTTTTATCACTTATATACACTATATAAAATAATAGTGTTTTGAAATGAATTGTTTTACAATAAAAATCACGTTCTTATTATATACCTGAATTGTTGAAATGTGAAGTGTTAAAAATAGCCACTCGTTCAAGTAAATATGCATGAGTTGAAATATTCATTAATTAGCTAATGATATGATTTTTGCCTATGCATGCAATATTAGAATGAATGGTGTTTTTAAACCAAATGGAATCAAATATGAAGTTGAATGGAAAATGATAAGAACTATATATATGTACATGCATATTTATTCAACAGGTTATAGCAAAGGGGCTAGAGAAGAGGAATAAAATTTTTGTGCTCGACAAATAGGTACACATTTACTGTTTTGTTTGGTTGATGATTTTATGAGCCTGTTGGCTAGCCGCTTGGCATTTTCTTTTTCTTTTTGACATGAGATGCCTGTGTGGCTATTTGGGAATTTTCCCAGCCCCTCCCGTACAAAGGAGGTTATGGCGAAATTTTCCAAAATTTAAAGGCGTTAGTGAAATATTAGAAGTGGAAATAATATAGGAATTTTTGAATGAACTATATTTATATAATTATATAAATATAAATAAAATTAAAATGAAACATGGCCGTGCAGTTCGCATTTTGAAACCGTGATTTCAAACGATTATACCGGGAGATCCGACCATCGGATTTTCCTGAAATCCCAACCGTTGGGTTCGCTTTGGAAAAATCTTTCCAACGACACCAACTTTGTAAAAATCCAACGGTTGGATTGTCTGGAATGTTTAATTCAAATCAGAAGAAAAACAGCGCCAGAATCGATTATATTTATATATATATATATATATATATATATAAATATAATTATATTTAATCGAATAACGACGCTGCAGTTCGTATTTTGAAATCGAAACTTCAAACGATCGTACCGGGAGATCCGACCGTCGGATTTTCCCAAAACTGGAACCGTTGGATTCGTTGGAAAAGACCTTTCTAATGATGTAAATTGTGTGAAGATCCAACGGTTAGATTTTCAGATATGTGTAAATCAAATCTGAAGAAAAACAGCGCCACGGCCGCGTTATGGCCCGAAGCGTCGTTTTGAATAAATTGGCTATTTTAAAATAAATAAAAATAGCGATAAATCGTTATAAAATATCATAAACGATATGGAATGGAAGTAAACTGAATTTGCTCGATTTATGTGGAAATTGATGGTTGGATGTGTTTGGTGTGAAAATTACATTTAAGAACAAAATTGGTGTTGTCGAATGATTTAACCATTGAAATAAATTAATTTGAAATTCTAAATATACGTGAATTATTTGAAAAGGCCGAGTTAATTCTCATTTCAAATAATTGACCGACGATTGAAAGTCGAAGATGAAGACGGTGGTCGAAGACCGGAGATCTTCACCTCGTTTGGATGGTAACCGAGGTCCTGATTGGGAGGCATCCCGAAATATGGATAATGAGTGGTGATCGTCCAGACGTACGTGGTGATCGATGGGTTTGCGAGGTATTTAGTGCCTCCGGTTTCGTTTAGACCCAGGATGGACTTGTAAATGGACTGTGTGTCTGACATTTGATTTTATTCTATGTTGATTGATCTCTGTTAAATATACATTTGTTTGGCGGCGGAGAATTTATTCTTTTGCTTAACGCCCTTCTCTGAAACGCATGAGCTCAGAGGTTGTATATCGATGGACATCAGTCGCATGGCATGAATTGCTAGTGTGGCATGCCTAAGTGGCAAATGACCAGGGCTTCTGTTGAAAAGCAAAGTCTTGTGTTGATGATCAAAGCCCCGCCTGTGTGGCATAGCTTTGTGTATAACGTGAATCCGCGAACCTCACACCCCGGTACGAACCAGAAACAGGAGGAAGGACCTCAGGGAGGGCATGCGTTTCTTTCTAGCTAGGGTGGTGTAAGTGACCTACCAGCCCTGACATTTATATACTTTTCACTTGTGCGATTGTTGCTGTTGCGAGGCGCCTCGGTTTGATCGGACGATCCGGGTCTGATGGAGTCATTCGTTGGCTCGTTTACGCCCCAAAGGGCGAGGAAACGTATTGTTCAGGAATTTTAATCCACATCGGTGGAACGACCCTGTCGCTCCTAGGGTCACTCGAGCTCTGATCCTGTGGCTCGGGCTAGAGAGTTGCGAATTCGGTAAGGACTATCTTTTGCCTTGGTTCATGACGGAAATCCAATTTCCAAATACGACATCGTGCGGTTTTGATTGTATATATATATATATATATATGGCGACATGATATATGGTACCCATGCCGTCTATGATTGATAGTTATGATTTGAAATTGTTTTCAAAACATATAAACACTAGCAATAATATCAATTGCCTTTGTTTTATTCGTATCAAGCATATTTTGGCCGTTATAAGGTTAAACTCTATCCTCCGGTTTGCGTTGCATTGTGTGATGGGAACTGAGTCTTATAATGGCTTCATTTTTATAAAATGCATTGCGTTGTTTAAAAGAAAGATTTGTTTTAAAGCACTGGCAATCCAATGGAGTAAACCCGTTCCACGAAAGTGGTGTGGTCCTGTGATTAGCCAATTATATATGTGTTGAGTCGATTTCTCATACCAGTCCCATGACTGACTCGTAGTTTGTTTCACTTTCAAACTCGGGTGCCCCTTTTTCTACATGGGCAACCTTGTATTCAGGTTTAGCTGGTTCTTTCTGGATAGCTGGAGCTGAAGATGGATTCTATCATTTATCTCTTTTTTATGTTGTTCAGCTCCTATTGTACATATTTTGTTTATTTCCGCTGTAGACATTTATGTATAGCTGAACTGTATTTGTACTAAGTAAGATCCTATATACTGTGTAACTCTGATGATTACTTTTACCCAGTATATTCTATTGTTCATTATCTGGTGTATTTATTTAATTCTGTTTTGCTGTTATCTGTTTCTGTGATATATTCCAAAGATAACCCTTGTCTCCGTCAGTACGGGATTTGGGGTCGTCTCAACGTGGTATCAGAGCTTTGGTTAAGCTTAGTTCTGGAATATAACATATTAACAAACTCGTCAGAAATAGAACCAGTAGTGTTCAAGGACGGGCAACTCAATACTGATAGGATCAGTAATATCCTAGTATGAGTAAAGCAGAATGAAATAACACCTCGATAGACACATTTACATTGAAGTATATGTTTCTATGTTTTAAAAATATCTTTTCTGTGACCTGACACTTGATCTGCTGTTTGCAGAAGTACTAGAAAATGAGTGTCAGAAACAAAAGGAATGCACAACCGGATATTGAGGCCCTATTAATCAAATATCAAAATATGGGTGGAATACCGTTCTCTGGTGAAGAATCTATTATGAAGACACAGGCTTGGATTCGTTCGGCTGAAAAGATCTTTGATGGTTTAAAGATGAGGGATTACCAGAAAAGATTACTGGCCTCTTGGGCACTTAAAGATGAAGCTTTGTTCTGGTGGGATTCAGTTATTGAGAATAATCCAGAAGGTGATATCACCTGGGATAGATTCAAAGTGATTTTCCTAGAAAGATTTACTCCTCCAGAAGCGACCGAGCGATTATGCGACGAATTTTCTTATCTGATACAAGGTGATATGACCATCCCAGAATATCATAAGAAATTCAACGAACTTTCTCACTTTGCTCCTCATTTGATCAAGGACCCAAAGAGGAAGAATCTTAGATTTATTCACGGACTTCAAAGAAAATATCAGAATAGTTTGATGAGGAATGTGAAGCTTCCTTTCTCAGAAATGATATACATGGCTTATCAGTACGAAGATCTAGACAAGAAAGGTACGCTACAGTACGAAGAAGAAGTCAGCTCTAGTAATAAAATTGAGTCTGAAACTGATCGTCCTGAGGCCAGTACAATGTCTGAAGTCAGTAAGGGGCCCGAAGTAAATCAAAAAAGGGCCAGATCCGAAAAAGAACCAGTAACGACAGCTGTATGCAGTAACTGCAATAGGCAAGGGCACCTTTCGGTAAGTTGCAGATCTTTCAAGAAACGAGTAAGGGACGGGTCTAAATCCAGTAAGAAGTTTCAAGAGATTAGGAAGTGCAGCCAATGCCATCAGCCCGGTCATCTTTCAAAGGCCTGCCCGCTATTCAGAAAACCTAAAGCAGTACATGTAAATGAAGTGGTAGAAGTACCTGCATCCTCGTCTGCTCAGGAAAGGTCTGATGTTTTAGAAGGCACGCTCAATGTCAAAAACATTCCAGTTAAAGTACTATTTTACACAGGCGCGTCATGAAGCTTTATTGCAAAGAGTGCAGTCAAGAAGTTGGATTTGAATTTGAAGAAGCTCAAAGAGCCAATGACTGTCCAAAATCCAGTTGGGGGTTCCATCAATCTCAGTTGGATTTGTGCAGTACCTGTCTCTTTTTCTTGCTATAAATTCCCTATTATCTCTATCGTCATGAATTTTAATGAATTCGATATTATTCTGGGATTGGATTGGCTAACCAAATATGAAGCAGAGGTTAGATGCGCCGAGAGAGTTGTTAAGGCAAAGGCACAATCGGGGAATTATATAACCATACCATGTGAAGGCCCGACTTCAAATAGAAAGGACTTCTGGGCAGCTTTGGATGTTTCTCCAGCCCAAATAGAAAATATCCCTGAAGTCACGGAGAATATTCCTGACCTCATAAAAGACATTCCTGTCGTCAAAAATTATGCGGATGTGTTTGAAGAAGTTGTTCGCTTGCCTCCGCAGAGAGAAATAGATTTCAGGATCGCTTTGATTCCCAATGCAAGGCCGGTAGTTCACGCTATTCGAAGAATGTCCTTGAAAGAGAAAGAAGAACTTGACAATCAAACACGACAACTAGTATGGAAGGGTCTTATCAGGCCTAGTTTCTCTGATAGGGGTGCAGCAGTGGTGGTTGTCCCAAAATCTGACGGTACTCTACGTCTATGTGTGGATTATCGAGATCCGAACAAACAGACAATAAAGAACAAATATCCATTGCTGCGGATTGATGATTTGTTGGATCGATTAAATGGCGCGCAAGTATTTTCACGAATGGACCTAGCTACAGGTTTCCATCAACTTCGAATTGCTGAAGAGTGTGTTCCAATGACAGCATTTAGAGGTCCCGACTTATTCTACGAGTGGTTAGTATGCCGTTCGGCTTATGTAACGCTCCAGCCTATTTCGTCGATCTAATGAACAGAGTATTCAGAGGAGTATTGAATAAATTTGTTCTGGTTTTCATCGATGATATTCTAATCTTCTCTAAATCAAAGGCCGAACATGAAAAACATTTGGAACAAGTGTTAGAAATTCTCAGAAAGAATGTGTTGAAAACAAAGTTTTCCAAATGTATATTCTGGCAAGATGAAGTGAAATTTCTGGGCCACGTCGTATCGAAAGAAGGAATCGCTGTGGATCCAAGTAAGATCACGGCTATTCAAAATTGGAAACAGCCCAGTACTCCCACTGAAGTCCGCAGTTTTCTCGGATTGGCTAGCTATTACTGGAAGTTCATCAAAAACTTTTCGAAGATATCTGGCCACTTAACGAAGCTTACAAAGAAGCACTCTAAATTCAATTGGACTCCAGAAAGTGAGGAGGCTTTCGAAGAGATAAAGTTAAGATTAACGACAGCTCCAGTGTTAACCATCATCGATGGCAACCAGGATTTGAAAGTCTGGACTGATGCTTCTAGAGAAGGCCTCGGCGCAGTGTTAATGCAAAGGGGTCAAGTGATTGCTTACGCTAGCCATCAACTGAAGCCGCACGAGAAAAACTACGTCACTCATGATCTTGAGTTATTGGCGATAGTATTCTCCTTGAAAATCTGGAGGCACTATCTTCTGGGTGAGAGATTTGAACTGTTTACAGATCACTAATCGTTAAAGTATCTGTTCACTCAGAAGGACCTGAATCTGAGGCAGCAACGTTGGCTGGAGTTTCTTGCAGCATATGACTTTGAAATTATATACACCCCAGGGAAAGCCAATGTCGTGGCCGATGCGTTAAGCCGAAAGAATGAGATGATCGCCAGTTTTATTATCACGACTTCATTGCTAGATAAAATATCTGCTCTTCAGAAGGATGATCACTTCATTCAGAAGATCAGAGAGATAATTCAACATGGTGAACCCTCGAGTTTTCAAGTAGATAATGATGGGATTTTAAGGCTCAAAGGTCGAATCTGTGTCCCTAACATTCCTGAGCTTCGAAAGGAAGTACTGGATGAATGCCACAAGTCAAAACTTAGTATCCATCCGGGAGTAAGCAAAATGTATAATGACATCAAACGCACTTTCTGGTGGAAGTCGATGAAGAGGGACATTTCTTTATATGTTAGCCGATGCCCTACTTGCCAGCTAGTCAAAAGCGACCAACAGAAACTAGCTGGATTATTACAACCGCTAGAAGTTCCTGGTTCGAAGTGGGAGCATATCTCCATGGACTTCATAGATGGTCTGCCCAGAACCAGAAAAGAAAATGACAGTATTTGGGTGATCGTGAATCGCTTCACGAAGACCGCCCATTTCATACCTGTCAGATCAAACAGAACTGCTCAGAGTCTGGCGCAGATTTACTTCAGGGAAATAGTTAGACTGCATGGAGTGCCGCTCAGTATAGTCAGTGATAGAGATACAATATTTACTAGCAAATTCTGGGAGGCATTTCAAGTCGAGCTGGGAACGAAATTGAACTTGAGCACCGCGTATCATCCTCAGACAGACGGTCAGACTGAGAGGGTGAATCGTATTTTAGAAGATCTATTGCGGGCTTGTGTTATAGATTTTGGTGGATCGTGGGAAGACCATCTGCATTTGGCTGAATTCTCTTATAACAACAGCTACCAGGCGAGCCTGACAATGTGGCCATTCGAAGCGTTGTATGGTAAACCGTGCCGATCTCCTGCTTGTTGGGTCGAACCTGGAAATAGACTTGTGTTAGGGCCTGATATGATCCGAGAAGCTGCCGACAAAGTCGATTTTATTAAGAAGCGATTATTCGCCGCTCAAAGCCGACAAAAGAGCTATGTCGATAGGAGGAGAAGAGATATATCCTTTGCTGTTGGCGACTACGTGTATTTGAAAGTATCGCCGATGAGAGGAGTTATCTGGTTCGGTAAAACTGGAAAGTTGGCGCCCAAATTCATAGGTCTGTTTCCTATTCTGGAACGGATCGGAACTCTCGCTTATAGGGTCAAATTTCCTGACTGGTTGCTTGGAGTTCATGATGTATTTCACATATCTCAACTTCGAAAGCACGTTCATGATCCAGACTTGATCGTCGAAGAAGCAGCTCGGCAGGATATTGAAATTACTCCAGAATTAGCTGGGAGAAGGGAGCCGCTAAAGATTATCGGCAAAGAAACCAAAGAGCTGAGGAACAAGAAAGTTCACTAGTCAAAGTGCAATGGAGTGGAGATCCACGAGATTGTACTTGGGAAACTGAGGAGAGCATTCAGAAAGCCTATCCCAGATGCCGAGTAGATATCTCTGATTGACTCTGGTGCAAGGTACATTTACCCTACTTTGCATTACCAATTAGTTCTCTATTCTGTTGTTATTTTCTCTCCATGGATGTGCACTTTTAATTCTATAGTCTGAATGATTTTAAAGGAGAATATGAGTTAATTTGTATAGTTCTGAAAAGTTGAAAACAATTGGGTTGGTTGTTGTGTGATTGTAGATTAATCAAACCACTTTCGAATTTGTTCCTTTTCGGGGACGAAAAGTTTTAAGTGGGGGAGATTG
The DNA here is from genome assembly GCA_030737875.1 of Allium sativum. Classification (NCBI taxonomy): domain Eukaryota; kingdom Viridiplantae; phylum Streptophyta; class Magnoliopsida; order Asparagales; family Amaryllidaceae; genus Allium; species Allium sativum. The sequence continues at coordinate 414,888,642 of CM060909.1, read as the reverse complement.
TAACGACCCAGAAAATCTGAACCAATTTAAAAATTTTAAATTGGCTAAAATAATGGATTTTAAATATTTAAAATAAATATTTTAGCTAATAGAGATGAAAAGTGAGTTGAATCGACAATTGAAAACGAATATAATTAATTATAATTATAAACAAGGCCTGAAATGGCGCTGCAGTTTCAAAAATTGAATTCAGACTTTGTCGGACTGTACGAGGTGCAAAACAAAACGGATTTTAGTGAAACCAAAAATATTTAAATCTGTTAGTGAACACCTTTCTAGCGAATCTGAAAAATCGAATTTTCATAACGGAAAGCAAAAGTTATGGCCAAATGAATTTTCAAAAGGGTCGCTATGGAATTTATATAGCTCGAGAAATTGGCCATTTTGCAAACGACCTTGGAATTCGACGAAACCACTTTTGTTGGATCCGGGATGTGAAGTTATTGCTAGTTTTCAAATTTCATAATTTTTGAAGCTAGTATGTGAGCGTGGCAAAGGAAAATGTGTTTTGGTTAATTATAGTTAAATTGGATCGACCAGAAATGGGGCTTTTTGCAAACGGTCTCGAAATTCGACGAAACTAGTTTTGTTGGCACCGTATCGTCAAAAGATAGCTAGATTTATTTTTATGGAATTTTTCGAATCCGTTTGTGGCCCTGGCAAATTGAAATGTACGTTCAAATCAAATATTGAATGTTATATATTTTAATGTGAAGGAAAACTGGCTAAAACAGTCGAACGGGCCTACGAAACATATTCCATTGTGTTCGGAATGGGGGTAAAACGCTAGGGACGACAGTTGTTGGGTTTGATTTGGTGTCCGGATATGAAAAGGCTATTTTAGAATTAAATATTAATACGGGCCCATCATAATTTTTCTTTCATTAATTTTATTTTCTAAAAACCCACGAAAAACCGTAAACCCTTATTTTTGACGGCGGAAAACCTTCTTCCGTTCTTCCCTCGATTCCTCTCTGATCATTCCTCTAAACCCATCGATCCTTTTGGTGATTTTGAAGATCGTCCTTCGACCTTCAAATCAAGACCAGAATCGGCCATTACTGTTGCGTGGATCTCGAGATATCCTGCTCCAAAAGTCGAGCTGCTGCGAGGCCAGTGCCGCCGCCGATCCGCCACCGCACCTGACGCCACCACCGCCGATAGGAGCGTCGTGCCTAGCTCTTCATCTCAGTGCAGCCCGATCATCAACTCGTGCTACGGATAGCGAGAAATCTTCAAACCTAGTTTTGAAGATCTAGGGAGGTAATCGGCTGTTTAATTTAAAACTGATTTTAACAGTTTAAAACCGTTGCAAACTTCGAAAAATCATATCTATTTCGTTCGTTAACGAAATTCGATGAAACAGGAAACATCGTGACCGTGAGGACGTCTTCTACATTTTAGAAGAGACCGCATATTTTTCTGAGCCTTCTGCTATTTTTAGTGGAGTGGAACCCAATGTGAGATTTCTAATTTATAAACAATATGGAAAACGACGATGTATAAATTATATAGTCGATGTATGAGTTATATAAGCGTTGTACACCTCTTGTATAAGCGTTGTATAATTTGTACGTTCGATGTATAAGTTATGTATGCGTTGTAAAAATTATATATGTGTTGAAATAGAAGTGAATTGCTATATATATATATATATATATATATACATGCCCCTCGTCCACAAACCATGGACGATATTTATTGGTTGTGATTGGAGTGAAAATTTATTGATAGCGAATGGTTGTTTTGGATTGTTTGTGGTTGATATTGATTGATAGTGGTTGAAAAATACCCATTTGTGGTTGAGAAATATTTGGTTGAAACCACATAGGATTAGTTTGTGGAAATGAAATAAATATAAACATGCCGCCTGCGTGCGAACTAGATGCATGATCTCCATTGTCAAAACGGCGAGGTTTTAAGGTAGAGCGAGGAGCCGTACTAGGGACGGTCCCGGTTTTAACTACCCTACTGTTATGCTGCCGAAATTTTGAATAATATTCATGTGTTTGAATTATTTTCATTTGCTGAAACTACTTTTATTCGTTGAATAGAAAACCTTCATGTGTTGAATCGATATTCATTCGTTGATTAGAAATTCATGTGTTGAATGGTATTCGTGTTTTAAATATAAAAATCACATTTTTATCTATATATGGAAACAATAGAAAACCTTCATGTGTTGAATCGATATTCATTCGTTGAATTGAAATTCATGTGTTGAATGGTATTCATATTTTGAAATAAATTGTTTTATAAGAAAATTCACCTTTTTATCATCTATATGAACTATGTAAAATGACCTTGTTTTAAAATAAATTGTTTTACAATAAAAATCCTATTTTTATCACTTATATACACTATATAAAATAATAGTGTTTTGAAATAAATTGTTTTACAATAACTCCTATTTTTATCACTTATATACACTATATGAAATAATTGTGTTTTGAAATAAATTGTTTTACAATAAAAATCCTATTTTTATCACTTATATACACTATATAAAATAATAGTGTTTTGAAATGAATTGTTTTACAATAAAAATCACGTTCTTATTATATACCTGAATTGTTGAAATGTGAAGTGTTAAAAATAGCCACTCGTTCAAGTAAATATGCATGAGTTGAAATATTCATTAATTAGCTAATGATATGATTTTTGCCTATGCATGCAACATTAGAATGAATGGTGTTTTTAAACCAAATGGAATCAAATATGAAGTTGAATGGAAAATGATAAATGATAAGAACTATATATATGTACATGCATATTTATTGAACAGGTTATAGCAAAGGGGCTAGAGAAGAGGAATAAAATTTTTGTGCCCGACAAATAGGTACACATTTGTTGTTTTGTTTGGGTGATGAATTTATGAGCCTGTTGGCTAGCCGCTTGGCTTTTTCTTTTTCTTTTTGACATGAGACGCCCGTGTGGCTATTTGGGAATTTTCCCAGCCCCTCCCGTACAAAGGAGGTTATGGCGAAATTTTCCAAAATTTAAAGGCGTTAGTGAAATATTAGAAGTGGAAATAATATAGGAATTTTTGAATGAACTATATTTATATAATTATATAAATATAAATAAAATTAAAACGAAACGTGGCCGTGCAGTTCGCATTTCGAAACCGTGATTTCAAACGATTATACCGGGAGATCCGACCATCGGATTTTCCTGAAATCCCAACCGTTGGGTTCGCTTTGGAAAAATCTTTCCAATGGCACTAACTTTGTAAAAATCCAACGGTTGGATTGTCTGGAATGTTTAATTCAAATCTGAAGAAAAACAGCGCCAGAATCGATTATATATATATATATACTTATATTTAATCGAATAACGACGCTGCAGTTCGTATTTTGAAATCGAAACTTCAAACGATCGTACCAGGAGATCCGACCGTCGGATTTTCCCGAAACTGGAACCGTTGGATTCATTTTGTAAAGACCTTTCTAATGATGTAAATTGTGTGAAGATCCAACGGTTAGATTTTCAGATATGTGTAAATCAAATCTGAAGAAAAACAGCGCCACGGCCGCGTTATGGCCCGAAGCGTCGTTTTGAATAAATTGGCTATTTTAAAATAAATAAAAATAGCGATAAATCGTTATAAAATATCATCAACGATATGGAATAGAAGTAAACTGAATTTGCTCGATTTATGTGGAAATTGATGGTTGGATGTGTTTGGTGTGAAAATTACATTAAAGAACAAAATTGGTGTTGTCGAATGATTTAACCATTGAAATAAATTAATTTGAAATTCTAAATATACGTGAATTATTTGAAAAGGCCGAGTTAATTCTCATTTCAAATAATTGACCGATGATTGAAAGTCGAAGATGAAGACGGTGGTCAAAGACCAGAGATCTTCACCTCGTTTGGATGGTAACCGAGGTCCTGATTGGGAGGCATCCCGAAATATGGATAATGAGTGGTGATCGTCCAGACGTACGTGGTGATCGATGGGTTTGCGAGGTATTTAGTGCCTCCGGTTTCATTCAGACCCAGGACGGACTTGTAAATGGACTGTGTGTCTGACATTGGATTTTATTCTGTGTTGATTGATCTCTGTTAAATATACATCTGTTTGGCGGCGGAGAATTTATTCTTTTGCTTAACGCCCTTCTCTGAAACGCATGAGCTCAGAGGTTGTATATCGATGGACATCAGTCGCATGGCATGAATTGCTAGTGTGGCATGCCTAAGTGGCAAATGACCAGGGCTTCTGTTGAAAAGCAAAGTCTTGTGTTGATGATCAAAGCCCCGCCTGTGTGGCATAGCTTTGTGTATAACGTGAATCCGCGAACCTCACACCCCGGTACGAACCAGAAACGGGAGGAAGGACCTCAAGGAGGGCATGCGTTTCTTTCTGGTTAGGGTGGTGTCAGTGACCTACCAGCCCTGACATTTATATACTTTTCACCTGTGTGGTTGTTGCTGTTGGGAGGCGCTTCGGTTTGATCGGACGATCCGGGTCTGATGGAGTCATTCGTTGGCTCGTTTACGCCCCAAAGGGCGGGGAAACGTATTGTTCAGGAATTTTAATCCACATCGGTGGACCGGCCCTGTCGCTCCTAGGGTCACTCGAGCTCGGATCCCGTGGCTCGGGCTAGAGAGTCGCGAATTCGGTAAGGACTATCTTTTGCCTTGGTTCATGACGGAAATCCAATTTCCAAATACGACGTCGTGCGGTTTTGATTGTATATATATATATATGGCGACATGATATATGGTACCCATGCCGTCTATGATTGATAGTTATGATTTGAAATTGTTTTCAAAACATATAAACACTAGCAATAATATCAATTGCATTTGTTTTATTCATATCAAGCATATTTTGGCCGTTATAAGGTAAAACTCTATCCTCCGGTTTGCGTTGCATTGTGTGATGGGAACTGAGTCTTATAATGGCTTCATTTTTATAAAATGCATTGCGTTGTTTAAAAGAAAGATTTGTTTTAAAGCACTGGCAATCCAATGGAGTAAACTCGTTCCACGAAAGTGGCGTGGTCCTGTGATTAGCCAATTATATATGTGTTGAGTGGATTTCTCATACCAGTCTCATGACTGACTCGTAGTTTGTTTCACTTTCAAACTCGGGTGCCCCTTTTTCTACACGGGCAGCCTTGTATTCAGGTTTAGCTGGTTCTTTCTGGATAGCTGGAGCTGAAGATGGATTCTATCATTTATCTCTTTTTACGATGTTCAGCTCCTATTGTACATATTTTGTTTATTTCCGCTGTAGACATTTATGTATAGCTGAACTGTATTTGTACTAAGTAAGATCCTATATACTGTGTAACTCTGGTGATTACTTTTACCCAGTATATTCTATTGTTCATTATCTGGTGTATTTATTTAATTCTGTTCTACTGTTATCTGTTTCTGTGTTATATTCCAAAGATAACCCTTGTCTCCGTTAGTACGGGATTTGGGGTCGTCTCATATGTAAATATATGTCAATCACATAACATAAATTATACACATAAATAACAATCACAAGTTCAATGTTCAACTCATTTACATAAATACATTTACCGTCTATTGCATTGTAAAATTAATATCAAACGCCTACATTTTAAATTTTGTTCATTTTTACAAAACACTGCATAATGCTACATAACATTATACATTTAAATCAATGTATTTAAACTAATTATATGATTTTGAATTTAACCAATGAATTCAATCAGTAAACTGTTATTAGTCCATTTAAGTAATACTAAGTGTGATGTTTTAAAATGTACGTAATGTTCATATCAACAAAAATGTAAAAGTTAGTTTTTTCTTTCATATATAAATTTAAATAAGTTGAACAGTTTAAATAATATAGGTAAACAATATTAAAAAATAATAATATATACACATATCTTAATAAATTTATCATAAATTGAAGAAAATAATATCTTCTTTAAATCCCTATATTTTAACATTTCCACAATCAATTATTGAGCCTCCCACTACAAGAAAGTACGCCTTTTTCGACGGTTGAAAGCCGTCGGAAGTCATCGGAAAAGGCGATTGGAAATTAAGGCGTCGGAAATTAAGGCGTAGCTAAACAAATTTTCCGACGGCCTCCGATAACATTTGTCGTCCTATTTTACGACATCTTCCTAAGGTTTTCAACGGCTTCAGGCATGTGTCGGCAGCCATTGGAAAACCTATAGGTTTTTTTATATACTTCAGCTTATATTTTTCCTTCCAACCACACGATCCACTATTCCACCAACAATATTCAATCTCACAACATCATATATCAACCAAATGTCAAAATCAAACCAATCCAAAATCACTAAACCAAAAATTACATAAATAAAGTCAAACATCATCACCAAATTAAACAACTAATTATACGATACATATATATTTACGTGCTCCAAAGTTTATCACCAAATATCAATAATTTAAATACAATAACTACTCAAGTCTATCATACTACAACCAAGTCTACCATCATAAAATATGTACAAAACATCAAACATCATGTCTAATCATCCACAAAGTCACACTGAACAAAAAAACATACCTATTGTTAAAGTTGGTGATACAAAATCACAAATTGATTGGAACAAATTTGCAAAAATTGGAAAGTAAATATTTTATTTATAATGGGAATGTATTGATTGCATTTGATGAGATGGTAGAGAAATAAATAAAGGGATTAATTTCTTCTATCTATGCAAAAGAAACGGATTGATTTACTTTCTATTGTTGCACATTTGTTGCTATGGTAATTTTCCTCCATTATATTATTACAATATATTGGTTGGTAATGTAATTGATGACTCACATGGATTTGCACTGGCTATATATTGAGGGGTAGACTTTAGTGTAAACTCATCCTGGCATGGAGCCAGCGATCCCAAAATGGAGTGTCTCTTCTTGTTAAGTTTATTTGAGTTTTGGATATGTAAACTCTTATTTTATATTCTCTTGTAATTCTCTCATGTGGAATAAAATCTCTCTCTTTTGGACTGGATGTATACTATCTTATGGATGATAGTGGAACCAGTATAATATTGTGTCTCTTTGTTTCTCTGTTATAGTAATTTGCTATTTTCTTGATGTAATAGAATAATTTCTATCAGATAGATTGATGTTCAATTGGCAAATCTAGATCCTGCTTATTGCGCTTCCGCATTTGTGCAATTTTTTGCATAACAGATTGGTATCAGAGCAATTCTCGCACAACAGATTCGTATCAAAGCGAGGCGATTTGTTTTAAATTGTGCATCAATTATTTTTACAAAAGTAGATAGATTCAGTGGTAATTATGCTATTACTATTTTGGGGGCTAAAGAGGATTTTGGTGGAAGAGATTGTAACACCCCACCTCCGCCAGGGTAACTCTTGCAAGCACACTGGCTTTGGAGGGGCGTTAAGCAAGGTAAACATGCATGCAGATATCACAAGACAGAACATATAAGTAAAACAGAGTAGTAAAGCAGCGGATAAAACTAGCATTTCAAAACCATAGTCATGTTACAACAAAGTACTTGGTCATTATTTTCCAACAAAAAAGTCTAGAGAAAAACATAAACTGAAAAACTGAAATACATAAAGTACTATCCCCAAGGTGAAGCGATAAACCATAGCAAGCTCAATGTCCAGAACCGTACATGAGCAAATCCCGTAAGCAAGCTATAAAGATCCAAGCTAAGCTCCAATGTTCCCACCCTGAGGACCTGAGGGGGGGAACGGAAGAAAAGAGGCGAAAGAAAATAGGTCAGTCAAAAAGACTGGTAAGCCCTAACTACTATCTGTCCATGAACTAGTAAAGTTAACTGGCATGAGAAGCTGAGATGAACATAAGGATAACAACATACTGGCATGATGAGTAACTAACAAGATAGATAAAGGTGTCATCGCATAATCATGGTTAAGTTTTGCACCACGGGTGTACTAGCATTCTAACATGTCAAGTAAAAACAAGAATTGACCCTTTGGCCCAAGCTTGGCCCAACATCATGAGGTGACCTAAATCAAGGTCCAACTACACGGTATAGTTGATCGGCTCCCTAGAAGCCTAACTCGTCAAGTGTCGGTGTCATACAGCCCAAACATGCAATGTAGTCAAACTGTGCTAGGTCCACCCTAGGGTGTATCAAGTCCTAGGGTGTCAACCTCGGACACCAATCAAGTATGCACAGTCTAGATCTACTGGTACCCGTGCCCGATTCTCCAACTCCGGACTATGTGCACGACCATAGTCCGTCTGGACCTACACCGGCGTACCTACTCAGCCGTCGTTTTGGTCGCTTACATGTCAGCCCAGTAATCGTGCCCCACCCAAGCCTAGTCCTAGGGTCTTATGATACTATCAAGAGGGTTACTGCTGCAAAGGACCACGCAACTAGGGTTTCTTAACAGGTTAAATGTGGTTAACCCGATCCAAACGTGGATTAAATTGGTTAAGTGTACCCAAGGTTCATGACTTAACCCCGATCAACCCATCAAGCCCAAATTGGTTAAGTATTAAGTGGACCATGACTTAACCCTAATCAAGAGGCATTCATTAACTTAATGTGCTTTAACCTCTCACATTAGACCTTGTTGTGGTTACTAGTTAAGCCGGGAGGGTCCGGGTAGCTTTACACCACAACTTGGTCTAACCTCGGGTTCGAGCACAACATGACCAACTTCTCACATTGGGTCCTATTGTTTGTAGCCACTAGTTAAGCCGGGCGGGTCCGGGTAGATTTAGGCTACAAACTCAACCCAACCTCGAGTTGGCCACACTCATATTTTCTAAGTGTCATGTCCATTATGTTTCCAAAACATAATTACATATCACGTCATGTTATAAAACCCATGTTTATGTCATAATGTTACCCAACCCAAACGTAATCCCATCGTTTACATAATCGCAACAACGCATAAAGGATAAAATAGGGGACTTGGCATAATCATGACAAAAAGGTGTTGAAGCCACAAGTTTAACATGGTGGCATATGAGATGTACACGTGTTCATATACTTGCATATTGCATTATTAGGCTTCAAAAGTATGCATAAAACCAAACTTAGCATATAAGTAATACATGGGGATAAATGACATGTAGAAGTTGCTAGAAGTTCGCATTTAGCCTCACATGCAAGTTATCATAAGGGATATGATAACTTCCATGTTGCCAAAATGCAACCTTTAACATAAAGCTTGAAGCTTTAAGCTCACAAACTCAATTTTAACTTGCATAATATGATAACATGTGTATAATGATCAACCCAAACTTGCATAACATAGCAACATGTGTCATACATAATGATTACACCAACTTGCATAACATAATGATCAACCAAACTTGCATGTCATAATGATCAACCCAACTTGCATATCATAATGATCAACCAAACTTGCATATCATAATGATCAACCCCAAACTTGCATCATTCATTTAAATTTAGAGTTCAAAAAAAGAAAGTAGAAAAGGGCTTACAATTCTATGAAGACACAAATAAATATTTATTATAAATATTGAGACGAAGCCCTTATGCAATCGCCAAAAAGACCCAAATATGAAAGCTCCAAATGAAAAACCCTTGAGCCAAATCAATAAAAACCCTTGCTTTGTAATAGAAATGTTGCAACTTGACTTGAATGCAAACTAAGAACACTCATACAAGCTTGAAAGCACTTGTATGAACCCAAAATCTCTCATACAAATAAACTTAGGAATTTTAGCATGAGAGTGGAGGCCATGAGAGGAACGAATTTGGCATAGTTTAGTTGTAGGGTTGAATAATGGTGATTTAGGCTAGGCTTAGAGGTCTTTTTATAGAAGATTAGGATAGTATTAGCCATAGGATTAACCCTAGATTCAATCAGAGCCATCAAATCCCGTCACTAGCCAACAAAACAGGTCAAAACAGCCAACATGGGTGCACCAGGTTGCCTGGGTCCGACCAGACAGGTCGACCCTGGGGTCGACTCCCCAGTCGACCTAGTCCCACCCAGGTCGACTCCCAGGTCGACCTGGTCTGGGCGGGATTTTTCCCGCCTACCCAGATTTTCTGAAATTTGAATCTGTTTTGAATTTGAATTTTCCGTGAAACTTCGCGAGGCCATATCTCGGTCATACGGACTCCGATTTTCGAAAACTCGGACTCTATTTCGCGTATTTTTCCGAGACGAACGCAATGGCACAGCCCGTTTCCCTTGATTCAGATTTTACAGTTTAATTCTGCCTTGATTTATGTTATAACATGTTATTCAAAAATACGGGTTGTTACATTCTCCCCCCTTAAAGGATTTCGTCCCTGAAATCTCCAAGTTAGGAAAAACGTATCCTACCATCCATCATCCATCTACTCAAAACATCATCCACGTGCAGTCATTGTCCTTAAAGGATTCTAAATGTTGTATGATCATATGCAAAAGTGTGTGTATATGTACTTATCTAATGCGAAAATCAGGCGGTTACTGATACAGTAAACCTCCTTAATGCATATGTATGTTAGTGAAATGAGTCCATATGTATGCAAATTCCTAACATAATTTATAATCTCTACATGAGTGCACATAACATTTATCCATATGCAACATCCATGTGATAGCATAACAAGTTTCATCCATGAATAAGTATAAGCACTCATGCATATGCAACATGAAAGTGTGTGAGCCGATCCTTGTGCCTAATGTGTATCATGCATCCACGAGTATCCACGTGCAAACACTTGCAACCACTTGCGACCATCAAGCATAACATGTTTCAAATACATGTTTCATCCAAAGGGTTCTACCTAAGGTCCTCATGACAAGTTTAACGAGATAATAAGATAAACAGGATAAACACGGATAAAAGAAAGATATGCTAATTAGGAAAGAGGTCGAGAATGTACCCTCAAAAAGGAATGGATACAGCCTACGCATCTTCTCCTCGGTTTCCCAAGTTGTGTCTTCATCGGCTTCACCCCACTGAACTTTCACTAATTTGACTTCTCGATTCCTTAGCTTCTTGATCTCCGTTCCCAAGATACGAATCAGAGCTTTTCTCAAGGTTGCTTCTTTCTCCACCTCAATGTCTTCAAGAATGCTTGGTTCAACCACCTCAGCGGACTCATGTAGGCACTTTCGGAGATGCGAGACATGAAAGACATTATGCACTCCGGCTAGCTTTTCGGGCAATTCCACCTTATAGGCCATCTTTCCAATCCTCTCTATGATAGGGAAGGGTCCTACGAACCTTGGTGCCAGCTTCCCAACTGCTCCAAAACGTACCACATTACGCAAAGGAGAAACCTTCACGAAAACCATGTCTCCCACTTTGAATTCCAAATCTGCCCTTTGCTTGTCAGCATAGGATTTCTGTATATCTTGGGCTGCTTTCATCCTTCTTCTCACTAATTCAACTTTCTTGGATGTGTCCCGTATCATATCGGGCCCAAGTATAAGTCTATCTGTTGTCTCCCACCAACAAGATGGTGACCTACACGGCCTCCCATACAAAGCTTCAAATGGTGCCATCCCTATACTGGCTTGATAGCTATTATTATACGCAAACTCTACAAGAGGAAGGTGGTCTTCCCAAGTACCACCGAAGTCGAGAACACAAAGCCTCAAGAGATCTTCTAGCACTCTATTCACTCTTTTGGTTTGGCCATCCGTCTGGGGGCGATAGGCTGTACTCAGATTCAATCGCGTACCCATCGCTTCTTGCAAACTATTCCAGAACTGGCTAGTGAAAATTGGGTCATGATCGCTAACTATGCTAGAAGGAACTCCATGCAACCGCACTATCTCTCAAAGATAAATAGATGCTAGCCATGATGCGGTCCTCTTGCTCTTTACAGGAATGCAATGAGCACTCTTCGTAAGTCTGTCAACTATGACCCATATGCTCGTGTTCCCTTTCCTTGACCTAGGCAATCCATCCACAAAATCCATAGAAATACTCTCCCACTTCCATTGTGGGACCTCCAATGGATGTAATAGCCCACCTGGTTTCTTTGACTCGGCTTTCACTTGTTGGCACACCATGCACTTTGAAACATACTCTGCCACGTCTTTCTTCATTCCGGCCCAAAAGAAAATGCGCTTCATATCTCTATACATCTTATCTCCTCCAGGATGTATAGTCATCTTCGAATGATGTGCTTCTTCGAGAACTTTATGCACCAAGTCTCCTACTTGTGGAACGCATAGCCTTCCATCACGCCTTAGCCACCCCTTGTCATCAATAGTATATCTAGTAAGGTGACTAGATGTCTCACCCCGAATCAACTTATCCATGACCTCGACTATCTGCGGGTCTTCCTTCTACGAAGCCCCAATTTGATCAAGAAGTGTGGGTCTAAGCTCAAGGGATGCTAGTGAACCCGTCATTGACTCAACAGTCGTCGTGAAATCAAAGTTTGCCAAGAACTCTAAGTTCTTCATCTCAATAAACAAAGGACTCAAAGTCAACCTCCTTCTGCTTAGTGCATCTGCCACAACATTACCCTTGCCAGGGGTATAAGCTATCTCGAAGTCATAAGATGCCAAGAATTCCATCCACCTTTGCTGCCTTAGATTTAGATCTTTTTGCGAGAAGAGGTATTTGAGTGACTTGTGATCAGTATACAACTCAAACCTTTTGCCTAGAAGATAGTGGCGCCAGGATTTGAGTGCAAAGACGATCGCCGCTAACTCCAAATCATGAGTGGGATAGTTCTTCTCATGAACTTTAAGTTGCCAACCCCCATAACATATCACTCTTCCCTCTTGCATCAGAACAGCTCCTAAACCCGTGCCACATGCATCTGTGTACACGGTAAACATCTTACCACTATCGGGTAATGCCAAAACTGGAGCTGAGGTAAGGGCTCTTTTGAGTTTTTGAAAAGCAAGCTCACACTCCAAGTCCCATGCAAAGACTAAGTTCTTCTTTGTCAACTTAGTAAGAGGGGCCGAAATCTTAGCGAAGTCCCTGATGAACTTCCTATAGTAGCCCGCCAGACCGAGAAAGCTTCTTACTTCGGTTGCATTCCTAGGAGTCTTCCAGTCTTGAACCACAACCACTTTCGCGGGATCCACCGCTATGCCTTGCTTAGAGACTATATGTCCAAGAAACCGAACTTCCCTTCTCCAGAAATGACATTTGGAGAACTTGGCTTTCAACTGATGCGCTCTAAGCGTATCCATCAATTCCTTGAGATGCCTAGCATGCTCTTCCTCATCCTTTGAGAAGATCAGAATATCATCCACGAAGACAACAACAAACTTGTTGAGGAACTCCCTGAACACCCTACTCATCAAGTCTACGAAGTAGGCGGGTGCATTAGTCAATCCGAATGGCATGACAAGCCATTCAAAGAATCCATCTGGAGTCCTAAACGCAGTTTTATCAATGCTATCCTCAGCTGCTCTAAGCTGATGGAATCCGGTGGCTAGATCGAGCTGAGAGAAAACAGAAGCACCAACCAGCTGATCAAAGAGATCATCAATCTTTGGTAAAGGGTGCCTATTCTTCTTTGTCAGCTTGTTCATCTCTCGATAATCAACACATAGACGAAGCGAACCATCCGCCTTAGTAGCGAATACCACCGGAGCAGCCCATTCAGAAATGCTTCGTCTAATAAAATTCTTCTCAAGCAGCTCCTTGATTTGCTTACTGAGCTCTCTTCTTTCTCGTGGGGCCATGTGCCTAACGGGCAATGATACTGGCTTGGCATTATCGACTAGATAAATGCGGAAATCTATCTCTCGTTTAGGGGGTAACCCCTTAACTTCTTCAAAGACACCGGGATAGTCTCGGACCACCCTTACAGATTGCAGATCAATGATGGACGAGTCGAGAGATTCAAGATAACATAACATGACGGGACCTATAGGGTTACAAGAAATTTCTAGGGTATTACCGAGGCGAGTCTTGAGCCTCACCACCCTATGTTCACAATCGAGAATGGCTCCATAACTGGACAACCAATCCATGCCCAAGATCAACCCATATCCCGTGAACCCGAGAACATAAGCATTACACGTGAATTCTACGGTCAAGATAGAAATCTTCAAATCCACACAAATCATAGATAGATGGGCGGAACCCCCAATTGGATTTGAAACACAAACGGGATCCTCAACTAGGCTAGTACTTAGGTGCAAACTTTCAACAATGTCAGAAGAGATAAAACTATGCGATGCGCCAGAATCAAATAAGGTGCGAACAGGATAATCAGAAATATAAACAAGACTTTCTACAGAAATACTACCTCGATCCTGAGCTGGAGCTGTGTTGAGAGCATGCACTTGCCCTCCAGAAGGTCCTGCACGCTGATTCTGCCCTTGCTTCTTGGGGCAATCCTTGCTAAAATGTCCGGTCTCTCCACAATGAAAGCATTCGCCCGACTTCCTCTTCCTCTTATTACAGTCTTTAGCTATGTGCCCAACATTCCCACAGTAGTGGCATTTTCTTGGATCCTTTGCCTTGGCCTTGTTGCCCTTGTTGTTCTTGTTGTTTTTGTTGTTCTGATTGCTCTGATTTCCTCCCCACTTGGAGTCTGTCTACTTGGCTTGAGTCTCATTAGCCTTGACTTCCTTCTTGTCATTCTTATCGTCTCCTTGAAGCAATGCCATGTCTACTAGTCCTTTTAAAGTGGCCCCATGGGTATATGAGATAGGGCTAAACCTTGTAATGGCTCATTCAACCCTCGTGCGAAGCGTAAAGCCTTCTACTGGGGGGTATTAATCATGTCCAAACCGAATCGGGCGAGCTTATTAAACTCATTCACATACTCCCTCACTGTCATGTCCCCTTGCTTCAAAGATATAAACTTCTCCAATTGCATATTCGCCTCAGCTGATGATAGAAACTTAAGCCCAAATCTTGCCCTAAAGTCGGCCCAAGTCTCTATAGGCCTCGTAGCATTGGTGACCTCCCACCAATAAGCAGCTTCTTCTTTTAATAACCATGTTGCCAATAAAACCTTTCTATGATCTTGCACATCAAAGATGGCGAAGAGATCTTCAGTTTCTTTCAACCTATTTCTTGCCTCCACAAAAGTCTCCGTCCCAATAAAGTTCTTGCCACCCATCGCCTTAAAGTCTTTGCAAATCTTAGCGAAATCTGCTTGCGGATTCTGAGGAGGAGGAGGAGGAACCTCAGTTATATTGGGGGTATTTGCTGGGCCCACATCGTTGGCCCTAACTTCCAAGTACCTCCGGAACCATCCGGGAATGGTCACTCCCTCGGGAAGGTTAAGATCGGCCATACTGAAAAAGGAAAAAGATAGATTCAGAACGAAGAAACGAAGGATAGTGCTATGGCTTTTAGGGAATAGCCTTTCAAAATAAACTAGACTTTTCTTGGAAAATACTTAATTGGTTTTGAAAATAGTTTTTCAAAGGGTAAGTTTCAAAAACACTTTTGCTCAAATCTTGTAAACCTTATGCTCTGATACCAAATGTAACACCCCACCTCCGCCAGGGTAACTCTTGCAAGCACACTGGCTTTGGAGGGGCGTTAAACAAGGTAAACATGCATGTAGATATCACAAGACAGAACATATAAGTAAAACAGAGTAGTAAAGCAGCGGATAAAACTAGCATTTCAAAACCATAGTCATGTTACAACAAAGTACTTGGTCATTATTTTCCAACAACAAAGTCTAGAGAAAAACATAAACTGAAAAACTGAAATACATAAAGTACTATCCCCAAGGTGAAGCGATAAACCATAGCAAGCTCAATGTCCAGAACCGTACATGAGCAAATCCCGTAAGCAAGCTATAAAGATCCAAGCTAAGCTCCAATGTTCCCACCCTGAGGACCTGAGGGGGGAAACGGAAGAAAAGAGACGAAAGAAAACAGGTCAGTCAAAAAGACTGGTAAGCCCTAACTACTATCTGTCCATGAACTAGTAAAGTTAACTGGCATGAGAAGCTGAGATGAACATAAGGATAACAACATACTGGCATGATGAGTAACTAACAAGATAGATAAAGGTGTCATCGCATAATCATGGTTAAGTTTTGCACCACGGGTGTACTAGCATTCTAACATGTCAAGTAAAAACAAGAATTGATCCCTTGGCCCAAGCTTGGCCCAACATCATGAGGTGACCTAAATCAAGGTCCAACTACACGGTCTAGTTGATCGGCTCCCTATAAGCCTAACTCGTCAAGTGTAGGTGTCATATGGCCCAAACATGAAATGTAGTCAAACTGCGCTAGGTCCACCCTAGGGTGTATCAAGTCCTAGGGTGTCAACCTCGGACACCAATCAAGTATGCACAGTCTAGATCTACTAGTACCCGTGCCTGATTCTCCAACTCCGGACTATGTGCACGACCATAGTCCGCCTGGACCTACACCGGCGTACCTACTCAACCGTCGTTTTGGTCGCTTACATGTCAGCCCAGTAATCGTGCCCCACCCTAGCCTAGTCCTAGGGTCTTATGATACTATCAAGAGGGTTACTGCTGCAAAGGACCACGCAACTAGGGTTAAATGTGGTTAACCCGATCCAAACGTGGATTAAATTGGTTAAGTGTACCCAAGGTTCATGACTTAACCCCGATTAACCCATCAAGCCTAAATTGGTTAAGTATTAAGTGGACCATTACTTAACCCTAATCAGGAGGCATTCATTAACTTAATGTGCTTTAACCTCTCACATTAGACCTTGTTGTGGTTACAAGTTAAGCCGGGAGGGTCCGGGTAGCTTTACACCACAACTTGGTCTAACCTCGGGTTCGAGCACAACATGACCAACTTCTCACATTGGGTCCTATTGTTTGTAGCCACTAGTTAAGCCGGGCGGGTCCGGGTAGATTTATGCTACAAACTCAACCCAACCTCGAGTTGGCCACACTCATATTTTCTAAGTGTCATGTCCATTATGTTTCCAAAACATAATTACATATCACGTCATGTTATAAAAACCATGTTTATGTCATAATGTTACCCAACCCCAATGTAATCCCATCGTTTACATAATCGCAACAACGCATAAAGGATAAAATAGGGGATTTGGCATAATCCTGACAAAAAGGTGTTGATGCCACAAGTTTAACATGGTGGCATATGAGATGTACACGTGTTCATATACTTGCATATTGCATTATTAGGCTTCAAAAGTATGCATAAAACCAAACTTAGCATATAAGTGATACATGGGGATAAATGACATGTAGAAGTTGCTAGAAGTTCGCATTTAGCCTCACATGCAAGTTATCATAAGGGATATGATAACTTCCATGTTGCCAAAATGCAACCTTTAACATAAAGCTTGAAGCTTTAAGCTCACAAACTCAAGTTTAACTTGCATAATATGATAACATGTGTATAATGATCAACCCAAACTTGCATAACATAGCAACATGTGTCATACATAATGATTACACCAACTTGCATAACATAATGATCAACCAAACTTGCATGTCATAATGATCAACCCAACTTGCATATCATAATGATCAACCAAACTTGCATATCATAATGATCAACCCCAAACTTGCATCATTCATTTAACTTTAGAGTTCAAAAAAAGAAAGTAGAAAAGGGCTTACAATGCTATGAAGACACAAATAAATATTTATTATAAAGATTGAGACGAAGCCCTTATGCAATCTCCAAAAAGACCCAAATATGAAAGTTCCAAATGAAAAACCCTTGAGCCAAATAAATAAAAACCCTTGCTTTGTAATAGAAATGTTGCAACTTGACTTGAATGCAAACTAAGAACACTCATACAAGCTTGAAAGCACTTGTATGAACCCAAAATCTCTCATACAAATAAACTTAGGAATTTTAGCATGAGAGTGGAGGCCATGAGAGGAACGAATTTGGCATAGTTTAGTTGTAGGGTTGAATAATGGTGATTTAGGCTAGGCTTAGAGGTCTTTTTATAGAAGATTAGGATAGTATTAGCCATAGGATTAACCCTAGATTCAATCAGAGCCATCAAATCCCGTCACTAGCCAACAAAACAGGTCAAAACAGCCAACATGGGTGCACCAGGTTGCCTGGGTCCGACCAGGCAGGTCGACCCCCAGGTCGACCCTGGGGTCGACTCCCCAGTCGACCTGGTCCCACCCAGGTCGACTCCCAGGTCGACCCCCAGGTCGACCTGGTCTGGGCGGGATTTTTCCCGCCTACCCAGATTTTCTGAAATTTGAATCTGTTTTGAATTTGAATTTTCCGTGAAACTTCGCGAGGCCATATCTCGGTCATACGGACTCCGATTTTCGAAAACTCGGACTCTATTTCGCGTATTTTTCCGAGACGAACGCAATGGCACAGCCCGTTTCCCTTGATTCAGATTTTACAGTTTAATTCTGCCTTGATTTATGTTATAACATGTTATTCAAAAATACAGGTTGTTACAGAGATTATGTAGAGAGTGAAGAGCGTTCCAATCTGGAAACTTTGATATGGAGTTTACTGCGTTGAAGGGACCATTGGATTTGGGAACTTTTGATCATGTTTTAGACAGGGGTCTTCATTTTAATGATGCTCGAGGGATCCAAGATGATCAGGAAAGGAGCTCAGGTCAAGTGATAGACGGGTGTCGAGACAGAGATCGTTGTGGTTTAGACAGGGGTCATCACGTTGATGATGCTCGAGAGATCCGGGGTGATCGAGGAAGGAGCTCAGGTCAAGTGTTAGACGGATGTCGATGTTATTGCAAGCACTTTTAGACCGTTGGTTTATGCGCGGTGCAGCTCATGGTGGTAGATGCATCTTTTGTAGGCGGTGGGTGAAGTTTTTAATAACTAAGTGGCAGGAGAGAGATTTTTGTGCATACAGAGATTTGGATTTTGGCTCTATATTTGAATTGGTGATTGAGAGAATTATTTTTGGCCTTGGCGGTGTTGAGATTACTTTGGTGTCTGCCTTCTTTTTTATTTTGGATATTTGCAACATTTTGTTGGCGGACGGGGACGTAGTCTGAGCTCGTTAACATGGCATGTTGGGAGGTAGCTTTGCTAGAACCCATTAGGCAAATATTCATTTTTGGTTTCTATCTCATGGTGAGATTATGATTGAAGGTTGAGTTCTTTTTGAAGAGTTTTAGGTTGTGAAGAGAATTTAACTCAAGGTGGGGGTGCTAGAGATATGTGATTTTGCATCAAGGTGGAGTGTTAAATTTGGTGATACAAAATCACAAATTGATTGGAATAAATTTGCAAAAACTGGAAAGTAAATATTTTTATAATGGGAATGCATTGATTGCATTTGATGAGATAGTAGAGAAATAAATGAAGGGATTAATTTCTTCCATCTATGCAAAAGAAACAGATTAATTTACTTTCTATCTTTGCACATTTGTTGCTATGGTAATTTTCCTCTATTATATTATTACCATATGTTGGCTGGAAATGTAATTGATGACTCACATAGATTTGCACTGGCTATATATTGAGGGGTAGACTTTAGTATAAACCCATCTTGGCATGGAGCCAACGATCCCCAAATGGAGTGTCTCTTCTTGTTAAGCCTATTTGAGGTTTGGATATGTAAATTCTTATTTTTTAATCTCTTGTAATTCTCTCATATGGAATAAAATCAATCTCTTTTGGACTAGACGTACACTATCTTATGGATGATAGTGGAACCAGTATAAATATTGTGTCTCTTTGTTTCTATGTTATAGTTATTTATTATTTACTTGATGTAATAGAATAATTGCTATCAGATTAGATCAATGTTCTATTGGCAAATCTAGATCCTGCTTATTGTGCTTCCGCATTTGTGCAATTTTTTGCACAACAGATTGGTATCAGGGCAATTCTCGCGCAACACCTATCACAGCAGTCAATCACCTCTAGAACCTCCAGAGTCAGCAGAAGAAGGAAATCGACCATTATACTTCTGCATGTACTCCAGAATACGTTGATCCAGTAGTTGTGTCATCTCGATGGTCTGGGGACGATCCCGATCCTCCAATTACATCACCCTAGCCCTCAACTCATCTATCCCAGCTAAATCAATCTCAGCCCTGTCCTGCTTACTTCATCTCTGACTGTTGGCCTGTTACAATTATTTAATAATCTTTTAATCTGGTGCGATAATATTAATTATCCATGACTCATAAATGTTATTATATTTCAAATATATCATTATGGAAAAAATAGCTGACTAAAGACTTAAGAGACGATGTATTTGCATATTTTCCACATTCATATTAGTTTTGTATTTTTGATGATGGTAAAATTTTGTGTTTTTGATTTGGTATTGGATATCATATTATTTTTGCTTGTAACTAGATATTATTGATGCACAGTGCCAAATTCATTTCAAAAGATTATTAAATTGTTATTTCCTAATATATTATTGATTACTACTTGATTGTCAAATCCATGTCATCTATTCTGGGATGGTGGATCCATAATTGACGCAAATATAGCATCCTCCTCATCCATGGTAAGCTGCTCTTGGCACGTATCAGCTAGGTATTTTTGGCAATGTTCCATAAATTTTGCCTGCGTAAACCAATAAGAATGTAGATAAAATTAATATCATGATATCTTATTTCATTGTAATTTGACGGTTAAAACAATAATACTACTACATAAATTGAATATGCTTACATGGATTTTGCTAGACTTATCGTCGTGCCATGTATAGGAGATTGTCCTGTCTGAATTTACATGCTCGACGGCATGTGCACGGGTAAATACATCCATATATGATGTTGAACCTTACGCCTCAGCTTCCTGCATTTGATTATTATATACAATTATTGTACATTATAAATTATATAGCATAATATAACTATTTACATTTCACATTTACCAACTCCTAGCGATACTCTTGAAATGACTTCAACCTTCCTAGATGAGTGACGAGATTTATATTTCTATTTGCAGAGTTTCTTTCCGACTCTGCCAGTACATTCAAAATTTGATAAACTATTTATCGATCAAATATTTTTGATATTTAACTATCAATCAAATATTTAAAGAGTTTAATACACTTACCTTCGCATCGTCAGTATTCTAATATCCCAGCCACCCTTCTCATATGCTCGCCCCCCATCCAGTTTGGCTTCTGCATTCACTTTCTTTATTGATGATATGGAGTCCTTATAGTTTTTTCTCATCTTCTGCATACAATAATGTTGGGCTAGCTACAAATCATCTATCTTTATATCAAGCTCAATCTGTGTTTCATGACAAACAAACCACCAACATTAAACAGCAAAAGATGCACAGTATATCAACGATATAAACAAATTAAAAATGGAAAATAGAAGAATATACTTATAAAGACATCCTACCAAATGCACTCTATGATGTGGGGAGGGATGTTATCCCACTTTGGCCAACAAGCCGACATCCTAGCTCGGTAAGCCGCTTTTGAAACATCTAGAACAGTCTTTGATGGCTGTAGTTGAATCCCATGTGTTAAATATGATATACTAGTGCATAATTTGTAAAAAGAAGTTTACTGCTGAATGAAATTTATTGGTTACCCCTCATCTTTAGGTACTAAATTAATAATAGTACGTTGGGACTACCACGATGGATCACTATCATAGCCTCCAGATGAATGGAAAAAACTACCTCTCGACGACATGTATATACGTGTCACATACACATCGTTTTAAAAGAGAACAATAACATGATATTGAAATATATTTTACAGTTATTGACATAAACCATATAGATTGCTAAATAAATGTAAGAAATGTAAATGAAATTGTATATACCTGAATTAGATTGGGCATCATATTCCGAGGATACGCGTATTACATTACAATTTTAAAATAAATTGTTAAATACACAGAAATGAAAATGACATAAAAAGATGTAAATAATGATAAATAGATTTCGCAGTACATCAAGAATTCAACATAGTTACATGAAATGCAAAATATACATCGTATATAGCATGATTACATTATAATGAGCAAGATAATACTCATCATCTACATCGGTCATCATCGCCTTCTGATTCACCATGAAATTGTAACTCGCCAGAACAATCCACTTTCATTTCCTCCTCCATGAAATTAAACCGTAAAAAAAAACTACTTCACCGCGCCCGCCTGCTACCGACCGTCACCCACAGCCAACAACCTCCTCTCGTCCTCCACTATAGCATCTTGCTTCTTATGCTTCTAATTTCTCTTCCATTTTACTGATTGAGATATTAATTCTAATCCAAAATGGATAAATGTCGATGATTGTGTGTTTGCATAAGTTGATTAGCCATTATTTGGTATAATAGTAAAATACTAGTTAATTTAGGAATGTAATTAAATTGCTATGTTAGAAATTTAAGTGATTTTTAATTAGAAATCAACGAGTATTGTGTACTACTCGACAATAATATAGTGTACTAGTTGATTTGATGATATAACTAGTGGCTGGATTTTTTATTTTCTATTTGAAAATTAGGGCTAGACTAAAAGTTCGAAAATTAAAGTATAATTATTAATTAATATGTGCATTGATAATTTTACGCAAATGTTAGACGCAAAATAATGTTTGTTATAGTTTACATGAAAATATCAGTAGTTATATCAACTTTAAAATATGCTTCAATTTTATAGTTTAGTTGAAAAAAGTTATGGTCACCATCTAGAAAAAGAAATGCTTTTAAAATATGCTTTAAGTTTATAGTTTAGTCTAAAAAAAGTTAAAAAAAATTGGAATTGCTCGTGTGGAAAAAGAAATGCTTTTTCGTTAATGGCTGTCATTGCTACCCTGCTGTTAGACCAGAATGTGGATTTAACACCCAAATGCAGTATGAAGTCCTCACAATCAAAAATCTTAGATCACAAGTGCAGAAAAAGCAATAAAAACAAAGGACACGCAATATTTTTATAGTGGTTCGACTCAAACCAAGCCTATGTCCAATTTATAATTCCTTAAATCCTAAGAAATTATAATTACAATGTCGTCTCACAATCCGTGAGATCCAATTACGTACAACATCCTTGTATTTTAATGAAGAAGAAGAGAAAAGAGATTGATTTTATACACGAAATTCTCGTGTTAAATTGAGTTGAATTGGCCTTGTTAAGCACGCGAAGTCCTTGCGTTGTTAATGGTGGAAGTCGTGAAGAGGAATGACCAAAAGTCCTTTCATTTGCCCTCAAGTGGTGTATTTATAGCCATCTACAACAGGCGGTTCGTGGGCCACAGGGAACGCATCCCAAGAATCTCGAAATGATGTACAAAACGTGGAGAAATCCTCTCCAAGTCGTGCCATGCCATGTGTAATGAGATCCGGGTTGATAGGAGTAAGGATAGCCATAAGAATAAGTCAAAATTGTGCACAGAAGCGTCAGTCCCAGGCAGTTCGTGGTCCACCCACGCGAGCCGGCGGTTCGTGAAGGTAAGATGGTTGAGGGCGAGCCAGGATGGTGAGCTGAGGTGGAGATCAGGTGGTGCGCCCATGATCGGGTCGTGGTCCAGGGTCCACCATGAGCCGGGTGGTGGCCCACGAGCCGAGTGGGGGGCGATCCCCAAGAGGTAATCCGGTCCATACATCAAGCTAGCGATGCTTCGTCCCTTCATCCAAGTGATGACCAGTCCATACTTCTACACACATTCACGGAAATGGGCATAACTTTCAAATGGTAAGTCCGATTGAGCCAAACGAAAGCTCTACCTGAAGATAATTCAGAGCGCTACAAGAGTTTCCATACAAAGCACCATAATTGATGATTTCGGCACCAAAAGAGGTCATCTAGTATGAGTTTCGGGCCATTCTTTGTTTGTGATGCGGCTTCAACAAAGTCGCTTCCTGTCTTCTGACGTTGTTCTCAATACTTGAACGTAATGTTAACCGGAGATTTCATGTATGACGGCTTTGACTAAAAGCATGTCAACATCCCTCCCCCCAGAACATATCTTGCTGGTGGAAGGAAGATGTGTTCTGGATAATCCATGAAATCCATATCTATACAGAGATAGAGGTAAAACAAATGTGCCACATCCTGGCAAAGGCCAAACCTTCAAGGCATAATCCATACCAAGAAGTTCAAACCGAGTATAATCCGTACTCGATTTCTTTTGTCACATCCTGACAAGACCGTTTGCAGTTCCTTAAGTTTAATCCATACTTAAGACTCCAAAGTGAGTATAAACCATACTAAGACCTGAAGTAGAACAACGCTTGCCACAGCCTCAAAAGATAGTCCATCCCTAGGCATAATCCATACCTAGAGTCCCATAATAAGTATAAGCCATACTTTGCTGAGATTGAGAATCTTGCCACAACCTAACAAGACACTTGAATTTACCAAACATAATCCAAGCTTGGAAAGTCCTTCCTTATTCAATTCAAAATGAAAAACCAAAGCAAATCCTAATTGGTTTGACATTGAGTCCTGAGCATGCTTTGGGGATACGTTCTAACCCCATACGTGTTTACTCCGATTCAACCAATCAGAAAACCTAATGAAAGAAAAAACAAATCTTAAAGCCAGAAATGCAGAAAATGAAAGCTGATCTCATCCAGATCAGTTGATGATGATCCCGGCGAGAGCTCGATCCAGGATCATTTCTACTCCTTGGAGAAGGAGGAGGCAACGCGGGTGCATGCGTTGTTGGTTGTTTCACATACTCGGGTAGCTCTCCATGTCAAACCCGCTCCTCAGTCAGATCTCGTAAGTGCCTGCAGTCATTTGTGCCATGTCCATCCATATCATGGAATAAATAATGTTTTCCAGAATCACGTTCTCTTTGCGATGGCTCCCTCCTGGGAGGCTTTGGGTATGAGATTATTCCATTGGTGTCCATGTAGATGTCAGATAGTGAAGCACTAATTTCAATATACTTTTCATATCTGGGCCCTCTCCGAGGCTGAGTGTTGCGGTCATTCTTGACAGTAGCTTTTCCCTTGCCTTTTCCATAATCAAAGGGTCTCCGTCTTTGAGCATGTTGACATCGAGAACTTTTTTCTTGGAAGTTGCATCTTCTTCCTGTAGAAATCTATTTGCTTCAAGGTAGAATTCGCCGAGATTTCGCTGTGGATCATGGTACAAAGATTTTTTGAATTCTGAGTTATCCAAGACACTGGATACCGCTGCCATCAGTACCATTGATGGTTCAGGGTGATCAACTGACGCTGCTGCAACGTTTAATCTTTCCAGAAATGAGAGCAGAGTTTCTCTGGGCCTCAGCTTGATTGTGGTGAGCAACATTACGTTCTTGGGTCGAGCGATGTGGACACGAAACTATTCAATAAATTGGGAGACCAACATGTTCCAGCTGTTGATCGATTCCGTTTCTAGCTGCCGAATCCACATGGCTTCTATATCAGTCAGAAAGAAGGGAAAACATTTGGCCATGAAGTTTTCCGATGCTGATTGAACTTCCATATGCCGTTTATAGCGCATCAGGAGCATGGTAGGATCCGCCATGCCATTGTATGGCTCCAGTTGTGGAAGTTTGAAATCTGGGGGATTGTGGGAATTACTGATTTCCTATGTGAACGGATTGTGATTGACGTTATCCATGTCATTCTGATAAGTGCGGCCTCTCGTGAGGCATTCAATCAGATCTGCTAGCGGATTTCCTTCAAAAATTTGTTGCAAATTGCCTAAGTCAGAGATGATGCCTCCAGCATTGTGAACAAGAGATTGAGGAAGCTGCTTGTCAACCGCTACCAGGGGATCGCGGCTCACGGCTCGCGGTTCGAGTGGGGCGAACCGACCCGGTCCTGGTCCCCTATTTGGAGCCGATCCTAGCTCTCCATCGTGAGCCCATTCCTATTGTTGAGCGGGAATTTGCATTCTGGTGTCCATCTAATTGGAGCTGAAGTCGGTTGAGCCAGACCATTTCCAAGAGTGAGTGGGTTGTCCCCGAGTCCAGGTGATGTATGAGCCGCTTCAGTGGCTTCATTTCCAATGCGTTGTTCATTGTCTCTTGGCCTGCCATCCATCCGAGCAAAGAATCCGTCCATCATCTCCTGTTGTTTTCGGAGAAGATCGTCTTGCCTTGCCATTCAAGCTCTCAGTTCAATGAGAACGCCATCTGTCTCTTCTCTGGTCAAGTATGCTGGTGGGTTTTCATGAGATGAAGCCTCCTGGCTTGCCTCGTTTCTCGGGCCTTCATTACCAACATGCTCAGCACGAGAGAAGGTTCCGTCTTTCATTCGTTTTACATTTATCAAATAGCTAAGAAAATTGACTCCTTCAAAGCTAGAAATTGAAGTAGTATCGTGTGTCCCCTTCCTGCCACGCCAAAATGTTTGATCGAAATGTGGCTCTAACACCCAAATGCAGTATGAGTCCTCACAATCACAAATCTCATGTCACAGAATGCGGATAAAGCAATAAAAACAAAGGACACATGACATTTTTATAGTGGTTCGGCTCAAACCAAGCCTACGTCCACTTTATAATTCCTTAAATCCTAAGAAATTACAATTACAATGCCGTCTCACAATCCATGAGATCCAATTACGTACAACATCCTTGTATTTTAATGAAGAAGAAGAGAAAAGAAAGTGATTTTTTACACGAAATTCTCGTGTTAAGCTGAGCTGAATTGGCCCTATTAAGTACGCGAAGTCCTTGCGCTGTTAATGGTGGAAGCCGTGAAGAAGAATGAACAAAATCCTTTCATTTGCCCTCAAGTGGTGTATTTATAGCTGTCTACAGCAAGCGGTTCACGGGCCACATGGAATGCATCCTAAGAATCTCGAAATGAGGGGGGAAAACGTGGAGAAATCCTCTCCAAGTCGTGCCATGCCATGTAAAATGAGATCCGGGTTGATAGGAGTAAGGATAGCCATAAGAATAGGTCAAAATCATGCACAAAAGCGTCAATCCCAGGCGGTTCATGGTCCACCCATGCGAGCCGGCGGTTCGGGATGGTGAGATGGTTGAGGGCGAACAAGGATGGTGAGCTGAGATGGAGATCTGGTGGTGAGCCCACGATTGGGTTATGGTCCAGGGGTCCACCACGAGCCGGGTGGTGGCCCATGAGCCAAGTGGGGGGCGAGCCCCAGGAGGCGATCTGGTCTATACATCAAGCTAGCGACGCTTCGTCCCTTCATCCAAGTGATGACCAGTCCATACTTCTACATGCGTTCATGGAAACAGTCATAACTTTGAAACCGTAAGTTCGATGAGCCATATGAAAGCTCTACCTGAAGCTAATTCAGAGGGATACATGACTTACCGTACTAAGCACCGTAATTGACGTTTTCGAGCCCAAAAGAGGTCGTCTAGCACGAGTTTCGTGCTATTCTTTGTTTGTGATGCGACTTCAACGAAGTCGCTTCCTATCTTTTGACGTTCTTCTCAAAACTTGAACGTACTATTAACCAGAGATTTCATATGTGTCGGCTTTGACTAAAAAGCAAGTCAATATTTTGCCCCCTGGGACATATCTTGCTAGTTGAAGGAAGATTTGTTCTGGATAATACAAGAAACCCATATCTGTACAGAGATAGAGGCAAAACAAATGTGCCACATCCTGGCAAGGACCAAAACTTCTAGGCATAATACATACCAAGAAGTTCAAACCGAGTATAATCCATACTCCATTTCTTTTGTCACGTCCTAACAAAAACGTTTGCAGTTCCTTAAGTACAATCCATACTTAAGACTCCAAAGTAAGTATAAACCATACTTAGAACTGAAATAGAGCTATGCTTGCAACAACCTTACAAGATAGTCCATCCCTAGGCATAATCCATACCTAGAGTCCCATAATAAGTATAAGCCATACTTTGCCGAGATTGAGAATCTTTCCACAACCTAACAAGACACTTGAATTTACCAAACATAATCCATGCATGGAAAGTCCTTCCTTATTCAATTCAAAATGCAAAACCAAAGCAAATCCTGATTGGTTTGACATCGAGTCCAGAGCATGCTTTTGGGCTACGTCCTAACCCCGTACGTGTGTACTCCGAGTCAACCAATCGGAAAACCTAATGAAACCAAAAACAAATCTTAAAGCCTAAGAAATGCAGAAAATGAAAGCTGATTTAATCCAGATCAGTTGATGATGATCTCGCGAGAGCACGATCTAGGACCATTTCTACTCCTTGGAGCAGGAGGTGGCAATGGGGGTGCATGTGTTGTTGGTTGTTTCACATACTCGGGTAGCTCTCCACGTCTAACATGCTCCTCAATCAGATCTCGTAAGTGCATGCAGTCATTTGTGTCAGGTCCATCCATATCATGGAATATGCAATGTTTTCCAGAATCACGTTCTCTTTGCGATGGCTCCCTCCTGGGAGGCTTTGGGTAGGAGATTATTCCATTGATGTCCATGTAGATGTCAGATAGTGAAGCACTAAGTTCAATATACTTTTCATATCTGGGCCCTCTCCGAGGCTGAATGTTGCGGTCATTCTTGATAGTAGCTTTTCCCTTGCCTTTTCCATAATCACACGGCTCTCCGTCTTTGAGCATGTTGACATCGAGAACTTTCTTCTTGGAAGTTGCATCTTCTTCCCATAGAAATCTATCTGCTTCAAGGTAGAATTCGTCGAGATTTCGCAATGGATCTCGGTACAAAGATTTTTGAATTCTGAGTTATCCAAGACACTGGATACCGCTACCATCAGTACCATTGTTGGCTCTAGGCGATCAACTGATGTTGCTGTAACGTTGAATCTTTCCAAAAATAAGAGCAGAGTTTCTCTAGTCCTCTGCTTGATTGTGATGAGTGACATTGCATTCTTGGGTCAAGCGATGTGGACCCGAAACTGTTCAATGAATCAAGAGACTAACATGTTCCAGCTATTGATCGATCCCGTTTATAGCTGCCGAATCAACATGGTTGCTACATCAGTCAGAAAGAGGGGAAAACATTTGGCCATGACATTTTCTAATGTCGGTTGAACTTCCATATGTCGTTTATAGCGCATTAGGTGCACGGTAGGATCCGTCCTGCCGTTGTATGGCTCCAGTTGCGGAATTTTGAAATCTGGGAGATTGCGGGAATTCCTGATTTCCTATGTGAATGGATTGTGAGTGATGTCATCCACGTCATTCTGATAAATGCGGCCTCTCGAGAGGCGTTCAATCAGATCTGCTAGCCGATTTCCTTCAATCAGATCTGCTAGCCGATCATCCACGTCAGAGCTGGTACCCCCAGCGTTGTGAGCAAGAGAATGAGGAAGCTGCTGGTCAACCGCTGCCTGGGAATCGCGGCTCACAGTTTGAGGGGGCGACCTGACCCGGTCTTGGTCCCCTATCAAAAGCCGATCCTGGCTCTCCATCACATGCCCGTTCATGTTGTTGAGCGGGAATTTCTAGTGTCCATCCTAATTGGAGAAGAAGTTGGTCGAGCCTGACCATTTCCAAGAGCGAGGGGGTTGCCCCAGAGTCCATGTGATGTATGAGCCGCTTCAGTGGCTTCATTTCCAATGCGTTGTTCATTGTTTGTTGGCCTGCCATCCATCCTAGCGAAGAATCCATCCATCATCTCCTATTGTTTTCGGAGAAGATCATCTTTCCATTTGAGCTCTCAGTTTAGTGAGAACGCCATCCATATCTTCTTTGGTCAAGTATGCTAGTGGGTTTTCATGAAAGGAAGCCTCCTGGCTTGCCTCGTTTCTCGTGCTTTCATTGCCAACATCCTCAGCACGAGAGAAGGTTCCGTCTTTCTTTTGTTTTGCCATTTATCCAATAGCTAAGCAAATCGATTCATTTAGAGCTAGAAACTGAAGTATTACCCTGTGTCCCCTTCCTAGCGCACCAAAATGTTAGACCAATATGTGGCTCTAACACCGAAATGTAGTATGTAGTCCTCACAATCACAAATCTCAGTTCACAGAGTCCAGACAAAGTAATAAAAACAAAGGACACACGATATTTTAATTGTGATTCGGCTCAAACCTAGCCAACATGCACTTTATAATTCCTTAAATCCTAAGAAATTACAATTACAATGCCATCTCACAATCCGTAAGATCCAATTACGTACAACATCCTTATATTATAATGAAGAAGAAGAGAAAAGAGAGTGATTTATACGCGAAATTCTCGTGTAAAATTGAGTTGAATTGGGCTTGTTAACCACGCGAAGTCCTTGCGTTGTTAATGGTGGAAGCCGTGAAGAAGAATGGCCAAAAGTCCTTTCATTTGCCCTCAACTGGTGTATTTATAGCCATCTACAGCAGGCGGTTCGTGTGCCACGTGCACGCATCCCAAGAACCTTGAAATGAGGTGGAAAACGTTGTGAAATCCTCTCCAAGTCGAGCCATGCCATGTGTAATGAGATCCGGGTTGATAGGAGTAAGGATAGCCATAAGAATAGGTCAAAATCATGCGTAGAAGCATCAGTCCCAGGCGGTTTGTGGTCCACCCATGCGAGCCAGCGGTTCGTGATGGCTAGATGGTTGAGGACGAGCCAGGATGGTGAGCTGAGGTGGAGATCTGGTGGTGAGCCCACGATCGGGTCGTGGTCCAGGGGTCCACCACGAGCCGGGTGGTGGCCCACGAGTAGAGTGGGGGGCGAGCCCCAGGAGACGATTCGGTCCATAGATCAAGCTACCAACGTTTCGTTCCTTCATCCAAGTAATGACCAGTCCATACTTTTACACGCGTTCACGGAAACGGGCATAACTTTCCAATGTAAGTCCGATTGAGCCAAATGAAAGCTCTGTCTAAAGTTAATTCAGAGGGCTACAAGAGTTACCATGCAAAGCACCATAATTGACATTTTCGGTCCTAAAAGTGGTCGTTTAGTACGAGTTTCAGGCCATTCTTTGTTTGTGATATGACTTCAACCAAGTCGCTTCCTGTCTTCTGACGTTCTTCTCAATAGTTGAATGTACTGTTAACCAGAGATATCATGTGTGACGTCTTTGACTAAAAAACACGTCAACATTTTGCCCCGTAGAGCATATCTTGCTGGTTGAAGGATGATGTGTTTGATAATCCAAGAAATCTATATCTGTACAGAGATAGAGGTAAAAAAATGTGCCACATCCTGGCAAGGGCCAAACCTTCTACGCATAATCCATACCAAGAAGTTCAAACCATTATAATCCATACTCAATTTCTTTTGTCACATCCTGACAAGACCGCTTGTAGTTCCTTAAGTACAACCCATACTTAAGACTCCAAAGTGAGTATAAGCCATACTCAGACTTGAAGTAGAGCAAAGCTTGCCACATCCTGACAAGATAGTCCATCTCTAGGCATAATCCATACCAAGAGTCCCATAATAAGTATAAGCCATACTTTGCCGAGATTGAGAATCTTTCCACAACCTAACAAGACACTTGAATGTACCAAACATAATCCATGCTTGGAAAGTCCTTCTTATTCAATTCAAAATGCAAAACCAAAGCAAATCCTGATTGGTTTGACATCGAGTCCAGAGCACGCTTGGGGGCTATGTCCTAACCCCATACGTGTGTACTTTGATTCAACCAATCAGAAAACCTAATGAAAGAAAAAAAAAATCTTAAAGTCTAAGAAACGCAAAAAATGAAAGCTGATCTCATCTAGATCAATTGATGATGATCCTGTGAGAGCTCGATCCATGACCATTTCCACTCCTTGGAGCAGGAGGTGGCAACGCGGGTGCAAGCGTTGTTGGTGGTTTCACATACTCGGGTAGCTCTCCACGTCTAACCCGCTCCTCAATCAGATCTCATATGTGCCTGCAGTTATTTGTGTCATGTCCATCCATATCATGGAATATGCAATGTTTTACAGAATCACGTTCTCTTTGCGACGGCTTCCTCCTAGGAGGCTTTGGGTAGGAGATTATTCCATTAGTGTCCATGTAGATGTCAGATAGTGAAGCACTAAGTTCAGTATACTTTTCATATCTGGGCCCTCTACGGGGCTGAGTGTTGAGGTCATTCTTGACAGTAGCTTTTCCCTTGCCTTTTCCATAATCAGATGGTTCTCCATCTTTGAGCATGTTGACATCGAGAACTTTCTTCTCGGAAGTTGCATCTTCTTTCCGCAGAAATCTATCTGCTTCAAGGTAGAATTCGCCGAGATTTCGTGGTGGATCTCGGTACAAAGATTTTTTGAATTCTGAGCTATCCAAGACACCGGAGACCACTGCCATCAGTACCATCGATGGTTCAGGGTGATTAACTAACACTGTTGCAACGTTGAATCTTTCAAGAAATGAGCGTACAGTTTCTTTAGGTCTCTGCTTGATTGTGGTGAGGGACATTACGTTCTTGGGTCGAGCAATGTGGACCCAAAACTTTCAATGAATCTGGAGACCAACATGTTCTTGTTGTTGATCGATTCCAATTCAAGCTGCTGAATCCACATGGCTGCTATATCAGTTAGAAAGAGGAGAAAACATTTGGTCATGACGTTTTTCAGATGCCGATTGAACTTCCCTATGCCGTTTGTAGTGCATCACGTGCACGGTAGGATCCGTCATGCCATTGTATGGCACCAGTTGTGGAAGTTTGAAATCGGGGGGATTACGGGAATTCCTGATTTCATGTGTTAACGGATTTTGATTGACGTCATCCACGTCATTTTGATAAGTGCGACCTCTCAAGAGGCGTCCAATCAGATCTGCTAGCCGATTTCCTTCAAAAAGTAGTTGCAGATTGCCTGAGTCAGAGCTGGTGCCCCCAGCCTTATGAGCAAGAGAATGAGGAAGCTGTTGGTCAAACGTTGCCAAGGCATCATGGCTCGCGGTTCGAGGGGGCACCCAGACCCAGTCCTGGTCCTCTATCACGAGCCGTTCATGGCTCTCCATCATGAACCCGTTCCTATTGTTGAGCAAGAATTTGCATTCTGGTGCCCATCCAAACTGGAGCTGAAGTCGGTCGAGCCTGACCATTTCCAAGAGTGAGGGGGTTGCCCCTGAGTTCATGTGATGTATGAGCCGCTTCATTGGATTCATTTCCAATGCGTTGTTCATTGTCTTTGGCATGCCATCCATCCGGGCGAAGAATCCGACCATCATCTCCTATTGTTTTCGGAGATGATCATCTTGCCTTTTCATTTGAGCTCTCGGTTCAGTGAGAACGTCATCCATCTGTTCTCTGGTCAAGTATGCTGGTGGGTTTTCATGAGAGGAAGCCTCATGGCTTGCTTCATTTCTCGTGCCTTCATTGCCAACATCCTCAGAATGAGAAATCTTTCGCCTTTCTTTCGTTTTTCCATTTATCCAATAGCTAAGCAAATCAATTCCTTTATAGCTAAAAACTGAAGTAGTATCGTGTGTCCCCTTCCTGGCACGCCAAAATGTGGCTATAACACCCAAATGCAATATAAAGTCCTCACATCACAAATCTCAGATCATAGAGTGCAGAAAAAGCAATAAAACAAAGGACACATGATATTTTTATAGTGGTTCAGCTCAAACCAAGCCTACATCCACTTATAATTCCTGAAATCCTAAGAAATTACAATGCCGTCTCACAATCTATGAGATCCAATTACGTATAACATCCTTATATTTAATGAAGAAGAAGAGAAAACAGAGTGATTTTATACATGAAATTTTCATGCTAAACTGAGTTGAATTGACCTTGTTAAGCACGTGAAGTCCTTGCGTTGTTAATGGTGGAAGCCGTGAAGAAGAATGGCCAAAAGTCCTTTCATTTGCCCTCAAGTGGTGTATTTATAGCCGTCTACAGCAGGCGGTTCGTGGGCCACATGGCACGCATCCCAAGAATCTCGAAATGAGGTGGAAAACATGGAGAAATCCTCTCCAAGTCGTGCTATGCCATGTATAATGAGATCCGGGTTGACAGGAGTAAGGAAAGCCATAAGAATATGTCAAAATCGTGTGCATAAGCGTCAGTTCCAGGCGGTTCGCGGTCCACTCATGCGAGTCAACGGTTCGTGATGGCGACACTACAACAAAAATAACCTATTACAACGTCAATTTTACAACGGGCGTTGGCTGACCGTTGTAATAGAGTGATATTACAACGGCCAATGTAGACCCATTGTAATAGATGCCCAACACAGCACCTTTATTACAACGGGCAATGATAGCCTGTTGTAATAGATAGTTATTACAACGGTCCATTTTGGTCCGTTGTAATAGATTTCCTATACTGCGCCTTTTATACAACGGGCTATGATAGCCCGTTGCAATAGATAGCTATTACAATGGTCCTTTCATGACAGTTGTAGCAGATGTAAATTTTACAACGTTCACAATAGGCCCGTTGTAGTAAATGCTAATTTTATAACAATCCTAAAATACTTGTTGCAAAAGGTGCTAATTTTACAACAGACAAAATTTTTATTGCTTTCTTAAAATTAATATTTATTATTTATTAATATTTATTATTTATTAATATTTAATAATTAATCATTAATATTATATTAATCATATGTTACTAATTATTGACTATAATATTACATTACTAATAATATTTATTACATTAGTCATATGTTATTAATATTAATTAATCATTAACAATATTATATTAATCACATGCTACTAATATTTATTATTCATTAATATTTAATAATTAATCATTAATAACTAATAATTTATAATAAGTAAATAAAAATAAATACTAAATTATTTATAGTAATAATAAATATTTATTATTAATAATTGTTATTAAATAGTAAAGAATTTGTAACATCTCGTATATTTTGATTATTTAAATTATTTAATTAAAGACAAACGCTAGTCAAAAATAAAGATAGAATGTTGATTTTTGGAATATAAATATTATATAAGAAATTAATTTAGAGAATTTTATAATTTAAAATATGGGCATTCGTTTCATCGAATTTTAAACTAGGTAACTCTTTTGAAATTGTTATATATTAACGGTTAACTGTAACAATGTGCATAACGAAATTTCACGTAAAGAATTAAATAACAGATTTTAGCGTGATATTATATTCGTATCGGTATAGTGGATACAATGTTATATATAATTTATGTGTTTGGATAATAAATTTGATTAGTGAAACAGTTGAAATATTTGTTTACGGTCTAGATAGACATACCAATATCGAATTAAACTACGTAGACATTATTTTAAAAATAAAATGAAAGATTTAATTGGTAGATAGGAACTTGGTAAACACCGTGAAAATTGCACGTTCAAAATTTTAGGGATCGGTCCTTTTCTTTGATGGATGAGAGAAAAGGGGTACCATCTACCTCGTTCGGAATTTATTTATAATTGTTCCTCCGTTTCCCTTATCTCCACCGTCCTATGTTATTTTATTTCTCACCGTTCTTTTTCATTTTACTTTCTTTCCACCATCCCTTCTTCATTCTTCAGTTCCACGAAAACCCTTTTTCCCCAAATTCAAAAAAAATGGCCTCCTCCTTTCAATTGTCAGCCGAAATGTTTTTCCCCAAAATCAAAAAAATTAAATCCACCTCTTCCTCCTAAATCGAAATCACACCTCCTCAGTAATCGACCGCTTCCCTCCAGCTTTCGCCAGCACCGAAAACAATCGCTGCCTCATCTCCCTCCTCTCTACTAGTTTCTGCCACCAAACGGCTTCTGCTCTTTCCCCTTTGCATTAGCTGGAACTGGGAAAAAAACAAATCGAGGAAGCAGCACCGAAAACGTCGCGCCTACCACCGCAAGGCCCAGCACCTATCTCGTCGACCTGACATTTCCGTCCGACCCCTTCCTTTCGGTCCACATTTGTCTCACCCTTTCCAGCGTGAAGCTGAGCACAGTTGAGAGATAACAGTAGCAACCCCTCTTTGTTCGCCAGCACCTTCGTTTCTGAACTGCCAAGCCCCGATTCTTCTTCGTTGCGATTGCAGGTGAGTTTTCTCATGATTAACGCATTTCAAGTATTTTTAACTTTGATAAGAACTGACATTATAATGGTTGATTGTTGCTTGTGTGGTTCGCTGGGCTTTCACCTTACATTGTTTAATTACTCTTTGTATTTGTGAGTATACACGTATGTCATTCATGCTTGAATCCGTATTTTGTTCACCTACTTGTACACATGTTTCTCTGCCTTGAACCTGAAATGTATTCTGACATAAAACTACCCTGAATTGTTGAATTCATCCGTGTTGGTTTAAGCTTGATCTTCCATAGGTATATGGCTAGTTGTGTATATTTATATGCATACGCATATGTGTATACATATATATTGGCTCATTTATAAACAGTTAACAAATGCCCCATTTTATGCACCCTACAGCACCATTTACTGTTTTTATGGGCTTATATCTCTTGCTGAACTGTTTGCAATTACATGTTGATTCATATGTTTATCATTTGAACTTGGAATCTAAATTTATGCCATGCCGCTTGTGTTACTCTTGTATGTACTGGGGTTTGCACATTAGCATGCTACTACATGCGCCTGAACTTGATATCACACTTGTGCAGTTGCATTTTTCTTTGTGTTATCACCTGCTGCATGTGTCTTCATTTTCTTTAATGGTTGTGAAGTCATGGTCTAATCAATTTTGTTCCCTGCACCTTTTATTTTGCAAGTATGCCTTGTAATTTGTACACTATATTAGTTTGCACCTAAATAACTCCATATAGTAGTGCCAGACTTGCTATGGATTCCCTTATACATGTTCTTCATTTTTTGTTTTGCTGCCTTTTTATTTAGGCAAAGTGTATATGCATTTAACAAGTAAAAATGTCTAAGCTGTCTGATTTGTGTCCTTGCGTCAATTGTATATGTATATGCTGATCTTCGCTTTTTTGTTCAGCAAAACACGGTCTATTCAAAAACCAGGGTTCGTCATCAATTCTGCCGAACTTTGCTTTTGCTTTTCAATCGATTAAACCAGGCGACTTAAAATTATTTAACCACTTGCCTTCATCTCTGCTTCCGTCTTCTCCTCTACGGATGTAATCAAAATTTTGGAGGTACATAGCTTGTTTCTTTTTACCCCCTTTTTTTCTTCAACCATATGGGAGCGACTCCTAATCAGTGGTTTTGGTAACAGGATATGAATTCACAGTATTAAAATCACGGTTTTGAGATTCGAGAACAATAGATCCCTATTCTACTCCACAATTCAGTATTGAAGTACAAGAAATTTCTTTTTTCTAGCATGTCACCGCTTCGTACTGAGTCGCTTAGTTTGTTAAATTCAAAGAAAGCTACTTTATCAAATCATTTGCAATTTTACAGTTTACAAATCACACTCGATGTATCTTTTTATCCTTTTTTTAAAGTAAATTGGCATGCATATTTAACTTTTTCTTACAAACACTTTATTGTGTGTAAAAACATTTATTAATTATTTTAGTTACTTAGTATTTTAACTGAATCTTTTCTCCGAAAGAGTTTTGTGGGTTAATTGAACTTCTGTCTTGTTTTTTAGTTATGGTGGTCTGTGATTTGAAAACATATACATTTATCAATTATTTTAGTTGCTTATGTTCTGTTTTTTAATTAACTTCACTCTTTTTAATTTGGTGATGGAACAATAAACTAGGCTGCTGTCATTCTTTCTGGTTGCTTGGATTACTTTCTTATATCAGTCTTATTCATTCCATAGATCATTGTACATATATTATATAATTTTTCTTTTCTTTTGAAAAACAAACTGTTATGGTCTTTATTAGACTGGTCCTAACTTAAAAGTTTTGATCCGATTTGGCAGGTTTTTCTTTCATTGGTAAGGCAAATGCATAAGTGACAACTTCGTGTTTCATCATTTTCCAAAATTTTGAGGTTAATTGAGAGAGAATATAGATTCAAATATACGATGTTTGTTGTCACGAAAAGAAACCACAAAAGACCGAGCTGAATTCGATTATGCATAGCTTTTGATGCGTTAGTCTAATTATGATGAATTTTCACATTTCAGAAAGCTTCAAAGATGAGGAGAAACATTTATTTGAAGTAAGTTTTAAAAATTTGATTATTTTCAAGGTTAAAAGGGTTGTTTTGTTAAGTGGGCCTATTCTTTTATTCCATTTTAGATTTGATACTGCTGCGTGGCTGAAGCTGCTGAAGCAAAGGCTAAGGTTTGAATATGGGAAGGAAGCGCATCTGACAGGTTCAATAGTTTTAAATGGCACAAAAACATTTGCATATGTTAGTTTTGAAATCATATTATGTTATCATTGTTGTAGATGAGTTGGCAAAACAAGATGATGGGCATGATGAATTGGGTGGCATTTTAGGATAGCCTAAGGAGGCATGACCATCGACATGGGCACTGAAATTAACATGTTTAAGTTAACATCTTTTCACTATTCATTATACAGTATATTTGTTGCTTATACAATATAGTTGATGATAAATACAAGTATTAATGTTGATGACCTATGTTTTGTAAATGATTTCTTTTACATTTATAATCTAATTATAATGATGCTATAAATGAGATGATGAAATGCTCTGGTCTCTGATTACTTTTACAGGTTTATATGAAGCTAAAGATATAATTTCCCTTAGATATGTTTACGAAATCGTGACTATAATTAACATTTTACATGATAATATTCAGGCAATGGAAGAGGAAATATTCAAGCATGCTTCCAGTATCATTTTGTAGCAAGTTTCCACAGTGCTAGTGCAACAAACGTCAAATTTCAGCATGGTAGCTATATGAAATCAGTTTCTATAACACTGCTTCTACATGTATGACGTTAAATGATAGTTAAATCATTTACATGTATTGTTCTGGAGTGTAATAAAATATTTATATTAAAATAAGAAATTTTGAGTTCAATATTTTAATTTATGCAATATTTTTATATTACTACGTTTAGATTTTTTTTAAAATAGAATACTTTTTACAACGAGCAATGCCCGTTGTAATATAATGTATTACAACGGGTTTATGCCCATTGTCATAGAGTTGTTGCACGTGATAGAGCATGTTATTACAACGGTCTTTTACAACAGTCACAGACCGTTGTAATTTAGTGAGGACCTATTACGACGATGCATATTAGGACGGGCATTTGCCCATTGTGAAAAGCATATAACAACGGTTTTTGCCCGTTGTAAAAGCACTATTTTGTTGTAGTGCGAGATGGTTGAGGGTGAGCCAGGATGGTGAGTTGAGGTGGTGATCTGGTGGTGAGCCCACGATCGGGCCGTGGTCCAAGGGTCCACCACGAGCCGGGTGGTGGCCCATGAGCCGAGTAGGGGAGATCCCTAGTAGGCGATCTGGTCATACATCAAGCAAGTGACGCTTCTTCCCTTCATCCCAGTGATGATCAGTCCATGCTTCTACAAGCATTCACGGAAACGGGAATAACTTTCAAACCGTAAGTCCAACTGAGCCAAACGAAAGCTCTACCTAAAGCTAATTCAGAGGGCTACAAGGATTAACATGCATAGCCTCGTAATTGACTTTTTCAGGCCCAAAAGAGGTCGTCTAGTGCTAGTTTCAGCCCATTCTTTGTTTGTGATGCGACTTTAACAAAGTCGCTTACTGTCTTCTGAGGTTGTTTTCAATACTTGAATGTACAGTTAACCAGAGATTTCATGTGTGACGACTTTGACTAAAAAGCATGTCAACATTTTCCCCGAGGCATAATCCATACCTAGAGTCCCATAATAAGTATAAGCCATACTTTGCCGAGATTGAGAATCTTGCCACAACCTAACAAGACACTTGAATTTACCAAACATAATCCATGCTTGGAAAGTCCTTCCTTATTCAATTCAAAATGCAAAACCAAAGAAAATCCTGATTGGTTTGACATCGAGTCCAGAGCACGCTTTGAGGCTACGTCCTAACCCCGTATGCGTGTACTCTGATTCAACCAGTCGGAAAACCTAACGAAAGCAAAAACAAATCTTAAAGCCTAAGAAACGCAGAAAATGAAAGTTGGTCTCATCCAGATCAGATGATGATGATCCCGCGAGACCTCAATCCTAGACCATTTCCACTCCTTGGAGCAGGAGGTGTCAATGCGGGTGCATGCACTGTTGGTTGTTTCACATACTCGGGTAGTCCTAACGTCTAACCCGCTCCTCAATCAGATCTCGTAAGTGCCTACAATTATTTGTGTCATGTCCATCCATATCATGGAATATGCAATATTTTCCAGATTCTCGTTCTCTTTGCAATGGCTCCCTCCTGAGAGGCTTTGGTTAGGATATTATTCCATTGATGTCCATGTAGATGTCAAATAGTGAAGCACTAAGTTCAGTATACTTTTCATACTTGGGCCCTCTCCCGGGGTAAGTGTTGTGGTCATTCTTGATAGTAGCTTTTCCCTTGCCTATTACATGATCAGACGGTTCTCCGTCTTTGAGCATGTTTACATCGAGAACTTTCTTCTCAGAAGTTGCATCTTCTTCCTGCATAAATCTATCTGCTTCAAGGTAGAATTCACAGAGATTTTGCGGTGGATCTCGGTACAGATTTTTTGAATTCTGAGTTATCCAAGACAACGGATACCACTGCCGTCAGGACCAACGATGGTTCATGGCCATCAACTGAAGTTGACGCAACGTTGAATCTTTCGAGAAATGAGAGCAGAGTTTCTCTGTGCCTCTGCTTGATTGTGGTGAGTGACATTACATTCTTGGGTCGAGCGATATGTACCCAAAACTGTTCAATGAATCGCGAGACCAACATGTTCCAGCTGTTGATCGATTCCGTTTCTAGCTGCCAAATCCACATGGCTGCTATATCAGTCAGAAAGAGGGGAAAACATTTGGCCATAATGTTTTCCGATGTCGATTGAACTTCCATATGTCGTTTGTAGTGCATTAGGTGCATGGTAGGATCTGTCCTGCCGTTGTATGGCTCCAGTAGTGGAAGTTTGAAATCTGGGGGATTACAGGAATTCCTGATTTCCTATGTGAAAGGATTGTGACTGACATCATCCACGTCATTCACATAAGCACGGCCTCTCGAGAAGCATTCAATCAGAACTGCTAGCCGATTTCCTTCAAAAAGTTGTTGCAAATTGCCTAAGTCAGAGCTGGTTCCCCAACGTTGTGAGAAAGAGAATGAGGAAGCTGCTGGTCAACCGCTGCCTGGGGATCGCAGCTCGCAGTTCGAGGGGGGGCAACCCGACCCGGTCTTAGTCCCCAATCACGAGCCGATCCTAGATCTCCATCACGAGCCCGTTCCTGTTGTTGAGAGGGAATATGCATTCTGGTGTCCATCCTAACTGGAGCTGAAGTCGGTCGAGCCTAACCATTTCTAAGAGTGAGGGGGTTGCCCCCAAGTCCATGTGATGTTTGAGCCGCTTCAGTGGCTTCATTTCCAATGCATTGTTCATTGTCTCTTGGACTGCCATCCATCCGAGCGACCTATCCGTCCATCATCTCCTGTTGTTTTCAGAGACGATAATCTTGCCTTGCCATTTGAGCTCTCAGTTCAGTGATAACGCCATCCATCTCTTCTCTGGTCAAGTATAATGGTGGGTTTTCAAGAGAGGAAGCTTCCTGGCTTGCCTCGTTTCTTGTGTCTTCATTGCCAACATCCTCAGCATGAGAGAAGGTTCTGTCTTTCTTTCGTTTTGTCATTTATCCAATAGCTAAGCAAATCGATTCCTTTAGAGCTGGAAACTGAAATGTATCGTGTGTCCCTGTAACGACCCTCCTTCTCGGTCGATCCAAATCGATCGTTTAACCGACTTAAATCGAACCAAAAAGGCAGATATGCTAAATTTAGGCGCACAACACATCAGAACTAACAACAGAACACATTTATAAATATCATAATAATGTTAGATCAGAGAACAAAATATCAAAGTATCGAAAATAATATACAGGGAAAATAAATTTACAATAAATGTAATACAATGCAGCGGAAACAAATAAACGAACACATCGGAAGACTTTCAATGCTCTGGACACAGCTTTAAGCTTCATTCTAGAATCCTGCTAAATGAAATAATCTATAAAAACAAAACTACTAGTTGGTCGTGTGGAAAATATGGGCAGTCAGAGTTTAGGTAGAAACAATAAACTCCGATTCAGTCATGGGACTGGTGTGAGAACTAAAAACAGTTATTAAAATTAATTTTAAAAGTTAGGAAATCATGGGACCACGCCATATGTCACGGAATGGGTTTACCCCTATGAATACCAGTGCATAAACAACAACCAATAATAGACATATTGATCTACTATGCATCATACAACATGTTATTCCTCAATCTACCCATTTAGGCTTAATCCCAAACATAGATTTTCGAAATCCAATGCGCTTTACAGAAATTATTCCTTTGGACATTATTTCCCCATTTCTTATTTAAAATCATTTGAAATACATGTCTAGCTTTTATATCAAAGTAGATTTCACTTCGGGATCTCAAACCAAAAACATTTGGAAATATGAATTCCAAAATATCACAATGCATACAAACAAGTATGCAACCAAATATCGGGAGGTATTTAGCCCTCAAACAAGGCTGTACGCGCCTCTCCAACTCGATATATATATATATATATATATTTATATATATACATGTATGTATGTGTGTGTGTGCACCTTCTATGATGGAGCAGGCTACACTAATGATGCATCTCCCACGCCCTCGGAGAAAATCCACCACCCTCACACTTTTAGTCATCCAGGGTTACCCGAATCTTTAGCCACATACCAAACCATTTCATATCACGAAGTAGGGAAAATCATTTGACAACATAATAATTACAAGTACTTTCCAAAATATAGTACTTTACTTTAGCAATTCACACATATGAAAAGTCACTATTAATCACATAACCTTTGAGCTCGTATGTTTCAAAGAAGGGTGTTAAGCGGGAGAATAAATTCTCCGCCACCAAACAGATATATCATCAATAGTAACTAATCAGTTATGTGATGAACTGCAATGTCAAACCCATAATACATTTTGAAATCATTTCGACAATATCGGGTTTAGGCCTCGAAATCCTTTCTGTTTTATAGAACATTTTTATAAAACATTCCCTATCAACAATCATGAATACATTTCTTTTCACTTAAGAAAAATATCATTTCAAAATTATTCATTAAATTTAAAATGAACTCAACAACATCGCTACACATCTCATAGTCAAATCGTGAAGTGTTTCACAAGATGTTAGCATACCAATATTTCTACCCAACCCAATGCTAAATGTAAAAGCATATATTTTGTTCATAAACTGGTCAAGCACAATCCAAGCAATCAATCAATCAACCACAATCATGAATATCAACAACCAAGTGTATTTGGTTTATACCACATCTCATGTTTTGGTAAATTTAGTTACCATCTATTCATTCCAATCTAATTGAAGATTTATTAAAACTCGTCTTAGTTTTAATCTCAAAAATCATACTTAATGATTATTCAACTTTCTAGAAATTAATCCTGCCTTTCCTTGGGTTAAAGAACAAATGTTATTTAAAACACAATTCACGATAAAACCAAAATCATCTTCCATTTAAATGGAACATTCATGAAAATCATAATAGTATATAATCGATATAAATTTTCTTATCGTACTAATACTATAAATGGAATAACGACAAAGCATTTTAAATTCCATAAATAGTAACAGTCTCCATTCACTGAAGCTCATCTCGATTATTACCAAATCCAATTCCATTCAATTCCAATTTCTCATATTAAATTGGAAAACTTTACTTTGGAAAATTCCCATTAAATCTTAATAAAAAGATTTATAAATTCCAAATCATATCTTCGCTGTTAATTAGGTTAAAGAGCAAATGTTATTCAAAAAGCAAATGTTATTCAAAACATTGTTCACGATAAACCCAAAATCCATTTCCATTTCAATTCCAGTTAAATATTAATTAATTGGTAAACTTCCCTAAATCTTAATTAAAATATTTATTCTTTTCTCAACTGGGTTTAAGAATAGTGTTATTTAAGACGCCATTCACGACAAACCCATAATCCAATTTGTTATTAAATACAAGGCTCTGAATAGAAATTATATCGGCTTATATTCAACACCAAATTCTAAAACCAACCAATATCGTATTGGGAATAACGATATATATATATATATCTTCCAAATTCTTCAACAATATCCGTATAATCACGGAATTCAATATCGAAATATCCGAAGATAATTTCCATTTCAAATCCATTC
Organism: Allium sativum; assembly: GCA_030737875.1. NCBI lineage: Eukaryota > Viridiplantae > Streptophyta > Magnoliopsida > Asparagales > Amaryllidaceae > Allium > Allium sativum. Next base: position 414,844,815 of record CM060909.1, on the reverse strand, counting down.
CAATTCATACGTTGGAAAATTTTGGTTATTTTAAAACCATTTCAATCCAATTTATTATTTGTAAAAATTCTTGGATTATCGTTCTAGTTATTAACTAGTTCATTTAGATAAAGATATATTTTTATCTTTTCAAAACTAGAATTTTTCATCCAAAATCTTTACAAATCATTTATTGTGATTTTACACAATTTTTCCATATTTTTAATAATTTAGGCCTATACAGTCGGTTTCTAATATCGGCCACCGAACTGCATTCATAGCGACCTTTTCTGAAATTTATTTGGATGTATCTTAAAATATAACCGTTAGATTTCAAATCTCTTATATTCATTTGAAAGCTCTTTTTGATACAAACCCAATGGTTTTAGGAGAATCCAACTGTCAGATCTCCCATTACGTCCATTTGAAGTTAATGGTCGAAATTCGCGAACGGTTGTTGCGCGGCGCGTTCTATTCAGGCCATTATGTGTGTGTGTGTATCATTAATTTCCATTTAAAAACATATTTTATAAATCGTTTATAAATTCATTTTAAAAACGATTCCAAATTCCATTTCAATTTTAAATCAAAATTGAATATTCCATTACATGACAATTTTATATATCTCATATATAAGCTAAAAATAATATTATTATTTTAATAATCCAATAATTATTCCATTTCATGACCATTTTAAATATCTCATATATAATTTATACAATGCATATATATATATAATTTATACAACACATATATATGATTTATACAACACATATATATTTTATACAACGCATAAATATTTTATCCTCATCGCATATATATATATATATTTTTATTCACATCTCATATATATATATATATATATTATTTTCATCGCATATATATATATATATATATTTTATTCACATCTCATATATATATATATATATATATTTTATTCACATCTCATATATATATATATATATTTTATTCACATCTCATATATATATTTTATTCACATCTCATATATATATATATATATTATTCACATCGCATATATATATTATTCACGTTTCATATATATATATATATATATATATATTTTTATTCACATCTCACTTATATATATATATATTATTTACTCCATTTCACATCACAATCACAACACAATACTATCAATTAAATCGTCCATGGTCTGTGGACGAGGGAGGTGAGCTAACAGGCATAGTATACGATTTATAATGATTAAAACCGATAAAAATCTACATTGGCAATTCTATGTATTTTTATATATGAATACAATAACATGATAAAATATAATTTAGAGTGAGGAGTTCTCAATTTGGGTTCCACTCCGTCATTCTTTATTTCAGGATTGTTTTAATAAAATTCAACTGGGCGTTTAATAATATCAAAATCTTAAACAGCTTCTATTTTTGTTCTGGTCAGTTCTGAAATGTAGAGTTTGTTGATACGATCGCATTGCAACTGAAATCACTGAATTCTGTGTTCGTATGATTGAGTTACAAGGTACTAAACATTAATTGCATTAACAATTTAATAATATTACTAATTTCACCTAATTAACATTTAATTAACTAACCCTAGGTTAATACTTCACTGTAAATTCTCCACTGTCTTTCCAGATGAAACACGAAACAACTCCCATCGCTGTTCTTTACGCTGCACCACTTCTGGTTGACCGGAGTCCGATCGGGGGACCCCACCTTGTGCGCCTACGCGACGCCTTCCACCGCTAGCAACCACTGTAAATTCGAACCTCTCAACCACCTTGAAACCCACTTCGAACGTATGCCCTTTTAGGTGAGATTCAGGCCACAAAACTTATCAGAACCCGAGTACGGCCGTTGATATGATAAAGCTCGGCTAGCTGAGCAATATTGCAACTGAAACTTTTTTATTTTGATAAACGAATTAACTGGAAATCGCGGAGGAAAAGGGGAGAGTTATGGGCGTCGGTTAGGAAATGGCGGCGGGTTTTTTTTTGTTCTGAAGTGAGTAGGATTTGGGCTTCGGTGAAATATATATACCCTATATTTTATTATTATTTAAATTCTATTCTTGCTTCCTTAAGAAATTTTGGCATCCGAACTCCAAACAATCCCAATGACTGTCTCCCTAGCTAAATGCCCGCATTTCGGACACAATGGAATATGTTTTATAAGCCAATTCGACTGTTTCGATCAGTTTTCATTAAAATTAAAATATAGATCAAAATATTGAATTTTAAATGTACATTTTAATTTACCGGGACCACATACTGACTCCAAAAATTACAGAAAATTTAATCTAGCTATGTTTTGACGATACAGTCCTAACAACACTAATTTTATTGAATTTTGAGTCCGTTTGAAAAATGGCCTTTTTTGGTCGATTAAATTTAAATTGAATTAACAAAACACGTTTAAATTCACCATACTCACGTATTAATTCCAAAAATTATGAAATTTGAAACCTGACAATAATTTGGCATTCCAGATCCAACAAAAGTGATTTGATCGAAACGGAGGTCGTTTGCAAAATGCCTATTTATTATATTAAAATATATATAAATCCCATAGTGACTATTTTAAATTTTACACTGGACGTAACTTACAATTTAGATTATGAAATCTGAATTTTTCACATTCATTAGAAAGATATAATTAAACATATTCTAACGTTTCTGGTTTTACTGAAATCCGATTTATATTGAATTTTGTACATTCATTTGAAATTAAAAATCGAATTTTCAAACTACCACGCTATATCAGGCTCGTTTTATTTAAATTAAATATTCTTACGTTCTAACTTCGGTTTAAATAAATTTTAGATCATTAATTCTCAAAATAATTCATTTTAAATTCTTAAAATCCATTAAATCAATTAAAAATAAAATTTTAAATTTGGTTCAGAAATTCTGGGTTGTTACAATCTCCCCCACTTAAAATCTTTTCGTCCATGAAAAGGAACAGAGCTGAAAGTTGTTTAACTAACCAACTCAACTTTCATTCTGGCTTGAGTTCTTCAACTTTTTAGTTTCTAAGAACTTTCTTATTTCTCAAAAGTTTGGCTAACACCCACCATAATTTTTCGAATTTTTTTGCCATAACCTCCTTTGTACGGACTGATCAGTAAAACCGCAACTTGCCTTACAGGGCCCTCATCTATCAAAAAGAAAAAGCCTAGCGGCTTGCCAATAGGCTCATAAAATCATCAAACCCAATGAATACAGTAAACATGTACCTATTTGTCAAGCATACAGTTTTATTCCTCTTCTTAGCTTCCATGCTATGACCTGTTCATTATATACACATGTACATATATGCAATTTCAATCAATTTTCAATGCAGTTCAATATTTGATTCGATTTGGCTAAAATTTACCTTTCATTCTCTTATTGGTTTGATCATTCCAATATTTTAATTAGTTGGATTAATAATCTCACAACACAACCAGCAATCAATTAGTTGATTAACTTTTCAAATATATAGCTTTTATATATACTTAAAAAATCGTATTTCTAAGATCGGATCATATATATAATCACAAATACATTAATTATAAACTTGTCACTCTCAACTCATTCTAGGCCATTACTAACCCCATCTCTAATGAGTTTTTCATTCATAGGATATTACTAATCCAATCTATGATGAGTCTTTTAATCTGTTCTAACGAGTTGCACCTCAAAGATTTGAGTTAACCAAAGATCTAATACCATATGTAAAACCAAAAACGTTAGAATCAGTTTAATTATATCTTTCTAATGAAAGCGAAAAATTCAGATTTCATAATATAAATTGTAAGTTACGTTCAGTGTAAAATTTAAAATAGTCACTATGGGATTTTTATATTTTTTAATATAATAAATAGCCCTTAAAAATAGTCATTTTGCAAATGACCTCCATTTTCGACGAAACTACTTTTGTTGGATCCAGAATGTCAAATTATTTTCAGGTTTCAAATTTTGTAGTTTTTGGAATTAATATGTGAGCATAGTGAATTTAAACGTGTTTTGTCAATTCAGTTTAAATTTAATCGACCAGAAAAAAGCCATTTTTCAAACGGACTCAGAATTCAACGAAATTAGTTTTGTTAGGACCGTATCGTCAAAACATAGCTAGAATAATTTTTCTGTAATTTTTGGAGTCAGTATGTGGTCTCGGTAAATTAAAATGGACGTTTAAAATTCAATATTTTGATTTATATTTTAATTTTGATGAAAACTGATCGAAACAGTCAAATTGTATTATGAAATATATTCCATTGTGTCCGGAATGAAGGTATTTGGCTAGTGGCGACAGTCGTTGGGACTGATATGGAGTTCGGATGCTAAAATTTCTTGAGGAAGCAAAAATAGAATTTAAATAATAATAAAATATAGGGTATATATATTTTTCACTGAAGCCTAAACCCTACTCACTTCAGAATAGAAAAAAACCCGCCGCTATCTTTCTAACTGACGCCCAGAACTCTCCCCTTTACCTCCGCGATTTCCAGTTAATTTGTTTATCAAAATCAAAAAGTTTCAGTTGCAATATTGCTCAGCTAGCTAAGCTTTATCATATCAACGGTCGTGATCAATTTCTGATGAGTTTTGTGGATGAATCTCACCTCAAAGGGCATACATTCGAAGTGGGTTTCAAGGTGGTTGAGGGGTTTGAATTTACAGTGGTTTCTAGCAGAGGAAGGTGTCGCATAGGCGCGAGTTGGGGTCCCCCGATCGGACTCCGGTCAACCAGCAGTGGTGCAGCGTAAAGAACGGCGATTGGAGTTGTTTCGTGTTTCATCTGGAACGATAGTGGAGAATTTACAGTGAAGGATTAACCTAGGGTTAGTTAATTAAATGTTAATTAGGTGAAAGTAATATATTATTAAATTATTAATGTAATTAATGTTTAATATCTTGTAACTCGATCATACGAACACAGAATTCAGTGATTTCAGTTGCAAAGCAATCGTATCAACAAACTCTACATTTCAGAACTGACCAGAATGGAAAAGGAAATTGTTGAAGATTTTGATAAAATTAAACATCCGGTTTAAATTTATTAAAACAATCCTCAAATAAAGAATGACGGAGTGGAACCCAAAGTGAGAACTCCTTCTCACTCTAAATTATATTTTATCATGTTATTGTATTCATATATAAAAATACATAGAATTGCCATTGTAGATTTTTATCAGTTTTAATCATTATAAATTGTATACGGTGCCTGTTAGCTCACCTCCCTCGTCCATAGACCATGGACGATTTAATTGACTGTATTATGTTGTGATTGTGATGTGAGATGGAGTGAACAAAATATATATATGAGATGTGAATAAAATATATATATGAGATGTGAATAAAATATATATATATGAAATCTGAAAAAAAAAAATGGAGTAAATAAAATATATATATGAGATGTGAATAATATATATATATATATATATATATATATATGAGACGTGAATAAAATATATATATATGCGATGTGAATAAAATATATATATTCGATGTGAATAAAATATATATATATATGAGATGTGAATAAAATATATATATGCGATGAGAATAAAATATATATATATGTATGTATGTATGAGATGTGAATAAAATATATATATGAGATGCGAATAATATATATCTATATATATATATATATATATGCGATGAGAATGCATTGTTTAAAATATATGTGTGTGGTATAAATCATATATATGCGTTGTATAAATTATATATGAGATATATAAAATGGTCATGAAAT